>JANHMN010000002.1:110759960-110792419 GCA_030674055.1 Rhabdomys pumilio | reverse complement strand
ACACACACACACACACACACACACACACACACACACACACACACACACCGGAGCTTTCACTCCAGGGAAGCCAACAGGAGTGAAGGTGACAGACAGGAGTGTTCTCTTCTCAAAAGCAAGTTCGCAGGCTTCTTTAGAGAGAAGGTTCCAAGGGCATTGCCATGGCTGCTCTTCTGTGTTCTCTGTGGACCTGGGTACTCCTTGTACCTGTGAAGCATCACTATGGCCACTTTTCTCAGAAGGGGCCTTCAGTGGGGTGTCAACAGAGCCAGAGTGAGAGGTGCTGGATTCTGGACGTGGGGATGAGTAGGAAGGATCAGCTTGATGCGCACTGTGCTGGGGTTGTTTGCCTAACTGCAGCTTTTGGGTTTTGAGGGTGATATTTTGAGAACTGCTGTCTCTGTGGGAATATCTTGGTTATTATATACAGCAGAGCCATCTCTGTGTCTACATTTTTTTGTTTAACACATGGCTGTCTTTATAATGAGTGCCTTCTTTATGTGGGGTTATCAGAGTAACTCTGAATCTATTTTACAACTAAATTAATGATATCCAGGAAACATTTATTTGGCTCCTTTTCTATTTATAATATTGTTACCAACTAATTGCCTTTGAATGTTCCTACTTACAGGGTCCTTTGTGCTAGTTAAAACCCATCCCACGTAGGTGAATCCCTAATGCCACTCAGGACTAGCCAGTCACTTGTGAAGTTTCTCTTCTTGTCATGATGACAGGAGCAATCATAAGAATGTATACCAGGGCAAAAGGCCAAGTTGAGACAGCATCTAAAAATAACAATGTATTGTTGGCTTTATCTGATGATAAAAGTAATATATTTTCATTGTAAAACATTTGTGAAAGACAGAAAAGCATAAGGAGGAGAAAGATCACTCAGTAGCCAAGCCCACCCTCAGGCAATCTGCATTAGGGTTAGCACATTTCTTTCCAAATCATTTTATGCCTTCTTATGTAATTAAACTTACATGGTCAATACAATACTTTTTTTCTTTTATATAGTCTTTATTATACGCATTTTTCTCATACCCAAGACATTATCCTTAATCAGTCACCAATTATGATTCCTTTATTGAATTTGGTTACCTATTCCCCACCTTACTCACATGAACACATGCAAAAAACAATTTTAACTCTCCCTTTTAATTTTTATTTTTATTCAACTTTTTCTAATACTGTTAGACAAATATCTGTTTTTCTACCATGAATATTGCCGTGTCCACTGATCCACTGCCCTCTCGATTTTATTTTGTTTTGTTTCCTACTGTTTTAAATTCTTACTTACCTGAGGTTTCCCATATACTTCACACATTAACCTTGTTCTTATATGTATATATAACAATTTTTCTAGACTCAGACATTTTTCCTCAAATACAAAAGTTCCATATATTAAGGCAGTTCCAGATATTTTATTCTATTCATAAATTATAGTAAGTAAACATCTCTTTAAAATAGGATTTTAACATTTTTTTCTCTTCTTATGTCTACTTATTTAAAAGTCCAAAGCTATGAGAGGGTTGAAAACAATATATATTGAATACCTGTTTATTCTTCATTTATGATTCTTGATAACTAATGCTTTGTATTATCTTCCTAAATATGTAGATTCTATACATTTTTGTTTTATTTCAGTTTTTTAACCAATTGACTATATCTTGCAAGAATTATGACACTTTACTCTTAGACATTCCAGCCTCCTAAGAATCAGGGAGCTCTCTCCTTTCTCTCTCTCTCTCTCTCTCTCTCTCTCTCTCTCTCTCTCTCTCTTTCTCTCTCTCTCTGCTACAACCATAAGACTATTTTCACTCTCAGAAAATATTTTGTTGATTAAAAAAAAAATAAAAATAGTGCCTGCTGTAAGTAAATAATGCACAGTCTATATTCAGTGCTCCAAGTGGGCTCCAAAGTATCTTTCATAACAAACCTTCTTTTTTCAAAAAAAAAATATGTACCTGGGCTCAAGCTGGGCATGGTGGTACACACCCTTCATTTGAGCACTTGGAAAGCTGAGGCAGGTGGATTTTTGTGAGTTTGATACCATCCTAATCTACATAGTGAGTTCCAGGCCAGCCAGAAATACATAGTAGGGCCCTGTCTCAAAAAATGGATGGATGGATGGATGGATGGATGGATGGATGGATGGATGGATGGATGGATGGATGGATGTAAATAAAATAAACTGAGAAAAGATCACACATTACTTTTGCTTATAGTATTTTCTTAGCCTCCTTTATCCTGGAGCCAGCCCTCTTCCCTTCTGTTTCATTTTATCTTTGTCTTTCTTAACATTGGCATCTTGAAGAGTCCAAGCTATCTGCCTTATCTGTGTCCTACAAGGAAGATGATCTAACTGCTGACTCATAACTGTTCCAGAAGCCCATAGGCCTCAGGTTTGTTGTGTGTACTCCCAGCCTAAGTCCTGAAGGCAGCTCTTTCTTCAAAGGAGTCAGGATTCCTTTTCCTGAAGAGTGCTAGTCACAAGCCAAGTCTGTAAGCCATGTGTAACATGGTTGCTGCTCCTTGGGATTGCTGATGCCAGGCCTTCAGTGGTCAGAGCCATCAAGTACCACAGACAGATGTCACCACAGGCCTTCAGTGGTCAGAGCCGTCAAGTACCACACACAGCCCACTACAGGCACTCCCGATGTATGCACGCACATGCGCACACATGGAGAGAGAGAGAGAGAGAGAGAGAGAGAGAGAGAGAGAGAGAGAGAGAACAAGTCCACAGCTTATATAGCCTAACTTTTCCGATAACTATAGAGCTAAAGATAGGAATTCTGTTTTTAAAAGTTTCTTCTGGAACTAACCTGGTCACCAACCCCTCAGGATGCAGATGTTGAGCAAGGCTGTACTGAGATGGAAGGTTTCGTGTTCTCTCCTAAGATGGAGGCACCATAGTAAACTGTATGAGCAAGGCTTTGCCACTATGCTGTACCTTCAAGTCATGATGAACCCAGCGCACCGACTTGGGCATCCTGTCTCTGAGGCACCCAGCTAGCTCCTTCTTTGTGGGCCCAGAATAGGACTCATTATGTTGACTTTTGTACTAGCAGCTAGGAGCAGCACCAACCCAAAGCACTGGAAACAAGATAGATAAAATCCAGAGGCTCTCCACCTCTGCTGCCCCAGCCCATGAGCACTGCCCTTTTTAACAGTCAAAGAAAGGGGTAAAATCCCAGCATTACACCACAATCTGTTGAGAGTCCACTAGTGGCTTCCAGTCTTTCTTACCTCACATGCCCATTGGCGCCCACCTTTAGCAATATGTTTTCTCCCTGAATTTCCTAGTAACACATGGACAGTGTGCTGGGAACTTAGAAGTGGGTCTTGACCACAGTGAGTTGGTGGTGAATTTGAGCTTCCAAGTTGAATCCTTGACTCCGTAGCCCAAGCCTGCCTCCCTCTAGAGCGGGGAGGGATGAGTACACTGGGAGTAAGGTCAGCAGAAAAGAGTACCTTGCCACCCAGACACTGAGACAAGTGGGTCTCAGGTGACATTTCAGTCCTAATGACTTAGGATGATCCACATTCCTACAGGTCACTGTAACTCATGTCTCGAGTCCAGGAGACCAGGTGTTTCAAAATATGGCAACATGCATTCTCTGCTACGTTCTACCCCTTACCCTTGCCAGCAAGTCTGTGCCAGCTTTCAGGGCCACCCCACACAGTACTTGCTACAAGGCATGTCTGCTAAGCTTCAGATTCCCACTCTATTGAGGGAGGACTGTGATGCTCCCACACTGCTGACTGCCGGACTAGCCAGTAGCCATGTAGCAAGGAAGGAGCTTGTTTGAAAAGAGACAAGGAACTTGAGTCCCCACGATGCCAAGAAGGACACTCACCTTTCCTCATTTGAATCCTAGTCCCAGGATGCTGTTCTTGCCTGAGATCGGCATCTGTGGCAGCCTCTGAGCTTTCAAGTGAAGTGAGCCAAGTGCCAGCCCATTCACTCGCACCCCACCCCCGTGGCTAGGGGCCACGCTTCCCCTCGAAGCTAGCACAAGGCGAGGTCCTCATGGGGCCTGGCCCTCTGCGTTCATGGAGGAAAAATGAAAGTTGCTTTATTCCCCAGCCTCTTCATGTCTCCCATTATGAGGAGAGGGCTCCACAGTGAGGCTCCAGGCTGTGATATTTCTGCTTCAGTGTAAGAGATTCATATGTTTGACTAATCAATTCTCTGGCACTGACTTCCTGGCCTGCATTTTGTTCTCTTGCTTTTGATCGTCTGTTTGCCTTTTTGCCATTCTGCTGCTTCTTGTTTGGAGCTTTTATTTTCCAGGAACACTTTGACCTACTGGATCTGCTATATTCTTTTCCCTCTCTCCCTTTGTCGCTTTTCTCTCTGATTCTGGTTTCCCGCATGATTGACCGCACACTGCTTCCACATACAAGCAAGGTAGAGACCTCGAGTCACCAGGCCTTGATAACTCCTGGGCTTTGTTTAGGAACCACAGCCCTCAGCCCCCACCCCCACCAGGCTAGGCTGCAGTCCTCTGCTCCGCCATCCCTAGTCCAGCATCACTCTACTACAAGCAGATGTGGGCTTGGTACCCAAGGAGTCACATTGCAAGTATAGCACTCAGAGCAACTATAAGTGCAAATGCACAAATATTAACACCAACCATGTTTCTCAATAGAGGAAACCAAGTGCTGGGCACTTGAGGCAACTTTGCCAGTGTTCAGGCTCATGAGTGCTCAAGACAGCACTAGAACCAGTTGTGCCCTGAGGGTGACTGTTATTCTGCTGTGAGAGTCGTCCACTGACTAAGCTTCATCTCTCTTTAGTCAGCAGTGCAGAGCACTTCACCCTCTTTAGCCTGGTAACTGAACCTTAGCATAGTGAAGTAGTTTCCCAAGGCCCCTTCTGTGATAGTTTGTATATGCTCAGCCCAGGGAGTGGCACCATTAGAAGGTGTGGCCTTGTTGGAGTAGGTGTGTCACTGTGGTTATAGGCTTAAGACCTTCACCCTAGTTGCCTATAAGTCAATATTCCACTAGCAGACTTCAGATGAAGATGGAGAACTCTCAGATCTGCCTACACCATGCCTGCCTAGATGCTTCCATACTCCCACCTTGATGATAATGGACTGAACCTCTAAACCTGTAAGCCAGCCCCAATTAAATGTTGTCCTTTATAAGACTTACCTTAGTTATGGTGTCTATTCACAGCAGTAAAACCCTAACTAAGACACCTTCCAAGGTCAAAGAGGGGTGAACTCTAATGTCAGTGCCTTAGCTACCTGGACTTTTAACTAGAGAGCCTCATACACATGATGACTGGGTCATAGTGGAGGGATCCATACCCAGAAGGCCTGTGGGAAGGCTTTGTGACAGGATAGAAGATGTTGGGGATGAATGGAGCCTGGCATGATGAGGAGAGCTCCCACAGTCAGAGGGAAGAGGGCAGTGGGCCTTTGCACAGTCTACTTTCTAGCCTATTCTAAGATGAGGTTTGAGGTTCCCAAGCCCACCAGGATGCCCTTGATTCTTGTGGCACCACCCTGAAACTCTCCAGCGTCTCATAAGACCCTAGTACCAAAGAGCCTATCCCTCTGAAGCAACATATCCCTCCTTTAAAAATGCTTACTATGAGGGATGTCATCTTACTTAGTGGAACTCTCTCCATCTGTTCCCCACTCGATCACTCTGGCCTTGGCAGCAATGAAGCTACGCTATTTCTGTTTGTACAGAGTGGCAGCATCTGGGTATGGAGTCCAAAAAGCCGGGATTTTCTCTTCCTGGCCCACTTTTGCTGTGTGCTGTCATACAGTTAGTTTTCCTTCTCTGAACTTACATTATTTCACCTTTAAATAGGAATGACAGTCTTTACTGTACCCATCATGTGTGGCTCTTTTCCACATACATACACACAGACACACACACACACTCTCTTCTTAATTACAGGGACAGTGCTACAAAGCAACCCCCTACCCACCCACCCCATCCCTATTCTCCGTTTGGTAATATTCAGTCCTCTATCCGTTTTACCTCACACTCTTGACTATCCCATATTTCCTTCTGTTGGTTTAGTTTCTGTCTGTTCATAAGGTCTACACAATTGTGATCAGTAAGACCTGTCCCACTTGCTTGGGGAGCAGTCAGCACTAATGCTGGAGCACAGACTCCGAGGAGCACTCAAGGAATGAGTAAAACAAAGGGAAAATAAAATGGGTGTCTTCCAGAACCAGGGCAGCATAGCAGGGAAGAGGAGGTCCTGGCCTGTCAGCAAGTATGGAGATAAAGGACAGTTCTGGACTCTGAAGCTGAGTCTTTGAAGGTGAACCTCTGCTAGCCTAGAAGAGTGGAATGTAAGATACTTATTGCTGAGGTGTGAGAGTCATCCAAGGGAGGTTGCAGTCTGCAGCTGGGCCAGTCACAACTGCATTGGTAAGGCTGAAGGGCTCTTGTAGCTTGATTAGAAACTTTGCAGATGTTTGTAGCTGTTACAAAGAGCAATAAAGGAGCATCCCTGTGTGGGACCAGGAAGCTGAGTCACGAGGAGAAATAGCACAGAAGTGACATAGTAAAGGATACTACTTCCTGATCAAACCCTCCTCCTAGCTGCCTTTTCCATGATTCCTGTCCTCACTTACATGTGAGGACTCTAGTGGGAACTTAGAAGATAGACCTGTGTGAACCTGCAGTTCACATGCTACCTAGGCAGATGTGTCGCCCAACCAGTGTCCTGTCACCCACTACCCAGGTATTTCCTATCGATAGATGGTCCTCCTCAATATACTAGGTCCTCTCTGATTTGCCTTTCTTCTTGGCGGTGGGAGCCAGAACCCATTCATGAAAATTCAGAGGTGGTTGGGCATCCTGAGTTTTCAGATCTCTGGTTGTGCTACATTGTGGGAATAACACTGAGGATGGGGTGTGGGAGGTAACAAAGTCACATGACTATTCCTGGAATCAAACTCCAGAGCTAGTGCATAAGCTCATACACAGTGTGTGAGCCAATTCCAAGCCTCTAAATCCGTAACCAATTGTATCTTGCCACACCATCATCATGCCTCAGTAAAAGCTCTGGCTGATGAGGTTATTCAGAAGGATGGGGCACAGGAGGGGCATCATTGCCTGTTAGGATTTCTGTGAAGACAGGGATGGGGAGTGGGGCAGCCTCCACCCTTTTTTGCTGTCTCTTCCAGAGCTGTCTTAGATCTAAAGCCGTGTACCACAGATCAGGGCTCTTCAAGGAGTCACAACAGCCTGTGGTGCCTCACTTTCCTTCCCATTTTTTTCTTCAGAAAGTTAACGTCCACATCCCCCACATACATGTCTGTGTCTTAACAAGGATCCTCCAGGGAGTAACCTCTGCTCAGAACCCATGTCCCTGCCAATCAAGCACAAACAGCCTCATTCCCTGGTCCTTTGCTCATTTCCCTGGTGCTTTAGGGACAGTGATGGTACACTCTGACATAGTTGCACATTTTATAAGTTTTAATAAGTTTTATTCTGCTTTAATAAACAGTGTGTACAGATGTGAGCTGTTTGAAGGACATGGCTGCTGATGCTTTGCTCTGAATTGGCTCCTATGTGATTTTTTTTAAGGTTTGAAAAATGTGTTAGAAATAGCATGATGATAATTGGAAGATCAATGTATCAGTCTTATCTCTGGTCTGTTCTACTTTTTTTAGATACAATTAACACTTCATACTTCACCTAGTCCCTTCTTGGTTATCTTTGATGCTTCCTTGATAATTATTTAGATGTTCATGCTATCTTTGCTTTGAATGAGAATCAATAACTTTTAAAACAAGGATTTGGTTTTTTTTTTTTTTTGTCTCCATGGAGTTGCACAATTACAAATTACATGCATGTAGATGTCTACTTGAAATTTTGTTTTTAATTTGTTGAAAGATCTTGACACAATTACATGAAAACTGTAAAGAAAAGAGATCACCATCCAATCAAAGAACCTGCTGTGAACTTGTGGCAGCAGCTCATCCAGGTAGAGTTTCCGGAACAGAGCATTCCTCAGGAGATGGGGAAACGGAGAGAAAGAGCCTCGTGGATGTCAGCTTGGAATTTATGAGCCATGAATAATGCATTTCAGTTACACCAGTCGTATTTTATGTAATGTGCAAACACTGATTTCAAAGACATGCTGGCATTTGAGTCTCTCTAGTCAGGAGTAGAAAGTGCAACCCCACCGTCATCACTGAAAATGAAAGTTTACAAAAAATTGTGCTTCCTCCCACGACTGCTACTGTTTTCTCCACATTCCTTCCAGAACCCTGGCGTGATGGCCTTGGCTGTGGCCTTGCCTGGTGTCACCATGCTGGTGTTTTCTTGCCTGTGGTATTCCAGAGCTGTCACATAATGTCATCATTAACCCATTGCCAGTATGTTAGAAGAATAATCCCTAGACTCTAGATGGATTTTGATGCTAGAACTTGAAAGATAAAAAGACTTTTTTTCAGAGTGAATATGTTTTAGGGGGAAATGAATAAATAAAGTTTGAGGGTGGAGATGGAAATCAATCTCTCTGTTTCTCTCTCTCTCTCTCTGTGTTTCTTTCTCTCTTTCCCTCTTTCTCTCTTTCCCTCTTTCTCTCTCCCACTAGTTACTTTAAAACAAACAAAAAACTTCTATATTAATTTTTTTCTGCTTGAATTTATTTGGGAGGAACAAGTAAAAATCTCACATAATCAAATCAAATGGCTCCCAGCCTAGAACTTTGCATATAAACACACAATGAACCAATTAATATATTGATTTGTGGTTGTTATCTGTGGTGGTGAGGATGAAGATGCAGCCTTTTACATCAGAGTCCCTTGCTGCACAGATCATGCATGGGTCATCATTCTGTAGGCATAAGGGCTATTTGGAATTTCCTCTTGGAAAGAAGCTCAGGGCTTCATGACCAAAAGCGCTGGTCACTTGTTCGCCTAAGCCTGGCTACTGTATGAAAATACCCTATGTAATTCATGCTGCAGGGGAGGCTCAAGGATAGAATACTAACCTAGCATGCCGTGCGTGCGTGCGTGCGTGCGTGCGTGCGTGCGTGCGATGTGTTTCCTTTTTTAAAGATCTCACAGAAGCAGAAATTTTGAACAATCTCCAGGTTCTGAAGTCTGAGTTTATACTTATTCTGCTTTCCCCAAAAGAACATTGTGTAGTAGAAAGACCTATGATAAGACTAGGTTCAGATCCCACCCATGTGAGTTTCTGACTGTGTGACTCCTGGATATATAACTTACCCTCCTGAGACAATTTCCTCATTTGTGAAAGAAAATTATTTACCCTAATTTCAGTAAATTATGAGCATAAATGATGGGAAATGAATGAATAATCATAACAGCAACTCAGAAGCTGTGCTTCCTCAGTGCCAGGCACTGCTCAAAGCACTTTATATCATTTAACCATTGCAGCAGCCCCGTCAGGTAATACTGTTGGTTTTCTCTTGTGTGGGTGATGTAAGTATCCAAAGCACAGAAAGGCCCATGATTTGCCTAGCCTCACAAAACTTGCAAGTGATAGGATGGGATTGTAACACAGGACATTCTTTGCTCTTCACAGAAGCTAGAGTGGGGTTTGTTGTTCCTGGAAGTTTTCAGCTCAGGTGCATGGTGGGGAACACCCTCCCTCGCTCTGAGCACCAACCAGTGGATACCATTCTCACCTGCTCTCTCTAATCCCGAGACCTTTGTCTATGGTGGTCTTGGTGCCAGATAGAATGAGCAGTATTGGTGACCCACAGCCAGCCAGGAGCATCATGTCACTGCAGGGTCTTTAAATATCCATTTCTAAATTCAAAGCTAGTTGGGGCTTCATTTACAGAATTTAACATGTGAGAAAGTGGGCTTTTAAGTGGAATGGTTGTGCAATGGGGTATTTCACGTTCCGGTTCAGCCATGAGGCTGATAAACAAAGCATCCAAAGCCAAATGGCTCCTCATCTGACCCCAATTAAAATACAGACTTCATTCTGTTCCATCCTGACAGGGAGGAACATATTGTTGCCTTTAAGGGAGTTTGGTTTAGTTAATGAAAGAATTTTGTTTTATACCCCCAGCCCCCCCACCACACACCCAAATACAGTATCTAATTAAATAAGATTCAATTTGCTTAGGACTTCTGGTAGGGATGTTTTAACTCTTTTTTAGCTGCATTGCCTCTGTGTCTCAAGATGTCCAGGACATGCTTGTGACTCCCCACTCAAAAGTCCATTGTTTGAAGACGGAGTCAGCCCATGTCACATAAGGCAAACATTATCACCTCCAAGGTAGATCTGTGTACAGCCCAGTCCTAACAGCCTGTGTCGGTCATGTGGGTTCCGTGTGAAACACCACATATTTTCATAAAGGCCGTTTCCTACGAGCATGTGTATTCATCCATATTGTAATTTACCAATCACTATAGAGCTGTCCATATAGAATGGATCACGCAGAGTTGTAGCTGCTAAAATATGTTAGGTAACATAAGTTGGATATCGATGCCAATTATCACAGAGTTCCTTCAGTTATCGTGAAGAAATATGTAGCTGTCTGAAGACTTCATCATTCCATGTGAAGAGTAAACTGCTTTTGCCAGGCTGTTTTTGCAAGGCAGGCCGGGGTGGGGGTCTTGTGTCACTTTGTTACTGCTTTCTTGTAGCCTTTTCAAAATACAAGCTACGGCTTATCATGGCAAGTGGGACCACAGACACTAAGCAGAGCCTTCGGGGGCATGGTAGAGAAGTTTGCTCTAGCTCAGCAAGGCAAGAGAGACTTTTGGTTTACGGTGAATCACCTACAAGCCCCTGAGGAATGCCCTGGTGGTCCACTGAGTTGCAGGGACAAAAACTGGTCTGGATATAGAAGAGCTGGCCCCAGGTGAGCCCCTCCTCTCATCATCTTGAACATGCCAGAGTAGGGTCAGCAGGCCTCTCTGGGCCCACTGGCTCTGCCTCTCTCAGATTCTGTATTCAGTAGAGCAGAAAGTACATGATGTTTTTAAATCCACAAAGAATTTACGGTCAGCTGCTTAGGATTTATGTTCTGAGAAACAAAAGGTCTTTAAGTCTGTAAAGCCTGAGACATTTTAAACTTTTTTTTTTATTTCTGTTCCTTTCCAGTGGCTCCTTCTGAGCATTTATTTTGCACCCTTGAGTGCCCATTCTCTGCAGGCCTTGCAGGAGGTGTAGAGAGACAAGTTACTCATAGTCTGCCTTCCAGAAGCTTCCTCTCAGTAGGTTTGAAAAGCAAATAAAGATGCCATCCTAAAAGGGGTCCATACAGTGCACTGAGGAGGAGGGGTAGGTAGAGCAAGGGGCACAATCGGAGAATATTTTGTTAGGCCTTGACATTTGAGTACAGTTTTGCCACGTGGTGAGAGGGAGCTTATGTCTCTCAGAGACAGACAATTAAGAATGCAGCAGAGTAAGTCAAAACAATGGGTCCCACACTGTTGCCACAGAAAAGTGGGCTGCAAGAGATACAAGAGATGCAAATAGAAGGAGGAGCTTGGGTGGAAGTCTGTGAGCATTACTGGAATCAAGATATCCCATCCCACTGGCACCAATGGCTGTCTTTGAATCAAAAGGGTCAAGGGACCTTGGGAAGTCATTTGGCTCCGTTACCCTCTTGAAAATATGTAATCTATAGTATAGGCTCTGCATGTACAGCAATTACAGTACAGGCGGGTACTGCATAACAGCATTTCAGTCAATCTGAGACTGCATACATGCTGATGGCTCCTGAAGATTATAATAGTGTTAAAAGAAATCCTTCCCCTCATGCTGTTGTGGCCATTGTAATGTCATCATGCAACACATTGCTATCGTGTTGTGATGCTGGTGTGAACAAACCTCTACCGCCAGTCACACAAAAGTACACCGTGTCCAGTCAAGTACTACCTACAGTACTTGATAACAGCAACTGTTGTTGGACAGCATTCACTTACTATGCTTTTCATCATTATTTTAAAGTGTGTCCCTTTTACTATTGAAAAAGTTCACTATAAAGCATTCTGCTGTAGTACACTGGCAGCAGTCTCCTGTATCTCATGTTTACCTCATCTGTTTGAAGAATATTGTTAGTGCATGTGTGTGTATGTGCATGATGTGGGGGGCACATGGCACAGTATGTGTGTGAAGGTCAGAAAACAACTTTATTGCTCTCGCTACCTTTAAGAGTGAACTCAGACTACCAGGTTTGTGCGGCAAGTGCCTTTACCTACTGAGTCATTTCACCATCTCCTATTCCCTGTCTTGATTACCTTAGTTTTTCTTGTGTTTCATTTAGATTAGTGTTGTTTTATACCATGACACACACTCCATGTACCATAGTTGTATAGGGTTTGGCCTTTGCAATAGTTACTTTTTGTTGCTGTGATTAAAACACCACAAACAAAAGCAAGTTATGGACAGTAGAGTTTATTTGGGTTTACATTTCCAGAGGAGATGTCCATGATGAAGAGCAAGGCATGGCAGTAGGTGGCTGTGGCAGGAAACCGAGAGATCACAAAGCAGAAAGAGCAAACTGGAAGTGGGACAAGACGTGACAGATCAAAGCCTGCCCCCAGAAATGGATTTCCTTAAGGGCTCCACATAAACCCCAAACAGCACCACTAACCTGGGGTCCAACACAGCCTATGAAGGACATTTTTAATTTAAACCACCATAGTATGCACAGTATGGGCTATGTCATCCATGATGTTCCACGTGGAATCACATACAATGTGTTTCTTAGCACATACCCTGTTGTTATATGGAGTATAACTATATTGAGCTTAAACTTACTGACCATGAACTCTTCTGAAGCAGAAGACCTGTTAAAGATGAAGAGAGAATCCCATAAGCATTTCAGAACTATCTTCCTGGCCTATGGGAAGCACTGGAACTAGATGGGAGTAGCAGAAGAGTTGTGGCCAGTATCAGAAAGCCAGACATCTAATTACACATGCAGTTGTCCAAGATCTAACCCTTGGGAACCTGCTCTGAAGACAATCTGTACCGTCTCTGTGCTGTTGTTGTTAAGGGGGCTTCCCACAGGTCCCACAAGATCAAGATGGGGCACGTGTTGGGAGTGAAAGTCACTTGCCAGCAGCCTTTCCAGAAGTCATAAATCCATCAGTGTGAGAACACCTGACAGAAGCACCATAGGGGGAGCAGAGTTTATTTTGGTTCAAAATTTGAAAGGACATGGTCCATCATGACAAGGGAAACATAGTGGTGAGAACAGCTCATGTCTATGACAGCAGAAACATGAGGCAGCTACTTACATCATGTCAGCAGAGAGTGAAGGCCCAAGTGGGGCTGGGCTATGAACCGTAAACTCTATATAAACTCTATATAGTCCCATCTCTGCCAGCTAAGCCTTATGTTCAGAGAGTTCCCCAAACTCCTCCAAAATAACTACCAGCTAGGGATCAGGTATTCAAGCATATGAGCTTATAGGGAACATTTCTAATTGAAACCATAACAGATTACATGGTGACTGATACAGAATGGCTGCGTGTTAGGAGGTTGGAGGCAGAAGATGAAAACAGATACTAAAGAGTCCCATAAGCAGCTGGGCAGTGGTGGCACGTGTCTTTAATCCCAGCACATGAGAGGCAGAAGCAGGTGGATCTCTGAGTTCAAGGCCAGCCTATTCTACAAAGTGAGTTCTGGAACTATATAGAGAGACTCTGTCTCAAGGAAAAAAAAACAAAAACAAACTAACAAAGAATCCCATAAACATTCTTCGAGATCGTCGTGGATTTCATGGCCTCTTGAAGCCATTTATTAAATGCCTCCTGTGAACTAAGGACTGTCTAGGTTCTTTAATAGTCAGAAATTCTGACTATTCCTTGAAGCCCTCTAAAGAGGTATTGCTATTGTCCTACTTTGGTGAGTAATGAGATAGAGCCAAAGAGGATGGTTGACTATCCCATAGTCATGACTGATAAGCAGGGTTTAAACCTATGGTCTTAATCCTCATTTAAAAATCCTTATAGTCTGAGACTACACTCTCCACAGCAGCCCTAGTAGGTGATCAGTGAGCAAACAGAAGCTTACTGTCCCCTAAGGAACCCAAGGAAGTTTGTCCCCAGTGCTCAGACCTTTTTCTGTTGTCATATAGAATGTTAGAAGCTTAAAATAGATAAAAGAACCTAATTGTAATACTTAAAATTATAAAACATTTAGAAGAAAGCAGAAGGCAAGAGCTTCATGGACTGGACTTACTAAGAACTTCTTCAGTATGACATCAAATGCATAGACAACAACAACAAAAATAAAACATACAAATTTGACTTCATGTCATACATACTTTAAAAGACATTATCAACAGTATAAAAGGAAGCCCAGATGATAGAGGAAATATTTATGAATCATAAATCTAATAAGGGATTGATATTCAGAATATATAAAGAACTCCTAAAATTCAGCAACAAAGCCCCTTCCAGTTCAACAATGGAAAGGACTTGAATCTCTCCCAAGAGAATCCGGCCCAGCCTCAGTGATCATTAGGAAAACACAAATCACAGCTTCAGCCGCAGTACTCATTCAGATGGTTAGACCTAACCCCCAGAAAAGAAGTGTTGTTGACAATATAGAGGACTTGTGTGTGTGTGTGTGTGTGTGTGTGTGTGTGTGTGTGTGTGTGCGTGTGCGCGCGCGCGCGCGCGCGCGCGCACGCACACAAAAAAAGAACAACATGTAGCTCAGATGTTTGTGGAGGCCAGAGGCATCTGTGTATCTGGAATTATAGGCAGTTTGTTGAGTCACCTGACATTGGATGCTGGAAACTGAGCTGAGGTCCTCTGTAAGAACAGTATGCACTCTTAACAGCTGAGTCATCTCTCCAGCTCCCAGAATTGGTATTTTTATTCATTATTGGCAGAAGCGTAAGAAGGTACAGTTGCTATTAAAAAAAAAACCACTTTGATAATTCCTCAAAAAATAATGATTGACTCACATATATTTTCTGGCAAGTCTGCTTCTGGGCGCATGCCCAGAAGAACTGAAAGTAAGTTCTTGAGGAGGTATTTGTACCCTTGGGTTCTTAGCAGCATCACTCAGTGTTGTGAGATCTGAATGTAACCCAGGTGCCCCAGAGCTGCTGAATGATAAGCAAAATGCAGTGCATGTGTATAGAGCAGCATTGTACAGCCTGAGGAAGGAGCTTACAGAAGTGTGGGTGAGCATGGCGGCATTTTACCACATGACATTAGCCAGTCACAAAAAGACACTTCAAGGTTACAGACATAGATAAGAAACTTGTTTCAGTGAAAGACTGAGGATATGGTTTAGTTGTTAAAAAGTGCATGCTGCCCATTCATGAGGGCTTCAGTTTGGAATCCCAGCACTCATGTCACAAGCTGGACACAGCAGCCAGTGGCTATAATAGTCTCAGTGCTGGGAGACAGACAGGTGAATTCCTGGAGCTTGCTGGCCAGGCAGCCTAACCAAATCTGTGAGCTCTGGGCTCAAAAAAAAGTCCCTGTTTCCAAAATAATGTGAAGAACAGTTGAGGAAAACACTCTGTCAACCTCAGAATTATAGCTAGGTGTGGTAGTGCATACCTGTACTCTCAGCATTGGAGAGGCTGGGGCAGAAGGGTCCTGAGTTCAAGGATAGCTTGGTCTACGTAATAAAACTTGTCTGAAAACAAAATGAAACAAGGTATTTGAAGTTATGAAACCTGTAAAAAAAAAACTGAGTATGCTTTTGGATGGCAATCTTTTCATGTGTCTGAGTGGTTAGAATGAGCGTGAACTCCCTCAGACTTCAGTTCACCCAGTAGTTGCAGGATGCTTGCTGTGTGCTTGGCATAAAGAGGAGAAACCTAGTCAAGACAATTAGCGTGAACTGGGAATCATGGTGTAGAACCATAGTCCCAACACTCAAGAGGCCTAGATAGAAGGACCATGTGAGCTCAAGAGTTCAATACCAGCCTGAGCAACATAATAAGACCTTATCAAGAAAGAAAAACAAAGGTATTTAAATGCTGCTTAACAGTACTTTCTTGAAGAGGGACTGGTGAGTCCTGAAGGAGACATTAGCACATCCCTATCTGTGATTGCCACTGTTATAGCCCTGAGAAAGAGAAAGTGGTAGTTAAGCACATGGGCTTTGGAGCAAACAGCAGGGTCTGAATAGCAGCTCCAAGTAACTGTGCTAAGGCTTCCATTTCTCTGTGCTATGTCTCCTCAGCTATAAAGCCCAGCAGGTGAGACTAATAATGTCTGTTGGGGTTACTGTGTTAATTGAGTTAATATGTGCAAAGAGATGGGCATATGTCCTGATACTCAGGAAGAACTGGGAAGAAGGCAGCAGTCATGGCCACTGAACAGACTCAAGGTTTGAGCATCTGAGCGCGTCCTCTTCATAGCATGTGGCTTTGCCCAATGATTCAGGTGAGCAGACAAGGATGAGAAGGGTTGCCAAAATTCATTCACCTATCAAGTGCCCAAAGTAGGAGCTGAACCCTGACCTGTCGTCTCCAGAGCCCTGGCCCTCCTATAACACCATTCTGCTTCCTAGCCTCTTCTGCTCCTAAGCTCTCAAGGACTATGGCTCATGCCTTCCTTTTACTCTCTCTCTCTCTCTCTCTCTCTCTCTCTCTCTCTCTCTCTCTCTCTTAAAAAAAATAAAAATAAAAAAATAAAAAAATAAAAAAAACAACTGGTTTTCCTGTAGTAGGAACATATGGTATGGACAAACAAGATGAGCTTCAGGACTCAGGAGATTTGGAGTCAAATCTCAGCTCTATTCAAGAGTAGTTGGTAACTTAGACGAACTCTGCTCACGATCATCACAGAATTATTTTACCTCTTCAAGCTCCTCAATAAAGCAAAGATCAAAATTGCCACCTCACAAGGATGGTCACAAAGACTGAAGAAGAGGATGTGTATGAAGCTAGCATATTTCAAGGGCACATAGTAGGGACTCTAGTGTTCCTTCATCCTTGCCTGGCAGCTCCTCTCTGTAGTCAGAATTCCCCAGCAGTTCTTCACTCAGGGCTTTATAAATCATGCCATCTCTTAGTCAGCAACATGGACATCTATCAAGAGCATCCTCTGACTTCCCCAAGTGTGCACTTCAGGCTCCCGTATAGTAATCACACCCTTTCTCTCTCTCTACTGACGTGGGGTCTAGGTGACAACTGCAACTTTGTTTTTTATTTTACTTATTGTGTGCACATGATATGAACATGGGGGTTCAGAGGATAACTTTTGTAAGTTCTTTCTTCTCTTCTACCATGGCTTTGAGGGACTGGACTCTAACCATCAGGCTTTCTCGGCAAGTACTCGCCCTGCTGAGCCTCAAAACAGCTGCAGGATTTCCTTGTAAGAGCCTCCGTTGTTTTGAGGTAAAAAGGAGATGAGACTACGGACACAAAACTAAAAATAGGCAATGTTTCCTTAGCTGGCCACATTAAGACTCCACATTCTCACTTTTCACAACTTAAATGACCCACAGGGCTCTCAGATACTGTTCATAAGAACTGCTACTTCACAGTTCACAGCAAAGGACTTAAGTATCCACCTTATTGGTTTTAGGAAGCATTCTAGAGTCACTACGGAGGGTCAGGTAGGTGAATCTGAGCTCCATACATCAATATAGAAAGCCAGACACCTCCCACACTGCAAGATAAGAACTATCACAAAGGAACATTGACCACTCGCAGAAGACATGCCAAACCCAGTTCTCTAGGCAGGACATCTTACCTCATGATGAATGTCGTCACTCAACTCTATGGAAAGGCCATTCACAAAGGGAAGCAGCCATGCTGGCTAGGTGGTGCCTAACTGGTTAGGAGGGAGCACAGAAACATATGGACTCCAGTCATGGGGAATCCAAACACACAGTGTTCAGGTTCTCAATTGCAGACAACCAAAGCAGTGTAAGCTCAGCAGGCATGAGCTGCAGGCAGACAGTGCCCTGGGCAGGGGGTGGGCTCCCACAGCTTTCCCTCTGTGCACATCAGCACATGGATGGCAGCATCCTGATAGCACTATCTAATTAAACTGGATTTCCATCCAGAGTGCACCACTAACCTGAGCACTCTTCCAAGTGGATGTGACTGACAGGGCACTTGCACAGCTCCACAGACCTAAAGACGGGTTTATTCTCAACTTTGCCTTCCCGGGTCGGCAGAAGTTCTCATTTGCAGAAAGTGGCTTTGGAAATAAACAAAGCGGCTCTCTGAGGTAGGCAAGAACTCAGGATGGGACTCTTGCTCAGATATCTTTAAGCTTCATTGTAAATACCAGTGAACGCCTTAAAATTAAGGCCTGTTTGTGTTAAAGGGAAAAATCCACATCCAGCATGTCCTGTTCAGATATCACTTGATATGGCTGAGTTATTTGAATGCTGACTTGTACCTAAATTTAGCTATTTTTATTGTTGTTGTTGTTGTTGTTAAAACACCAGGATAAGCTGTGTGACTTTTTGGACTTAAACCTCTTCTTTTGGAAGTGATGACAGTGTTCCCCAAAGTTCCCTTCTTACCTTTCCACCTTTGAACAATCGATTTTGATTAGAAACATTATACCCAGCATTTACTTTGACATCCCTGAGTACAAACAGTCATTTTAATGGCTTTAAAAAAAAAAAACAAAAAAAACAAAAATCATGACAGGGACATCAATCCTTCGCCTGGTGTATGAAGGCCTGGTATATTAATTGGCTGTCAGATTCTGAAGAAGTAATGGATTAATGTGCTTGATCGTAACGCTCTGCTCAGAGACTGAAGTTTGATCCTGATGTCCCCAGTCTCTCTGCTTAATGCAATTACAGATATGCATTCAGGACATCTGAGTGGATTGCATTTCATTAATATGATTGGAGCGGACAACATTAGGCTGCTGTCGGATCCTCTCTGACAGCTAATTACTAGAATGAAGTGTGTATACCACTCAGGAACAATGGTGCCCTTATTGGAGCCATTAAAACAATAGAAAAATATCGCTTCAAGATCCTCAGATAGTTATTTTCCATACGTGTCATGGGTCATGAAGATAGCTCAGTATGAGAAGTTGGAAGAATGAGATGGGCCAGAGTCTCTAACAGCAGGGCTCCCGACCATCTTTAGAGATGCTGGAGTCATCCCATTGTCCAGCCATTTATGTGTGGGCTTTTGTAGTCTCAGACCATATAGACCTGGTAATTTTCCCACTCAATTTTGCTTCCACCTCCTCCCATAATAGAAGAGAGTGGTGACTTGGAGCGCTCATGGATTGATATCTTATTATTTTATTTTATTTTATTTTAGACAGCGTCTGATATATTCAGTTTGATTTAAACTCCTATGAGTTATGGCCTTGAACTTCTGAGCTTACTGCCTCCAGCCCTACACATACACTGGGATTACAGGCATGCATCACCAAGCCCAGGGCTTCAGGCATGCTGGGCAAGCACTGTACCTTCTGAGCTCCACCCTTATCCCATAGTTCTACCTTATAGGAGAAAGGGGTGCCTTTGTCCTTTGGTGCTGAGACAGCTGTGTGGACCATTTGAATGTCTGAGCATGGAGGGAAGAGATGCCTTAGGGAAGCTAACTCTCCTGGGACCATTTTTTGTTCTCCCACCCCCTGACCTTACTAACACCAGGCATTCCTTTGGTATACAGTATATGTTCATTCCTGACTATTTAAAAAAAAAAAAAAAAGACACAGCCCTTTGTCCCTGAGATCCTCAAGCCCTGTTAGAATAAATAAAAAAAAAAAACTAAATAAATTTTAAAAAAGATTGAGACAATAATAGGATTAATAGACAGACTGGGGGCATATCAGATATGAGTGGGTGCTGTGGGATGAGTAGGGATTCTCTGAATACCTACAAAGATAGAGTAGGGCTCCTGACAGAGGTGGTGCAGAGACTGGCAGTGGACTGCCAAGCTGTGTTCTCAGTTGGGTTCCTCTAGATTACTGCTCTAGCTGAGGCCATTCTTAGCTGCACCGTGAGGACATTCTCTGTTACGTTGAGCCATGTTTGGCCAAAGCTCCCCAAGAAGCTTTGGAATTCCCTCTCAGGAGTCCTAGATTCCAGTCTTAGATCTGCCTTCTTGGAAACTCTGTCAATCTCCTCAATTTTCCTGGACAGCTGAAAGATATGCATGCCCCTCCCCCTCTCCACATATACACTGCCAACTTGATAGATAGATCCAGTTTGACCTGGGCATTTCTCGCCCTGTGGGTTGCATATCAAATATTTTGCGATCAGATATTTATATTCATAATGGAAGCAACATTGCAGTTATACAATAATAATACAAGATCATATAGTTTCTTAGCACTGAAGCAAGCAACTGTCGTTGACAAGTCCCTCAGAGGCCCTGGCCTAGGCAGAGCAGTGTGCCCCGCTGTATTCTAAGGAACACTAAGCCTCTCTAGCTGCCCACCCACATCCCTGTTTTCTAAGAATGAGTGCCTGGGAGGAGGTTCCCCAGAAACCCTAGCAGCATATTGAGAGACAGATCATCTCCCTCCCCCCACCCCACCCCCCACCCTGTAAGTCTGCTGTTCTCACACTGCCATCAGGAGGAAGAACTGGAAGCCACTAAGACAGTGATGATGAGACAACTCAGGCCCACTGCTGCCCTGCCTAACTTTCCCCTCTGTTCCTTAACATGCCTTCTTAGCCTCCAGGGCTTCTCAAGCCACTTTTAGGGACCACTAGTTAAAGTGTCCAACTCTGATTCCTAGATCAGATCTATGGCCCCAGCTAAACTGTTTCAAGATACACATCTGCTTGAGAGATGCCAGACTTGAGCCAAACAGTGTAAGGCCCAGGCTGCCTGGGCTGGGCATTTTATAAACATTTATAAGATAAAGGAGTCAGACACACCTGTGAGAATTAGCAAGTGGGGAATCCCTGGTGTGATGGTACCACTCTCTAGGTATCCCATGTTGCTGTCTTTTTGACAGGTCCTCAACACCACTATCCCCTCAGAAGTCTGAGTGTTTACTGGGAAGGGAGACTAAGGAAATTAGTAGGAAATAGATGCCAAGGAAGTGGAGTTCCCACCTTCTCTCTCCCATTGCCCACAGTCAGGACAGGGGCATGGTAAGAGCTGCCCTACCTCCCCTAGACCCTACATCAGACAGCATGAGCTTCCCCGCACCCTACCCAGGCTCTGTGCTTACCTGAAGCCTTCAACTGAACATTGGCAAATCTGTGGCTGCATCCACCATTTCTGACGCAGGAGCCACAGGTGTCACCATTATTCCCCAGGAGTCTCATAGTGTAAGCACAGAGTCTTGCTTTCTTCTGAATTCCATTTACTAATCTCTCCATGGGTACCACAGCGCTCCCCGACCTGTTCCCTCCTGCCACCCGGCTAGCATAGTTCTAATGGCTCCTCTCCTAATGATCCTCAAACAAAGAGCCCATGGCGGAGGGTGATGCATCAATCCTGCTCCTACTTCCTGGTCATTCTTGCTAACAGGCTTAGCTGTGCTTCACAGTCATTATCACATGTCGCACAGTCTTTGGGATGCAGAGATGATTTGCCAGCTCTACAATGCTTCGTTTTACTAAAATGAAGGCAGAACAAAAAATTACATATTTAAAAACTGCGCAATTACTCCTGACAGATCTTACACTAAAAGTCACCTATGTCTCCAGTGCTTATGAGACAGGGTCTCAGTTCTCTACCTGGCATTATCCAGGAGCCAAACTCTCTTCTCTTAATTTCCTTCATATTCTCCTCCCATCACCCCAAGACCTCTGGCACAGGAGCACCCTGAGCTGGTCAACATGTTCTCTTTTTGTTTAGAATATCCTTTTTAATTAGCTCACCAGACTGCCAAAATCACCCCTCCCTATTCTCTGTCCTGAGTAGCCCAGAGGGGATTGCTCCCTCTCTTTTGTGAGTCTTTCTACCCAGTGAGGCCCTGTTGCCCCTTCTGTATGCTAGGCTCTCCCATGAATCCTACAGCCCTTCTGTGACAAGCATGACCACATTTTGGGTATACCCACCAAACCTGGATACTATGAAGGAGAAAAGGAAGCTGTATGGAGGGCCTGCCCAGGTAGGAGCACTCTCATCTCTTGCTCTAAAGCAGTCCCTCGAACGGGTCCTGTTTTATGTGACCCTCTTCTACAGGTAGAAAAAGCCAGTCCCTGGTGTCAGTAGACCAGTCAACTGGCTCAATAGTGACCCCACCCAAGCCCTGGTATGTGGAAACAGGTTGCAGTGAGCCTAGGAGACCTGTGATATTGAGCCAGCTATGGCACATTTGGGGAAGGAGGAGACAATCACAGAGAGTGTTGGAGAGGTATGGGCTTCCCTGGAACTTTATTGGACCAATCTCTCTGGCTGCAGCTTCACATGCAGTTTAAAGTAACCTTTTCCCATGAGATCCGAGAAAAGCCACACACAGGGCTTTACATGGACACATGCCAGAGGACCTTTCCTCAGGACTCTAACACCATTTATTCAGCACATTCTCTTACAAGTTCCTCAAAGGCATGAGCTGCAAACTGTCCATGTGGCATCTGACAGTGGGACTCCACTGATATCTCCAGTCCAAGAATACCTGAAAGGTATCATCATATGGGTGTGTTCTGATTTTCTGATTAGACTCAACATTTTTACTTAATAGTTACACTTAGTGTCTAAAAGTCTTGAGCCCCTTCTATTAATCTTTAGTTAACAGGGACCTCAGAGGATATCCATTTCCTGTCAGCATATTTCTCCTCTGGCTTCTTCTTATACACAATCTCTGTACACTGTATACACTATATGGTATCAGGAAGACTCACTCTAAAACAGCACAGATTTTGACATCTAGTCCTTGTGTAGTGCTCTACAGCCACACAGTACCAGTGACATTTGCTTTGATTGTCCCAGCAGTTTCGGGAGGACAGTTCTCACCATCAGGACTTGGTAGGCTCTAGTTGAGCCCTATCCCTCTTTCAGATACCACATGTTCCAAAAGAGGTCTCCAGAGCAAACTTGTTAGATTTAGTTCAATTTCTCCTCTAGCCTTCTAGGCCTATACAGTAGCTCTGTGTGTGGCTACAGAGATCTTAAAATGTACCCAGTCCAGGTGGGGATGGCCTCTGGGGAGAAGTGTACACCTGTTTTCCAAGGTTCAATATGTGCATATATGTCTGCCTGTGTACTCTGAGTGTAGGTGCATGTGGAGCCAGAAGAGGGTGTCAGATTCCCTGGAACTGGCATTACAGGCAGTTGTGAATTGCCATGTGAATGCTGGGAACCAAACCCAGGTCCTCTGCAAGAGCAGCAGGTGCTCTTAACCACTGAGCCATTTATATGTACTATTTACATATTTTTTCTCTTTTTTGGTTTTTGGTTTTTGGTTTTTGGTTTGTTTTGTTTTGTCTTGTTTTGTTTTCAAGACAGCATTTCTCTGTATAATAGCCCTGGCTATTCTAGAACTCACTTTGTAGATCAGACTGGCCTTGAACTCACAAAGATCTACCTGCCTCTGTCTCCCAAGTGCTGGGATCAAAGATGCACCACCACTGCCTGGCTATTTTCATATTTCTATTAGACTTTCCTGTACCTGGATGTTGCCAAGGCTTTCTGTCCTCAGTAATACAGTAGTTGTCATGCATTACTCTTCTTGAAGCATACTGCACACTGACCATTGTTGAAAATGCATTGAACATGAAATTCTGCCTCTTACACCCAGCAAATAAAGTACTTTGATACAGGTTGGCATTCACTAGCAACTTCTGAAGTTGATTTTTTTTTAAATCAAAATATAGGAATTTATATTTGTCCCAAATACATATCAGCTTGTTAGTTTGAGTCAGTTATTCCAATCTCCTGAGAATGTTGTAACCTTCCTACTACTAAATTCCAGTCACTGTTCATGATGGTGGCTGGGATGAAAACAGGTAGCATTCAACTGCATTGAAAGTCCCTCACCTGCCATGCTGACTGCTGCTTCCTACCCACCTGTCAGCTGTGGCCATTCAGCCCACAAGGAGACTGTTCTCTGTCACCTCACTGGCACTTGTCAGCCTGAGCTCCACCTCCAAGTTACCTAACCACTAGAAAAAGGAAGACAAGCAGTGGGGATGTGTGCAGCACAGTGGTAGAGTGCGTTTCCTATATAATCATGAAGCCCTGGTTTAATCCCCAGCACCACCAAAGAGAAAGAAGCAAAGCCATGTGGCGGCATATACCTATAATCCTAGGACTCAGGAAGCTGAGGCAGGAGGATCAAAAGTTCAAATCCATAGCTGGGGAGATGGTTCAGTGGTTAAGAGCACCTGTTGTGCTTCCAGAGGACCTGGGTTCAATTCTCAGCCCTCACGTGGCATCTTACTACTGTCTGTAATCCCATTCCCAGAAGTTCTGATGCCCACTTCTGGTCTCTGAAGGTGCTGGTTATACATGGTCCACAGACATATATGCAGGTGATATACAAAATTGATGATTAATAGTCTCAAAAAAAAAAAAAAAAGAGCTCAAGTCCTTTGAGGACAAACTGTACTATATTATAAGGCTCTACCTCAAAAAGGAAAAGGCAAGAGAGAATAGAAAAGGAAACACAAAATTCAGTATGTCTACTGTTCTTCACTGTTCTTTTAGATTACAAATGAACTTAATTTTTATTAAAGTGTTAGTGACTGATAATAATCTTCCCCCTTGTATTAACAAGGACAAGACTTAGCTGGACCTTTCAGTACCACATGGAAAAGAACTATATTTGAGGCTCATAAACCAAGGTAGAGTCAATAGGGGATAAACCGGGGAGCTTAGGTAAAGAAGGCCAGGGGCCTTGTCGAGTGCCTTTGAAGTCATTTCTCTGGTTGTTTCTGAGGTTAGTGGAGAACCTACCCATATCACGTGGTGATGGCTAGCATTCACAGCAGGTTTCCTGTCGCGTGTGTGCCCCTGCTATGCTAAGGGTCCTCATACTGTACCTCTTTCTGCCCTCTGTCTCCTTTAATCCTAGTAGTTTGAGCAACGAATCCAGACCTGTAACATCAGATCGAATGTGTGACCTTCATCTATGCTCTCAACACAATCCCTTCTTTCCAGCCCTTGGGTCTCTCCTGCAGGGATTGTGTGGGTGCACATATATGAGCATGTGTGAGACAGGGAACAGAAAGACATTCTCTCCACAGGCACAGGGCAGAGGGGAAATCTCTTTTCACTTGTCTACCTTTGAAGCCTTCACCATAGGAGCTGTTTTGAGCATGGGGGTTGGAGGGGAGCCTCCGCAGGCCTCCTGCCTGGCCGATTGTAAGCACTAGCCAGTTCTCCTGGGTGGCTCGGCAGGCCCTCTCTTTCTTTAGGGATGATAGATGAAGGCAGGTGGCACATGAAGGGGTCTGTTTTCAAGCATGAAGGATGCTCACTTCAGCTCTGGCTTGTGGAGTGTCTCCCCCCTACCCCCATCCTCCAAGGACATTTTACTGTATAGCAATAGGTCCTGTTAACTGTGTCTTTAAGAGAACCATAGCCTCTTCTCTCCTGGGTTTCAGATTTGTGACTACAAGGTCACACCCAGTGCCATGTGGGCACCTCTTGGGGACCTCAGAAACATACCTTGTGAATTTGCCACAGAGGCAGCCCAGGGCTGCCCCTTGGTCACAGAATGGATAGAGCACTGTGAGCTTTGTGGGTATCTTACCACCAAGAAGAAGGTGATTTTGTGAGTTGAACTGAACAGTTTGGGCCCATTTTCTAAATTGTCTGCTATAAACCTGGCTCTGCTGGACTCTGTCTCAGAGGACATGGCGTCTGTTGCATTTAGAATTAGCTAGATATAATGAATTCTGGATTTTACATATTTATTACCATTGTCCAGGCTCCCTCTGGTCTTGTAACCACTACTGCTACCCAACCTGGCCCCCTCTGGGGAAAGCATGAGACTCAGAGGTGCCAGCAGTCACGGAGGCAATGGGAGGGGAAGCACAATCAGGCTCGCTGTAGAAGCAGTTTGAATCATGAGTGTACATCCACAGCTCTGCCCTGAGCCAATCTCTGTGCCAGCAGGTGGGATCTGGAATGAATAAGAAATTCAGTATTCTTCCTCTAGTCCAGCACCCTTAGGTCATACAAGGCAGCATGAATCCCACATATAGACAGTTTTCTTCCTCTACATGTATCCCAGTTGACAAAGCTTAGTCTGTAAATTAGACACAGAAGAAATTAACAAGAACTAGTAATAATGTACATCAGATATAGCTGAAACTACTCAAGGCTATGTGGTGGCTATGCTTCTCCAAAGCAACTGGTTCAACTGGTTGTGATCCAGTCACCACCCTCTGGTGATGTGAGTTGACATGCCTGCATGGTGAGATAAAGTGATGAATGTTAGATGTCTGGCCACAAGCTCTGCCACACCATGACAGAAATTCAAGAAACAGCTACTAAGTGACGAATGGGCAGGAGCCTGTACAGCATGGACATGTTGGACAAAGGTGACTCACATCGTGAGTGAGATAGAATAGGATGAGCACATGATTTTCTCCTGCAACTCAGAGCAACACAGTCTAAAACTTATGGATTGTTTATTCCTGGAATCTTCCATGTAGTGTTTTCAGACCACAGTTTTCCACAGGAACATGAAACAAGGAATATTAGCATTAGCACATGCCTTGAGATCCCACCTACTAGTTGCTTTCACCCTCTGGCCAGCAAGATGACATGTGGAAACACTGGCTATCTGTGGGTTGGGAGTTCTGGAAGGCAGGCATGTCCCATGAAGACAGTTGAGCTGAGCCTGGAGAATAAAGAGATATTAGTCAAACTGTATAGCTGAAAGCAGCTAATTTGGTCCTCTCTGGGCCTCGGGGTTTTTCATACTATGATACAGGTGGTAATACATGTGTAAAACATCAGCTAGAGGCGTCAGTAATCGAGTGATCTTCATTGGGCTTGGTGCTTACATACTCTTACGGAGCAGGTCTTTTGATCCCTATCCCTTTTCTTGAATTATTTTAACATAAAACTTATGTAAGGTGTATATGTGTTTATATTTTGATGATCCTGTTCAAAACCAGGGGGGAAAAATTTTAGGAACATCCCAAGGGGTGTTTGAAAAACAGACTACAAAGTGTCCAAAGATTATTTTCATCCAGGAAAGCCAGCTGTGTTCATTGTGAGGTTAGAGAGCGGCCTTGGGCCCTGCCCTGTGGATCAGTGAGAAGACAGCCAAGAACTGTGCCTTGGATTCTCACTGAAAATCACGAGAAAGAGAAATACTTCAAGACAGGGAGAAGCAGCCATAATACTGGATAGAAACAGACAAGGCTACAGGTTGTCTGGAGGGGCCTCAGGCTTAGTCGTACCCTTGGCTGGCATCCTTCCGTTTATGATTGGGATGGTAGAAACTCCACTGGAACTGACAAAAAGGCTTGGGAGAGGCCCTCTGCCTCTGCTTGAGAAGTCCAGGCTATCTCCTGCTATCAGCATGGCTGGATCTGAGAGCTCCAACAGGCTGTCTGAACTCTCAATGCTGAATCATTGTTTGACTTTGCTTTTCTTTACCTGTTTGTTTTGTTTATAAACATCTTGCTCCACAGTCAGGGTAGAAAGGTCTCTGTGGTCCTTTAGCTTGAAGTGAGTCTCACCTCTGTGTCATGCATCAGTTTGCACAAGATATGGTGGACCTATGTGGTCAAACATGAATGGCCCAGGGCCAATTACTGTGATCAGAAGATCTGAGTGCCCTGGCTGGTCCTCAGGGTCAAACACTGTCACCTTTCTGCCTAGGTGAGGTCTCACAGCACCCATCCCATGGCAAAAGTGAGTTTCATTGCTGTATTCGTTATCTCCTCCTTCCTGTGCCCAAGTACTTGAAGCAGCTGACAGGAGGATTTGCTTTGCTTATAGTTTGAGGGAATGCCATCCATCGTGGTAGGGAAGTCATGGCTGCCAGAGTGTGAGGAGGCTGGTCACACTGCATAAGCAGAAAGCTGAGAGCAGACAGAAGTGGAACCAAGCTATCAGCTGTAGGGCACTGCCTCTAGAACCCGCTTCCTCCACCAAAACCCCACCTTTAAAGGTTCATAACCGCTGGGCGGTGGTGGCGCACGCCTTTAATCCCAGCACTTGGGAGGCAGAGGCAGGCGGATTTCTGAGTTCGAGGCCAGCCTGGTCTACAGAGTGAGTTCCAGGACAGCCAGGGCTACACAGAGAAACCCTGTCTCGAGGAAAAAAAAAAAAGGTTCATAACCTTCTAAAAGTGTGCAAACACACGGGACAAAGGGGGCATTTCACACTGAAATCACAGTTAGAACCCATAGTGGATGTAAATGAACGCAAGTTGTGAACAGTGCTAGTCAGCAGTACCCAGAGGGTTGAGGGACATGGAGGATAGGTACTAATGGAGCTAGCAGAGTGCGTGTTTGGAAGGCTTCACCAAGTGGCTCGTTGCAGCACTAGGCCTCAAGAGGATGACTCCCACAAGCTGGTGCTCATAGCTGGCTGGCTATACACATGGAAGTTCATTGACACCAACTTGCTGAGAGGTTCCTGTGAGCTGTGGCTGCAGGTTCAGGTGAAAAGGTGCTTTGCATAATCTTCAGGGCAGTGCAATAGCCAGCTGATTCCTTCCTTGCCTCTCAAGTAGGGGAAGTGGCAGAGCCTAAAGCCAGAATGGCATGCTATTATAGATGCCCCTTAGATGCCAGCCTTTGCAGAGCTTAGTGTCTCACAGGCCTTACTCAAAGACACCACCCTTTGGCTGAATTGTTTACCTATGTCCCTGGTGCTGAGCTACACAAGCCCACAGTGACTGACAGCAAGCCCCTTCTTTAGATGCTTCTCTCTTGCACACTCCATCACCTTCTAGTCCTCTAGCAAGTGAGGACTTGTTCAGTGGTGAACCTCAAAGTGGCAGTGCCCACCCAAATCTACCCATTCCGACCATTCCCACCCGCCCGTTAGTTCCCCATGCACCCAGTACAGCCAGTGAACTAGTGGTACCTGGAATGTGGCAGGGGGAGTGAGTCAGCATCTGTCTCCAGACCAAGGAGGACCGTCATAAATAAAGTCAGCCTCCAGTACCAGCTTCACAGTGGTGGTGGCTAGAAAACCTTGGAGGTCTTACATTAGAGCCTATCCTCCACATGTGAAAGCTAAGAAGATTCTCTGAGCAGCCCCTTATGTTCATGGAGCCTTGCTGTAAACCAGCACATGCTCCAGAGAGGTAAGGAGCCCTTAGTAGAGTCTTTTGGGTGAACTGGAGTAAACTGGCCTTAGCTGAGCCCATCCATGCTCGTGTGTGTGTGTGTGTGTGTGTGTGAGAGAGAGAGAGAGAGAGAGAGAGAGAGAGAGAGAGAGAGAGAGAGAGAGAATGAATGAGGGAGAGAATGAGAATGTATGTGTGTATGTACATTGGGGGAGGGGGTGGGCAAGGTCTCTCAGCAGAACATGGCAGGGGCTGGGTGAGGCCCCTCAGCCCTCCAAAGCATGTGCTTGGGTTCTCAGGTGCGGGAGCCCCTACACATCCTGAGCCTGGTCTGCCTCTGCTCCACAGAGGAGATTACAGAGCTTAATGATTCGCTCCTCGGAGCTGCAGCTGATGCCAGCCTCTACCCCCTTTCCACCTAATTAGTCTCATTAATGAGCTCCTCTGCTCTCCATAGAGAGAGTTTCCTCTTTGGAATAAGAGGCAAAAATACCTTGCCCAGGTAGATTGCTGAAGCCTTTAATTATTGCCCACACCTGCTAAGCCTTGTGACTCACACCCAGCGATAGTGCTGAGCAGAAATGGAGCTTGCTTACAATCCCGAGCACAGCTTAACTCTTTCAGCTCCAGAATAGTTTCATTCTGAGTGGTAGTTTCCCCAGCAGTTGACACTTGCTCATCTCAAGGCTCCTCACACTGGGGAGCCTGAGAAGCAAGGGAACAGTTCCTGGCCAGAGGAGTGCCCACTCCCAGGCGAGAAACTGCAGATCGTTATAGCAGCCACCTTTACCTCACACTGACTTATGACTTCTGTAGGCTTCAAAATGCAACTTTTCTGTGGGCGTGCCTGGCTCTATATCTCAAAAGAGGTGGAAGAACATGGGGATGGGAACATCACCTGCCCCAGGTACTAACGCTGACGAAACGGTAGAGAAAGTAAGACAGGTCTGAGGCCTCTACCACCTCTTGCCCTGGGCTCCTGTCACACTGCAACACACATTGAGAACCTATTTTGAGGCCAGTGTAAGATGCTGTCACATAGAGAGGGGGCAGGATTCACAGGAGGCAGGCAAATGAACTATGACCACCCAGGTCGACTTAATATGAGCAGAAGAGGTTCAGTGATGACGTAGAACCTGCCCTGTCAGTCACACACCACGAATGCTCGTACAGCTGGATCTTGCAAAGGTGAGGGGGGAAAGCCAGGTGGGGTGGGCAGGGCTTGAACAGGCAGATCCTCCGTGAAGAGTCAAGACTCTGTACCTCTGTCCTACTGCACCTTTCAACTACATAGTGCAGCACCAAGTACAGAGACGGTGCTCAGTAAGTGTTGGTGACTAGAGGGCAGCTGCCGTGAGGGCGCGGAAAGCGTCAGACAACTTCTGGAAAGAATCCTGGATGGTGTCCATGCACAAGTTCTGCTGTCCACAAGGACTCATGCAAGGGTGGAGTCCTCCATCCCCACAGACAGGTTTGTGAGTTCACTCAGGCTGCCCAGCCAGAGGGTAGAATTGCAGTCAGATCCATCTCTCTTTCCCCTTCACCTCATGGCTTGTTAGATAGTAGCTCACTAAATGTCTTAGAACACATAGACTAGAGTTTCCTGGCATGGGTTTCTTGGATGTGAAACTTTTAGGATAGGAACACAGGCTTCCAAGAGACCAGAAATGCCAACTCAGACAGAACCAAGTGACTCTGACCAGATTTAGTCACATTGCAAAATGATAAATATAGTATTTAATAGCACTTATTGAATGTGGCAACATTCAAATACTAGGAGAACTAGCCAGTTTGGTATTTAGTCCTAAGAGACTAAGCATTTTTTTTTTTTAAGAAAAATGCCTCAAAGAAAGACAGTAACAACATCTACCAACATCAAGGTCTCTGTGGCATGTCTAGTCCAGAATCAGACACTTCATAAAAAGTCACCTGACCTTCCCTACAGCCCTATGAGGTGGGTTTGCATCAGCCCATTTCACACAAGGCAAACTGAGGCTTGGAGAATTCCTGACTCTCACAGTCACAAAGATAGTGACAGAGCCAGAAACCTCAGCCCAGCCCATACCAGAACCTGCATTGCCCCATATCGTATATACCCTATGGAAACATCAGTCCTAACAGTTGGGTTACCTGGCAGAGCTGTGTAAACATTAGGCAAGCCAGTATCTGAGCCCTGAGCCCCGAGCCCCATCTGGGAGCCTATGCTCTTTAGGCAGAGACAGTCTATAATGTCCAGATTGTTCTGTGTTCTTCTGGAACAACCTGGAGGTCTCCAGGCAGTGGACAGAGGAGCTTGGAGGACAACTTAACATGACCCTCCCGCCCTTATGGAGCACTTCTGAGTGCCAGGCCCTACTTTTAGGGATTCCTCCATGCCCCAGACATAATCCCAGGCCTCAGCTGGACTCAGGAAGGAAGCAGCACCCGTGAATCCCATGCTCCTACTTGCCTCTTCAGGGCTCTTGTCCAACAGTGAGATGGTCAGTCTGCTAGATGCAGGCTGTGGTGAATATCAACTCACACCTGAAATCACTGTTGACCCCATTGCTTTCCTACCCTCACACAGGAGCCTGCTTTTACTCTGTCTCCTCAGAAGAGCGGAGCCCAGGGGATCCTTCCAAAGTGTAGCCATCTATACCCCCACCTCCTCCCTGACCACCCAAGTTTTAGAGTCCCTGGTGCCTTAGGATAATGGCAGTTCCTTCTTGCCCTGTGACCTATGTCCATACCCTGCTCTCTGTGACTTAGTCACTTGGCCATCTCATGTCCTTTTTATCCCTCCATCCCACTTAGCTTACTCTCCACTTTTAGACACATGCCATTCTCCCCAGGTTTTTGCAGCCCCCGGACCTACCCTTGGCACCCTGCTGCATGCAAGTTCTCCCAGCAAGTCACAGGTAGTGACTCTGTGTCTGTCTGTAAGATAAATTGGCCTTCTCTAGACCCATGCTAATTCAGATAGGCTCTACCTACTAACATATGGGGGAAAGACTATGAAATCTCCTCTGTTTTGCAGACGTGCTGTAGGCTTCCCAAAGGCTAGACTGTGGAACATGAGTACATGCTTGCCAGGCTAAGAGGATGAGAGATGAGAAGCCTAAACTGGACACTGTCTAAAATTTTGGGTTTAAAAATGAACCAGGCATTGTAGCTCACACCTATAATCCCATCACTTGGAAGTCTGAGGCAGGAGAATTGCCAAGAGTTCAAGGCCAGACTGGAGCTACATACTGAGTTATAGGCTGGCCTGAACTGCAAGTTGAGAGCCTGTCAATGTCTATACTGTGTTCCAGGTGTCCTAAAAGCTGATGATCTATTCCTAAGCCGCCACCACCACCACCACCATCACCACCAACACACACACACACACACACACACACACACACACACACACACACACAC
>JANHMN010000002.1:110735746-110753889 GCA_030674055.1 Rhabdomys pumilio | reverse complement strand
GTGTGTGTGTGTGTGTGTGTGTGTGTGTGTGTGTGTGTGTGTGTGTGAAAGACTTCAAAGATTCAAAAAGAATCTTTTAAGTTTTAAAATTTTTTTATCTGGGTCAAAATTATAGAAATAGCTTAACATTTATTCAGGAATTTATAATTTTAGGGTTCTACTATTATTATTGTGTTGACTCCTTTAAAACAAATCTGTGAAGGTAGATGTTACAAACACCACTTCACAGAATGTTGGGAGCCGACTTTAAGCAAAAAGCGGCTAGAAAGCAGCTATCAGCTTTGCAGCCATCTTGAGCCATATACCCTAACATGAGACTTGATTTTCAACAGCCTACAACAGCTGAAGCACACTCTGATATCCCACATAGCTTGTTTTGCTGTTAAGTGCCCACAGCTGCAAGGAGCACGTGGTATCCACGCCTACAAGGCATGCGGTGCACGTGTTGTCCACATGCTATCCATGCCATATATGCCTGTAAGGCGCACGTGCTGTCCACGCCTGTAAGGCTTATGTCATATCTACACCTGAAGGCACGTGGTATCCACGCACCTACAAGGCACATGGCAATAGCATATAAATACCCAGTATTTCCTTGTTGTGTGTGTATGTGTGGTGTAGTAGTAGTAGGTGTAGTGGTGTGTGTATAGTGGAGACAGTAAAGAAGACTTTACTACAGATCCTCTGGCTTGTTTCTATTCTTCTCGGCTCTTCCCCTTCTTCCCTCCACTCTCTCTCTTGCTAAACCCGGACCTGCAGAACAGAGCGGGCCGCTATAGTTTGGCCCCCAAACATGGGCAAGAGTGGTCCATTACAGTTAACTTGGGTCTTTTACAGTTTACAGCTCGGGGTTTTTTACAGTTTGGCGCCTGAACAGGGGCTCCAGTAAGCGGGGTTTTTACAGTTTTGGCGCCAAGCGTGGGGCAGAAAGGTCCTTACAACAGAACATTAAACTGAATTTAGAGTGGCCGGCAGCATGCCCAAGGCCAGTGCAGATAGAATAGGAGTTCAGTCATTGGAGTCGAGTCCCCATGCGTTACAAAGGATGGACTACTCTGTTAGGTAAGACCACAGAGTTGGAAGAATTATACACTTCAAATTGAGAGGTTGGGGCAGTTTTACAACAGGGAGCCTGGCTTCATGAGTCCCTTTGTTAAAAGTGGTAACATCTCACATATGCCACGGGAGGAGGCTGTTGAGGTGGGCACACAAGTAAGTGGTGGTGCCCACACTGACCTGTGAGAGAGCTGGTGAATGGGGCCCATTAAGAGTGATTTTACATGTGGGCTGGAGAGATGGCTCATCAGATAAGAGCACTGGCTGCTCTTCAGAAGACCCTGGTTCCACTTCTAGCATCCACGTGGTGACTCACTTCTGTCTATAACTCCAATTCTAGAGGATCTGACATCCTCTTCTAGACTCTGTAGGTACAGACATTCATGCAAGAAAAAAACACCCATACATATACATATACAATACATACAATAGAAAAATTGAAGTAAATTTTAAAAGGTGACTTTACACAATGAAAACGATCAGCGAGGGCATACAGGGTCTGGAGGGGAGTGGAGCTGGCATTTTTTGGCCCAGCAAATAGCTGCCCATCTGCTCTCTGTCAGAATATGTTAGGAGTGCATCTGGATTGCTGCCCCAGAGCCTCAGCTCCGGGCGGGTCATGTGGTCGTCTCCACGACAACTCCAGGAGTGCTGGAAACTGCTGTACTTGGAGCCAGATGCTGCTCTGCACATGTGGTCTAATTAGCCGGGGTTCCCTGCCTCCTCCGCCTCTCACCCCTCCCTGCATATACTACCTTCTCATTTCCCTGCCTCCCTCCCTTCCTAGCCTACTTCACATCCTCTGGCTGGCTGTGCACTCTGTTTACCTTTTCTTCCTGTTATCCTGGCACTATGCAGTGAGCTAGTGATACTCCAGACACCTCTGCCCCAAAGAAAGACACCTCTGGGGTGGGAACTGACAGGTGACTAGGCAAGACGATGACTAGCCACAAATGTTCTTGCAGTGGAGAGCTTGGGTACTCAAGATCCACAGGAGGTTGAGCATAGGCCATGACAAGTGTCCCAAGTTGGCTAGATCTTTGAGTTAGATTTTTTTTTAATTTGATATTTTATTTATTTACATTTCAGATGTTATCCCCTTTGCCTATTTCCCACCCTCAGAAATCACCTATTTTATCCCCCCTCCTGCTTCTGTGAAGTTGTGCCCCCACCCACCTACCCACTCCCACCTCCCCACCCTCAAATTCCCCCACACTGGGGCATCCAGCCTTCACATGACCAAGGACCTCCTCTCCCACCTATGCCCAACAAGGCCATCCTCCCCTACATACACAGCTGGAGCCATGGGTCCCTCCCTATGTACTCCCAGGCTGGTGGTTTAGACCCTGGGAGCTCTAGTTGGTTGGTATTGTTGCTCTCCTCATGGGGCCACAAACCCCTTCAGCTCCTTCAGTCTTCTCTCTAACTTCTCCATTGGGAACCCCATGATCAGTTCAATGGTTAGCTGTGAGTATCCACCTCTGTATATGTCAGGCTCTAGCAGAGCCTCTAAGGAGACAGCTATATCAGACTTCTGTCAGCATGCACTTCCTGGCATCCACAAGTGTCTACCTTTGGTGACCACACATGGGACGGACACTCATGTGGGGCAATCTCAAAACAGCCCTTCCTTCAGTTTCTGTCTCACACTTTCTCTCCATATTTGTTTTCATGAGTATTTTGTTATCCCTTCTAAGAAGGACCGAAGCACCCATACTTTGATCTTCCTTCTTCATGAGCTTCATGTGGTCTGTGAGTTGTATCTTGGGTATTGCAAGCTTTTGGGCTAATAACCACTTATCAGTGAGTGAATACCATGTGTGTTCTTTTGTGATTGTGTTACCTCACTCAAGATGACATTTCCTAGTTCAATCTATTTGCCTAAGAATTTCATGATTTCATTGTTTTTAATAGCTGAGTAATACTCCAGTGTGTAAATGTACCACACTTTTTGTATCCATTCCTCTGTTGAAGGACATCTTGGTTCTTTCCAGCTTCTGGCTATTATAATATAAGGCTGCTATGAGCATAGTGGAGCATGTGTCCTTGTTATATGTTGGAGCATTTTCTGCGTATATGCCCAAGAGTGGTATATCTGGGTCCTCAGGTAATACTATGTCCAATTTTCTGAGGAACCGCCAGACTGATTTCCAAAGTGGTTGCACCATATTGCAACCCCACCAACAATGAAGGAGTGTTCCTCTTTCTCCACATCCTCTCCAGCATCTGCTATCACCTAAGTTTTTGATCTTAGCCATTCTGACTGGTGTGAGGTAGAATCTCAGTGTTGTTTTGATTTGCATTTCCCTGATGCCTAAGGATGTTGAACATTTCTTTAGGTGCTTTTCTGCCATTCGTGTTTCTTCAGTTGAGAATTATTTGTTTAGCTCTTACCCCATTTTTTAATAGGGTTATTTGGTTGTCTGGAGTCTAATTTCTTTGTATACACTGGATATTAGCCTTCTACCAGATGTAGGATTGGTAAAGATCTTTTCCCAATCTGTTGATTGTGGTTTTCTCCTTTGCTTTACGGAAGATTTGCAATTTTATGAGGTCCATTTGTCAATTTTTTATCTTAGAGCATAAGCCATTGGTGTTCTGTTTAGGAATTTTTACCCTGTGCCCAAATATTCGAGGCTCTTCCCCCACCTTCTCTTCTATTAGTTTCAGTGTATCTGGATTTATGTGAAGGTCCTTTATCCACTTGGACTTAAGCTTTGTACAAGAAGAAAGAATGCACTCTCAGAAACGGACAGATCATGGAAACAGAAACATAGTGAAACTAACATAAGTTATGAACCAAATAAATTTAACAGATTCCTATTGAACATTTCATCCTAAAACAAAAGAATAAACCTTTTTCTCAGCACCTCATGGTACCTTCTCCAAAATAGACCATATAATTGGTCACAAAACAAGCCTCAACAGATACAAAAAGATTGAAATAATTTCTTGCATCCTATCAGATCACCACAGACTAAGGCTGGTCTTCAATAACAACAAAAACAACAGAAAGCCCATGTACACATGGAAACTGAACAATGACCTACTCAATGATGACTGGTCAAGGAAAAAATAAAGAAATTAAAGACTTTTTAGAATTTAATGAAAATGAAGGCTCATCATACTCAAACTTATGGGACACAATGAAAGCAGCGCTAAGAGGAAAACTCATAGCGATAAGTGCCTACAGAAAGAAAATGGAGAGCACATACACTAGCAGCTTGACAGCACACCTGAAAGCTCTAGAACAAAAAGAAGCAAACACACCCAAGAGGAGTAGATGGCAGGAAATAATCAAACTCAGGGCTGAAATCAACCAAGTAGAAAGAAAAAGAACTATAGTATCAACAAAATCAGGAACTGGTTCTTTGAAAAAAAAATCAATCAAGATAGATAAACCTTAGCCAGACTAACCAGAGGGCACAGAGTCAGTATCCAAACAATAAAATCAGAACTGAAAAGGGAGACATAACAACAGAAACCAAGGAAATTCAAACATCATCAGATCCTACTACAAAAGTCTATACTCATCAAAACTGGAAAAGCTGGAGGAAATGGACAATTTTCTAGACAGATACTAGGTACCAAAGTTAAATCAGGAGCAGATAAACCATCTAAACAGTCCCATAACCCCTAAAGAAATAGCAGCAGACATTAAAATTCTCCCCACCAAAAAAAGCCCAGTACCAGACCTTCAAGGAAGACCTAATACCAATTCTCTTCAAACTATTCCACAAAATAGAAACAGAAGGAACACTACCCAATTCCTTCTTTGAAGCTACAATCACACTCATACCTAAACTTCACGAAGACCCAACAAAGAAAGAGAACTTCAGACCAATCTCCCTTATGAATATCAATGCAAAAATACTCAATAAAATTCTTGCAAACTGAATCCAAGAACACATCAAAACAATCATCCATCATGACCAAGTAGGTTTTATCCCAGGAATGTAGGGATGGTTCAATATACGGAAATCCATCTACATAATCCATTGTATAAAGAAACTCAAAGAAAAAAAACACATGATCATGTCATTAAATGCTGAGAAAGCATTTGACAAAATTCCACATCCCTTCATGGTAAAAGTCCTGGAAAGATCAGGAATTCAAGGCCCATACCTAAACATAGTAAAAGCAATATACAGCAAACCAGTAGCCAACATCAAATTAATTGGAGTTAGGTTTTAAAAGGCATGAAAAATTCCCAAGAAGATGTGGCACATGAAAAAGCAGAGGTCCATGGAACCTTGTGGAGAACTGGTTACTGGAACACAGGGTGTTGGGGACTGAGAAGCTGTGATTGGCCAGCAGGCCTCTCTCTGCCTCTGCACTTTACTTTGGGGACTGAGAAGCTGTGATTGGCCAGCAGGCCTCTCTCTGCCTCTGCACTCTACTTGGTTCTGCAGGCACTAGGAGCCAGTAAACAGGAATCACACCGCGGCTGTTTTGGTGTGAGACTCTGCGTCAAGCCCCTTCGGGAATGTGCCGCAAATTCTACCTAGGACTCTTTGATTGCTGGGTGGGAAATGATTGGCAAAGAGTAGTCAGAATGTGCTGAGAAGTGAATTTTTGTGTTTTCTGCAGAGCCAGCACCCACCGTTTCTTGAATCACTAGCTCTTAGAAAAATGTGCCCAGACTCACCCTGAATGATGTGCTTATATAGCCCGGACAGCAGCTCCTGTCTGTCCCAACCCAGCCCACTCTGCTCACACCCTTTCATCCCATTCCACTTAGCCCACCCCTGCCCCTCGTGGGTGCTCTGCTTTCACATCACCTTCCCTGTGCGGCCTCTCCCTACCTTGTTTGGACAGGATCCCCTTGACCATAGTTATTTTTTGAAGGGAGGGTGCTGGCATTGCTACCTTAAGTGTAATGTAAGCATCAAAAGACATCTAAAGAGAACCAGGAAGGACATTACTGGCCCTTTGCATATTCCTATAAGTAGTAGCTCCTTGACAGACATGTGATTTAAGACCTCTGAAATGAAGTGAAGAATCTCTCTCTTGTACACCTGAGGAAACACCTTAGAGAGGCTCTCTTGCTTCTCTCCTGGAGTTCTAGGCTACACTGAGCCCTTCTGAGGCTGAGGCTCCAGGTCAACTAATCTCAGCACCCAGAGACACTGAACTCTGAACTAGGTAGTAGCATAGCGTACAGAGAAGGCACCTACATTGGTAGATTATTGGCAGTCACTTGAATTCTCCAGAAATCTACAAGAAAGCCCTGTCAGGGCAAGTGAGCCTGTTCTGAGGGTTTTGTAGTGCCATGGGAGAAATCTGGGCCTGTGGTTCCTCCTAGTCTATAGACCTGGGCCAGGCATATCTCCTGAGGAGAGGGATAAAGGGCCTTTCTCCATAGGGCTGTCACAAGAAGCCAGTCTTCAACAAGAATCATCATGGGACCCCAGGCAGAGCTGCACTCCTGAAAGCTTTTGTTCAAATCCGCTTTCCTGTGGTTCTTGTTTAGTCTTGCTTCCAGAACCCATCATATGCTGGGTATAGATTGTATATATCATATGCATAGAGTCAAGGCTGCATGCGGTAGAATCAATGTGTGCAGCAGACAGGGAACCACCAGAAGTTAGCTTTGCTGTTGTACCCTCAGCAGAGTACTTTGCATGGATCACCTGTGAGTCCCCACACAGCTGGGAGGCAGGGTCTCCCATCTCACCATGAGAAACCATCTCAGAGGACCTGAGGCCTGCCCTGAGTTCCAGACCCCGTGGGTGGTGGACACCCCCCCCCCCAGTTTCTTCCATTCCTGCATCTGAATGGAGTGCTGATGTAGTGGTCTGTTTCTCTGTGGACCTAGGAAAGATCTCACAGAGAACTACCCACCCCCCTATGTATAGAAAGAACACATGTCAGCACTTGAAACTTGCTTGAAGATAGCTACCCAACTTAACAGAGGAAGATCCTGAGGCCTAGGCAAGGAAAGGAAGCAAGGCCAGGTTGAGCGTTGACCCCGTGCTCTTTACATTTCACAGAGCTGCTGCTGTTCACAGCTAGAAGCTTCCTGCTCCCTGGGAAGGGAGTGCCAGGTACAGAGATGCAGCACTAGACAGCACATCTAAGAGAGGGGTGATAATGAACGGAGGAGCCATACAGTTCAGTATGTGGACACTACTGTGACAGCTCCTTCAAGGGCCATGTCACCAAGGCACTAGTGGCTGACTGCTCTTTACATGACTCAGGAGGTGGGGCTTCTTTTGTTTTATTCACCATGTCTCTTTGTCTTTGCATATGTGAGCTGCAGATTTGCATAGCTACAGCCAGCACTGGCTACTCTATTGATCATCTCTCCCAGGGACCCATGAGGCCCTTAAACCTCTCCCCTCTCCAGTAGGCTTTCTCAAACTGTGCCCCCATCCTGCTACCAGGACACAGACCTTCATCTCTATCCTGTGTAAGGAAGCATTACACTTAAATAATCACTGTGTTATACCAGATCTAGCCCCCAGTAGTGCTGAGTTGACTCTGACACTGCCAAAGTGTCACCGCCACCAGCTAATTGATCCTGATTTCTCTGTGTGTCCCATTGGGTTTCTGCCCTGAGAGAGAGCTATCAGTGTGTGGCAGGGATGAGCCACCACTGCTCCATGGACCTTACTCCCCATAGCGAGTCCATCACTCAGCACCAGGTAGAGATTGGTTCTACATTATATCAGTGAGGCTCCAAGAGGTGAACAGCTACATCAGGCATAGTGAAACCACAGCCTACTCAGCATCACTCCCCTATAATCCATCACTTTGGGTTGCCTCTAGAGCAGCTCCAGCTGGCAGCAAGGTGACAAATATAATCCTGTGATTATGTCTCTTAATGCAAGACAAAAAATATTCTGTTATATATACGAAAATCAGGAAGACTTTGCCTCCAAACACTGGCTGGGCCCCTGCCCAACACAGTGACCTCAGGCAGGTAACTTCACCTGGCAGAACCTCGATTTCCTTGTCTGTGAAATGGAGGTCATCATGAAACCTACCTCAAGGGTTGCCATAGAGAATAAGCAGGATAATGCATGTAAAATCAGCCAACACTCTGAGTGCTCAGCAAGAGGTAGTTGGTTTTAATCACCGCACCTGCTTTCCTCCAAGAACCGATTCCCATCTGCATGTCTTAGGGGAGGAAAATCTTGAGCTGGTATGCACGAAGACCGTCTTCATTGTGTCTCCTCGCCTTCACAGGCCTCCCCGCTCATCTGCGTTCCCGTGCTAATCAGGATTTCCTGACTTCTCCCTGTTTGTCTCCGTTAATGCTGAAGAAAGGGGCTCCTGGCACAGATGAGCTGAGGCGTGGGCTGACGCGCCTGTGATTCGAATGTCTTTACTATAATCTAGAGAGTGTGTGCAGGGGGCCTGTCAATACTGGAGCTGTGGCCAGAATGGGCAAATACCGGCAGCCCGGCCATCTCTGGCCCACAAATCATCTGAGGAGCTCTGGGTGGGCGCCCACATTTGCTATTAAAATCATCCGAATAGCCAGGAGACTTCACAAGGAGACATTGATTCTTTATTTAGGGCTTGTTACAGGGAGTCAGCCCCCAGCATGCCTCAGCTACTCCACACTTGCTACAGAAAGCTCTCGTGGTCCTGTCATACCAAGGGTAGCTTGGCCCAACCCTGTCAGAGTTACCTGATTGGCTGTGGGGTGATTCTTCTTCCTACATTCACCTCAAGACCCCAATTTGTACTGTGCTCAGACTTGAACTTGTGAGTCAAGACTGGAGATCTCTGAGACTTTGGGCTACAGGCTTCTCCATGTGGGTAGTCCTCCCTCATGAGATGGGGATGATAAGTGAATGCTGTGGCAAGGGTAGGACATGCTGACTGTCACAGAGTAAGTTCTCCTCTGACAGGATCCTTCTCTCCACACTATTTCTACCAGTGTTATATCGAGGGAGCCTCCCACCCCCACCCCCCACCTGCTTCAGGACACAGGAGAAGTCACTTGGGCAGCTGCCCAGCTGACGTGTGAGGGGCAGCCTTCAGACCAACGCAGCCTGTCTTTCTACCCTAGGAGGGCTGCTGAAGCCCCAGCAGGGAATTTGGAAGTATTTCAGTAAAATGCAACCAAGATGGGGAGTGCTTGTGATGAATGCTGCCAGAGTCTCTGGCTTTCTTTGGATTGGCTTAGGCTGGTGGCTTTCACCCCTGCCAGTGGTTCTCTGCTTCTACTGCTGCAGTTAGTTTGTAAGGTCGTGAGACTGGGGAGTTAGAAGCACCCCAGGTAATTGCCAAAGTGAGACTGACTGACCTAGAGCATTCTGTCTATCCCAGCCTGGTTGCCAGCAGTCCCATGAGGCAGATAGTTATGCCTGTGCTAAAGATGATGGCTAGGTGTGGGACATGGGGCAGGAAACACAGCTAGTCAGGGAGCATCTGTGTGTCCCTCTCTCCCATCCACCTCTCTGGGAGCAAATAAGCAGAGCCTGTCATGTCATCTAGGAGCTTGCAGTGGTCTGAGAAAGCATGTCTGCCCATGGGTAGTGTTTATAGGGACACTGTGAAAGAGCTGGATGGATCCCTCTTACTTGAGCCACCTAGCAAGGTTTTCTGAGGAAAATAACAAGACAAAAGCTCAGAGGCTCTGGCAGAGGATACATGAGTGTGAGGGAGGTGGATTAGATTCCACTAACAAGGGAAATGCAGCTGTGGAAGACCTAATTCAGCTAAGATCCTAAGTCACAGAGGCACATAGTCAACTGCAGAGCCACCAACTGAGCACTTAACCTAGAAGAGATGGGGTGGGGTGGGGTATGGGAATGACCCCCCCCCCAGGTTGATCTCAGTAGCCTGTGCTTTATGCAGTCAATCAAAGCCTGTGCTGATAATCTGCCATCATATTATAATTAAGACTTGCTCTGTGAACTTATGCTTTCTATGATGTCCTGTGGGACAGTGGGGATGGATACCAGCAAAGGAGCTAAGCCTACCCATCTCAGTCCCACAGCATCACCCAATAGCACACCTGACAAGTGAGGTCAGCAAGACTTGAATCATGTACTAGGTAAACATCGTAAGGTCTACAGTGGAGTATGTGGGACCATCAGCCTATGGCCATACTCTGGTTTGAACCAGAACTTGCTTTAAGCACAGCAGGGGAACTATGGTTTCTTGGTGATATGAGCAACACAGGGACTGATGCAGCAGCTGTCATGTACTGTGTTCACATTTCTTGTCCTTAGCCAACTGTGAAAATGACCTAAAAGGAAAGAGACAGAGCAATCATGGCCCCCTCTTCCTTTCTAGTCACTAAGGCAGAATTGTATGGACTTTAGCTATATCAAGAAGTAAAATTTAAACTGATAAGAACCCAGAAACTGGAGAGATTGCCCAGTGGTTAAGAGCATGTAATGTTCTTCCAAAGGACCAGAGTTCACTTCCCAGCACCCGCACAGAATCAAAAATAAAATCTTTAAAAGAAAAAAACACAGGTGCATGTACCAGCTATGAAATATGATGCCCATCCAAGTTAGTATTTTTAAAACCATTATCACATGATGTAAAATTGAACAGCAAAAGTCATGCTAATAACTTAAGGTTGATTTTCTTCTTTTCTTGGAATGTCAGTAAATAATACACAAAGAAACACCATGATAGAGTTTTAAAGAAAGAAATAGGGAGCAGGGGAAGGTAAGGAGAAAGGTTAGATTTTAGCAGCATTTTTTTTTCTAGAGTGTTCATTTCAACTGGGCCCTACTTGTCATACTACCAGCCATGACAAGACCAGTCTCTGCCCTCCAGGGGGACCCTTATTTGTGGGAAATCCATTGTGGAACCATCCATCTGTGATCAGGTTTTGTAGCCAGAGATTGCAGGGCTGACAGCTGAGTGAGGGATCAGGACAGGCCTTTTGACTCAAGGACATATGCACTCTTTACCATGTTGAGTTTCCTTATGGAGACTAAATCCAAAGTTTCAAGTGTTTATAATGGTTCCTTTAACAAAAGCAAACCCAGTCCTCTGGTGTGCCAGCTGCCCCTCTACAATGTAGTTGTTTGTCCCCTGAACTTGACAGGATTCCTTTGAATGAAACAGATTACTTTTTATTATGTAAATTTTCAAGTCAAATATTCATACCAAATAAACAATCACCTTCTACCCTGACATGTTCTGTCAATCTTTTAAAATTATAATTAAGAAATTTTTATTATAAATTTTCCCCATAATTATTTTATACATGCAGTGCCATGCCCTTCAGTACGCTCACGCTGGCTTGTAACCATATCCATCTCCCAAACCTTGTCATCTTCTAAATCTTAAACCTCCACCCATCAAACAGCTCCTCAACTACCCCATGTCCCAGACGCCACCATTCTCTTCCTCTCTATGAATTTGATCGCTCATAACTACCAGTCTTTTTAACAGTCTTATTTCTCTTAACATAATATTTTTGAGGTGCATCCATGCTGTAACGTGTCAGGTTTCTATTTAAGGCATGTGTAATGTATGTACACACCACATTTTGGCTCAACAGGTAAAGCACCATGCACAAACATGAGGACCTGAGTTCAGGTCCCTAGCACCCACATAAAAGTAGGGCCTGCCACATTCCTGTAATCTCAGAGATGAAAGGCAGATACAGCAGGATCTCAGAGCTTGCTGGCCTCCCAGACTAGTTGAAACAGCACAATACAGGTTTGATGAGAGATGGTATCTCAGAAAGTGGAAAGAGGCCAGCAAGATGGTTAAGCAGGTAAAAGCACTTGGCACCAAGGCTGCTACCTGGTTTCAGTACCCAGGACCAACATAGTGGAAGGAGAGAAACAACTCCCACAGGTTATCCACTGACCTATGCACACTATTACTCATACTCACTACATATATACATACTCCTGTATACATATACATACAAAAATACATACATACATGCACACACACAATTTTAAAGCTATTTTAAAAATAAGGTAGAGAGTCATTGAGGGAGATTCCTGATGTCATCAGCCTTCTGTGCCTCCACACACCCAGAGGCATCACACACCTGTATAACACACACACACACACACACACACACACACACACACACACAAAATAATTTTCCCATAGACAGAATATTCTCTCATTCTTATATAGTCTATACTTCCCAACCTGTACCTGATATTTTTAGGACCTGTATCTTATATTTTTATTCTTCTTACACAAAATATGGCTTATAAGAACTATTTTTAAATGTTTGAATATATAGATGAATCTTCCAAAAATAGTGGGTTTTAAAATTTAAACAACCTATAAAGAGAAGAGTCCTGTTTTGTCTTAAAGTTGTATAGTAAAAATAGGCTTTTGATAACAATTAAATTTGTTAAGGAACAGAGGAGTCAGCAGGACAAAGAAAGTTGTTTGAAGAACCTGGTGGGGGTTGGATTTTCACACTAGCACTGAAGATGCTATGCGGATGAAGCCATTATCTCTGAAAGACTCAAACCTTTGGAGTCACAGGCTTTACCTGCTAACAAAGATTCAACTCATTAGTGATGGAGTTCTCGATTGATTCCATATGTCAAGAAGATAATCCAAGAGGGAAAACTTGTCTTTTTGTAACAGAGTCCTTGATGGGGTTGAGCAGCTGTGTTTTACTGTCCTTGGGGTCATAGATGGAAAACTGTCTACTAATGCCGTCCAAGCACAAATGCTCACGGCCTGACTCCCCGGAATTAACGTTGCCATCAGCAGGTTACTCCAGCACCTAGAGTGTCACCTAGGAAGACAAAAGGTTTAATCAATCAAATAAGAAAACTAAACCAGCAATTCCTGCAATTTTTGTAAAGGAGAGAATAACAAGACAATCTTCTGTGGTATATCAAAGATGGGAGTGGGGGTAGCCATGACAACTGTGCAAAACAGAGTGGATGAGCTTCCTTCGCTTACCCTGGTCCTATGGCAGGAGCCTTCACTGAGTCCTTCTTGTCTCCTGGGGGGAGCTTATGTCTAAAGGCCTGGTATTCTGCGTCCTGAAGGTTTGTCCTTTTGTGTTGTCCATCTGAGACCCATTTATGGGACATCTACAAGAGCCTACCTGTAAAGTGTGACCATTGTCAGTATCTTGGAAGGAGAGGCACTCCAGAGACAGGATCTGGGTGACTGTACCTTCTAGCAGTATTTGCTTCCATGCCTGACACCACTGATGATTTTAAGGCCTTTTCAGAAAAAAGCCCCTGTTGTCACATTTCCCTGTGGGTTTCCTATCCATGTCCATGTCCTTTTGTCAGTTTTTATAACATGGATATCTGATCCACAGGGATGTCATCTCCAATGAGTGGATAAGAAACCCAAAATATTCATGTCTCCTAGAAGGTGAGACTCTCTGCTCTCCTGTAGCTAAACCCTGCCTCAGGCTAGCCTCACACACAAATCCAGTTGCCAACTTTCTTGAATTCACTCTAAGCAAGTATGTTCCTGGAGAGGCTGTGCCAAGGCTGTGTACAAGTGCTCATGTGAGCAACTCTAACAACCTCCACCCTGAATACAAGCCCCACCAACCCCACATGGTGCCGTCAGACTTCTTTACCATCAGGCCAAGCAGAGTCTGTGTCAATCCAAGGCCACAGGTCCTGTGGCAGCAACCAGGGTTGAGCTCATTCTGTAGTTGCTTAACTGGCATGCCTGCACTTCTAACTAGGGCCCAGGCTTTACACTGTCCCCATGGAATGTGGCAATGTATTCAGTACAGACTTGACCTCCAAGGCTCCTTGTTAGAGAGGACACTAGAAAAGACCATTCTAGCACTGAGGATAATGATGTCTGGTAGCACCAAACAAGGTTGAATGACTGCCACACCCAGGCCTGAGACCAGACAGAAATAAAAGAAAGAAAGCAAGGATTTAAAAAAAAAAAAAAGAAAAGAAAAGAAAGAAAGAAAGAAAGAATGAATGAATGAATGAATGAATGAATGAATGAATGAATATATATGGTGGACAGTATGGCACGTGACCAAAAGATGCTTTTGGAACAACAGGTGTGGAGGAGCAGACAGAAAGGGACTCAGAGGGACTGTTTGAAAGGGCTGCTTACCTGGCCAATGTTCCCCCTTCCTCTCCCATACAAGACCCTTGTGAGTCACACATTGTGATGCAGATAAGTCTGTCTGCTCGCATGAAACACAGCAAAAAGAACACAAATTCAGTCACCACACAAAGGCAACACCCAGGGAACCAGGAATCTTGAGTAGGATGGTGATGTGGTTGAACCTTGGCCAAAATTGATATGGACAGAATGAATGAGATAGGACAGAGCATGAAGGTGCACCCCTACTGTTGCAGTCTGGTCCCTGCCGAGGTCATGGATGGCAAGCAGTGAGTGACTGTGTGAGATACCCACACATTCCCAGGCTGAATGGGAAGGACATGGGAAGTCTGACAGGCCAACTGTGGATCAGTGAGGCACTGGTTTAAACGGAGACAATGGATCTGTAATTGGGAGTGCAGACAGTGAGGTTTAGGTGCCTGATGTGGATCAAGACAGATGTTAGAGGTCTAGTAAGGTTCTGGGCTAGTGATAGGTGTCAAACGTCATCAGAATGTGTAAGATCAGCTAGAGAGAATATTGCCCTGCTGTGCTGGCCCCAACAGTGTCCCCTGCCATGGTCCCAGTAGTGAGGAGAAAGACTTGCAGAGGGTGAGGTCTACCTGGATTTGGTTTGGCAGAGAAGGGCAATCCTTGCCAGAGTGAGGTGAGCTGCTGCACTTCCTTCCCTGGGGACAAGTATCTCACTCTGCTCATGCACAGCACGGTCTGCAGTGTTCTCCCTGCCTCATCAGCCAGGAAGCCCCAGAAACTGAGAGTCAGCTCATCTGGAACTGTTTCTAAACCATTTCACGACATGTCTCTCAGCAATCTCTTTTCTTATATGTTGTCTTAGGTGCTCAAATAAAGTGCCTCAGATTCTCTGTACAATTAGGGAGGGACTATATATATATAAAGTGCATTTCCTCCATTGCTGTGTTTCTGGGCCATCTCTGCAGCCTGAGGAGTGGGGCTGCCCAGCTGCTGAGTTAATATTGGCTAGACTAAAGCAGGAGAAGTTCTTGGAACTTTTAGGAGCCAGACAGTGAATTTAACACATATCTCGTCAAAACAGGATAAAAGCAGAGCTTCAAACATCTTTGTGTTTGCCACCAAGTCCGAGAAAGGAGGGAGTGTCCGCCACACAACTCAAGATGTAAGAGTCAGGTCTTTCAGAACCAGGAATGCAAAACAAAATTAAAGGCATGTCCGCATAGACAAGTACTGCAAATGAGTTCAAAGAAAGTGAGGTGTTGACTACACAGGGCCTAGTTGTTTGTTTGTTTGTTTGTTTGTTTGTTTGTTTTAAACTTGAGGTGTCATTTACTTGACTAAAAATGTACTTTCTGAAGAAAAATTTACTCATCAAACAACTTAAACACAAACTTGTGCAGGTAGTAAATTTTATTTTTGATTAGTATTTTATAAATTATAACTTGTTCTGGATCAAGCTAGTGTGAGCCAGGCATGGCGATACACACCTGTAATTCCAACATTTAGAAGATTGAGGTAGGAAGCTCTTAAGTTCAAGACCAGCTTGAACTATATAGCAAGACTCCATCTCAATAACAAACAAGCAAAATAATCACTTTGTAAATGAGTTTAAAACTACTTTCCACAGTTGGTACCTGTGAAAAGGCCTCCAACAAGGAAAGCCAGTGCCAACCCCTGGCCCAGCTCTGAAAGGTGCAGCTCTGCCCCAGTAGGGCCCCTTCAACATGAGGTGTTGGCTGATATCAGCACAATACCTCTAAATACAGAAGGGAGAGTGTGGAAATCATACTGGCAGGCACGGCACTAACTAGCTATAGGTTGTAACTGTCAGTAACAGGGGAGGAGGTGAATGCACAGCTGATCTTGGCTGTCACTCAGCCAGTCAGCCTCTCTGACCTGGGTATGTATGGTTCTTCCTTCCAGAAACAGCTTCCCCGCCATAAAGCTAGAGTGGCTGATGATGATCACACTTGTGTCGTGAGGGGTAAGGGAGCAGGCAGATGTGGGAACCTGCAGAAGGGAGGCTTCCTGCTCTGACCATCATGTCCCTTCTCCATTTTCCAGGAAGAACCCATCACCTTCAGTGAGGAAGCGTTCGTGTCCCACTACCGCTCTGGAGCCATGAGACAGTTCCTACAGAATGCCACACAGTTGCAGCTCTTCAAACAGGTGTCCAGCCTCCCTCATGGCCTGAGCCAGGTCCCTAGTGAACATTTCTGCAACAGTTTCTACCTTAGGCACTTAGAATGAAGAACGGGGAGGGACGGGCCCAGAGAGGACCAGTGGGGAAGGGCTTTTGTAAAAAGAACTTCTGGTGCCATACAGGTCCTTCCTTGCCTCTTGGCTGGTTTTAGGTATACACCGCAGTGCCCAGTTAAATGGCTCCCTTGTTCATAAACAAGCTGTGGTGTGTTTGTTTTTTCTCTGTCCAGTTTATCGATGGCCGACTAGACCTTCTTAATTCCGGTGAAGGTTTCAGTGATGTCTTTGAGGAGGAGATCAACATGGGAGAGTATGCTGGTAAGAAGCTGCCTGTGGCCCTCCTGGCACAGAGGGGCTTGTTTTCTTTTTCAGAAGAGATTCGGAGGAGACTGACTTCAACCTTGGCCTTGGAAGAGTTGGGAAATTCCTTGTTTTGTGACAGGATGCACATAGCTTAATCCATGTGAAGCCTCTGATCTCAGAGCAGTTGTTTCTCCTGGTAGAAAAGTCTGGCAGGGTGTCATGACCAGCATGATACAAGGGACACTTACCAGATTCTGAAGTAGGCGAGCCAAACTCAAATAGGGGCTCTGCCTCATTTCTAGCTGTGACACAGACTACTCTGCAGGGGCTTCTGTATCGAGAAAGTGAGTCATTAGGAAGTGTTGCACAATACCCCAAAACAGTCCCTGCTCTAGGGTCAAGCTCAACACATGTTTCTGTGCAGTGTGAAACATCATCAAGCCAGACACAGTGATATGTAGTCATATCGCCTGCTCAGGCAGGCGATCACTTGAGCCCAGGATTGGGACCAGCTTACACAATACAATGAGACCCTTTCTCAAACAAGTAAATAAGATATGAGCATCATTGCTCGGTGCCCAGTCTCAGGAGGATCATTCTTTCAATTTTCAGGGAAAGCGTTTAGGGCACTGGGAGGTGTCCGTAATGAGCACCGCCTGAGTCCCAGTCTGACCATAGGTTTATTCTTTGATGGCAGAGATAACAACACATGCAGTTTCAGTCTTTGGAGTCAGAATGATGATAACCTCTTACTACTGAGCCTGTCTAGTCTGGGCTGCACTGATGACCTTAGGAGCAAGACAAGCCTGCAGAGGCAGCTTCTCATCCACCTGTTGATGATACAGGCCCAGCCAGCCCACACAGTTGTTAAAACCAGTAGAGTTTCTGGACAGTCAAGGCAGACTATGGACAATCATTCTCTGAACAGTACACCCAGAGCTGAGCAAACAGAGTGAGCACCAGCTTTGACCCTCCGGGAAAGAGATGCATGACTAAGACAAACACAAATTAAGCCAGTGCAGGAGGAGAAAGACTGAGTTGTGGGTGGTTGGAATAGTGTACTGTTAACTCTCAGTGCACCATTCAAGAGCTAATGAAGGAACAGACTCTGAGTCAAGTCCTGACCATGGGGGAGCAGCTGTAGGAGATGGGCTCTATGCTAAATAAAGCCTCATGTTGAGACCTCCTTGACCCTCAGGATGCAATGAACAGGGTTCACTCACAACATCTGTCATCAGGCAGATCACTACCTGGTAGCTTGTGTGTCCACAGGGTTTCTACACTGAGACATTTAGCCCTGGCATCAAAGAATATAGATGTGACCTGAGCTAGAGGTCTGTTCCTAGGGAAGAAAAAGGCTGGAGATGGTTGAGTGCTTTCCTAACATCCATGATGTCCTAGGCTCAAGCCCCAGTACCACATAAGCTTGCATTGTGCCAGAAGGATCAGAAGTTCAAGGTCATCTTGAATAACATAGAAAGCCAGAAGCCAACTCTCTCTCTCTCTCTCTCTCTCTCTCTCTCTCTCTCTCTCTCTCACACACACACACACACACACACACACACACACACACACACACACAC
>JANHMN010000002.1:110666287-110733176 GCA_030674055.1 Rhabdomys pumilio | reverse complement strand
GGGGGGAGGAAGGGGAGAGAGATAAGAGAGTCAGAGTCTACCATAGCCCTAACTGACCCCAGTAACCACCTGGGCCTGCTTCTCTTCTCACATCACATGCTCTGAAAATGTTGTCTGGCTTGATTAAAGAGAAAACCCTTTTTGTTGGTGCTGGCCCACTCTCTCTCCAGCCCACGTTGCTGATTGACATTTTTATTACAGAAAGGAAGTGGAGCAATTCTGAATACTGTAAAAACAAAAGCTAACCCAGCCATGAAGACTGTCTACAAGTTTGTAAGTACTGGTCGAAGTCTGGAAGTCATGGATGGGCTCTGTCATGAAACTAGACTCTTTTTGTTTGTTTTTGTTTTGTTTATCTGGGACTGGTGGTGGTGGTGGTGGTGGTGGTGGTGGTGGTGGTGGTGGTGGTGGTGGCGGTGGTGGTGGTAGTGGTTTGGTTGGAGTTTTTTGGTTGTTGGTGGTTTGGTTTGGTTTTTTGTTTTGTTATTGTTGTTTGTAAGACAGGGCCTTATTATGTAGCCCTGGCTCTCCTGGAACTCACTATGTAGACCAGACTGGCCTCAAACTCAAAGAGATTCCTCTGCCTCTTCCTCCCAAGTGCTGGGACTAAAGATGTATGCCACTATGCCTGATACAACATGACTCTCAAGTGTATCAATGCCTCGATTACAGAAGTGACCAAAGGTTGGCCATGCCATTTCTTAGCAGTCTCAGAATTCTGAGAATTGCTTGGCATTGCTGCTTTATAAACATGACTGTGTGTGATGACCATATAAACATGAAAGGAGAGAACCCCCTCCTTTTTAACTTCCCACTGGCAGGTTATATGTATGCTTACATACAGGGAGTGGAGAGACCAGAGGATTGGGAAGCCCTCTTTTATAACCATGGGCACAGTGGGGAGACCACCCTCAGTTCTGTCCTGAACTCTTCCTCCTCTCTCTTGCCACTGTCCTGTAGGAAGAGCGTTGTGAGGCTTCTGCCCACAGGGGATGCATTGGCTCCTGGCTCCATCGCTCTCAAGCCTCAAGCATTTGTTCTTGTGCTTCTCCTTGCTTGCTTGTTTTGACCCTGAGCCACATACATGGGGTGGTTCTATTTTATTTTCATGTTTTAATCATGTTAGTATTTCCTGTGCTCAAACTCTAGTTTCCATACTGGATGGGTGGCTACCAGGAGAGATGCACGGGTCAAAACTGACAGAAAATAGAAGCCAGGGTGTCTTCTAAAATAAAATGTAGGCAATGGTACTATAAAAACCTAGCAACTGCTTTGTTTCAACTCTTAACTTAGAAAGGAGATAGACCCTGAGGCCTGGCCATGGTGAAGCATAGTGGGGCTCTGAGTCGTCTTGTCGCAGGTAAAGCTGCTGTTCTTTTACTGGTAGCTGTCACCAGTCTGCTGAGGTAAATAATTATAGAGAGCACAAGAAAGGCTCGGGAAGGGAAAGAAGGAAAAAAAAGTCTCTGCCATCAAAATGCAAAAAATAAATTCTCTGCTGCTCCTTTAAAGGATTTTTTTTAACCTTTTACCTTTATATTTATTTTCATGGCCATTATATTTTTCAACTTGATGATCCCATTTTTTCTTCGTTTTTCTAGTAATCAGAGAAGGTGATTCATGGTGGACTGAAATCAAGCATAGACCCGGCTGGAAACAGAAAGGGAATCTTAACTTAAATTAATTTTTCATGCAGGCAAAAGATCATGCAAAAATGGGAATAAAAGAGGTGAAAAACCGCTTGAAGCAAAAGGTACTTGAAGTTCTTATTCAAAATGTATAAGCACCGTGTATGAAATGCGTGGCCACAAAAAAGTAGGATGTGATCAATAGAAGGCTGTTTGATACAGTGTTGTTAGCACACTTCAAAATGCATTACCAGCTGTCCGGGAGTTTCACACTGTTATAAATATTCACAGACAAAAAATTGTCTTCAAATAACATTAAGACTCTTTGTGGGCTTAAACCCACAAAGGCACGTGAGTTCAGAGTTACCACTGTCTCCCAGCCCGCCCGACCAAGCCTGGGGTTTGCAGGTGTCCAGCAGCATTGTCTCCCTCATACATACTTGCCACCACCCCAGTGTCACTCGATTCCTGCAGCCACCCTCTGCCCCAGGTCTGGTCATAACTTAAACCCAAAAGCATACCCAGAGGAAAGACCACCCTATTTCCAGCAGATACACACAAAGAGTGAGCAGGAAGGGAATACCATACCATACTTATGCCTAAGGTACGTGCAAGCAAACAGAAACAGCATGTCTCTATGGTCCATCAGAAAAATTGTGTATAGTCACTGTGGCTGCAATTTCCCCAACCTGAGTCCCTGAGGAGGACAGTAGTGTAACCAGGGCAGGGCGGGGTGTGTGTAATACCATTGCAGCATGCTCTCCAATACTGTGATTGCCACTCCTTGATCAAGGTGAGCCAGAGTAGAAGCTGTCACCCCAAATCCATAGAACAAAGCTGTGAGTGAAGAGACTGGCTCACAGGTGAGGTAATTCGTCCAAGGCCAGTGTGTGAGCCTAGCAGATCTGTTGACTTCGGCTGTCAGAGTACTTCCATTCTGTACCACAAACTGCTTCCCCCAAACACGTATTTTCTTTTGCAAAAGATGTCTGAGGTCATTTTCCCCACACCCCTAAATGTATCACTATCTAGGCAGTTTGTGTTGGTTCTGTTTTTAATTGAAAGCAGTTTCAACTTTATGAAGTTGGAAAAGTCCTCATTAACTTGAAATGGGTCGAAGGAATTGATTCCTTTCTTTTAATTGGAAAATAATTTGCTCTTACTAAGCATTTAAATTCCTAGCTTTGGCTGACAGTGAATTCTTAGCAGCTGAGGTTCTCATCCTGTGTTACAAACCTTGTAACACAATCCACACAGACCGCATGGCCGTCTGTTCACCGTGCCAGACAATGGCAAGTGGACTCTTTACGTAGATATTATCTGAGTCACTGATCATACCTTTTCATCCCCTGTCCCAGTCACATGGAGATAAATTACGTGTGTCCAGGAGGGTGTCCCCCATCCCCCAGTGTCTAGATTGTAGGCTATGGTTGTTTTGGTTATTGCCTGAAATAAGCAAAGATGGGGTCCCTCCTCAGGCACCAGACAAAAGGCCTCATGGGTCTCCTTGCTCCTGCTGCCCATGAAGCCAGAGACTACCATCAAAGAGTTCCTTCCCACCACACAGTCTCTCTGCAGCAGCCAGCGAAGCTCAGCTTTTCTTCCTGTGTTTACCCAAAGGCTCATTTACACAATCTAGATCGTGTTCCCTCCACATACTCCACCTTCCCTTCCTTCATAAACTCGAAAGCCGTTTTCCCCTCCCCTCTCCCTCCCCAGCCCACACCAGTCTTTTCAAGAATAGCTTCAGGAGATAATGTTCTACAGAGAGTCAGTGAATCTCAGGTGCCACAAACGGTGAAGGCATTTTATAGAAATGTGGCTTGTCACCACTGGACTGTTGACAGATCTATTAGTGCACCCTTTTCAATTTTCACTTTTTCCCCCTTGGCTCTTACAGATTTCCACAGACTTGATATTTCGCAGTTGTTCTTGGAAGAGCTGTTTTGTAATTGAAACCCCAGCATTGTTCAGTGCACACAAGCCCCTGGTCTCTGGTGCTCTCCAGCTCTTTGTCTTGAGCTAATTTAGGATTTAGCTTCTCCTGACCTATCTCACTGTAGTGGAAAATATTTCCTTGGCTTTTTTCTCCCCCACTCCATCTGCCCCCTTCATGCAACATAGAACCTGTCTCAATGGCTCCCTGATACCCTAACCCAGGCATCACAAGTTTGGTTTCTGCTATGAAATTGAGGCAGTTGCCAGCAAAGACCCAATTTTCCAATGTGCTGGGTCGCCACCTGGCCTCCTCAGACTCTGCATAGCAATGGTGACCTCGCACACATAATCAAGAACCCAGTCTTGCCCTCTTTGCTCTTGCCTTGGGTTTGAATTGCAAATAGAGAATGTGGGGCCGACCTATGAAGAGGTCACCACGGTGTGTGGAGGGTCCATCTCTAATATGACTGAGCAGGGCCCCTCTTCCATCCCTTGTTCATCTGTGCAATAGATTTTTCAAAGCCTCTGAAATAGCTTTCAGGGTATCTGTGACCATTGGCAAGTGATTGTTCGTAGATCGTATAGTGTGGCTTTATTCCATGCCTGCTCTGCTTCATCCCTCGAACAAAAAGAAAAGATGGAAAACATATTTCTCTGGATAAATGGAACAAAGAGGCCAAGTTCTGCTGTAGCCTAGCCTCCTTTGAAGTTCGACTTGCTCAGAGTTAGGAAGGAGAAATGACAGGGATTCCAGCCATAGCTTCCTAATGGAGACAGTGGCACTTCCCTGGGAGTGTGTCTTCACCAGTCTTGACCTGCAGAAGAATATCACCAAATTGCACTCTGCTTCCCTGGTTCAGGCTGTCTGGAGGATGCACTTTAAATCCAGTAGCTGCACATTCTTCCTCTTTACCTGTGGGGGGGGGGGGGCACTAAAAATTTGCTACCCTATGGTGGCCTCTTGAGTTATAGTTCTGTCTTCCTCCTTCCTCCTGTGTGGCCCTTCATAAATGAGTGGCCCACCCCTCCCTGAAGCCCCTTGTTTTGCTTTTTAAAAATGACATTTAGAAAGACAAGTTGTCCATGCCCCCACTCCCGTTTGCCAGCAAGTTGTATGTTTATTGTATGTGTATTTGTGAGCCCTTCAGGAATCCCTGATTTTTTTTTTCTTTAGTATTAAAATGCTTTAACCAAATGGGCCCATTTCATAGCCATTTGGAGAGTTTGTAAATCACTATTCTTTAAACGACAAGTTTAGCTTGATTAGCGTTTGTGATTGAAAGGAGCAAATTCACAGTTGGCTTGACTTTCTAACCAAACGCTTGCAATCATAATGAAGGGCGTGAGCAAGCATGTGGGGGCAGGGAGAGCAGGTAGACTCTTACAGAGCGGACACTTTCACACCATCTCACACAGCTGTCAGCTCCCTGTCTTTACACACATTAAAACATGCTGCAGCCTCAATCACCAAGACTCCAATTTTGGCTACTGGTTTGGTATCAATATTCACATTTTAATTTACATTTGCTGTTATGGAATGTAGGCTGGGAAAAGATAAGTACAACACAAATCTCAAAGTAGAAAAAGGTTCTCTCACAGGAAATGAGAAGGCACTGGCCTTAACCATACACACCCCACTCCACCTCCACTGCCCTCTCATGGGGATGAGGCATTTAAGCTTTGGAGGCCAACCAGAAGATTCAGTCTGGTTGTGTAGGATATTAATTGTGTGGCCCTGGGGGAGTTACCAGCCATCTCTGTTTTTCTCATCCATAAACTAGGGAGCATCTTAGAAGAAGTGAGGTGTTTTAACAGTTGTTCTTAGTAGCAGCTCCATAAATGAGAATAGATCCTCTCCATTTCCTTGGACTCATACCTAGAACAAGACAGTCTGCCCAAACACCATAGGACCCACCACCTCCCTGTTGGTTGCTCACACAGCCACAAGAGGAATCTTTCCAGACCATTCCTTTTGGTTAAAAGCAACCTCGGCTTGCTCAGCAAAAAGAGGGGTGCTCTATCCATTCTTGGAATGCTGGGCCCTACTCCCAACTCCGGTTATGAATGCCTCACATGGCCTTGCTTCTTGGCCACAGGAAGCCTGTCCCCAGCTCCTTCTAAGGTCATTTGAGGTGGCCTATTGAGTTGTAGCTGTCTTCCTTCTGTATGACTCTTCAGGAAGGAGTTGGCTCACTCCTCCCTGCAGCCCTTTATTTTGCTTTTTAAAAATAGAATTTGGAAGGTCAAGGGGGGTTTTTGGCAACAAATCATATGTTTGTTGGGAATTTCAGCAAAGAAGAAAAATAATATCCCTTTTTATGTGCATTTTCATATGGTATGCCCTGAACATGTCCCAGCCTTCTAAAAATGTTTCTTCCGTGTATCCTTGTTTTAAATAACTCATAAATTTTCTTAGAATGTCATATATAGACACATACTATACGTAGACACATATATATACACGCATACCACACATGCACACACACACACACACACATACACACACACCTTAATCAATTCTGTTGGACACCTGACACCTGAGTTACTTCTAGGTTTGTTGATTTGAAAACATTTCTAGAAATGGAATTAGTGAGCCATAGGACATCTGTATCTTGCAGCATTTTTATATAAGCTTCTAGTTTGCCTTCCTCCAAGCAGGGTGTCAGGGTACCCATATCCCAGTCCCTTAGCTGATGGATCAGTTAGTTCTTGGGCCACAGTTTCTTGAATCAAGGACTGCAGAGTTGTTCCTTTGGTTCGTGCCCATGCAGTATGTCTGCTGGTAGACAGAAAAGAGTTCACTGTTCTCATTGCTCTCTTGACCAGAGCCCCTCCCCCTGTGCTGCCCATGACATCCTCGAAGGAAGCAGTCACCCTTCCCCAGATGAAGGAAATGGTGAAGAAGCCAAGCACTCAGTTGGGGAGCCATGAGAAAGTACAGAAATGTTGGGGTGTCTGGATATTCTAACTAAACAAAATGTGGCTTTTAGACACCCAGGCACATTTGCCTTCCAAATGTTTGGTTCAGCTTAATGGAGATTTATGGGAAAGTTGTACTAGACTCAAGAAAAACCCAGATCCCAAGGAACTCAAAGTCTGGAGAGCTTCACAATAGATGGCCATAGTATGGCAGCCTGTGACCAGTTTAGCAAGGAGGGAGAGGAAGTCATTTCTGGTGGCCCAGCATAGCATGTACCTACCCCCTCAGGCCAAGATACCTTCACTTGGGCTTTAGTAGACGTTGATATGATTTAAATGTCACCAGTCCTTATTTTAGGTTCCTCCACTTTGTATCTCCGTGGTCTTGAATAGGTTACCTTATCTGAATCCTATTGCCTCATCTATAAAGTACATATAATCCTATTTATTTCATGATCATCCTGAGCACTAAGTATGAAAATGGAAATCTAGAATCTGAAAAAGTAGCCACCAGAATCAGATCCCCCCCCCTACACACACACAGGAAAGCATTGTGTCCATTCTGCTTGTACAATATTGGACTCTGTCAAAGCCTCTTCCTGGCTCATCTCATTTAAACCATTCTCTGTGGACCTTTGTCAAACAACTAAGAATCTCCCTGTTGTAAAAACGAAGAAACTGTTGCAGAGGGAAGATGAGTCTGAAAGATCAGCCAGCTAGTTCACGGAGCATATAAGGGTAGAAGACTGCACTTTTTACTTAAAGCTTAAACTAAGGCACTTTCCCCCCAAATCTATCGTGTTTTCTTTTTAAAATAATTATTTAGTAGTTTCCTAGTTAATATATTTTCCTACTGTGCACACATGGTGGAGGGATATTTTCCTGGGCCAAAATGAATTTATTAAGGTTTGGCCTCATTCACCCTGTGTTAATCCTCTAGAAGCACCCACACACACCCGAAGTGCCCCTTTTGCCCTTTAGTTGCTCTCTGACACGGAAGGAGCCCCTCCTCTACTTTGTTCCATTTGACCCAGGCACCTTAGGGCAGCCCCTTTCCAAACAATCCATTTCTAATTGGCTGTCAGCAGCCCCTTTCATCACTGAGCCTTAGCTTAGTTGAGACCAGCCGATCCAATGTGGGCCACATGCCCAAGCCCTATCTGTAAGGTCAAAAGGTCATCACCTTCCTGTATCATTGACCAAGCAGAAACTCTCTAGGTTGGCTTATACGGCAGCTGATTCCTTAGGAAAGGAAGCCAGGAAGTAGGCAGTTGGGTATGTAACACTACACACACACACACACACACAGACACACACACACTTGCATGTACACACATAAAGATTACATCTGCATGGGTAAAAGCTCTCTGTTTATTCCAGTAGTTTACTGGGAAGCTAATAATGCTCTAGGCACTTATGTTACATTACCTATCTCCTTTCATCCCTAGCTCCCATGTCCCCACTTACAGATAGGGAAACTGAGGCTCAGAGGTCTTACCTATGTTTCCTCCTTAGTACATAATCACTTTCCTTCTGTCACATGATTCTCTCAGTTGAGAAAGGGTAGCCAATGATCAGAAACCTCTTCTGTTGACGGAAATGTATAATTGTTTTTATAATGAGAAAAGTTGGATGCTATGTTATTTAATTCAGAACGTGAGTTATTTTTTGGTGGAAAAAAAATGATTACTTAAATGTTACTTATTTGTACCTTTATTCTCTGACTTGTCCTAAGCAACTTGCTTGGCCTCAATAAAAAGATATAATGCTTATTGCAGAAGTAAACACATCCATGTTTTCACTAGCCCACACCAATGCTCAGCTGACAAGCACAGCCAAAGAAGCCATGGACTACCCTTTACACATGGGGAAGCCATGAAGTACCCTTTACACATGGGGAGTTTTCTAGGTTTCATTTACCAGACACACAAATGAGATGTAAATGTTTAGGTTTTAACAGATTTTCTTCATTCTGTAGATACTCTGCAGTCAGAGAGACCCTTAGGCCCTTCCAGAAACAAAAGGAAGAGAAGAGAAGGCCAGGAAAGGGATCTGAGTGCCACCAGTAAGCAGATAGAGAAAAAAAGGCCACACTCACAAATAATCAAAGTAATGCAAATTAAAACAACAATGAGGTCTAATTTTTCACCTATTAAATTAGCAATACATTTTTAAAATGATAAGGCTAACAAGTACCGTGAAACTGATAACACACCCATTGCGGGTAGTTGGTGTAAATTGGGAAGCAATTTGGTAGAATGAATAAAAAGCCTTAGAAAGTGTCTATGTTTGACCTCGTGCTTTCATTCCTAGGGATTTCCACAAAAGCAATAATAAAAGGAAAGAAAAATATAGCATGTATTGCTAGCATTTTGAAAGAAAAAAAAACATACCCAATAGTGATGGGATGAGTTATTAAATCATTAGATGTCTGCTCAATGAAAATATTATGCATCCATTAAAATTATTATTATAATGACTGTGTGGCACCATGGTGATGCTTATATTGAAGAAAAACAGGATATAAAATTATGCATGAGCTGTGATTACAAGTAATTTTTAAATGTCTGCATATAGACAAAGTGAATGTGTGAAAATGAAAATAGCCATAGAAGAATGCAGAATGAAATAGGTTTTTCACTAAAAATTATTATGTTTATAGTTTCATGTGGATAGTTTTGGCTTCTTTGGTGCGTCAGTGTCAGAAGGCCAAGTTAGCTTTTGTTTCCTCTGCCTCTCCCAGGAGGCCAGGCTTAGAATAGCCTGGGGGCCATTCTTAGCAGACCTCTTGGCTTGTGGAGATGAGAGGGCAAAGGGCCAGGACCCCAGTGCAAACCTAGCTCTTCCTTCTTCTCACAGGACATCACTGAGAATGGCTGTACGCCCTCTGCAGAAGATCCACTGCCAAAGACCGTGCCATCCCCACAGGCAGAGGCCAAGGATCCCAGACTTCGAGAAGACCGGAGACCAATCACAGTCCACTTTGGGCAGGTATGTGTTCTGCCCGTCCACAGGGCTGTTTGGTTTTTATGGTTTTGTTTGTATCAGAAGCTGGAGTGTGAGCAGGCAACAAGTTTGCACCCAGCTCTCCAGCAAAGCAGCTTCATGCTCTTCACACCATCAAATGTTTGACATAAACATATTTTGAAGGTTAATTTTCAAAAATCTGGGTGGGAACAACATGGCATTGGACATCACTAGCTCCGCTGTTAGATGGAGTCATTACTGTACCCTCTGCCTTCCCCACTCCTAGGCACTGCATTTAAAGTGTCTGTTAGCTAACCATCTCATTAGAACACTTTGGCATCCCAGGCCCTTCTTTGCACCTTCAAATAAAAGGTAACGAGCAAAGGCTTTTTAAAAAAAAGAAAAAAAGTCAATGAGGAGTTCTTTATTAATGTACTCCCTGAAAATCAATATGAGGGGTTGCATTTCTCGGAGTAAACACCCTTGCTATGGTTCTAGAGAGCCAACTCTTTACCCAACTGCTTGCAAGGACCTGAGTACTTAAAAAAATTGTTTATTCATTTGATTTTATTTCTTTCCTCTTAATTAATACATTGTACTCTTTACAGAAATTGAAATTTCCATCCATTTCCTACCTGTGGTTATATTTTCAGTTAAAAGGATTATGTAGCCTTCCCTTTCTCTCTTCAATCAAGTGGTCTAACTTCTCAAATAGAAATGTGGTGTGTGTAGTGTGTGTGGTTTGGTGCTTTTGTTTGGTTTGGTATCTGAAACATGGCTCTGTCAGGTATGGTTATAACAAGAGTTTGCAAGATTTCTTGTTGTAGTCGTCATTTGTTTTTCTGGTGCTCGGGCTCTAACCAAGGACCTAGTGCTTGCTCAGCAAGCTATATTGTACTACTGAGTTTAAATCATCTGATTCTTTAGCTATTCCCCAGATGAAGTATGATAAAGCTAGTCTGTATGAGGTTTTGTTTTGTTTTTTTAGATTTTACTTTCATGTTTATTTTTTATTTTCCCCCATTAATTTATTTATTTATTTATTCACTTTACCTCCCAATTGCAGCCCCCCTCTCCTCCAAGTCCACCCCTCACACAGCTCCTTCCCCATCCCTCCCTCCCCTTCACCTCTGAGAAGGGAGAGGTCCCCCCTGGGTACAACCCACCAGCGCACCTCAACTCACTGCAGGACTAGATATATCCTGCCCCACTGAGGCTAGACAGGACAGCCCAGTTAGGGGAACAGAAGGCATAGGCAGGCAACAGAGTCAAGGACAGCACCCCACTCCAGTTGTTGGAGGACCAGCATGAAGACCAAGCTACATGTCTACTACATATGTGCAGGGGGCCTGGTTGTATGACTTCTATTTACTGTTCGTAGGATTGCTATTTCACATCAAAAAGGACCTAGAGTACTTCATTTAAAATGTTTCTTATTTTAAGAGACATTCATTTATCAGGTGCCATTATGTATCAGGCATTGAACTATTTAAAAATAAAGTGAACCAGACCCTTGAGATGGCTCAACAGGTAAAGATGCCCACAGCCAAACCTGATAATCTGAATTCAGTTCCCAGCTACTGCATGATAGAAGAAAACCAACTCTCCCTATTTGTCCTCTGACTTCCACATTTGGGTCTGGGCGCGCGCCTGCACACACACACACACACACACACACACACACACACACACACACACACACCACATACATAAGCAAACACATATACAAGAAAAATAAAGCATAAAAAGAAGAACTAGCAAAACAGCCACTGTAGGTTCTTATTGCAAAGCATGAACTGACACATGAAATCACTCTCTTCTAATCAGTCTTTTCAGGTAAATGTCCACACCTCATCGTTTGGGGAAATCTACCCCTCTTCTAATTTTATACTTTAAGGGTTGTCATAGAACCTGGCATATCCTGTAAAGCAGAAGCACTGCCTAACTAACTGTTTTCTTCAAAGCGCACCAGTGTTTGCACCCTGAGGACTGGCTCCTCTGGGGCTCAGGCACTGTTGGAGGGATCCTTACCCCAGTTCCTGGCCATGTTTGCTGAAAGCACTGCCCTGGTTATCACCATCATGGCATTCCAGAGTCAGCTTCCAGCTTTCCTTTGTCCTCATTCCTGAACATTCGAACCTGCCCATGAAAGGAACCCTCACTGGAGTTGGGAGCCCATTACAGAGAAAGAGGAGGCGGGGGAGAGGGAATTCATGGTGTTAAACATTCCATTTTCAAAACACACAAAAAAGGAGGCTCTATTTGAAATAGAGAGACCTTCTTTCCATTTCACCAAGAAATAGAGAGATGCTTTAATGTCATTCCCAGCTAAATGCAGAATAAGAGTGTGTGTGCTCACATGGGTGGGGGATAAACAATTAAAAAGCCACCCCAAACTCTGTTGAAATAAGAGCTGTCTGTGCCTTCACAGGTCTGCAAACTGGAGAGGATGAAAGTGGCTCCCCCCACCCCCGTTTGTCACTTCCCTCACGTGGCTGCCAGCATTATGCAAGTGTACAGGAAGGCAGGAATTTTTTTTAATGCCTGCATACGGATTAAGGTCAAGCCCCTAGTATCAGCCATGCAGCGGGTTCTCCCTTCCAGCTGCAGCCACAGAGCCTACCCACAGCCGCGAGATGCCTTAATTGAGACGTGCTGTCAAAGTGACAAACACATTTGCATACAGTCTACACTCTATTTATTTTCTCTGGAAAGGTCTACAGTCTGCTGTTGGTTGAACATTCTTAATCAGTTTGCTGTAAGTGAACCGCCAGCTAGCTCACTTGAGCAGGGGCCCTTCTTATTAGGTGACAGATTAGCAGGGAGGAGGGAGATAGAGAGACCACAGACACCTTTTTTTGTTTTTTAATTCTTTCCAGCTTTGCCCCTTGGTGGGTTGTCCTTGGTAGGACCTTCTCTGATGGGCCGTTTGATCGCAGGAGTACAGTCCGTCTGGCCAGTCTGAATTTTACAGAGTTCTAACAGTTCCAAAATGTTTGTTACATTCTTCTGTGTTTTCCTCACTTGGCATTGTTCTCTAAACCGTTTGAACCTGGTATGTATCCAAACTGTAGCTTCATCTTATGGTGTCTCTAAAGTCATGGATTTAGCGTACCAGTCCAGTTTTTTTCTAATCTATAATAACGTTTGAATGTTCACTTATGATTCACCAGTGCTACTCATATAGCCCTAGTGTGTAAATCCTCCTCTTGAGGGTGGGGGAACAAGCTTCACAATATCTTATATGAAGGCAGGGCCCATTGACCTTGTTTTATGGATCAAGAACTGAAAGACCTGAAGGGACCTGCTGAGACCACATCATCAGTATGGACACTCCAGGCAGTGTGACTCAAACCCCAGTCAGATGGTACCTGCTAATCCCCTGAACATTCCCACTCTGGGCTTACATTCCTGTGGATTTTTTCAAGACCACTTACTTAGCTAGAGTTGGGTTTAGTACTACATGTCTATAATCTTAGGCCTTGGGAAGCTAAGGCAGGAACAACACAAGTTTGAAGCCAGTCTGGTCTCAAAAGTCTCAATGGACACATCCTACAGGGTGACAATAAAGACCCTCTACAGAGTCCTCAGCAGTATGGAAGTAGCTGACAAGAGAGAATCTCAGTGCCAAAAGAAGCCACTCTCGGGGAGAAAAGATAGTTTCTTACCTGCTGCTCTCCTCAAGGCTGGGACTGGGCCTCTATTTTCATACACACAGTTTCATCTACACACCATAAGATAAGTAAGCACCCAGACTCCACCACTGTAGGAGATAAGGATGGAGACAGGCCTACAAATGAAAGAGGGGGGGAGAGGGAGAGAGAGAGAGTGTGTCAGAGGACAACTTGTAGAAATCAGTTCTCTTCACTGTGTGAATCCTGAAAATCAAATAAGTTGTCAGGATGGGCAGGAACATCTACCCACTGAACCATCTTGCCAGCCCCTAAAATGCAAACCTTTTAAATAAAGGCTAAAACTAGGCAAACTGTTTACCCCTGAAATCCTAGAGGGGGAATGGAAGCAGGAAAATCAGAGTTTAAGTCCAGCCTGGGCTACATAGGGATACTGACTCACAAGAAATAATGAGTAAAAGGAGAATACTATGTAAGTCCTAAGGCCAAGTGGTTGCTAAGTTATCACTTCAGAATTTAAAGGACTGAGTTACCCCTTGCAGGATCAGTAAATAGTGTCATAGTTGCTCCAAAGCACCTACTAAGGGGGACTCTATGGAAGGGAGGACAGGGCATGTCCAGTCCCTTCCAAGACCCCCTAGAGAAGCTGGGGTCCAGGTAGAGGTAAAAAGACAGAGAAGATAGGCTAGAGATTCAAATTCCATGTTTCACTCTTCCAAGATGGGGAATGGGACTTCCTTCTCGTCCCTGGCTGTAGAAGGGGTGAAGAAGCAGGGGCTTCCCCAGCCAAGTGGGAGCACCCACAGGAACAGCATCATACTGTGGCCCTTCTCCCTTGGCAGAAGTCAGCAGAGCTGGTACCTTCTATAGAAGCTGTTCTCTGCATCTAGTGAAATGGCCAAGCTACCAGGAACTTTGAATATCTGTGCTCACTGAAACGCTTCATGACCATGAGCTAGGAAGGAAACCAGTTTGGCTGTGCTGGCATGGTCTACTCTTGAACCAGCACAACTCCTCTGCTTCTCTTGAATGCAACCCTCCCTCCCTGCTAGGGAGCTGGACAAATGCTGGAGTCCAGGGATGCTTGCTGCTAGCCCTGAGTGCAGGCTGCCAAGGCTCATTGAGAAAGAAGTGGGAGGACCAGTTCTCAGACCTTCCAGGCTTGCTTCCTTTCCCACAGTTCAGTGATCTACAAAATGAGTAATTGCTTGTTTTCTAATGTACAAATTCCAAAACATACATCTTGAAATGTGCTTCTCTACTCCTTCCGTTTAAACAAGGGAATATGAACCTTTTTAATGTAAAGTTTCAAAAGCTGTTTAGAGGCTAAAGGACCTGCATTTAATTCCCAGAACCCACATAGAGGCTCACAACCATCTGTACCTCCAGTTCCAGAGGATCTAGTATCCATTTCTGGTCTCCATGGGCACCAGGCATACACATGGGGCGTAGACATGCATATAAGCAAAATACTCACTTGTATGAAATAATTTAAAGGATTGTTTTGTTTTGTTTTGTTGAAGCAAGGTCTTGGCTATCCTGGAGCTTGCTTGCTATATAGACTAGGCTGGCCTTGAACTTGCTGAGATCTTCCTCCCTCTGCCTGGGATTAGGGCATAGACCACCATTCCTAACCCTTAATTAAAAGTTTTTAAAGCAGTTTAAACCAGAATCCTAATCAAGTACCATGGTAGCTCTCTGGTACGCTGTGACAGAAGTTTGAGCACCATCCTAAGACCAGCTCTGGAAACACAGCCGTAAGTGTGAGCCAGTCTTATGCTGAACTAAAAATGCTACTGAGCCAACAAATGCCCTCAACGGCTTTGGCTCTGAGTGTCCTGAGAAGTTGCTTCTGCCCGTTGAGCTTGGAAGTGCCATTCCTCACTCACACTTCCAGAGGTGTCCTGTGTTCTCATGACACCTCAAACACAGAACCCCTGAACTTAAACATACAGTCCCTGACAGACTCCTTCCACATCCTCATCTCCCACGTCAGAACATGATCCACACCAACCTGAACCCTGCTCAGTCCTCCCCTCTCCATTACCCTTCCCACAGCCTTGATAACAGGCCAGATGACCGCTCACGTGCACGGTGCCTCCTGATTGACACTCCTCTGCAGGACTCCACGGCCTCTCAGACAGCCATCTCACTACCATGTTCCTAGACACCCCTAACAATTCCATCTTCCCCCTTGACTTGACCCAGGAGGTACAAACCAGAGCAGGTCCCTTTATAAGCCTCCTGGCTCCTGTAGAAAGCCAGAAGAACCTCTAGGTTCTTCTCTTTATCCCACCCCAGGACTCTGCACATGCCAATCTGTCACACAGTCTTGTGATCATTTCTTTAGTACCTGTCTTCCTCCATAACATAAACCTCTTAGAGGTCCACAGTCTTCAACAGGACCTGGCATGGAGCTAGCAGTCTATAAACACACATTGGTTTTATTACTACCATACATGTTTAAATTGGACCATAACTAATTAACTATTGTTTGACTTCCCCCTATGTATACCTCAAGTTATTTGGTTTCATTACAGTTGCTATACTTATAATTCTGTTCATTTGGGGCAAAAAATGAATAATCCATTAGTGCTCAAAAACTACTTGTAAATTCCCTTTCCATAATTAAGGATCCATTCACAAGCTGAAGCAGCTTTGAGTGTTAAGAACTTGGATCCTGTCACATTGTACTGTTTGTGTCTTTATGAGGTCCTCAGGTCAATCATAAATGCCCCATGGGAAAGTGAGGAACAAGTCAGAGGACTGAGACACTCTTCTTCTACACCCCAAGGTCGCATGGACCTATTCAAGACAGGGAGGGAAGAGCTGTCAGAGGAAGAGGCCCCCATCTCTGAGTTACAAAGAATATAAGTTGCAGACATCAGGCCTGTAATCTCAGAACTTCAGAGGCTGAGACAGAAAAATTTCCATAAGACTGAAGCCAGTCTAGGCCACATAGGGAAGACTCTGTCTCAAAAACTACATATTTGGGGGCTGGAGAGTTAGCTCAGTTGCTGTATGTAGCTCCATGCTAACAGGATGATCTAAATTTGATCTCCAGTACCCTTGTAAAAAGCAGTGAGGTGTGTATGTGTCAGTATCCCCAGGGCTCAGCTGGCCTAGTCAGGCAGATCCTTGGTGGACTTGTTGGCCAGCCAGTCTAGCCAAAACTTCAAACTTCAGGCTCACTGAGAGACTTTGTCTCAAAACACAAGCTGGGAAGTCATTGAGAAAGACACCAGCTATTGACATCTGGCCTCCATATATGCACAGGCAGGTAGGTATGCACACCTACACACATGCATGCACACACACTACACATGTGCTCTCCAGTGAGTCAGTCAGTCAGTCATAATAATAAGAGCGCTCAGATGATGGAAACTCAAGAGACTGAGGAGGAAAGTTAGTAGATTTCTGTTTCAACATGTAGCGTGGCCTCCTTAAGAAGCATTCTTATTGTGGGGAGATAGCAGTACTAGAGAACTCAGCAGTGTGGGCAAAGCTCTTGGTATAGTGTAGAAATAGTCTTCAGAACCCTGCCTCAGAATAGCACCTGTCAAACTGCACTAGTTCCACTCAGCCCAGGTGAAGGATGAATGTGGAAAGTCAAGGTGACAGTCCATCTCCGCTGCCACCTGCTCCTCTTAGCACCTAAGGGCACCTATCTTACATATTTGGCATCTGGCCATTCTTAAGAGCAGCTGAGAGAGAAGGGTAGCACTAAGTTTCTCACAACCTGCCAGGTGCTGTACTGAAACCTGAGGCCTCTGTTCTAGCTTCAGCTGCCACAGTTGCCACTGCCATTGCAGTGGACCAAGCTATGTGATCCACCAGGCCATCTTGTTGGGGATGGGTCTCAAGGCTTATCCCTTTTTCTGAGAACAGGACAGGCATGGAGATAGTAAGGACTTGTCCCAGAGTGTGCAGCTCAGAAGCAGAAGTCAGAGTTCATTTCAGACCATGTTCTGGCCTGAAGCTTGGAGCTTCCCCAGCTCTGCTGAGAACATGGTGATTTCTTGATGGGTGCATACTGTTAATCTGGTGCAGAAGCTGAGCCAGTGGCCCGGGATCTCAGGATATGGAACCACAATAAGGCTTTGTTTCTGGTTACCTTTCAGATCTTAGGCTCTCCTTAACATTTCTGTGTCTCAGTTGGTGCCAAGACAAGTATACTGGCATCCTGCACCTGGTGGAGATACCATAAGCCAAGTCCACCATTAATCTCGAAGGCATGCTGGGTACTCTCCTGGTGTGTGTGAAGGAGGTGAATCCAGGAGAACTGTGTGGGCATGTGTAGGAGTTGACAGGTATTGGCTAGATCAGGTACCAATCCAGCTCTGAAGACCAAGGAAAGACTTATATTAGAAATTTATATTGATTGGGGTATGTGGACTCTCAAGAGATACCTCCAAATTCCAGTTTAAAAAAAAAAAAAGGAATTGTTGGTTCATATCGGCTGTGATTATGGTCTAACTCTGGTACCAAATCAAATTAGCCAGGCCTTTTTCCCACTTTTTCAAGTACCACTCTTAACACCCTCTTATGCAGTGGTCACATGACTTACCACTGCAGAACACATCCTTCTAGCTAGAAGATAAACATGAGAAGAAGTAACTTCCCCACAAGATGTGACTGTCACTGACTGAACTAGCTCGGCTTCCAACCCTGTTTTCTAGCTAGTTACCATGGCTAAGAGGTCTCCTGTGTATAGTGGACATATCCCATTAATACACATACCTCAGAGATGAAGGAGTAATTTCTGCAAAGGAGCTAAAAGGTGGTTCTCAAAGGGAGGAGGACTAGATCAAACAGTGTGCAGGAGACCCAACAGGGAAGTATCCTTGCCTCTTGTCCTGTTTCAGAGAAAAGTTCTTACCCAGAGCTGAGGGGAACCTATGATCACAAGAGCATGCAGAGTCAAAGGCAGACATCAAGCTGAACACCGATTTAAAAAAAAAAAGCACCAGACTGTGGTGGTACACACCTTTAATCCCAGCTCTCAGGAGACAGAGGCAGGTGGATCTCTGAGTTCAAGACCATCTTACAGAGCTAGTTCCAGGGCTACACAGCGAAACCCTGGCTCAAAAAAGAAAAAAAAAGTTGGGGAGGACAGAAGGAAGAGGACAGGCATGTTGGCATGTCAGTGTGTACCAGCCAGGGAGATTAGAACTGAGGGTCCCAGGTGAAAGGCATGATGCTTCTTGAGAGGGAAAGTGGCAGGGTTGGCAGCAGTCATAAACATGTCTGTATCACTGTAAAAGCAGGCACTGTAGTCACTGGACCCCTTATGACACAGAACCCACAGTCCTGTAGCTCCTGATTCAAAGTCAGCAAGCTAAGGGACATCCCCAAGGCCTTGTCTGCCGTTTGCATTTAAACCCCAACTGTCATGGTCTCAGTCTTGTTCTCCTACTCAACCCATAGGGACCTGTCACTTTCTCAGTGTCAACTTGAACATGTCACTACAACCTGGCTTCAGTGTTCAGTAACTAGACCACAGTCTTTAACCTAACACCAGTGGGAGCACCTTCTTCCAGCCTTGCCCTAGTTACACAGGGAAGGCTCCAAGACAGAGAAACTACACTTGGCTGCTATTTAGACCTTTCTAGGGTGAGCTGTAGACTTCCTTGTCCTAGACTCCCCACCCCTACCCTGGGTAGTCAGCACTTGCTTTGTCCAGTGCTTAATTGGAGAATGCTTACCCTTTAAACAGTACTAGCCCAAGGTATGACCTCAAGAAAGGTCCAACTAAAACTACCAAGGAATAGAATCTGACACAATTCTGACCAATTGATATTCTTGTTCTAAGGAGGAAGAAAGTCTGAGTGGGCTCTGTGCCTGGGAATTGTATCTTGTCCTCCCTTCCCATAGATGGTGCCCTTCCAAGGTGTTGACCTCTATCTAACATCACCTGGTGGGGAGCCCTAGGTGAATGTACCTACAGTTTCTAGCACCACTTTTATTATGGCATCTCCTAATGTTACTTTCTCTTAATTTTTTTCTTTTTGGTATCTCAAGACAGGGTTTCTTTATACAGCTCTGGATGTTCTAGAACTCCCTCTCGGTAGACCAGGCTGACCTCAGACTCAGATCAGCTTCCTCTACTTCCCGAGTGCTAGGATTAAAGGTGAACGCCACCACTGCCTGGCTCTCAGTATCCTTGGCTAGGCAGAAAGCTCTTCTCAGTGGCCATTATGTGTACCAGGAGCTACTTGTTACATATCTTACATCCAGTTGTGATCTGGGCACTGCTGATGGACCAGGGGAAATGTTAACCTACCCATGTCCTTGAGAAGGGAGTCACAGGACCAACCAAGAGATGTAGTATAAGAAGGAGTCAGATTCACTGAGGAGGTTCTCATAATAGCATGGACCTGCTGTGCTGGAATGAGCCCCTCTCCAAGCCTCATGTTACTTAATCTTTCAACAGCCTGACACAGTGGATGCAAGTGTTTTTCCCACAGAAGTCAAGCCACCTGATCAAGGCAAGAGTTCAAGCTAGGCATACCCATTTGATGCCAGAGCCTGGGCTCTCCTCACCTTCCACGAAGCCATCTTCATCAACTCTGCTTACTTCCCCAGGCATTAGTTGACTTTCTAGGTCAAGGTCACTTTGCTGGTATTCTCCCTTTCCTGTCTAAGACTCATGCCTTCTGCCTGTACTTAGAACTTTATGTCATTCCAACCCCAGTTACTTTAACACAGCATTTTCTGTATGCCCACCAGGCGCCTAGCAGTGTGCTCAGCAGAGACATAGGTGTTCTCATTTCCTCTCCCCACAGAGGAGAGAGCTGGGGGGGGGGTAGCAGCAGTTTTCTGTATCCAAGGCTGCATGCCAACCTTCTGCACATCACTCCCATCTTAGGAGCAGACAATATGAGGCCTCGGTCTTTCTGCCAACACAACACTAATCCTTGCAGGACTTCACTCATCTGACATGTTTGAGGCATGGCAGGTGCCTCTGGGTCACAGAAAATGAGATGTTTTCTGCCTCCGTGGCTCAGTGGCTGGGAGAAGCAGTCCACAAGTGCTACAAAGAGGAAATGTTAATGGACACAGTGTACTGGGCACAAGTGGGCACAAGTGCTGGGAGTAGAGAACAGAGTGACATCTTAGAGGAGGGACATTCCAACTGGATCTAAAGAGGTTCTCCAAAATACTCACCATGTACTAAATAGAGCCAGAGTGATGTGAGCATTCCAGACAAGAAAATGAACTTCAGGGAAATAGGGGCCAATATGGGCACCGGAGGCCAGCAGGTAAGAGCTGGGCAGTAGCCAAGCCTTGGGGAATTACACCCCATGAGTGAGTTGGAGCCAGGAACAGGTTGTGTCCAAGGGACTGATAACTGGGACCTGAATTACTGGGACAGAATAGGTAAGTTAAAAAGACCATGAATGACATCACTAATATTTCAGGTGAGCTTGGAGAGCTCAAGCAAGGGTGTCGATTCGTGAGTGGAGACTCACTGGCAGAGCAGAGCTCTCAGTCAGCTAAGTGCCCTCCACAGGAGCTATTGGAGTTTGAGGCAGAGCGACACAAAGCTAGACACTGGCTATATGTCTCCTCAACGTACTCAGCTGAGGTTTGCAGCACAGCCTGTGAGAGATGGGACAAACTACACACACCACACAGGCCAGCTGAGAGCTCCAGTGCTTCCTTCAGTGAGATGGGTGCAGCCCTCCTGTCCTTACAGCCCATTTTTTTCTCCCAGTCATGTGCCTTTGTATTCAACTCCTCATGGCTTCCTCCTTCTATCCCAGACTGTTGTGATCTCCCTCCCCAGATGGTTAGCTCTTCACCATCGCAGGGATGTTATGCTAAAACAACTTATAGACATGGCTTTAAACATGTAAGCCTGTGCCATGCTGGGTAGAGAACATGGGTCATTTCAAGCCAGCCAATTGCCATTTTTGCAAATCCTTAGGAACCACACAGGACTGCTTGCTAGGCCTTTTACACCAAGGATCCCATAAATAAATCCCCAAAAAAAAAACGTATCTTGGTGCATGCAGGCTGGACTATGGATATAGAGGCACTGTATAAATAATGTGTACTTACAAAATAAATGCATCAATATATTAGTGTTCAGCCATAACCAAATCACCTAGTTTAATAGTTGTGGGGGCTGCAAGGAGCTGCCAGGTGACTGGCTTCCATCCATCAGCATGCATCAGCATTAGAAATGACCACCAGAGGGAGGGAGAGGCCTCCTGCCTGGTGACCTTGAGGCCTCTGGTTTGAGGCAACTGGTGAGATCACAGGTGGGTACCCTGACACACAGCCTTTCTGCCAAGGTGTGACACCTACTGCGGCCGTGTGTTCCTGCAGATGTCTTGAGGTCTGCTGCCGAGCAGAAGGCTGATTAGCACCAAGTTGCAGGATGTAATGGGTTGCACCTCCAGGAAGATGGCTGGCTGGGCCAAAAGGATTTTCTAATTATGCAGATTCACTTTGGCTTGCTAGTGAGTAGACTTCCTAAGTGACTCTTCTGGGAACCCTGTAACTTTCAGCCCCCCACTGTGAAAGTAGGGCTGGGTTTTCACAGAGTCTGTGTCCATCTCTTCCACCCCTCTCTGAGCTCTGAATCCCACTAGGCATCTGGCTCCAACATCTGGGGCTCAGGAGAAGTAGCTGACAGAATGGCTGGAGTGGGCACCCCTCCCCTTGGTTGTAATGGCACAATGCTGGATTTCAGTATTTTAAATGAAAAATATATGCAGTTAGCTGTGCGCTGACAGTGTCCTTGAGGATTTGACAGTGAGATTTTCCAGCAGTTGGTCTTCGTTAGGATCCTGGCAGTGTTTAATAAGGCAGTGGAACTGCTGGCACCTTGGGCTCCTGTTTGTTCTCCGAGGGCTCGGGGCTGCTGCGGTAAGCACACCGACCAGAGCTGATCATTACAAGGGCGTACGCCACCATGAATAAAAATGTCACACGTTTTCCCATCTCACAGCGGTACAAAATGTCAGTCCTGTCAAACACACATTGCAGGGAGCTGTGTGCAGTCCGTACAAATTGGAAAGCTGCATATTCCCCCAGCCTTCTGATATTCTTCATCTGAAGCTGAAGAAAAACAGTTGTTAACCTATTAGCTGGGATTTTAAACTCTGCTGAGGCTCTGGATGGTAGACTCTGACACAGATAGGAATGTATTCCAGGGTCCAGGAATTTTAAACCAAGTTCTCCATCCATTTGTTCCTAGATGTGGGGGGGAAAAAAGACTCCCCTGTCTAGCAAACCCAACTGTCTTTCTTTAACAGACACACTGGGGAAATTTTGGGATATTTCATATCTAAGCTTCCTAATGCTTCTATACCTTCATTCTACTAAAAGAAAAGAAAAAAAGAAAAGAAAAGGAAAGAAAGAAAGGAAAGAGAAAAGTTCTTGCTTTGGGAAATAGCCCTAGAGCTCATCCTAGCAAGTTAAGATAACTTTAGATTAAGGTTGTTCCTGGCTTGACGGTGATGGCACATGCCTTTAATCCCAACACTCAAGAGGCAGAAACAACTGGATCTCTGTGAGTTTGAAGTGAGCCTAGTCTACAGAGTTCCAAGACAGCCAGTAATACATACAGAGAAACCCTGTCTCAGAAAGAGGGGTAGGATCAGAAGCAAGCCAGGGATGTTACTAATGCTAAAGACAAAGTGACACAGTGATGGGGATGACCTGTTGGTACAGGTGCTTGGTAAAGGCCTGAAAGAACCTGCTGCTGGGGACTCGCTCATGGGAGGACATTTGTACTGTTATTTCCATAGGCAGGCCTGTGCCAGAAACTGGAAGTCTCTGTGTGAGCCCCCAACCTTCCCCATCACCACTAAAGATTGCCCCTCTTAAGGGAAGAGAGGAAGCAAGATGTCCCACTCTTAGGAGTAGGAAGAAGGGAGAGCACTCAGGGAAAGCAGCCCTGAGGGTAGCAAGATGCCATCAGGTGGGTGAGTAGGGCTGATATAGGACCAGTGTGTGTTGAGAAGGACATACGCACATGCAAGATAGAGCAGCTGCTCTGAGGGATGGTAACAGAGGGCCACTTGTGGTGGGCTAAGAGGTGAGGCCATGGGGACAAGGACTGGGGCTTGCCAAGCATAGGGATTTGACTAGTTCTAGGCTGGGAAGTGAGAGGTTGTGGAGTTTTCTTATCTGTACCACTGCAAAATTAGGTGGAAGCTTTTGTTTTTACTTCTTACTGCTGTACTGTTTGGAGTGGACACCATTCCAGAGATGATAAATGAGTCTTGCTTTTGCTGAGCTGGCCCTGGCCCTTCATGTACTGAGCAAAGCTTGCCAAGCAGAGCACAGGCCTGAGAAATTCAGGTGGCTTTTCAGACAGACCTTCCCGTGGGGTTGAGCAGAGTTCACGGTATAGAGAGCTCCAGGATGTTAGGGAACAGCATGGGGGGTGGGGGGCATTGGGGGAGCAATGCCCTGGGCTCACAGAGCATATGTCACCACTGCCTTCCACTGCTCTGGGTGTGTTGTGTATCATGGAAAGTGTGTGCACTCGTGGGCATACCTGGGCTTTAATTGTGTCTGTGCCACCTGTTAGCTGTGAGGCTTGGTCTAGATGTGTCACTGTTTCTGCCTTTTAAAGCAATGTTGCCTTCTCTGTATCATTCTTGAGACCAGTCATCTGCTGAGTTCCTAGCATAGACATGTGCCAAGAGCCAGCAGCCCCTCTTGGTATCAGAGAACATCTGGAGGTCTTTCCTCTCACCTCACTACCAGTGAGACTCCTGGACAGTGTCACCCAGGCACCCTCAATGGCACCCCAGATGGCCATCAGGTGGAGGGAGCAGAAAGGCACCTGCCTCCTGCTTCTGTTTGGGTGAAGAATAGTACAGTCAGCAGAGCCCCTGCCCCTGCCCACCCTCCAGCCGCATCTGGTACCCGACCTCCAACAGCCAATGGGATGCCACCTATTCAAGCCCTGCACCTGCACCAACTAAAAACAAAGGGCTCCCCTCCCCCGGCCCACGTCTGGGCCTCCTCCCTCCCTTTCCACTGTCCCCCAAGCTGGCTGGGTCACCCAGCCACCATGCAGCCTTCCCTCCCAGCTGCCTGGCTGCTTTTGTTCAGCATGTGAACTTCCCCGTCAGCGGGGCTCCTTGCACGGGAAGTAATCAGGAATCTTGACAAGGCTTCAAACCACAAATGCCACTACAAATTAACCAGCACCACTACAAAATACTACTCCTGTCAACATTGGAAAGAGTGCGCAGCTATTCAGAGCGGCCTGAGAGGCTTTCAGCACAGCACGCACACGTGGAAGACAGGGTATGGCAGAGAGCCCCGGATCTTGAGCCCAACCTTTCTGGAGACCACTTGTCCAGACCCCTCCACAAGTGCTGCACCTATCGTTCAGGGCCACCTTCAGTCCCAGATGCCCTCTCAGCCCTCGTACAGGTGGTACCTCAGGACAGCAAGCAGTGGGCATGAAAACCACCCTGTAGACAACAAACAGGCAGAGGCTGAAGCACATCCGAGGTGTCTGTATACTCCCAGTGTACTGGGAGGGAAGATGAGAGACCTGTTTCCCTGCCTATACGAAAGGACCCAGGCAGAGCCTTCATCACAGGCTGTTCAGCACCACTGGCATGTTCTGGGTACTCCTAGCCCTTCAAGGGAGCTCCTAAGCCCCAACTTCTCTTCCTCAGAGAGCCCCTTCCTACCATGTTGTGTGGGTAGGCTCTCAGCAAGCAGATGGCCACTCTATCCTCAGCTATGAGGTCAGGGTCCTTCCTGTTCAGCATTTTTGCAAGAATATACACCAGACAGAGCTTGTTACCTCTGCAAATGCTTTGAGACCAAGGATCCCCCACTTCTTTCTCATGTCCTGCTAAGCCTCTCAGGTCCAGAACATATCACCAGGGCCTGGTATGTTCCAGCTGGCCTGGCTGAAACTCTGAAGCAGAGACAAGCATTTGATCCTCCCCAGCAAGCAGGATCAGCTCAGTCGTGGCTGGGTAAAGAGAACTGGAAATAATGACAGGAGTTGGGGGACAGAAGAGAGCCATGCCTCCGAGAGCTGGTTGGGCATTTCAAAGGAAACACTCCACAAAAATATCACTTCAATACACTCCCTTTTGGAGGCATATCAAAAGAAGTCCTCTTTTATTTCCATACCTTGCATAATAGCAGATTTCCAGTCCCAAAGAGTAGCAGAGCCTTGCTCCTGGCCCAGAGACCCTTTGTAAAGCCATAGAAAGCTTTGTCTTCCCCTCCCAACAGGGTCTGCTTCACACACAGGTCAGATTATTGATGTGAATACTAGCCAGGAAAATTAACCAGGTGAACTCTTCCCTCGTTAAATAGCAACAGAGTGTAATTGTGAATTCTTTCACGCCTGCTCTCTTCCCAGCACATTCCCAAGACAAACTGAGAAACCCAGGCCCCATCCAGCTTCCCTTCAGCCTCTTTGATGGAGTCAGATGAGGTCTGTGGGGAAGGAATGATGCAACTCACAAATAGCCCAGAAATGACTGAGGTCATCTTTAGGACCAGTTCTCACAGGCAGGTGCCCATTGGTCATGCCCACCTTTTCTGGCAGAACTTCCTCTCCAAGTATCCTCCCAGGGAAAATTGTTTCTTCTCCCTCTCCCTTGCACGCCCCAAGCTTGGCATGCATAGTCCTTGGGTTTCATCAAGACTTTGTCTTCCTTGACCTCAGTGACTACCCAGCCTCCTAACAATTTTATATTCTTTTGCATCCCTTTTTTCTCCACAGTGAAATGTGACTTTTACCTCATAAGGACATTAAAGGGTTAGTCCTAGAATGGTCATCCATTAAGGATGGAGGGATTTCATGTCCATTCCTAAACAGCCCCCTATCCCAATATAGACATCATAGAGCTCCCCACAAGCAGCCAATAATTGTCTTAAGATGGTGACCCTCTTCTACAGGCCTGTCTGTCTCCTGCTTCTCTGGGTGTCTCTATGCAAGACCTCAACTCCCCTCAGCTATGGAATCCAAAGCAGCAGCCCTCGCTCCCTGTGGAGGACTCTCTGAGGTAGCAAATGTGCCAGATTGACAGCCAATGCCCATGGCCCAGGCTCCTCCCCAGACATTCGAGATGCCCCCCTCCTTTCTCACGTACACTAAGCTTTCGAACCCCCCCCCCCCCCCCGCCCAAGTCACTGCCTAGCGGATGAACATTTTCCATCCCATAGCTAAGCGCAGGATGCCCACTCATCTGTGCAGAGTGCCCGCTCATCCATGCCGCCCAGGTAATTAAGTTGATATTCCAACGCCACTTCCCCCCTGACCTTTTAGAAACAATGTGTTTTGCTGCATCAACAAATTAACTGCAAATCAGATGCTGTCCATGTAAATATGGATTTCATATCCAATGAGGACCCTGAACCTAGTACAGCCCACACAGCTGACAGAGAAATACCCAGGGCCAGGCCAAGACTGACAAAGGCCACAGAGTCCTGCTCTTCTCTGGGACCTCTGTGCCAATCATACTTTCAGACCTCCCTACTCTTGGGTTCACATCTTCCAGAGGTCCAGGCCTAGAAGTTGGGCAGACCTCCATGCCTAAAGAGGAGCATTTGGCTTCCTATCCATCTTATGCTCCAAGAACACCAAAGTTTCTTGTGTTCGGACTGCATCCCTCCCACTAGACTGGAAGAAAAGCCACCTATCTTAGCCCAACTCTCAAGGCTCTCTTGTGTTTGACTCCCACCTGTCCCTCTAAGTCTAAGCCTGACACATCTGCATATTCAGCCTCACTCTCTCTTCCTGGAGCACTATGGCTCCCCTGTACCATGCACCCAAAGTCTCTACCACCCACATCTGGTTAAAAGAATGGTTCCTCTGCACCTGTGCTGACCATGGCATCCCTGTGTTCCTCCTGCCTTGTGACTGACCCCTCTACTCTAGGCCCAGCCTCTCATGGACCCTGCATCTAGTACAGCATAGGCTCTGCTATCTGGTGAATGATTGGAAACGAAGGGAAAGACAATGGTCACCTGTTGTCAATGTTTTCTCTTAAGGCACACATCCCTAACCTGAATGGGACAAGGGGGTTCCAGATGACTTGGGAAACTCGATTGGACAAAAATAGAACAGTCACTGGACTAAGAATGCCTGCCTTAAATCTTGCTGCCATGTGACCTCATATCAGTAATGTAACCTCTCTGGGCCTCTGTTTTCTGCCTCTAAACTAGAAATAAACCTCTACCTTACTTTACCAGGAACTATGGGACTCAAAAGGCAGAGACAGGGTAGAAATTCTTTGATTATGTCTAAAGTTCAGTGTCCTTCAACAGAGCCTGCCTAGCTGACAGCCCATACCTTGGAAAACCAAGATTCTTGTGTGCACAGCATTTTTCCAGAAAGACCTGAGAATATGACAGGAATGTACAATTGGGTGGCCCTGTCTCATCCTCAAGACTCCACCCTGAGCCTCTCATGACTCTAATTATGTTCTTGGAGTGCACACAACAGTGGTCTGACAATGGAGTTGTTTATAGCTCCGGAGTGGTCAGCTGAGACCTAATACACACCCATGCACAGAGCCCAATTCTGATTGCCCAGAAGCAGAGCTGTGAGTATCCACTGCTGGAGGGAACGTACTGTCTTGTTCTCCCATGAGCCTTAGCCCTACATAGCTGTTCTGTCTGCATCCAGGGGAATAGCCCTTCCAACGTGTGGTCTTTGGGAAGGCAGGTATGCTGTGCTGACCGACCTTCAGGACCTCCAGCCTCCACCCTTCTTGCAATAGCCCAGCTTAGGAAGTACCAAGTGCACCATTAACAAAACTCTTAGCCAGTGATCCCCAAAGCTTGTGTAACTGCATGTCCATCATCAGAGTGTGAAGGCTCACATATGATGTGTTTGCTGTGCCCACCTGGCCCTGTTCTGCTCTGTGTCACAGCCTTTCTGGCCTCCCATTGTGACCATGAGAATGTGAACTTGAAATTAAGAGGCCTGTGCCCACATCACTTCAGAATCATGTTCCATGCCAGTGGGGGCACTAAGTGGATCTCTGCCTCTCACTTCTGTTCCCTGTGAGCAGGTCCCACAGTGACTGCTTTCAGGGAGCCACAGCCGGTGGTGAGGGGTTCCGAGAGTTCTAGTTCATGGTAATGCCTCTCACTAACCCTGCCCAGCTCTTCAATCTCCTAGAGCCCCAGCTCATGCTGCTCTTGAGCCATGTTCCCCCAGTCCATGGTTGCTTCCTACTGAAGCTAACTTCTGGACAGCAGTGTGTTTTTCTGCATTCATCTTTTCCTGCTTTTCTTTGTCCCCTCTTCCCACCTGAACTGTAACCATTCATTCACCCCATACAGCCTGTTCTCAGCACTTCCGCATGCCCATCTTTGTCCGCTGGGACATCTGTCCAGGGATATTTGGGCAGCTGCAGCCACCACAGCCCAGGAGTCCTGCCACTTCCTCCACAGGAGGCAGAAGCCTTCTCCTGCCTTGCCGTGCTTGTACTCAGAGATGAGGACACTGAGACCCAAGGTCCACCAGGCTAGCCTGGATGGAGCCTGGCCTCTGTGGAAGAATCCGGAGGGCACACCGCTAATTGTATCAGAAGCCCAAGAAAGACTGCTCACCACTGTGCAGTCAGTCTTCTGTCAGTCCTTCAGATGCCTGCATGCTTCCCACTGGTCCCCAGAGTCCCATATACATGGTAGCAGAGTGCCCTGATAATTGGTGCTACCACCCGCTTCCTTCTCCCTTAGCCCCAGGGGACATGAATGCACATCCCTGAGCACTTCATTCTCCTCCTAGTGGCCACCCTGGGAAAGTGGCTGCCCTGGCCTGTGTTCCCACAGTCGTGTGCTTCAGATTGGTGTGTGCACCTGCCTCTCACATGTAGCTCCCCTGGAGTGCTTTCCTCAGAGATGATAACCTTCAGGGAAAACTGATTTCAGAGGGGCAGCAGGGGCTCCTGTTCTTCGCTGCTTAGGTTGGACTTTGTTTTTATCTGTCTAGTCATGTCAGGACAGCTGTATTGGATTATCCCCTCTTAGCATCTTTAAATTTCCTCTCAGTCCTGCTAGCTTCTAGGCTACGCATGGCTCCCAAGCTGTTGTCCACTCCCTTATAAGTTCATCTGTAAAAGAACCAGCACATGGAAGGAGAGTCTGTTGTAAAGAATTTCGGATGAGCAGGCAGTAGTGGTGCATGCCTTTAATCGCAGTACTCGGGAGGCAGAGGCAGGTAGTTCAGGTGAGTTCAAGGCCAGCCTGATCTACAGAGCTAGTTCCAAGACAGCCAAAGCCACACAAAGAAACCCTGTCTTGGAAATAGGATGCCACCTTTAAAGAAGTTTCTAGGTTGGTGTTGTTTGGTGGAGTTGAGTATTTGTACGTCATAGCAGCTCTGACTGTGCTGACAAACAAGGTGAGTCTCCAGAAGTAGCCAGAGAATGCCAGCTCCCATTGGATAGTACACCTCACAGGGCCAGTTTCTCAGGAGACTCCTCGAGGAGACGCCTCGAGAGATAGCCACCTTCCACTGGGATGACTTAAGATGGCAAGCAGAGTAATTGGACATGATTTTTATTTTTTATTTCTTCAGGCACAGAAGATGGGTTGGGAGAGGGGAGGCTGGAAGTGGGGGAAACCTGATAACAGTGGCAGCTACTGGTATCCACGGCCAGGAATATGCAAGATCTCACTAACCCTTTCTAACAGCCCTCTAGGGGAGAGATGTGAATGCCCATGCTGCCTAAATGGGGGCAGGGAAGCTTGAAGTAGTTATGTCATGGCCCATGGGGAGTAAGCAGGTAGCTGGGGTTCAGTCTAAAGCTGTCTAACCCCAGAAGCTACCTGCTGAGCCCTCTGCCACCAGCAGGAATGGAAATAACACAGGCTAAAGGCAACACACACAGGGTGAGGACCATGGGAAAAGACAAAGTGGTTATGCAGCAGTACAACTCCAGACATGAAAGAAGCAGGAGAGGCTGCAGGGTCAGGACAGGTCACCTGGCCTGAGAGAACCCATGCACCTTCTTCACCCTCCTCTTCCTTAGCAGTGACTTAGAAGCTCTGTGCCCTCCTGTCCTTTACACTTCCTGTAAGCCATGAAGAGGAAGAAACATGGCAGCCATGCCCATCTGTCCAGGCAACATTCCCAAGTACAGAAGGGACACCAGGCAGTTTAGCCCTCGTGTAGCTAATGACTGAATATCAGGGAAATCACAGTTCATCTTCCACCCACACCTGCTCCCTGACTGCTGCTCTACCAAGACCCTTGGGCTACAGGGATGCCTGCCACATAGGCCCAGACTTCTAGGGGTCAGGTGCAGAGACAGTGAGGTCACAGTCAGTACTGGCTGAGAAAACACGTAATGTAAGCCACACCTCTGAGTCCCATGGGGAATTCTGAGTAAGGCACGTAAGGAGTAAATGGAACAAGGAGGGTTAATTCTAATAATGTATTTCACCCAAAGTTCCCAAAATGTTGCCATCAACATGAAATCAGTATGAAAATTAGTAATGCGATGGTTTGCATTCTCTTCTATGTCTCTGAAATCTAGTGTACATTCCACACTTTCAGCACATCTTGGTGCTGAATGTCCACATGTGGGCATTGGCTCCTGTGCTGGCCATTGCTGGCGTAGTCATTATCAGATGGTGGCATATCTTTGTGAATTAAGTGACCAAATGGATGAGAGCCCACTTGAGGTCCTTAGTCTTGAACTTAGATTCTTTCTGTCCCTTGCTCTGCCTGCCTTTTCCTACTTGTGTTCAAGACATGTTGTCAGGCTGTTGAGATAAAGTTTCATGAGGAAAGCTAAGAAGTTAGCCCACTGTTGATCCACATCCTGACTGCCAAAGCCAAGCATGTTCTTCAAATTGTGCTTGTTCAGCAAAGCAGACTCCTCCTTTCCCAAGTCCCATTCAACCTCCTGCAGACACAGCAATAGATCCCTCTGAGAAATAGACTGCTTGGAATGAGGCTAGGGGTCCAGATGCTCTGCTGTAAGCCAGTCACATGTCAACAGAGGCCCTGTGCACTTACAGTACTGGAGACAGCATCTGACCTGTACTGGGCCTTGAAGGTCAAGACCACATTTGTCAGACCAATCAAAATAGGAAGGTCACTCCTCCTCTAGGGGCAGACAGGAAGTGGGGCATCTGAGCCCAGTGAAGGTCTTCCCACCTTGGTCATGAGTTGCACTTTGGGAAAGAGCTACATAGTGCTGATAGTGGAATCTAGGCGTGCCAGCTGAGGTCAGGAACATCCACTGATGGTTTTGAAAGTGGGTGTGGTGTGGTGTGGTGTGGTGTGGTGTGGTGTGGTGTGGTGTGGTGTGGTGTGGTGTGGTGTGGTGTGGTGTGGTGTGTCATGTCACGCTGCAGTTTACAAAGTCTCCCTGACCTGAGAAGAAATTGAAGATCAGAGCAAGGAATCCTGCTGGGAGACAGTTATGATGATCCAGGCCAGAGAGGAGGCCAGGACTAGAAGTTAGCAGAGGGAGGGCAGGGCACTGTGGGTGGGGAGCAGAAGGTACCTCACGGACTGCAGGCTCTAGTATGGATACCTCAAGACTTTTTCTCAGACCATGTGTAGAGCTGCATAGGGCCATCTCAATGTGAACTGATGTTTTAAGTTTCCACTTTAATGCAGCAACAAAGACTCCATCCCACTCGGCCGCCGCCTCCCAAGATCCAGCGCTCAAGGCCCGTGAGTAGCGGTGGTGTGTTCTCCTCATCTAACACTGCCTGTCCCCACTCCCCTGCTCACTAAACCTCGAGAGTATGGACTCTCCTGCCTGGCACAAGGAAACTGGGAGAGGGTTTTTTCAGCTTCCCTCGCTACGTGGCATGAGCTGGAACTTGCATATTCTGGGCTTCTCTCTCCTTTTTCTGAATCAGCTCAGTGACTTGCAGGCTGTAGCCGTGGGTAGCCAGGCTGCTGTGTGCAGCTTCGCATCATTTAAGCGAATCTCCCAGGGAGAGCTGTATTTCTAGCCACTGAGCTTTAATGGCTCACTACAAATGCCTCTTCCTCACAGAGGAAGCCGCAGTCTGACAGCAGGGGTCTTATTCCCCCTAGGTCTTGGTCGGAAAATATCTTTTGCTGTATCTTCCCAAGAGCAGAAAACATAGAGCCCTGTTAAATGGATACAGGTACTGTCCCCTGCTAAGCTTCACGAGGAGAGATGCCTACCCACAAAAAGTACTAAGAAAGGCTAGGAAAACAGAACCAAGTACAGTACCAACCAGCCAGCACCTGTGAACAGAGTAGGATGTGGAGAAAAGCCTGTGTGTTTTAAAGAGAAATGCCTTGTCTGGAGATGTGGCCCAGTGACAGAATGTTTGCCTAACATGAGCAGGGTCCTTGGTTTGACTTCTGGCATCAGTGCTGAGCATCTGTGAGCTTCTTTTCCCATGTACACAGACCTTGTCCATACTGGGACATAACTTTATCAGAGTGAGAGACCTACTAGGATGTTTCAGTGGGGCTACTTCAAAGGGAAGGATTAACAGTCTATTGTCTGAGATAGCCATGCCCAGGCACAGGGGTCTATAGTCAGAAACCTCAAAAACTAGTGTGGAGGCCTTTCCCAGTGCATCCCTCCAAAGCCATCTTATGAAGGCACAAAGATCATGCTATGCATGGATAAACCTAAGCCAGATGTCTGTTTGAATCCATGGTTTATATACCCAGCATCCATTGGGTAGCTACTGTCTGGGTAAATGTCAGATGTCCTGTGGTTCTGTTTCTTCCTCTTGCCCATTGAGTACAGAAGTTAAAAGTTTGGGTTAGGGAAGGGGAATTTAAATAGCTCCATCTGTAAGCTGGGAATCTACCATCCAGCCATATGAGGTGGTAGAGCCACTCAGTGCCCCTATGAAAATGTGATCAACACAAACCCCAGGAGACATAGCTGCCAACGGGTTGGAATTTTCTACTCCCTGTCATCAGAATGAAGGAACAAGCAGCAAAAAGACACACTTTGGGGGACAGGAAACACTTCTGGGTCAAACATTATATAATATAGCAAATGTTTCAGTACAAACCTTAGCAGTGTGGATTGGGTATTCATTGGAACTGGACTTGAATGCTGAGAGTGTATGACACTGGGCAAGGACTGAAGCTGTCTGGCCCACCCTCCTCTTTTATATACCAGGCCCTCATTCACAATGGCCTTCTATAAAGGTGAACATGGATGATATTTGGAAGGCATTTTCTCTAACAGGTTTTCCACCTTGCCACTTCTAAATAATGGCCCAGTTTATCAAAAGCCATTGTTTGCCTAGGATTTTATAGCACTGAGCTGTTTGGGGGCCTCATCCCACCTGGGCCTTACAGTAGTGCTGTGTACTAAGTATTGTGATCACCCATTTCAGAAAAGATTTTTGGTAGCTTAACCCTTACCAAGGATCCCCAAACTGTAGAAATGGAGAAATGTAGGTCCTTCTGGTGTCACCAATTTCCTAAGACTCTGTCCCTACGGAAGTGAGGTGAGCTCAGCACACAGGACTGGGACAGAGACTTCAGTGAGCTCTGGCCAGATGGACTTCCTGTGAGGTCTCTGGGCAGCATTCTGTCATGGCAGGGATAAGAGTTGGGAAGTATAAACACTCCTGAATGTGCCCAGGACTGAGCTAGGTACTCCATATCTCATTTGTCCTTCTTCCAGCCCATAGAAGGCAGATGTCATTTCCCTAGTTCATAGCCTACTACAGAGATAGTGCTCTCACTGTCTCTGGCCTTTGAGATCAGACCTACCTCTCAACAGATGAATTTTGGCAGCCATAGGTAGCTGCTGGTAGGGAGCTCTAGGCAGCTTTAAGGGCCTGGACTCCAGGACAGCCAGGGGTTTAATGTGATTCAAGGCATAGTAGCTCTCTGAGAAAAACTCAAGTACTAGAGACAGCTCTGTGAACTTTAGTCTAACTATTGTGGGACTGGATAAACTGTAGGGTGCCCAAGCATCTGAAAACTTGAGAAAGCAATGTTGTCCCAAAAGGAGACTGGGTAGCATCTGCCTCTGCCCCTAGCCAGGGCAAGAGGTGACTCACTGGCCATGTTCTTGGGCTCCCCTTCTTCTGCAAGCATAGCCACTGAGAGACAGACTAGGAGGCTAGAAGATGTGTTGTATGGGGCCCAGGGTCCCCAGGTCATGGGGACTATTATTTATTCTGGATGCATTCATCCCAGCATGTCCTGTAGACACCAGTCCACACTTGATGGAAAGAAACTAGGGAGACCTGGATCATGGAACTCCTAAGGGCCACAGAGAGGACAGCCTGACATCATTTCATGTCAGGATTTGCCAGGTCACTGCCTATAAACATGGCTAAGCACAACAGCTGCTGGCCTGGGTGGCAAAGCCATGGGATAGTAAGCACTCAGCCTTGACAAGAGGGATTGTGTAGCCCGGCACCTGTGGCTGGAGCTTGGCTATGACCAGAGGATCTGAGGAGTCTTCTTAATAAGGGGAAAGAAAGAGCAAAAGAAGATTATTCTGGTGTCCCCTGGCTGAGGGGCAGTGGCTGGAGCACCAGGGAGAAGGGAGAGGCAGGCTGCCGTGGGCTCACATGAAACACTCTATAAGCGTTTTATTTATTATTTCTTGCTCACCATTAAAATCAAATGTACTTGGTGCTTTTGTATTCAATACACACTTAACCCTGCCGACTTAGATTTCTCAGGTTTTGAATCCGGTGGGGAATTGGCTGGCTTCCCAACTTTCCCCTCTAGTCCCCCGGACAGATCTGGAAAGCCCTGTTTAGCATTCTCTCCCCTGGTGCCGCTGAGATCTTAGCAATGGTGGGCAGCCCCTGTTGTGTATAAGAGTGGTTTTCCCTCCGCCCAGACTTCACCTTTCCTAAGCACCCCAGAAGAAGAGAGGTGGTGCTGCTGAAATACACCAGGGTTTGTCTGCATTGTCTTTGATTAAACCAGTTGCCAATTGCCTGTGTGTGTTTAGGCCTGGTTGTGGCCTGCCACTGCATGCTGTGTGTGTGTGTGTGTGTGTGTGTGTGTGAGAGAGAGAGAGAGAGAGAGAGAGAGAGAGAGAGAGAGAGAGCACAGGCACGCACCATTACCTCTTATGCATGCCTTTGTGGATGACTGCTTGTGAGACTGTATATACACTGCTGTCTCTGAGCCCTGGTGCATTTGGGTGTCTGTAATGATAATCCTGCACCACTGAGGAATGTGTGACTCTGGGTGGGTCTGTAACCACAGGGGTGACTGTCTCTGGTCCGTTGTGTCTTTCCCACCCTCCCTCACCCCTCGCCTCTCCCTCCTCTGTCTGTTTTATCATCCCTAATGAAGCAGTCTCCTCCATCGATCCTGCTGATTGCCAACCCATTCCTTTTGTTTGTTGGCGCTGAGCCATTCAGCAGCACTCTGACAGCTCAGCTCGTCTAATTAGCTCTGTTGTTCTTTTTCCCCATGTTTCACCACGTTGCAAGTTCAGTTGAAGTTGCCACAAACTTAATCCCCCCATTTCAGTAGCAAGTTCACATTCTTAACCTGTCTTCATTTTAGTAAGGAGTAGCCCTGTGTGGGACAAGCTGACAGGCCATAATGTCTGACCTTCCTGAACTCAGTCCCCAGGTCCCTGGCAAGGGCAGGAGAGCTCTTCCACCCAGCTGCATTTTCCTCCTTTGCAGACAGAGTCTCAGGGATCCAAGGGGCCTTGCTGGGGAAACCAGCTCCATATGAGAATGGAGACAGATAGATATAGCCATGTATTTATTTGGCAAATGTTGACCAAATGTCTGTTGGGTGCCAGGCACCTTTCTAATAACAATGACAACCACAACAGTATTTACCACTGTTAGATTCCAGACAGTAACATTGGCCTGTCTACAAATCTTACTGAGGCTCCAGTATGTACCAGCTACCTTACAGGGTCCTGAAAGGATTAAGACTATCTGCAATCTATCTTCTTACAGGCACCTCCCTCCCTTCCTTTTGCTACTGATAAAAGGGGGCATCTCCATCACAGAGAAGCAGGCAGGCATTTCTGGAGCCCACACTCTGTGCCATGTTCATATCAGTGTGTTACCCACACCCTGTGGTTAAGTCTTAACAATAGCTCTGTGGAAGAAGACAGCATGTTTCATGGAATGTTCTTGGCCTTTACCACATCTCTGATTTGCCAAAGAAGTCTGAGCTCAGACTGGCCGCTCCACAGGAAAATCTTTGGTTTGGTCAGACGTGCGCAGACCTGAGGGTTCCAGGAGACTCTCAAGATTGATCTTGTATGCGGCCAACTTCTGTAATCTTGTTCCTAAGCCATTGTTCTGTGTCACCCACCAGTTCCTGGGGGGGGCTGCAGGGGGGACTGTTCTGAAGACAGGCAGTAGGTAATGGAGTGTATGCACTGTCTTGTCAGCCAGTGTCTCATTGCAGCTGCACAGAATGCATGCTTCCTATGCAATCTCCAATGCTGGCTCATCTGTATGAACAGCAAGAGCCACAGAGAGACATTCTCAGCTCTCGTCTCAAATCTCTTTGACATTAGAAGTGGTCAGAGGTGATGGTACCACACATAAAGCCACGTAATACTGATTAGACCAAATGAGACTCATTCTAAGAGTACCCAGAAATTCACAGCGTAACAGGCTCTGATGGGACAAGGAATGGGGCATCGTTTCCTCTGTGGCTTCACTGTGGTATTCAGAGGTAGCAGCTCAGAATAACCCATCTACCCATAGTGTAGTAGGAAGTGAATGTACGAAGCTGCCTGCTGCCCTCATGTGCCCACTGCTACTCCTAAGCTGTGCTTTGTGTAGCATCCAGTTGAACCCTACTGGAAGACAGGGCATACAATAACAGTACCCTGAGAAGCAGGCTGGCTTAGCTGGGCACTCTGTGGAGTTGTCTGTGGAATTGTCAGTTGCTTCCCGCTTCCCTTTAGAGAGGAAAATAAGTGTCCTATAATTCAGCTGTGAAAGAGTATTTTGAGTGTGTGTCCCCCAAACAAATGTGAGTGGAACCTCTTTGTTCCACACATGGTTTCTAAGTTCCATGACTAGGGTGGGGTGTTCTGCCTTCCATGTTGTTCACACCTCAGTCAGCTCTGAGAGGCTCTGGGTCTGCAGATGAGGAGAGCCTTTCTGGCTTAGATTCCAGACAGCATATCCATATGCTGTGTATTAAGAGGTGGTGTTTCCATGATAAGCAAGGAGGCCATGGTAGCCCAGACCTGGGGAACCTGTAACCAACCCCAGGGCTGTCTACCCAAATGTGTCACCGTGAACTTGTGGAGCCTTTATAACTCACTCCTTGGGGATTTCCCCATGCTCATCTTTAGGTACGACCGCCTCGTCCACACGTTGTCAAGAGACCCAAGAGCAACATGACTGTGGAAGGCCGGAGGACATCTGTCTCAAGCCCTGAGCAGTGAGTACTATTGCTTCCTCTCATCTCTCCCCAGGAACCTAATAGCCAGAGCTTTGTGATGACCAAGCATGTAGCCCCAGCCTTCCTCTTGGAGGCTCTCCTGAAATCCTGAGCAGGTGTTAAATAAGGAGGCCAGACAGGGAACAGAGCTTGGTGTCAGAGTCTGAACCTTTGATGTTATGTCAGGATCCTGGACTGTACTTTGAGTGGTGTGGCCCAAAGACACTCAGCCACATTCCAAAGAAAGCCCCAGGCCTCTTACACTGAAGATGTAGAGTCCACAGGGGAGAGTAAGCTACCTTGCCAAAGAGGCTACTTGCCCTGCAAGGCCAAGCCCTATGTAGGCCAGCTGCTTTCAAAGTCTCTATGGCTTGAGCTTATCCAGAAGACATCTTTACCCTTGGTCCTCCTCAGCCATAGCACCTGTGCTCTTAGGCCTTTTCTTCAAACTCCCCCTGACCTAGAGTACCTCTGGGCACCCTAAGACCCAGCCTAGAGCCAGCTTCAGTCACATCTTGAATGGCTGTTAGATAGATGGGGAGACAGAACCTTCAGGGTCAAAACTGTAGACAGCTGGAGAAAGAAACACTGTTTCTCCTTGTCCTGTGCACATAGCCCTAAACTCAGCTACTCAACAGCTTCCTTGGATATCTTTAGAAATACCTTGGATATCACAGATCCATCTCGGCCAAGGTTCATTTGAGGACTGAGTGGGGGAAAAGTGTGTGGAAGGGAAGAAAGGAACTGGTGCCAAAATAGAAAAATGATTCCAAAGCGTCAGGCTATGGCCTAGCTCGGTGTACTTCATTTCTCCCATGATCCTCTGCTTTATAGAACCAGCCCTCCTGAATGGTCTTTACCATTCAGGGAGAACACCAGAGTAGGAAAGTGTGTGTGTGTTTCTGGAGATGCCTGGATATGTGAGATTTTGAAGAGGGGATACCTGAAGTTAAGGCAGGTTTAACTTGGGCTCTGCACATTGGTGTGGTGGGAATACAGAGGGACATCTCCTTTGCCATGGATTATGACTGCCCCCTTGTGGTTAGAATGCTGCATGGCTCTGGGTTTCCTCTTAAAGATTTCTCTTGAAGGGAATGGAATTAGCGCCTCTTCATAGCTGATCTAGGTGTCCTGGGATAAAGACCATGGACCTGTAGATATTGAGTCATAAACCAAGGATATCCTTGTATAACACACACACACACACACACACACACACACACACACACACACACACACCAGACTGGCAGCAGTTCACATTCTATGGAAACGCATTCCCCACTTTGCAGTCCTGATTAGAGATTGGACTCGCCAAGCACATTTATTTATGCTGTTCTTGTTCCAAACCCAGTGACAGGAGTAGTGCTTTAGTGTGTGCAAAAAGCTGGCTGTGTCAAGAAGGTAGCTCCTCCTGCTAATTGCCTTAGCTGGGTCGGCATCACTTCAGTATTTTCGTGTAATGTGCCTGTCTTAGATTTCTTTCCAGAAAGCATCAGGTTGAGATGAATTGGGCAAGAGTGTGGGGGCTGGTTCAGAGGGCTGGCAAACACAGTGACAGGAATCAAAAGACACCTCACTGCCGCTCAGGCCGGCCAGTGGGTAGCAAGGGATGTTCTAAGACGTCATTGCTAGGGTTTCTCTTCACATTTTCTTAATGAGGAAGAGGCGAGGCTGTGTTCTCATCATGCCAATGACATTTCTGGTGCCACCCGGGTGTTTTCCTGCGTCTCTTCCATGCTGCCATCCCCTAGCCCCCCTCCCCCATTGCTCCTCCACTTCCAAATGCCATGTCACAACAGCACTTGGATGTGTTTCTCTCAACTGTCACCAGCTCCAGCTGGCAAGACCAAGTTCTTGAAACACAGGAAGCATCCAGTGGAAAATATTTTAATAAAACAGACTCCTCAAATATTGTTCTGGAAGGGAAGGAAAACAGCGCCACCAGTCTGTCAGCTCCATGTTGGGAGAGTTCAGAAGAGAGGCTGGGAGGTGGGAGCCAGCATCTAGGGGTCTTTGTGGAGGGTGGTTTCTGGTGGCACACATGGACTCAAGACCTGGCCCATTCATCCACTGCGACTTGTCTTGAGTCCTAGTTCTTTATCTCTGCTAGGGATATCAAAATGTATTGGACTCTTAGAGGATTTGGGCTGCAGCTGGAGGGGTAACTCCATCCTCTTACCTTTCTGCCAACGTGTTCAATAGTTATCTCTGTTCAGCAAGATGGAGCCTTTTAGAAGTTGAGAACTCTGATGCTCCACCAAGCTCCAGCAGTAGCCAACAGCTCTCGACTGAGGTCCATGTCTTCCTTTCCTGCAGATGTGTTTCTGTCTATTGCTCTATCCGTGCGTTCATATGTCCATTTGTTCAGTAGACATCTCTGAAAACCCAGTAGGCACACACTAAGATGCCTTCAGAGGGAGTTTCCATGCTGATTCATCTACTGACTTACGTTTGTCCAAAATGAAATTTCCTTCCTGAGTCAAGGTTTTCCAGCCCCTTTAGGCCATTTCGTAGCACTTAGCTAAGCCCTTCAAAGGACTTCGATGCGGGGGAGGAGTCTGTTTTTCAGTCACCATTCACTGATTACTGAGGTTAAGGGCTGGAAAGATGGCTCAGTCCGCATAAGGAACTGAGTTTAGGTCCCCAGTACCCTCACAAAAGCTCCCTCACTGGGAGGACTGGCCAGGCAGGAAGCTGTGGGTTCAGTGAGAGCCCATCTCAGAGTGGTAAGGCAGAGAGCAGTAGGAAGGACATTGTATGTCAGCCTCTGGCTTCCCCATGTACAGCTGAGACAAGGGCCTAGTGACCACACTGATCTCCAGGTGTCCCCTCGTATTCCCTACTAAGGCCACAGTGGGGTCAGGGGCATAGTCCTCACTGAGCAGCTGAGAATATAGAGGGGCATCATCTGTGTATAGCCCCTGGCTCATCTCCATGGTGCAGCAGTAGGGCCAACAATGGGTCCTGAGGTTAGAGACTTGCAGACAGCAGTGCACCTGAAGTTCTGCTCACCTACCCTCCAAGCTCTCTAGACCACATTCCTTGTTCTCCAGTCACATGCAGATGCAGACTCTGCTGGCCACAACCTATGAAGTTCCCTCATACTAAAGAAGAGCCCAGATTCAACCAAGCCTGCTCACCTCTCCCACCAGATCTTTCTTTTAAAGCAATTTTACTTGTCAGAATGCTACAGTGGCCTTAGAGACAGCCCAGAGGTGAGGAAGGGAGCAAGTTCACTCTGATTCCCACGACTTTGACTCGGCTACACATAAGTATTTGTATAGAGCCCCTCCAGGCTTTGCCTAGCTGTGATTTTGGAGCTCTCAGTGTGTGAAATCCAATTGTATGGACTTGTCCCTTGTCTCTTGATAACTTCCGTCATTTGTGACCACAGGCATGTGTGTGAAGGCATGTTCTTAACCCTGCCCTACACTATACCTCTTTAGCTTTTGTTCCCACGGTTTTATTTATTAGGAAAATGGTGTGGGCTAAGAGATGGCTCAGCGGTTAAGAGCACTAGCTGCTCTTCTAGAGGTCCTGAGTTCAATTCCTACTAACCACATGGTGGCTCACAACCATCTATATTGGGATCTGATGCCCTCTTCTGGCATGCATGTATACATGCAGATAGAGAACTAATACATAAAATAAATAAGTAAAAAAAAAATTTAAAGAAAAAAGGAAGGAAGATGCTGGGGTAATCCCCTGCCTGCTGAGCTTCCTCTCAGTTTATGTCACTATAAGACGTGGGACTGACACTACATTCGCTGCAGGCTATGTGCTAGGTAGGCACTTCACACATGACATTTCTTTACATCCTCAGGAGAAAGTGGAAGGTGGGGGCTTGAGCTGTGTTTTATGGTAATGGTTGAAAGTTCAAGAGTTTGATCCTGCCCTTGGTCACATAGCTAGTTAGTTAGTAACAGGGCTGGTTACATAGCTAGTTAGTAGTAGAGCTGGGCTTCAAGTCTACCTCTCGATGACTAAGCCAGTACACCCATCAGTGCTGGAAGAAGATGTCTGTCCTGTCCAACTCAGTGAACAAGAACCACACTGCCTCATCCCTTCTGCCAGATCTGGGCAGCTGGCAGCACTGGAAAGTCTCAAGATGGGGACAACTACAGGTGTGCCGGCTGCATAGACAGCTGAGGGACAGCAGTGTGCAATTGCATTTGTCCCAAATATACTCAGTGGCCCCTGCACCAAGGCCTCAGAAGGCGAAAACAAATCAGAAGCCATTGCCAGAAGCATTTGCTGAGGACAGGACCAAAGTCTGCATCTCAGAACATTTTCTCTGTGCTACTGCGCTTTACAGCAGAAGACAAGCTACCCAGCACTGTAGGCACGCCTCACATTTCTTGGGGTTGGATCTCGATGGAGCCAAGCCCTTTGCCTCCTGTACAGCCCAGAGCTACACCAACGCTGGAGTTAGTCATTTGGCCAGAGGCCTGGTGAACAGATGGACTTCCCCATGCTCACGGTGGCATCCCAGCCCACCATCTCTGAGGTACCAAGGCTTCTCCACCACCTGAGGACATCTGGAGAAGCCACAGCCATATTCTAAATTAGGAGGACACATGACCTCCCAGTCCTCCTCACCTCTTCAGCAATGACCAGTCTCAGTCCTCCAATACCCGGATGGTCACAGACTTTCCTTCCAGTGCCCCAGCCCCCAGTGTGAACCTACACTGTTAAAATTCCTCTAGATATCTCATACACACTTGAAGGCACATGTTCATAGAAGCGTGCATGTGGATACACACAGATACGCACATTTGTGTGTACATGCACATGGACATGCACCCACACATGCTCATACCCCGTGCTCTGAGCTTCTCCAGGGATAAGTTATGTACTTCAACCTTGACTTTGACTGCCATACCAGTGCTTATCCAGACTTCTGCTCAAAGGTGTCTCCTGAATGGAAGAATAGAGGAATCGGTGAAGGCAGATGCCTGCCCCTCACAGTCCACTAACCCTGGAGATCAACCAGGTGCCAGTAAACAACCACAAACACCTAATGAACATTTACTGTATGCCAGGTGTTCGTGGAATGTGACTATGAAGCTGCTAGCACCTCGCCTCCTCTGACCCTGCAAGAGCTAAGAGCTGCCACCAGCCCAGCAGCAAGTCTCCAGGATGCCAGCTGGGCCTGGGCCCCAGGGGGCAGGGGCAGCTGTCTTGGTGCTACCCCTTGGCAGGCTGCCAGTACCCACTGCCTGAGCAACCAGAAGTCCAAACACCCTCACAGAAGGTCATAGACCCAATTAGCGGAGTGAGAGGCCCCTGACCTGACTCACTGCCTTCCCCAGTGGAGTCTAGGTGGTGGAAACAAAGAGCCTGAAGCAGATGAGGCACTGGAACCAGGACTAGGAAAGCAAGAACCAACAGGAGCCCTCATCCAAGAGTGTCTAAGCTGGTGGTGCTGCCATCCCCACCTCTACCCCCACTGTCAATGGCTAACGACTGGAGACAGCAGTAGCCCCTGTTTGTTTTGGTGGCTATTTATGTGACTGAGTGCAAAGTTCCAGTCAAGGAAAGCTGTGCTCATGTGCACAGCATCCTCCACACACACAGGGAACCAGTTCCCATCTGCTGTCACTACAGGGAAAGCCTCTCGGAGTCACCTCTGAAAGGCTTTACTACTTAGCTAAGACTCCAGCCTCTTACACATTCCATGCCACCCTGGCTCAATAGCTTGTATTCCCAGCCACCTCGTGCATCCTGGCTAAGCACCCTGAGCCCAGCCAGGACAGTGTGAGCCCCTTTCAAATACAAAGGAGACGGCCCTCTAGCAAGTGGAACAACTTTCCCTGGGACTGAGTCACACACCTAGGACTGCCAGTGCCCCATCTCCTACCCACTACTGCCATGGTCCTCAGGCAGACATGGCTGTCCTGTGGGCGAGGAACTGAGATAGATGTCTCTACTCTCCCGATCTCCACCTTCCCTCCAACACAGACCTGAGAGTAACAATGTCCTATTCCTGTGTGTATCCACCTGGTAACTTGGCAGGACCATCTCAGTCTAATGCCATGTGGGCATTAGAGAATTCTTTCGGAAGAAAGGATGGCCACAGTGTTCCTGATCTCCCACTGTCTCCTAGCAGAGCCAGTCTCCAAGGGAGTGGAGGGACCTGGATTCTTGCTGATGACAGAAGGGATTATCACAGACAGCAGAGCACCCTTGTTCTAATGGTGACTGGTAATGGTAGTGACCCTCATTCCTTGTCTGATATTCGTGAAACTGAGTACAGAGGCCCCTGTGCACCTCGTCCCTCCCTCAGCACAGCAGCCTTACTCTGGCTTTTGGGAGCAGCTCCAGACGCAACCTTGCTTCAGAGCGCCGTCTGCCTTTTCAGCCACTGCCAACTTGTAGTTGGGAAACTGGCCCTATATCATGGGGTTGAAGAGATTTGGAAACTGTAGGTGAGGCTGGCTGGATGACACCCATGTGCTGAGATACAGCCATCCCTGACCAGGATAGAGGTGCCTGGCATCGTCCTATGAAGCAGCATGGGACAGCAGCCGAGGGTTCGGTTCTTGGTAGGCACCTTGAAGAGACCTTGGTGAATATTTCACTTTTCTGCTCAGACTTTCTGAAAGACGACAGCATCCCCATTTGCAGAGAACATAAGGTCCAAGGACTTTGCCAAGGTGTCTGGAAAGAAAGGGAAAGGAGGTAGAGAGTGGCTGGGTGGGCCTGGTCCAGTGCCACTTTATACACATTACCTCAACAGGACTGTGTCACCAAGGAACACAAAGTAACCAGAGCACTTACACAGTGAAGACCCTGTGTGCCAGAGTAAAATGATTCTTCTAGAATGATCACGGTGTCCCTTCATTACCTCAGGAGACCAAGGCCTGGATGATTCCTTCCACTTTATCTCAAGTGCATTTAAATGTCAATTAAATTTGAAACATCTACATTTGTCAGCACTTCATTTGGGGCCAGCATGACGTGCGGCTGATTTGTCCATGCTAGGTGACACATAAAAAACTCTCAAGATGTAGATCTTCCTCATTAAAAAATAAACCAGTGCGATCCTGGAGCAGCGAGCACAGAGCACCTCCCGGCTTCCTGATGCCATGTCTCTGACATGGTATTTAAAAGGAACAGCCTCGCCTGTCACCACTGTCACACGCACACACTAACCAGCGACACGTTAAACCAAACATTAGAAAGGGCTCCGGATCGTCTGCAGGGAACTCCACTGCAGGTGGACAAGGCAGGGGCAACAGGATGATAGGCCTGAGCCATGATGGACAGAGCCTTTCTCTCTTGCTGTGACATCACAGCCCTTGCTGGGTAGCCAAGTTCAGCGAGGCCTGCCTTTTCCCAGACAGCCCCTTTGTGTGGAATAAAATCCAGGCAAATGGTGGGGGGCAGACTGCAGGGTAGTAGCTGAATTGGGTTAATGAGGGAAGAGGTACATTTTTTTATATTCTGCCTTAAGCTAATAAAAAATTTAAACCTGGACGTTTTCAACGGTTCATCCTTTATCCCTGACAAATATCTGACTGTATCTTTCATGGGAGAACATGAGCAGCTGAATTTAAATAAGTTTATTTTGAAACCTCACCTTTCATTAAAAGTGGAAGGGGAAACCCCCTGCCTCTCATTCCATTGTTTCAGCCCCAAGAAACAGGTGGCAGGACCTTGTGGTGTTTAGAGACAGGCCAACACAGAGTCCATTCCAGCACCACCCTCAGGGCTGTGTGACGCCAGGCAAGGTTCTCCACCTCTCTGAGCTTTACCTTCTTTGTCATGAAGAATTAGTGAGAAGCTGTGTGGATAGCATGTGAGTTCTTTTTTAAGTCATCACCATCCTTATGGCATGGACATGACAACCCTCTGATTGACCAAATCACATGGCACATTTCATTTCACTGCCCTGTCATGATGTGCCATGAACACCTGAGCCTGGCCTGACCAGCAGAGTCAGCTGGAGGAAGCCAGCTTGTAGACTGAACAGTAGAGCTCCCTCTCCTGCTTTCTGCACTTGCAGCATATGGGAGGCCCTGAGTGCCAAAGGTGGCCCTTGCTGCAGGACTTCAATGACACCAAAGTTCTTCCAGCACAAAAGCTCAAAGCCCACTGGGAATGTGACAGACTTAGTGACTGTCAGCCACCATGTGATCTGTGCCAGTAAAGGGGCCCACACTGTATGTGGGTGTCAGAGAGACATTCACAGTTAACTCTGAGAGTCGCCCAGCACTCCCAGGTAGGGGCTTATATTGTCTGGTGTGTATCCACGGTCAGTGCTGTGGTCCTCACAACAACCTGAACTAGGGCCTCTGGCTCTAGTCACTTCCTGGCTTGGTTATCTGCTCACTTCTCTGTGCTTTGTCAATAGTCCCCAGTGCCCAGCCGGCACTGGATCTGCTTAAACACGGGTAAGAAATGCCCCTGGAGTAGGTAGGTGCTCAGACAAATGGGGAAATGACTAGACAGATGAACTCCATCCAGTTAGAATGATGGTCCTGCACATTAGGGTGCTATACTCAGAGCCACTTCAAATAGTGGCAGGCTACCTCCAGCAGCTCAGACCACAGCACTGCCCACCCAGGGCCTGTGGTGTTGACCTGAATTTTGCCTTGAGGCTTCTGCTCTTGGTCCTGTATAGCCTGTGTCTAAGCATCTCAGGAGGCAGGTAGAGAATCCAAAGAGGAGGTGCGTCTATTAGAGCCTTGAAGTGATGAAAAGACCTGTGTGGTGTGTTAGGTGCTCTGGGGGAAGAGGAGGGAGATCCCCAGCACCCCAGCCCTCATTCCTTCATCCTACTAATGTGGGCCCCAGGAGGAAAAAAAGCTGCAATGGTCAAGCCCCTGGCCTCAAGCTCAGTCATGAACAGAATTCCAGATTAACTGGAATCCATGAAGCACCAAGACCCACACCCAGGGAGAACTGGGAAAGCCAGGTCCTTCCTAGGGGGTGATATTTTCAAGATGGAAGAGCAGTCAGTGTGCTAAGGATACACAGGCAAGAGCTGAGGGACACAGGATGTCTGTCAGAGATGGTTCTTCAGCTGAAGTGCCAGGGGTGGATGGGAAAGGGCCTCAGGGCTTGGCCCTGCAACCCACCTATACCCAGCATGCACCTCAAGCTGCCCAGAGTAGAGTGAAAACACTCAGCTTCCTGCCCCACACCAGTTAGAAGCTGCCCCGTGCTAGAAAGCAGGGGTGATAGAGGGGAAAGCAGGTCACTCAGACATCTGAGTATCTCTCCTCACTCATTCTGCAATGGATTAACTTGGCCCTTCTACTTAGCCTCGTTGCTATGAGAGCAGCAGGGACCTAGTTTTGTGCCAGGCCAGATGAGACATGTTTCATCGTGCAGAACCACATGCCATCAGCATCCTTCCACTGCCGGTCCTCCTCCAGTTGTGGAAGAGCTGAGGCATCTCGTCCTAGTCATCCAGGTGATCAAGTGGAGGCTATCAGAGCCCTGGACCTACCACCTCCTGGTGCGTGACCCTGGGCTAGCCACAACCTCCACTGCAGTTGGAGGATAAAAATCATGACCAGCCTGCGGGACAGGGAAGAAAATGAGGGTTTATGGCTGGGAGGGCTGAGGCTGTGGATGGCTCTGGGAGGTTAGCTCTAGGAATGGGGATCACAACACTGGCCACCCCAGGGCCCTCCTCAGCCTCCTGTTCAGACTTTTGTATACTTGTTTCAAATGTGTTGCCCTTCCCTAAATAAAACCTGAAAGGAATTCCAATGAGGAAGTGCAGGAAGGCTGCTCCTGAGAGCAGGTGGTCCTGCCTGATACCCTGTGTCTTCTCACTATCTCCTCAAAACTTCACTGTTCCCTCTCCGGTGTCCTCAGTGACCCAGCCATTGACAGAGGCAGAGGTGTTAGTTACAAAGGCATTCATGGTGAGGCCAGGATTTGAACCTGCCACAGTTGGGGCTCTCCTCCCCTGAGCCTGTGACCTCTCATGGGCACTGCTGGTCAGTATCTAATTGATAGGAGCCAGGTGTGGACTCTGGGCTCTGTGTGTGTATTTGTTTATAGAGCTAGAGCACACAGGTGGCTGACAAGGGAGATATATTTTTTATAACAATGAATATTTAATTTCCACATCACAGATGAAAAAGACTCTCTGAAGAAGCATCCGAGGGAGACTCCAGAAAGGGCAGCTAATCAGAAAAGGGTCTTCTCGGGGGCTGCTTCCACATAGCTCACTTTTTCCTTAACTTTTCCCCCTTGATTACTTCAGTAGAGATATGCATGCTGTAGAAGGTGGGGTCACCCACAATCCCACTAGCCATTGCTGGCACGTGAGCACTTGCTTTTCTACTCTTTCTCCTGTGCAGTTTCCCACACGTAGATAAGGGACGCAGTATCCTCGGAACCAGGTCTAAATGCCAAACTCCAGGATGTTCATGCCTGTTCTGGGAAATGGTATGGTGTTTGCAAAGAGCCTGTGCACAGCCTCCTATACACTTTAAACCATCTCTAGGTTACATTTTTTTATACCTAATCCAGCATGCCTGCTGTGTAGATGCCATTGAGCTGTGTGGGGAAGAATGTGATGACAGTACAGACTGCACATGACCAGTACAGATGCAATTTTTTTCCAAGCATTTTCTTTGTTTGTTTTGTTTTTCAAGACAAGGTTTCTCTGTGTAGCTTTGGCTGTTCTGGAACTCACTCTGTAGACCAGGCTGGCCTTGAACTCAGAGAGATCCACCTGTTTCTGCCTCTACCTGCCAGTGCTAGAACTAAAGGTGTGCGGCACCACACCCACACATCTTTGTCTCACAGCTGATTGGATCTGCAGAGATGGAGCCTACAGGTGTGGGGAGCCCAGTCATAAAAATAGCAATCATGTCATGCTTTTAAATTCTCATCATTAGCATTGTATGTAGTGGGAAGATAGCTTTCAGCCAGCAGTCCCTAGCTCTGCTTGCCGGAAGTGCTTAGTACTTTAAACAGGAAGCAGTGAATGTTCGTTGTTAATTTACGGTTATCCTACTGGAAGTGGGTAACCAGGTCAGACGTTCTGGGTGAGAGTTCAAAGCCCTCAACACACATGGCAAACACAGCTCTACTTGAAGGCAGCCTCCTTACCCCAGTGGATGCCCTGGGGTCTTTTCCTCACCCTGTGCTCTCATGGCACCCTAACTCTCTCTTCTTTTCTCTCTTGTCCAGCCTGGTAAAGCCCTTGCGACACTATGCTGTCTTCCTCTCTGAAGACTCCTCTGATGAGGAATGCCGACGGGAAGAGGCCCCCAGCACTGGCTTCACTGAAAGCCTTTTCTTCTCTGCTCCCTTTGAATGGTCTCTCTTCCCCTTCCAGCTCCTTGGGCTCGGCCTGGTGACTCTTTGGGTGCAGTGGGGAGCATGGGGGACTGGGGCTGCTTGCTGCCATGGGGAGAAAAGTACCTGGGTGCCAACTTAAAGGGTGGATGCCATGTTTACAGGCCTCCTCTCGGGCTCCTATTGTGCCAGCCCCACAGGGCTATGACAGCAAAGGTGTCAGGTGAGATTGAAGCACTGATCCCCATTCCTTTCCAGGGGAGATGATTCAGTCAGTGGAACTGGTGACCACAGTAAGCCTGACTCCTGACCCTCCTTTTCTCAGTGCATCTTAGAAAGCCATGGAGATAGGAAGGCAGATGTTAAGTAAAAGACCATGAAACATGTGTTAACACCAGCATATCAGCCATGTGTGGTGATATAGTCTCAGCTGAAGTAGGACTGTGAGTTTGAGGCTAGCCTGGGCTCCATAGCAAATTCCAGGCTAGTCTGAGCTATATATGTGAGCCTTTCTAAATGTATGTATGTATGTGTGTGTGTGTGTGTATGTGTGTGTGTGTGTGTGTGTGTATGTGTGTATGTGTGTATGTGTATACATGCATACACACACGCACATACACACATATGTTATGGTCTACCTGGGTTTGTTTGTTTCTTTCTTTCTCTCTTTCTCTCTCTTTCTTAATTTGTTTATTTATTTATTTATTTATTTATTTATTTATTTATTTATTTTCCTGAGACAGGGTTTCTCCGTGTAGCCCTGGCTGTCCTGGAACTTACTCTCTAAACCAGCCTGTCCTCAAACTCAGAGATCTGCCTGCCTCTGCCTCCAGAGTGCTGGGTTTAAAGGCATATACCACCACCACCCAACCCTACCTGGGTTTCTTAAAAGTAATTTCATCTTTATTATTTTATAACGTAAGCTACATACAAATTCCAAACATCATTTTTTTTTTCAAGGAAAAGAAGGCTTACCTTACATACAAATGGACTTCCCAGGAGACTCAGGGATGTGCCCACAACCTACCAGAGTGCCAGCTGCTGGCCACTTCACAGTCAGGGGCCCTTGTCTCCCTCCACTATCCCTACCCCTCAGTCCCTCCCAGCTCTCTGACCCCTAACCTTAGCAAGTTCCCAGCATCAGATCTTCTCCCTATGGCTTCATCCTGGGCCTTCTAAGTCACGGCTGCTCTGCCCTCATTCATTTCCTGCTGCCAGCTCACTGTGACAATAGGAGAGTTTTGTCCCTGTTAGTCCACGGTCCCTGAGCTTCACACACACCTTTTCAGTAATTTCATTCTCTCTTTGATCTTTTTCTTTTAAATGTTTGAGGAATCAGCTTTCCCCAGCAGGAATGTCTGTGCTATCACAGGTTTAATGTAGCCACTGATGTAGCTATCACTAGTTAGAACAGAAAGAGCTATTGAAACAACATCCGCTCATCTGAGTGGCAGCCTTGACTCACCCTACAGGAAAAGCAACCTGCTTGGGAGACTCCCACTGACTCTGCCTTACCCATCAGGCCTCTGGATTAAATGACTGACTGACATTTTTCCCCAGTTTTATGATGTTAGGAATGGAACCCAGGACCTCACATGCTAGACATTCTACCACTGAGACACTGTGGGGGGGGGGCAGTGTCTCCCTATTTAAGCAATAGTTAAAATTCATTCCCAGAGCCAGTTTAGTGTGTTTAAAAAGGAGCTGTTCCATCCTAATTCACAACACAAAGGGTTAAAAACAACTGTTGCCTTGTGTTTAGGAAGTAAGGACTCTTCCTTATCCCTTCCTTTGTGCTCAGATTAGATTAAAGGCTCTTGAGTTTCTTGATCAGAGTGAGGAAAGGACTTTGAAGAGCCTCGAACTTTGCTTCATTCCACCCTTTGTTGGGTGCTGTGACGCACAGAATTTCTTTACTTTCCTTCTCTGGGTTTCCATGGCCTCATCTGTAAGGTAGGGTGTAAGTCCCAGACAGAAAAGTCTGACAAATGGAATTGGGACTTCTTCCTTATAGTTCAGTGGGCCTTTGGTGTCAGCCTGCTTGTGACCAGCAGGTGGCGCCCTCAACCCACCTCACCAGCACCATGTGCACAGCCAGCCTGACCCTAGAAGGGAAGCAGTCATTGCACTGGCCAGCTTTTACTAGAGGTCAGGGCGAGTGTTGCCTCCCCACAGATCAGTGGTGCCCTAAGGCTCAGCGGGAAAGCAAAAGGAACCAGCTGTAACTTACACCCTGCTCTCCCAAAAAGTTGTGATGTGTGGATTCACAGAACTCACAGAGGGTGGGTTGCTGGCTAAAGCCATGCGTGCCGTCCATCAGTGGTTTGCACCAGTCTGCATCCCTCTGTGCTTGTGCATAGAACCACACCACCACTTGAGCAGCTGAGATTTACAAAGGTTAACTGACTCGCCCAGGTTCCCCCTGCAAGGGATGGAACCAGGGCTCAAACATAAGTCGTACAAGCTGAGGCCTAAAAGTTTTATTACAGATGCTAGGGCTCCTGGTTACTCATGCTCTGGACCTGACTCTAAAGATAAGGTTGGTCACTATTCAGGAAGCAGGTGGGACAAAGGAATGCATGTGTCTGCTTACAGTGCCCCCTCCACTCCTGCCTGGTTTGTATGTCTTACATACAAAGACCTTGGGGCCTAGGGCACTTGACGATGGCCTCAGAGAAAGTGAGAGTCAGAGCATCCCATCTGCAAGACACCAATCCAGCCCCAGAGAACCACAAGACATTGGTCCTGGAGCTTGGTCTCAAGGGCTAGGGCCACTTGCTGCTCCCACAGATTCCCTAGAAGAAAATCCAGCTGGCTTTGTCTCCTCCTAGGCCACAGCCCTACCGGACATTGAAAGAATCAGACAGCGCAGAAGGTGATGAGACCGAGAGTCCAGAGCAGCTAGTTCGGGAACCCTGGGGACCTACCCCTGCTCCACCTGACCGAGCTGCCAGCATTGACCTTCTAGAAGATGTCTTCAGCAGCCTAGACGTGGAGGCACCACTGCAGCCGCTGGGCCAAGCCAAGAGCCTGGAGGATCTCCGGGCCCCCAAAGACTTGCGGGAACAGCCAGGGAGCTTTGATTACCAGGTATGGTGGGAGTAGGGCACAGTAGCTGATGGGGTGTCTCCTCCTGGTGAGGTAGGTCCTCCCAGTCACAGTGGAAGGGATCAGGGAGATGGGATATCACACCCCCACCCCCACACTCCCCACCAGTGTTAAGTCAATACTCCAACCCCACCCCATTTCCGAGCAGCACACCATGTTGCCAGCTATCATGGGGAGCTATCATGTTAGCACAGCAGGGGGTGTCTGCCTGCCTCCCTTCTTATCTGAGAATCACTGCTGCAAGGCTTGTCCAGGCCCACCAGGGCTCCTTGGATCAAACTCCTGGGTGGATTGGTTCTCCCAGTGACTATCAGTTACCACACCACCCCCCCCCACCCCCGGGATTCATAGATTATCCCACCTGCTGGGAATGAAACAGCTCTAGTCTAGCTCAGGTCAAATGGCCTACAAGTAGCAGGCATGGTCAGGACTCAGATACAGTCTCTTCTCTGGCTCCTGTGCCTTCAACCAGGCCTAGAGCCACGCTTGCCCCTTTGAGGGTAATCAAAGACACCACAAAAAAGAACAGCAAAAAAGCCCAGGCCATTGTTAGGTGGCCCCCAGATGGAGACATTTTCCTGAAACTGCTTGGTAAGCATAGGCTTTTGTAAGACTAGAGATTCCTCTGCATTCACTTTGTGGGACAAAGGTAGGGTTTGGATCTCTACAGGTGTCCTGGGTGCCTGAAACTCCTCCCAGTCCCAGGAGCCATGTGCTTGGCATGCAGGAAGGGTTGGGAACAGGCACGTACTCTCTACTATTACCTGGGCAACAGTGGTCATCACTTCCTCCCTCTTTCCCCACAGAGGCTGGACCTGTGCAGAAGTGAGAGGGGCCTTAGCATGGCTGCAGCTTTGAAGCTTGCTCATCCATACACTAAGCTCTGGAGTCTGGGTCAGGACGACATGGCCATCCCCAGCAAGCCCTCCATGACCTCCCCTGAGAAGTCCTCAGCTCTGCTTGGTACTTCCCCAGCCCTGCCTCTCAGACCCCAGAACCAGGAGGGCATCCTGAGCCCCAGCATCAAGGAGGAGACTCCCATCCCAGCTCCAGGCAGCATCACCATTCCCAGGCCACAAGGCAGAAAGACCCCTGAGCTGGGTATCGTGCCTCCACCACCCACTGCCCGGCCAGCCAAGCTCCAGACTTCTGGTGGCCCACTTGGTGACTTCTCTTCAGAGCCACTACAGATGGACCGGGAAAGACAAGCTGCTCTGAGCCCAGCCCTCTTGTCAGGGCTGCTCCCCAGAGCTGTCCCCCAAGGCCCCACAGAACTTCTGCAGCCACCCAGCCCGGCCCCAGGAGCTGCAGGCACAGGCAGTGATACCCTGCTTGCTCTCCTGGACCCACTTAACACAGCCTGGACAGGCCACAGCATCCCATCACATCCTGCTACCCCCAGTGTAGCCACCCCATTTACCCCCCAGCTCAGCTTCCCCGCAACAGTGACACCCACTCCTTTTGCACAGACACCACTTAATCCCTTTGTCCCATCTGTGCCAGTAGTACCACCCACCATGCCCCTGAGCTCTACACCAGCCAGGCCTTTTGGGACCCCTCCAGCATCCCTAGGGCCAGCATATGCACCTAGCATTCTACTGTCTGGTTCTAGCTTCTATGCCCCTCAGAGGTCTCAGCCCAACCTCTCTGCTCTCTCCATGCCCAACCTCTTTGGCCAGATCCCAGTGGGTGCCCACACTAGTCCCCTGCAGCCACTTGGCCCCCCAGCCATTGCCCCTTCCAGGATCCGAACATTGCCTCTGGCCCGCTCAAGTGCCAGGGCTGCTGAGGCCAAGCAGGGGTTGGCCCTGAGGCCTGGTGAATCCCCACTGCTGCCTCCCAGACCACCCCAGAGTCTACAGCCAACCCTACAGCCCTCTGCTCCTGCACAGGCCAGAGACCCCTTTGAGGATTTGCTACGAAAAACCAAGCAAGATGTGAGCTCAAGCCCAGCCCCGGCCCTGGCCCCAGCCCCCACCTCTGTGGAGCAGCTCCGAAGGCAATGGGAGACCTTCGAGTGAGCAGGCCTATGCCACTGTCCAGTACCGTGCCTCCCCAATGTCCTGTTTCTGACCAGGTTTCACTGGGGCGAAAGGACTCTCTCTGCCCCCTTTCCTCCACAGCCCATCTCTGAGGCCTGGCCCTGAGAATGGTACCATCCCCGAAGAGCTGCCTGCCATCACCCTCAGCACCCACCCACTGTGTGGGTTTTGCACTGTATGTCAACTGGACCAGCCGTATCTTAGCACCTTCCTCCCATAGCCCAAGGGGAGTGAAGAAGCTCAAGGCTGCTCTCAAGCCCAGCTCTGCTCCTTTGCTGGGCCCCACCCCACAGGGCAGATGTCAGTAACACCCCATGTAAGCACATCTTTGGGGGACACAGGTGTTTGGGGGGCTGAAATGAGGACCACTCCTAGCTGGCATTTCTCCCTGGGGGTCATCTCTAAACCTCTCTAGCAATATACTCTTCCTGAGTCTTCACCTAAGCACCAAACTGGAGTTGTTCCTGAAGGCCCGGGGTCTGGAGACCTAATGGTCAGCAAACCCCGCCCAGCCAGCCCTTCTAGGGGTTGGGAACACCAGCAACTCAATAAGAGATCCCCCAAATCTGAGTCTTGGGGGCTGCCCTCAGCTCTGCCACCCTCATACCTCTGGGCTTTCTTGTCAATCAAAGCTCAGGCTCAGCCTCCTGCACTTGGAGCTTTATGGGCAGAGCTGGGCAGCAGTGACCCAGATTCCAGCTCAAAGGACAAGCTTCCTGCCACAGACAAAGGGGTAGGCACAGCTGTTTAACCTTCTGGGTCGGATCAGGTGGGGCCCCAGGGCTCCCCCATGGTCCCCCGTGGAGTGAATACATGTGGCCTCTAAGCCTGGGGCAAGTGGGGGCCTGGAAGCCAGCCCTCCCCACTGTCTCCAGCTTCACGTCAGCGCAGAAATTCCTGAGCCCAAGTCACCAAAGTTATAATGAAATGTTTTGTTATTGTTTCTTTGATCTTGCTTTTCCTTTTTACCTTATTGATTTGATGAATCTTGAAAATTGATTCCTTTCAATAAACCAAGGTAAAACACAGACTAACCGTTTAAGAAAACATCCATCAGAGACATGCAGGAAATTGTGCACATTTGACCTGATTTCTCATTTCCTATGTGTAAATGATCAGACAGCCTACCCCAGGGTTTCTGGGGGTTGGGAACAAAGGGGTGGGGTCATCGGAGGTCCCTGTCACTTTAGGGACCCTCTCTATGTCTGAGAGGTTGTTTATGGGTCCCTGAGGCCTAGGCCAGAGATGCGCCCTCCCCAGGGCTCTGTCCTGGGGGTGCGCTCAGCTGCTGGGGAGCGGAGTCTTACCTGGGTCATGGGAAGCCTCCTGGCATTCTGGTGTTCCAGGACAGGCCTCAGTTCCACTTCCTCCATCCCAGCAAATTTTGGGCTCCACCCAAGATGAGGCAGTGCCCCAGCCCAGTGGGCCAGTAGGGTGACAAGATATCGGGCAGCCTGGGAATGCACACAGCTGTGGTCCACTGGGGGCCAGTGCACATGTCTGTTGTCATCTGTCCATTTCACTGGGTAGAATTTGCAATCCCAACAGTGAACTCTATTTGTGGTCAATAAAACTGGGGAGGGGGCTGTAGTCCTGAGTCCTTCAAGGAGCTTTGGGGGATGGGAAGCCTGAGTAGGCACTTAGCCATCTCCACCAGCCATCCTGCAGAAGCAGAGGCACTGTACTCCAGCCTATGCACACTTGAGGCCCTTAGCCACTTACACTGTCCCTTCCAGCAAGGAAATTATGAATGGGTAGGGGGCAGGACTACATGAAGGAACAAGTTCCACCCCTCCCCCACATCTAGGCAAGAACAACGTCTACCCCAAGTGAGTACTTGTGAGGCCACGTTGGCGACACTGGTGGAACTTGAATGTTTCGTTCCATTGGCATCTCACAGGAAACATCTTAGGAGCTGGCAACTGCAACAGTTCATCCAAGGACCTGTTTCCTCTACCACCTCCCAAGGGACATGAAGACAGATGGGGGCAAAGTGGCTCCACCACTACAGGGTAAGAACCAAGTGGGCCTCCTAGCTTAGCATCCAGGGTCTTATATCAAAGGTTCTACCGAGCCCCTGGTTCCCCCAAGTCTATGCCTTCCAAGGCAGAGGCAGCCGAAACACCCAGCTTCCTTGTGTGAAAGTCACCTGACATTTGCACATAGAAACTCCAGTAAGGAGGTAGACAAGGATGACAACGGACACATCTCCAAGTCAAAGCTCTGGGAAGTTCGAGGGAGTCTAGACCTGCAGGCCAATGCCCTGGGGGAGGGGTGTCAGAAGTCAAGTGCACTGAGTAGCCACAGGATGTAATCGACTTCTGCAACCCGTGAGCCAATGCAGAGGCTGTCTGATGTCCATCTGCTGGGCACTGTTGTTTGGCACACAACCGAGGCCTTCCTTGGCAATGGAACTGCAGGCAAAGGGGCAGCCTGTGCCAGAGAACCACAAGATGGTGGGTTTACAGAGGCCAGGGACAGAGGAGAATGGCACCTCAATTCTACCCCTTTGATTTTTTGCCTATTTGTCTCTCGGATCCTCAGAATAGGCGTGTGAGGTAGGCAGACAGGTTGCTCCACTCCAGCAAATGCTCACAGCAGGCAGGACAGCCCAGGGCAGCTGCTCCTTGGTTCCTGCAGACCATGTCCCAACAGACATGGCCATGACACTGTCAGTCAGATCTGCCTAAAAGGGCTTTTGTTCTGGAAACCAAAGAAATTCTTCCATTTCCCAGCTTCTCCAGGATAAGGGCTGTCCTTGGAGGTTGAACAAGATGTGAAGACCAAAGTCTAGGTGCTTGAGTAAGCTCTGGCCTGTCCAATGCTAGAGACTGTGCAGCCTTGGGCTGCCCCGTCTCAGAGGGATCCATGTGGGTTGTCCCCAGACATGAAGCCCTTTCCACAGTCATAACACATTACAATCCGCAGACCAACACATCCCCATGTACATTCTCAATCTCCCTCTTCTCTCCTCTCTCCTCTCTCCTCTCCTCTTCCTCAACAGACAGATGCACACACATGCTCGCAGGCACACACACAAACACGCACACACCCTGTCATACCATGGCACCCACATGTGACCTGTATACAGCCCAGCGGGTCAGAGAAGTGCAGACTCTCAAAGCCTCCTCTGCTTCCCTGAGTTGTTCCCCATTTCCTGAGTCCATGATGGACAAGAGCAAGGACTGCCAACCATGGGGGCACATCCTGTGGATGTCCTAGCTCTGGAAACAGTCTCCTTGGGTCTCTAGGTAAAAGTCCTATGGTGACCCTTTAGGACCTTCAGGACATGGCACCAGCAGCCAGGCAAGCCTAGATAAGTCTCTCTTCTGGTGGCACCTTGAGGACACTGTCCATCTCCAGCCGGGCCCCAGCCACCTCCTGCTGACTTGGGCTGTAAGTGCCCTCAGACTGGCGACGCTTTCTGGCAGCCAGGATTCCTGAGAGAAGGCCCAGGAGGAGAAGGAGGAGGCAGGCACAGGCTGCGGGCACTGCTACCTCCAGCAGCGGGAATGGCAGAGGCAGAGGCAGGCTTTTCTGCAAGAGATGGAAGACAAGAAAACTCAGAGATGTGTCCCAAAGTCAGTGAGAGGCAGCCCCAGGGATGTCCAAGCAAAGAAGCTAGGAAGCCACCTGTCCCAGCCAATGCCAGGGGAGTGATGCATAGCCCTGGCTAGGAGGATAGACAGTAGACATTCCAGGAGTGCCTATGGGGGGGTGTCACAGAATCAACAGTCAGCTGAAGGAAAGCAGGAGCAGAAAGCAGAGCTGGAATGAACTGAGCTCACTGATGACAAGGACAGACAGAATTCACTATGGCCTGCCTGCTTGCAAGGGGTTGCTCTGACAGCCTGGTTTAGGGGTGAGGGCAGCATTTCTCCATTTCTAGTCACAGAGTCCCACAGTGCCCCCAGTAATGATTCTGAGTCCCGGAATGAGAACCACAGCAGTCCAAACACAGACACTGGGGTCCTCCACTCACCACTCTTTCCCCTACATCTTGAGGCTTTTTGGCCTACTCTGTCACTTGCTTACCCAATCCCAGCATTCAGCCCTGAAGAAGGGGGCCCCAAAGCTATAAAGTTCACACCTTCCCCCTCTCCAGTACTTCAGCAGGAGCTGTAAAGCCATTTCCTCCCTCTGGGGTGGGGGTACGGGGGTGGGGGGGGAGTTTATAGTGGGAAGGTGAGGAGGCCAAGGCTATAAAGTTCACCTTGACAGGAACTCTTCCCAGAAGCAAAGGGGACTCCTTCCCAGGAGCCTCACCAAAGCTCTGCGCCCCCCACAGGCCCAGACCTCTGCCAGCTGAGCCTCCTTGGGGTGCCTTGGGGTGAGGGATACCTACAGTGCCCAAGCCTGATCTGTTTCAGAAATTGGGCTCTGGAGCCTAAGAAGACTGACTACAAACTCCATGTCCCTATAGTCTCGGAAGCCAGTCCCAGAGTACACTTGGGAAATCCCAACCTGTCCCCACTGTCGCTACCCTAGATACCGTTGGGAAGCTGCAGACTGTGCCTGATGGATGGGGTCGGGGGGGGGGAGCTTTCCCTAAGGTGAAAATAACTCCTACATGGGGTAGTTACTAGAAGGGGCCTAGGTATCCTCTCCCCACCCTCAGCAAAGCCTGTCTACTGTCAAGTCCACAAGGGCCATACCCTCCCTGCCCACTGTCCTCCTGCTAAGGTGTAAAGAGGCCTAGCTGCCCAGCCCTGGGTACTACTCACCACCACTTCACAGAACTGGCCAGAGAATCCTGCACTGCAAGTACATTCAAATATGCCACTGGCCACCCGGCAGGTGCCCCCATTCAAGCAAGGGCTGGCTTCACAGGGTTGGTCGAGACTCTGACATCTGGAAGAGATGGCGACTGAGAAAGCCAAGTCCTCCTCCCACCCACGGCTGCCTCCCATCTCCCTAGCTGTTCCCCACCTCCATCAACGTTTATCCAGCCACTCTTCCTGCTTAGATCAGGGTGGGTGGGGCAGGTAATGTTGAAGGACAGGGATGCCAACTACACCTCCTAGGGGCCCAGAAGTTCCATTTTAGCCATGTCCATTGAGGACCAAAGGACTTTAAGAAACTGTGTGTGCCAGCAATGGTGGTGCACACCTTTAATCCCAGCACTTGGAAGGCAGAGCAAGTTTGGGGCCAACCCGGTCTACAGATTAAGTTCCAGAGACAGCCAGGTACGTAATGAAACCCTGCCTCAAAACAACAGACAAACAAAACCAAAAAAGAAAGGAAGAAGGAAGGAAAGAAGGAAGGAAGGAAGGAAGGAAGGAAGGAAGGAGACAGGGAGGGGGAGGGGGAGGGAAGGAGGGAGAGGGAGGGAGAGAGAGAGAGAGAGAGAGAGAGAGAGAGGGAGGGAGGGAGGGAGGGAGAGAGAGAGAGAGAGAGAGAGAGACAGAGAAACTGGGCGACAACTACTGCCCAGACAGATCTGCCTAACCGATACTGGTCTTGGAAGTCCCAGAAGAACCAAAGGACACTGGTGGATCATCTGGCACTGAAGTCAATGAGGAACAAGACAAGGAGAGCCTCATTTCCCTTGCCCGGGCTAGGAATCCCAGCGGCAAGCTCCCAGTCAACATCCCAGGCCCTGGTCTCCAGACCCACCTGAGTCCGGCAAGGCCCTCCTGGCAACTGCAGTTGGTGCCTAAGGGGCCACCCTCACAAGAGGTGCCATCCTTGCAGGTAGAGTTGAGGCTACATCCCTGAGGCAGGATAGGCAACCTGCAGAGAAAGGCAAGGTCCAATGAGGTGCTGGGAGCTAGTCATACTGCTTCTATCTGGGGAATGCAGGTCCACCTTAAGGAACACGGGGGCTGTCATTCTGCTGCTCCCCCCAACCCCACAAGAGCTGAGGCCTTTGCTAAGTGCTGACATTAAAGAGCAGAGCAAAACAGTTCCTAAACTGAGGAGAGAGGAAAGCTAGACCACGGCAAGACAGCTCTGGACCCGGAAGGAAATGGGGGAGTTGCAAAGGCAACATCAAGGCAGCTTGATGCAAAACCCCAGAACCATGCTCCCTGATAAGTTCTGCCCTCCATATTCTCCCCAAACCACAATGTTATCCTGAAATTCAAATTGTGTAGACTATTATATCCTGTAGTTTATCTTTATCGGCACCAAACTGAACTAGCTACCGAGAATTAATTCCCTCCAAACTCCACCCATGGTAAATCAGCAGTCAGCTCTACCCAGTGCTGTCCCCAGGTCAGGTCCCCTGGCCACCCGCACCTGCAGCGCGGGCCAGAGAAGCCCGGAGGGCAGCGACACTCGAAGCGGCCGTCCGGGCGCGCATGGCATTGGCCCCGGACACAGGGTGAAGAGCGACAGGGGTCAGCTCGGACCTCGCAGCGAGGTCCTTCCCAGGCCGGGCCGCAGGAGCAAGCAAAGACATCGAAGAGGTCGCGGCAGGCGCCGCCGTGCAGGCAGGGCGAGGGCGTGCACACGGGCCCGCCGCGGCAGCCGAGGCTCACGGCTGGAGACCCGGGCCAGGCCACGAAGTGCTCGCGCGCCCCAGACATCGCGCCAGACCGCGGTGGCGCCAAGGGTAACGGGAGGCCGCCGAGCGCCACGCGGCCCAGGCAGCCCGTGAAGTTCTCGGCCAGTAGCAGAGGCACAGCACCCGGACCCTGCAGGAAGCCCAGGTCGCCGCCCAAGCCCTGCAAAGCCACGGGTGTCGCCGCGCCATCCAGCCACAGCAGCCAGCGCGAGGCAGCGGCCTCTGGGAACTCCCGAGCTAGGCGCACGCGATGCCAGGCGCCGTCAGCCACGCGCAGCCCAGGCGCGGGCAGCACGGAGCCCGCCACGTCTACAGCCAGCGAGCCGTTGCGCACCGCCAGCCTGATGTTGGAGTGGGAACCCGCGGCGGAGGCGGCGCTCAGCAGCCCAGCCTCGGGGTCGCGCGTGCGGAAGGCCAGGGTGAGCCCGCTGAGAGCGTGGGAAGAGGACACGTTGTGTCCTGTGAACACAGCAGGAGGGCCCTCGCGGAACGTAGCCTCGGCCACACCTACAGAGAGAGGTAGAGCCACCGTTGGGAAATGACCGACCAGACTTTTCCTACATCACCCCATCCCCAATCCTGCAGGTGATAGAGTCCATGATCCACAACTGTTGACCAGGGCAGGCACCCACCTGTCCCCTGATCTCAGAAACTGCAGCTCCCTCTTCCACCCCTTATGTATTCTCCTGGAGGGAATCAGTTCCGGGGTAACCCTAAGGGGACCACAATACCTGCTACCCTGAAGGCCCTAGACACATTAATAATATTAATAATAGTAATAATAGTAACTCCTCATAAATCTAACCTGCTCCCCTCCTCCCTGAAGGAGGCTGGCTCTTCACTGCACACAGGTACGGGTCCGATCACATCCCTCTCCTCCTTACCCTCTGTAAGGCTGGCAGTGTAGCTCAGTTGGTAGACTGCCTAGCAGGTAGGAGGCTTTGGGTTCCATCCCTAACACCCAACAAACTGGTTCTAGGGGCCCATATCCATAGTTCCTTAACTGGGGAATTTGAGGGAGGAGGATCACAAGTTCAAATCAAGATCACTCTTTGCTACATGGTGACTTCAGGGCTAGCCTGAGCAACGTGAGACCCCTTGGTCTCTGAGCTGCTTGGCAGGCGTCAAAACCCCTACCAACGTCTCAACCTGTGCTTCAGCTGTCCACAGATAGGACTTTAAAACCCCACACACGCCACACACCCCTTCCCAATCTTCCTCTCCTGTGGCTTTCTTGAAGTTGCCTTGGAAACCCCAGCATATACTCACCTAAAAGAGTCTGTTTCTAAGAACGCAGTGACCAGCCATATTGGGGCTGTTGGTCCACCGCCCAACATCCCATAGACCCTAAGAGATCTCTAACCATCTTCGGTACCCAGCACCCAGGGCACAAACTCACACACAAAGCCATCTGGAACCTCCTCGCAGGTGGCAGGCGGCAGGCACGGCTGCCTGGGGCACCATCGCTGCTGGGCACAGGTGGGCCCTGTGAAGTTGTCGGAGCAGGTGCAGTAGAAATCATTCCAGGTGACATGGCACGCTCCGCCATTGAAACAGGGATTGGGCTATGAAAGAGGTGGGACACCTATGAACACTCACAAAAGCAGCACCCCACGCCCAAGACCACGTCATCACAGAGTCTCGGAGAACCTGTCATCGTCCCTACAGTAGAGATGAGACAGTAGGCCCAGAGAGGTGAGCCACGAAGGGCCCAGCCACTAAAGAGACTGTCCAGTTTGTACTAGGTTATCCCTGCTGATGAACCCCCATGCCTCTTCCCTCCAAGCAGCAGCTACAGAAAGGTTGAGACCCATCTTCCGTCTAGGTCAGGATGTCATCTGAGACTGATACAAAGGGGACCATGGGAAGGAAAGAACTGGACAGGGAGGAGATGGGGCACTCCTGTCTGCCACTCTGGTGACAGGAGTGTGAGCAGCTCATGTGACTGTCTTGAGCCTCAGCTTGCCCTATGTCATAGCACAGATCCTAGCTCAGGACTCTCTCCCAGGCACTCACACTGCATGTGTCCTCAGAGACACAGCCCTGGGTGAGGTTGGAGGACTGACCAGCTTCCAGTTCACTGGGCCAACTTGAGTTCTCCGTCGGGGAAGAGAAGAAGGGGAGGCGGATGCCGTTGAGCTGTAGGTCCTGGAGACAGCCTCGGAAGGGCCCACCCCAGGGCTGCGTGTCATCAGGGTAGAACCTCCCACCCACATACAGCCGCTGGCCCAGGTCCTGTAGCTGGTCAGGCCCAAAGCTGAGCATCACCAAATGGGTGAGTCCATCATCCCAGCGCCCAGGGAGGATCACAGCAGGATGACCCAGCACCTCAGCCCGAATCTGGCCGTCACTCAGGGACACAGTTAGGCTAGCAACCGAATCGTTGACAAACTGGAGCAGCAGGCCGGCAGGCTCACGGGTACGGAGGAAAAACGACACAGTGAGGTTTGGGCTTAGCAGCTGGTGGAGCAGGAAGGAGGCTGAGCTCATGGTGCCGCCCAAGCCAAAGGAGGCAGCAGGAACCTCTGCAGGGAGAAACAGTACCAGGGTGAGGCCAAGAGGTGTAGAGGCCCAGCATTAATGCTACCTCCCGACCTGCTAACCCCTCACCATCAGCGCACGTGGATCCATGGTAGGGTCTCGGGCAGTCGCAGCGGAAGTGAGTCCACAGGTCCACGCAGGTCCCTCCATGGGCACAGGGCAGAGGCTGGCAAGGTTCCCTACGCTCACAACCCAGGAGCACATTTCCATTGAGCTCCTCGGGCAGCAGAAGGTGTCCTTCCACACTCACATCCTGGAAGCAGCCTGCAAAGGCTCTGCCACCCAGATGGATGGAGTAGGGCCCAGGAGGCCCAGAGGCCACCGAGGCTGTAGGACCTGTAGCCACAGGACCAGAGGCCACACAGAGCTGGCCAGGGCAGCCCTCGTGCCAGAGTCGCAGCTCCAGGGTTCCCAGGTGGAGTGCTACCTCCACCTGATGCCAATGCCCATCGTTTAAGGCTAGGTCTGGCAGTGTAAGGACAAGCATAGCAGTACCATGACTCCAGAGTGTGGCTCGGAGCACGGCCCCCACCAGAACCAGCTCCAAGCTGTCCCGAGTGTCCTTGAGAGTAGCTAGGGCTCCAGCAAGCAGCGTGGTACGAAATCTCAGTGCCAGACCCAGGGAGGCACCATCTGGCACCAATCCCCACACTGAACTTCCGGCCACAACCGAGAAGGTGGTATTCTGGCCACAGAAAGGCCCAGAGGTCCCAGGTGGGCAGCGGCAGAAATAACTGTGGAGACCAGACTTGAAGGTGGGGATGCAGGTAGCAACCAGTGGGCAGGTGTGGCCCTGGCACCCTGTGAGCTCCACAGAACAGTCATGTCCACCCCAGGCCTCGGGGCACTGGCAGATGTAGCCCGCTACAGTGTCGCTGCAGGTTCCACCATGCAGGCATGGTTCCGACTGGCATTCATCCATATCCTCCTGACATGTCAGGCCTAAAGGGGAGAAATCAGCCAAGGGTCAGTACACCATGCCAGAGCCACAGTCTCCAACCAGAACTCACATGCCTCATGGTGATGCTGACCTCTGCACCTACACACCACACCAGGTCCCCTGAGGTCCCCTTCTCTAGCCATGTCTGATAAAAAGTCTCCATGCCCCGTGGGTCTGACTTGGGGAAGCACTCCCTGGCTCTACCTCTTCTTCTGCCCTATGCCTCTTGCTTTGCCAGATCTGGCAGCCCCTAGGTCAACTGCATTCAGAAGTTCCTCCCCACCCATCTCCAGAGTAACCGGAGGTCTCTTTCCAAGGTGTCGCCTGGCTATATACCTTTGCTGCATATGACCCAGCCACTCACCTTGGTATTCGAGACTGTCACAGGCTAGGCCTACCAGGCTCTCAAGCCTCAACCTTGCCCCCTGGAAGCCTTGAACTTGCTATTATTTTATGTATTTCCTGGAATGTCATGCCTCAACTTCCTTTACTATTTTCAAACTTGTCCTCATCCTGCATAGCCAGCCCACAGAGGGTTCAAGCTCTCCCTTATAGAGGGTTTACAGGTGAGCGGCTGGGTCATATGCAGCAGCAAAGGAGTACAGACAGATGACACCTTGGAAAGAGTCCTCTGGTTTGTCTGGAGAGTGGTGGGGAAGAACTTCTAAAAGTAGCTGACTTGACGGCTGCCAGATCAGCCCAAAGACCCAAACTCAGCATCACCCAGACAGGGCTCCCCAGAACCCTGTGTTGAAAATATGTTTACTCAGCTGTAGTTTCCCTCTGGAGCCTGAATCTGTCCTTGGTACCCAGTGAAAGGGCTTGGCGACCCTTTATAGACATGGAACAGCCATGGGGATACACCTGGAGCACACTAAGCACCCAGGGCTCACTCCTCAGACTCTCTACCCTGGGGTCTGCCCAAGGACACTGCCTGGGAAGGTGCCACCCCATCTTCCCTTTCATGATCAAAAGGCCAAAGAGCAGCCCCAGCTCAGTCAGAGCCTCCACAACCCAACCAGAGGCCATCCTCACCCCACACCTCAGCTGTAGAGACCCAGGCCCGGAGGAGCCCGTGAGGCTAGGTCAGCCCACACACCTACACTTTCCTCCTCACAATAACCAGGACACTCTTCCTTTGAGAGGCCCCAGTCCTCCTACCTGTTAAGAGCCACAGGCTCCCCAGAAATGGGCCCAGCACCCACAGCCCCATCGTCACCTACAGATGCACCAAGGCTTAGAAACAGGGCTCCCAGCCTGCCTGCGTTCTTCGGAGCCAACTCAGGAATGCCAGGCTGACCTTCCAGTCCAGTGCCTTCTGGTGTCTCAAGGGAGGCTGGGCTCTGTGCCCAGCCTCAGAGCTAGGATCTCTCCTCCAGGACTCTGAACTCAGAGCTCCCACTCCCTGTCACTCACCAACTGCTTAACTGGAAGGATCCAGGTTCCCCCAGACGCTGTTTAAGACACCCGTCTCCAGGCTTCACTGCCATGTCCATGAGATGGGGATAGTAAACCCTTCCCTGTGAGACTGTGGAGGAGTGGGCCACTGGGGGAGGATGTGGAAGGGAGGGACTCAAGCAATAGGAGCAGTGGATAGGGCGTGGGCCACCCAACATGGGGGAGCATTGAGCCCCAATATGTTTGAGTGGCCAAGATAGGAGAGAGGGGATGTACCCCAAGCAAAGGGACTTGTCTCCAGAAACCTGCAGGGAACAGAGCTAGGCAGGAATGCCGGCATGTGGGGGAGGGCTACCCACATTCCAGTGGGGGCAGGGACACTAGAGACGGGAGTCTGTGCAGTTCCCAGGTGGTTTTTACAGGGAGAACTTTCACACTGCAACCACTGACACAGGCACAGCTCCCCAGAGCCAAAGCATGTCCTTCTGAAGGCATGCACCTGCACACAGTGCTGCCTCCTGCTGTCTTGCACAGAAGCTCTGTCCCTCTTTGATTTGATAGCAGAGTTCAGGACCCAAGCCACCAGACATCCATATATGAGCCCCAGTCCAGGCCCCTCTCTTGGGGTCAGTCCCTTGTCCCCCCCAGCTGGCTCTGGCTTCATGGACACTCAGTGCTTACAGGGCTGAAGTCACCAGCCACCATTCCCCAGGGTAGAGGATCACCTAGCAGCCTTGGTACCACCCACTCCACGCTTCCCTCCTGACTGTACTCAAACTGACCAGTTTCTCCCCCTCAGTTGGGATTCTAGCTCAGCACACCTCGCCCCCTTCAGCTGTCAACTGTGCCACCACAGCCACCTCTTGCCTCATTTCCTGGATGCATCAATCCACATTCAGCCAAAAGAGATCATATCACCTCCATGCCAAAGCCACCCCAGTCGAGCACCTGTGTATCCATCCTGGCAGTAGCACTGGAAACCATTGGGCAGATCCTGGCAGCTACCTCCGTTGAGGCATGGCTCTGAGGTACACTCATCTACATCCACGCTGCAGTCACTCCCTGTTTTAAAAAAGGGGGCGGCGGGGGGCTCAGGTGTGACTGCTGCCTGCACCCTCAGAGCCAGACCAGAACCAAAAGGGTCCATTTTACAACTAGGGAGATCGAGACCCATTGAGAAAGAGAGAGCAGAGTATGGATTCGGGCGGGGTATTGGGCAGACTGGATCCCTCCTTGGAGTTCTAGACCCTGGCTGAGTAACTCACCGGCAAAGCCCAGAGGACAGCTGCAAAGGAAGCCAGCAGCGTGGCTGAAGCTGAATGCTCCCGGGAAGGTGGCCTGAACACCCCCATACAAAGTCGGGTCAGAGCGCTGCAAGCACCGGCCCCCGTTATGACAGGGATCCGATGCACACTCATCCTCATCCACTTCGCACCGCTCTCCACTGAAGCCTTTTTGGGGCACACAAAAAGACTTCAGGAAACACATGTGTCTCGGCAGTTCCCCTCCATGACCCAAGCCAACCCAGGGCCAGACAGGATGCGGATACTGACAGAGGGACAATAGGGACTATAGGGACTAGTAATAGCCAGTTACCAGTTGCTACGAATTCTATATACTAACATTTTCTCTCTCTCTCTCTCTCTCTCTCTCTCTCTCTCTCTCT
>JANHMN010000002.1:110553497-110666187 GCA_030674055.1 Rhabdomys pumilio | reverse complement strand
TCCTCTCTCTCACACACACACACACACACACACACACACACACACACACACACACACGTGGGGTGGAGGGGTGCAGGCTCGCACACACCTGGCCAGCAGAGGCAGCGGAAGCTCCGGAAGCCGTCGAGGCAGGACGCGTTGTGCGCGCAGGGCGCAGAGGCGCACTCCAGCACCTCCTGCTCACAGCGCGCGCCTTCGTAACCCGTGTCCGCGCAGTCGCACCGGAAACTGGCGTGGGCGGGCGGGAGCTGAGCGCGTGCCAATCCCGCAGCCCACCTCCCCGCAGCCAGGGCATCCCGCCAAGGGCTCACCCGTTGACCAGGTCGTGACACACGCCACCGTGCGCGCACGGCTGGCTCTGGCACTCGTCCACGTCCAGCTGGCAACTGGCGCCGGCGTATCCCGGCGCGCACACGCAGCGGTAGGAGCCCACACCGTCCAGGCACGAGCCTCCGTGCAGGCAGGGCGCTGACAAGCACTCGTCCACCTCGGCCTCACACGTCACGCCTGGACAGGGACAAGAGACACGGAGACCACATCTAGAGAGGCAAAGGGGCCCAACCAGCAGTTACCCATATGCCTCACTCTTTCAGAGGAAGTGCTGCCCATAGAAGACCCTCCTTGCCCTGACAACCTCACCGCGGGGTGGGCTGGAAAGGGCTACTGTTTATTAATGTTGACCTCAATAAGAGGGACAGCTGGATCCTGTGAGGACAGGAGCCAGGGTCTGTTCTAGGGAGCTGGGAACGGGTGGAGCAGAGGCTTCTGGAACAGCTTTTCGAAAACTGAGTAAAGCCAATGATGGCGGTTGCTGGCACCTCTCTTGAGGCAGAGGCATAATGCCCGGGGAAGGACGGAGAAAAGACAGAACCTGAGGTGAGTGGTGGAGAAAGGCAGGGGGCATCAGGTACTAGAGCCCAGTCAGACTCCTGTTCATCAAGACAGGTCAGGCTTCGGGCCTGGAGAGAGCTCAGCCACAAAGAGCTGAGTTCCAGAGGACCAGAGTTCTGTTCCCAGTACCCACTTTAAGCAGTTCACACCTGCGCTAAGAGCACACCTGCTTGGTTTAGCTTTCATGAAAATGTTCAGATAGCGTTCCTAGCATCCCCTCACCCAGGTCCCTCTTCTACTACTGCATACACATGACATAATTAAATCTTAAAAAAAAAAAAAAAAGTTGTTAGTAGGTATAGTCAATCTTTGTGGTCAGTCACTTTGACCAGATTTGGAATCTTCTAAGGGACAAACCTCTGGCTGTGTCTGTAAGAGAGTTTAACAGGAGAATTCAACTGAAGAGAGAAGATTCACCCTGAATCTGGGGAACACCCTCTCCAGGACTGGGATCCTGGATTGAATAAAAACAGGGGGGAAAAAACAAACAAAAGGAAGAAAGCAATCAGAGCACCCGCACCAGAGGATACAATGTGACCTGGTGGCTTATGTCCCTTCTGCTGTGCGGTCCATGCCGTGATGAACAGCATCCCCAGAAGGATAACCTTCCTTGCTTTACTTGATTCTTGTTAGGATTTTACCACAGCAATGAAAAGGGAAACCAACACAGCAGCTCAGCAGTGTGGTTCAGAAGACTCATTGGTAGATTCAAGAAGGATGTGAGGAAGGGACCCCACAGAATGAGGGATACTCTGAGCAGGACACACTGGAGTAGGGTCACCAATTCCTATACTATCTTGACTTTAAAACTGGAAGTCTCTGGTTCTACCTAGGATTTCCCATGCCTCTGGGGAAACCCTGAGTACATGTTGGCCCTCCCCTGGATAGGGGTGGAGACGGAAGGAGATGGACAATCTCCAGCTGTGAGATTTATTTATAAGACAGGTTCTGTCACTGTAGATGTCCATGGCCTTTCCCCTGTCACCTAAGTAGGTTTTGTCATGGGGGCTCAGGAGCCAACTAACTCCAGCTGGAGTCCTCCCTACTTTTCAGTCCACCAGCTTTGGGACTCCTCCTTCCCATGACCCTCCAGCCCCACTCCTATCCTCTGTGCCAGGGTGAGACGGGCCTAGGCCGCCTGGAATCCCAACTCCCCCACCCTGCTATGAGTGGGAGGGAAATGAGTCACGCAAAGCTGCCTGCTCACATCACATTGGCCGGAATCCTGCACAGACAGTGCTCACATGCCTGCCGACAGACACACAGATGATTTCCACGGAAGCATACACAGATTATGACACAAGAAAGTGCTCAGAGCACCCTTAGAGCCACCATACATATGCAAAGAGCTGGGACGTGCAGTCTCACCTGCACAAACATTCAGACCCTGAGAAATGCAGGGACGTGTCATAACCAACTCTTACCACGGTGCCATCTCATCCCTCCATGTCCTTCCTGCGACTTGGCTCCAGGACCATTTGCTCAGAGGGAACTTCAAACTGCTTCACAGTTTGAGCACGATGCCTAAATTCAGGGTTAATGGAGACCCCAGTGTCTAGGCTGCAAACTCCAGACTGCACTAAATTAAACATCCTTTGAGGACCTGTCCCCAGCTGTCCCCTCCCTCCTGACATTAGGCAGCCCTAGAAGGCAGGTGCAGGAGTAGAAAGGGACTGGGGTGAGGTGTTCCCTGGAAGAGAGATACGCGTGTCCATGCCAGTCATGGTTCTGAGCACATTATTTCTAGGGAACAAGGATGGCTAGGGACAGGACAGGTTCTGTCATCCCCATCACAAACAGGAAAGGATTTCAGTGGATCACTGTGCCAGAATTCAGGATGCCTAGAGGACTGAGGTCTGAATTACATCCTGAGCCTTACTATCAGGTGAGCCACACAGGGTCTACATGGCAGCTTGACACAGGTCTAGACTGAAGAAATGATAGCAAATTGCCATCTGGACATCCTTGGGAAAGCCAAACCAGGCGGGCATGCCCTGCAAGGGACGCTTGAGGATTGTGCCACATCTCCAATAGGGATCACACTCAGTTCTGTAGCAGGGACAAAACGCAGTATTTGTCAAGTAACTGATATGTGCCAGGCCCCACGTTAACACTCAAACGTACAAGCACTGATCCCACCTGCCAGGTTAACCCAAGAAACATCAGTTGTGGAGCCAACCCAAAACCCAAGAGTGGTTAACAAAGCTGCCAGCCAGCTTGAGGCATCCCCGGACTTGAGCCAAAGCTTAATTGTGATGCTCGCACTATGAGTAGCTGATGGGCTCCATGCTCATCCATGGTCCGGCCCTCCAAGGTGACCAGTACTATTACCTGCATAGCCCAGGGGGCAGTGGCACTCATAATGATCCGCCAGATTTCGGCAGGTGCCCCCATGGTGGCAAGGCCGGGATGCACACTCATCAATGTCCAGTTCACAGTGGGGTCCCTGGAATCCAGGCACACAGTAGCAACGGAAGCTGTTAGGATCTGGGCCCTGGGGCACACACAGTGCACCGTGGTGGCATGGTTGAGTAGCACAGCCTCCAAGCTCTGAGGGCTCACAGGTGTAGCCACTACTTTCTGTAGCCTGGCACTTGGTCCCTGGAGCACATGGGTCTGAGGCACAGGCATTTGGGATCTCTGAAGGAACCAGCCCTGTAAAAAAGAAAACAATTTAGCAATATGGGCTGGGTCTGCATGATACACTCTTCCCCTACCGTTAGCCACAAGGCTGACAGTAACACAGGTGTGTCCACGTTCAAGAACCAGTGTGCACGCCAAGGCCAACTACAAGCTGATCACAAATGGAGATATCTACGCATGGAACTGAGGTGGTTTTATTTCCGTATTTTGTGCTTATTTTTGAGAAGGACTACCTTGTAATCCAAGCTGATCTGGAACCTGATATATATCCAAGGATGACCTTAAATTTCTGATCCTCCTGCCTCACCTCCCAAGTGCCAGAATTATAGGCATACGCTACCAATCCAGGTTTATGAAGTGCTGGAGAATCATACCCAGGGCTTCCTTGGAGAAAGGCAACCATTCTCTGGACTGAGCTACAGCCTGAGGTCCTGAGGCAGGTTTGAGTTGTATCTATAGAGCAGAGATAGTGGACAGTGAGCAGCTCCCCTGTGACAGTATTGTGACACAGTCCGAGCTCTCTGGAGCCCCCTTGCAGCACCCGTAGGAGGCTTGGACTGTCCTGTGCTCTCAGACAAGCAATAGAGGCTCAAGGAAGTAAAGACTTGCTGACATCACATGATAAGTTAACAAGGAATGGATGGCAATGCCAGGTTGTTCCCACTGCACCAGGGAAGAGCTCGCCAGGCCTTTCCATTCTGCAGGCCTGTGTCCCCTCAGCAGCCTGAAGTGGGGTGGAGGAGTCAAAGGAGGGGACAGCTTCTACCTCCTCCAACCCCCACTGGGGGTCTGGGAACTCCATCCCTCACTGAAACCTGAGACTCTGATCTCAGCCCCAGGAAAAGAATGGGTGACTTCAAAGGCAGGACCTGGCTCAGCCTCTCTCACTCCTAACCCATTCTGGTCCCGCCTTCTTGCCAGCATGCCTGGGGACTTTCAGGGGGTCCCTTAGCACTCACACCATCCCCCACAAGCAAATGCCTAAAACAAAGCAGGTATAGTGACTTGGATACCCTCACTCTGGCCCTCCTCACCTGATACCTGACCAGGGTCTACACACTTGGAAGACAAAATCAGTGAGTCTCCTTTCCTCCCTTCATCCCAGCTTGAAAGCCTTGTCAGTATTAGGCCTGAGTCCAAACCCAGCTCAGAGACCCATGAGCTGTGAGACCTTGGGGAGAGGCTTCTACTGAATACCCTCCTCCTCTTGAGTAAAAGAAGGATTCAAAGCCTTAGGTACAGACACAGATGTGAGGGAGGGAAACTCTTCTACCCACCACCTGGAGCTCCAGGACTTACCCTCCCCCCAAGTTGTCATAGGGACACTAACCAGACCTGAACAGCCAGACCGTCAGGCCCTGCACCTTCCCTTCCCCCAGACCGTGAAGACCCCCTCCCCTCCAGATAAGGTTGGCAGCCTCTCAGGCGTCATCCACATTCCATGGGGGCAGGGCGGCTGCTGGCCAGATCCCCAAGCTCCTCAGATGGAGGACAGCAAACCGTGGGGATAGTGGACTCAGGGAGACATGGCTGTGCAGTGCCATCTCAAGTGTCCAAGGTTCTTCCTTCCACACTGGAGCCTAGCATCCTCCAGAGACAAGGAAGGGTCAAGCTCTGGAGTCTGAGATACTTTCTGGCTGAGAGGCCTCTCAGTTCACAGTTGTCCCAACCCTCTGCCAAGCCTGAGCATATGGGTTGGGGAAAGGGACCCTGCCTGGGCCACTGTCCGAGCTTATGGGCAGTGGTGGGGCCTTCTGCTTCTTTGACTGGACAGACTGGGAAGTCTGGGAGTCCCGGGATAGATGCCCAGTGAGGGTAAGAAGACAATTTGATGAGAGATGGGAAGATGGGCGGGACCTGCGGCAGGAAGTGGACGGAGCACCTTCAGGAAAAAGTATGTCTGATGTTTGAAGCATTAGACAGATTTAGTGTTGTGAGGAGCCCCAAAATGATGTGTATGATGCCTTGACACCCAGAGAGCCCCCTCGAGAGACAGTGGCCATGATGGTCAGAGGCCCTAGGCCCAGAAGGCCCCAAGAGAAGACTGGTTATAACTGCTCTATAAAGCGCCTGACTATTGGCCCCATGCCAACACATTGTAATCCGGTCAAATTACAGATTCTTATCTCTGTGGCCCAAGGAATCCCTTACCACAACCTGGAGCTTGGCCCCTAGCTCTGAGCCCACTATATTAGTGATCGCAGCATCAGGGGAAGGAGGCTTTACTCCCCTATGGGTCCTCCCGGAGCCCAGCAGAGGGCTGTTACTGTGAGAAATCCCTGCAAGGCAGAGCCCCGCCCACAGTTTGAAAGGCTCTAGAGGAGCTAAGCAGGAGGGTACAAACAGGCCCAGAGCCTGCGCAGGTCCAGGTCCGTCATTGACTGCCTAGATACCTGACATATTAACTGTTTTATCTGTCGTTTTACAATTCAGAGACTCTTCACTTCCAGTGCCACCGCACTCCAACGGGCTCACAGTGAGCCCAGGAGACCAACTTGGCAGGGGAAAGGGAGGAGTTCTCCCTAGGGACTAGCTGGAGGGGCGGGGCCTTGTCGCCAGGGCAACAAGGGGCCACTGCTTATCTTTACAAATCCCTCCTGACCTCTCAGACTGCCTGGGCTGACCTGGCAGAGGGGAGATTAACAGACACAGACACAGGATGCTGGCCCTTTCCTCCGACCTGCGCCCTGCCCCACCCTGAGGAGAGCAGGAGGGAAACAAACATATGCAGTCATTGCCTGCAGTAACCTTCACCTAGTGAGTGCTATGTACTAGAGCCAGGTATCTTTTGCCATCTTGATAAACTTGGTTCACACTAGAAAAGGGAGACTTTAAAAAAGAAAGAAAAAAAAAAAAAACTGCTTCCCATCATAAAGAGATTGAAAACTTGCATCTGCAGAAGCATGTGAAATTGTCAATCTAGCAATGTCCCGTCCTCCCCTCACCAGAAAAGTCTTAGAGTCTGGGGAATGGTGTATGGCTTCTTGGGACAGCACTTGCCTAGCTTATGAGAAAGCCCTGGGTTGCATCCTCAGCACTAGGGAAGCATAAGGTATAAGCTATCCTGGGAGAGAAGCACTCTGTCTACCCTGAGCCTAGCAGCTGGCATGTCACTGCACCAGTCCCCACACCTGTCCCAGCTTAGGAGCTGCTACTCTGCCTGAGTAGTTTACTGAGTTTGCTCACTTTGTCTATGCCGCAGCAGCCTCGGGGCTGCTATTGCTGCAATGAAGCAAAAAGCAAACTGGAGAGGAGAGGGTGTGTTTGGCTCATATTTCCACATGACTGTTCATCACAGAAATTCAAACAGGGCAGGAATCTGATGCAGAGCCATGGATGGGGTGCTGCTTACTGGCTTGCTTCCCATGGCTGGCTCAGCCTGCTTTCTTGTAGAACTCAGAACCACAATGGGCTGGGCCCTTCCCCCACCAATCACTAATTAAGAAAGTGCTCTACAGGTTACTACAGCCCAATCTTACAAAAACATTTTTTCAGCGTCTCAGAGGCTCCCTCCCCTCTGATGACTCTAGCTTGTGTCAAGTTGACATAAAACTAGCCAACACAGGGCCCCAGGGGGTACAGTGCAGTAAAGGGTCACTGACACTCAACACTCCTTCAAACTCATCTGGAAAAGGGAAAGATACCCCAGAAGGCAGAGAAGCCTAGGCATACTTTCAGAGCTGCTCATCCTTGAGGCCAAAAGGCGTAATTTAATAACAGTAATGGCGAGCATAGCATAGGTGCTCCGATGCATTGCCCAGCATGGTACATCCTGGGACTGCTGGTCCCTGGTCTCAGATCTCTGAGTGAGGGAAAGACATACAGGGAGGGTTCAAACCTGCCACTTGTACTGTGAACAGTTCCCCTAGTGACTATTAATGTGCTTCTGTCTAAAATTTTCTTGAGGTCTTATGAGATGTCTCTTCAGGTATTGGCTTGCTGTGGAGAGCTGAGGACCTGAGTCTGACCCTCAGAACCCATGTAAAGGTGGAAGGAGAGAACTAGTTCCACAGTCCCTCTGACCTCCACACTTGGGTCTGTGTGTGTGCACATGCTCATGCACACTCACACACACCAACAACAACAACAACACAATCTCTGTGATGTTGAGGGGTCCTGCTCAGCCCCTACATTACAGAGTCACAGCATTAGTGCATTAGTGCATCCAGTCTGGAAACAATCCTTGGAATGACTTGACAGAGGTACAAAGAAGAACTGTAACCAACCACCTCCTGCTGGGATCCTGGCCCTGCCGCAGCACACTGCTCTTGTGGCCCTAAACAAGTTGGGACCTTCTCTGGACTCTGCTTACCTGATCTGTAAACAGAGAGGTAGGAAGCCAGCTTCCCTGACTGCCGGGAGGGTTAAAATCTCTCCACATAGTGGCTGGTGTGATCACACATCAGCAAACCTTTCCTAAAGCCCAGTAGCTAGCAGACCCCACATTATTTGGAAGTATACAGCGTCCCCGTTTCTCTCCTACAGTCCCACCCCTTAAGCCGGAGGAGGGGCCAGGTTTGGGGAAGACTGGCTGCCCCTTTTGTGCACTGTGCTCCCTGGGTGTTCAGGGAAGGGGTGGGGGTGGGAACAACTCAACGTGTTCCATTGTGGTCCAAGATGCCTCTTCCTCTCCATAGCAACCAGCAATCCTCTGCCGTGGAGTGGCTGGGATGGAGGGGCCCAGCTCAGAGCCTGGCAGGGATGGCATCAGGTCTGGTCCAGAACTTTCATCTCCTCTGGGATGAAAATTAGCTTTCAAGTCACAAAGTCCCTGATACCTCCATTCACTCAGTCAGCTTTCAGTACTGGTGTTTGTAGAGAAGGCACAGGGAGAGGGCCCCTGAGAGCCTGTAGGGGTCCGGGGAAATATACACCTCTGTTTGCCCACCTTACAGTCCATATGCATGTACAATCCTGAGTATAAATGCATAAAAGTCAATGCAGGTCCGCTGGTGTGTACACAACTGGTGTATGCAGGCAAGTGCCGTGTATATGGTGACACACAGTAGGTTCATTAGCAAGTTTACCAGTGAGTTAACAAGGGAGACCTGGCATGTGCCTGTGGACACCTGTCCTGTTGTAGTGTGTCTCCTAGTCCCTGCCACATATCTGTATAGCTGTCATGGGCATCTGTGTACTGTGTGTGGGACAGACCCAGAGTGTACAGCCCAGAACCTCATGCCTTAAGGTACAACCCGGAGGTGCCTGGTTTCTCCATCCACATTTGCCTCAGTATCAGCTTCTAGGTCCCTTCCCTCCCCGACCTTCATTTGGTCTCCTCCCTAAAACACAGGTCCTCGCTGTACCCAGGGGAAGAGGCAATAAAGGCTTTGTAGGCAGGCAAGGAGAATGCCACTGGTGGGGTTTACGAATTGCCCTCCCTCCTGCCCTCGTAACTATAGCGACCAAGCCAAAGCGTCCTCCAGACCCCCCAGTAGGAATTCCAGACTCAGTGCTGAATGCACTTGGACAAAGCCAACACACTGGACGCCTGGGCTGGCTTCAGGGAGCCTTTCCAGCATAGTTGAGGAATGCCAGAGACCTGCTGCAGGGGACACACACATATGATCCCAAATCCCTAGCCATCCCGGAGACCCAGAACAGCTCTACTGGTCGCCCCTCAAATGCAAAGGACCCATAGAAGGGAGCCATGTGGGCAAGCTTTCCCCCAACCCTGGTTCTCTTCCCCTCCCCTATCCTAACCTAGCCTCACTCCCCCACCCCCCACCCCCCACCCACACCTCCTGTTGCCAGGAAAGGCCAGTTGAACATGCCGTACAACTTACAGCCAGTTTAGCGAGGACACAACTCTCAACAATTAATACCCTCAGACAGAACTTCCACCCTCCGGGCAACTTTACATGTCACCTGCACCCCGGGTAAACACATGACTCCAGCAGACTCTATGGTGACTGCCTGAGTTTCCTAAAACTTCTCCAATTCACGCATTTCCATCTAGCCCGGCGCGCTTTCTCTAAGTAGCACTTCACACCAAGACTCCCAGCTTTTCCCAAAACACACTACACTACACCACGCCAGCTCTCCCAGATCGGTTCTACAGACCACACCAGCCCTCATCCTCCTGGCCCCACTACATAGACTCCACAGTTTGAAGCGACCAGAACACTCCGAGCTCTCCAAGTGAGTTCCCAAAACACCCCGACTGTCCCCACACGTAGGGCCCAGGGCCCGGGATACTCTTCCCTCTAGCACTACCACTCTCTCAGGCCAGCCCACCCACACTCAGGCCCAGCCACACTCACCAGCCTGCACCCAGGGCGGCGGCAGCAGCAGCAGTAGCAGCAACAGGAGGTAGACATCTCGTCTAGGGTCCCAGATCACAGGCCCCACCAGCGCCATAGCAGCGGCTCTGCCTGCCTGTGGGAATCTTCTGCTCGGCGGGCTCCGCGCCCCTTCGTCCCTCCAACCAGCACTGACGAGGTGGACAGAGGCCCGGCCCCTCCTCCAGCCCTCCCCCTCCGCCCCGCCTCCCACTGCTCCTCCCCGGGCAGGATCCTCGTGGAGGGTCTGACCCACCGCTCCTCACAGACACCAGCCCCTTCGGAGGCCTCAGCGCCAGACAAGGCCCTGGGCCTGACCCTGGGTCTCAGTGCACAAGCCCTCTTGCCAGGCCGTCCAGTCCATGGGGACAGCCAGGATTCCTGGGGCTTGTCCGACTCCCCGCAAGAGCTCAGCTACCCCGCAGTTTCAGGCCTTGATCCTCCCGCCTGTTTCAGCTCAGAAGCGCTCCCATCCGTCCTTACTTAACCTGCTCCTTCCACACCTGTGATAGCAAGGCCCCTCCCCTCTCAGTGGGGCTCCTTCCTGTACCCGCTGCTCCCTGGGTCCCAATCCTCCACACAGATCCTGTCCTTGTGGCTATCACACTGGGCCCTGGACCACGTGCCCCCTGACTCCCTTCTACCCTTCCCACAATCTCACCGGCCAAACGGAGCCTTTTCTCCCGGTTTGCCCTTGATCTTTGTCTCTGATGTTTGCAACTTTAGAAATGCCCCTGCTGTCCAAGGAGGACCTTGGAAATAGTGCTCCGATGCTGTTCCCACCCTCCTTCGTGAAAAGTCCTTCTCTTTGTCTAACCTCATAGTCACATGTTGCACTGGGTGGAGCCAGGAGCTCTCATCATCTCAAAACACACTGGCACAGAAAAAAGCACCTCTTCTTCTATGGCCTGCCGCCCCAGTTGGGGCAGCGTCTCCTTTTAAAGGGACCTACCTTCTTGAAATGAGGCCCTGGTAGAGAGCACCGTCTGGCCTAGGTCAGTGATGGTGGATTCTGCTCTGAAGGCCCTGGCTTCTGCTGTGTCTGGCAAAGCAGCAATTGGGGCTCTGGCGTGTTCTTGGGGAGACATCAGGTGGGACAATGAGCATCACAGGATATCAGTAGCCAGTAGTCACCAAGTGTCACCAGCCTAGAGGACTGCCGGTTCCTCTGGGTCCCCAGAGCTCAGGAAGGGACTGAATCTGTGGGCCTGGCTGACTAGCCCTGCAGCCTTCCCTCCAGGATTAGAGGTCTGTCCTGTTCTCTAGGACACCCTCCTCGGTTGTCTCTTGATCTGGGACTCCGATCACTCGTCTTGAGGAAGTCATGCTCCACTCTTGGGGGAGCACAGCTAAACAGATCGGCACCTAAACCCCCGCTGAACCACCCGGGGTTACTCGCTCTGAGTCTATTGTGTCATCTGTAAAATAGGGGTAACAGCTCCAGCCTCATGAGACTTTACAGGGCACTTGTACTTTGCTCCAGGGATCTGACCAGCGCCAAGAAGGTTAAATAGCAGGACCCTGGGGGTGCACAGCAGGGATGGGAGATAGGGTAGTGGGCTGTGAAAAGGAGCAGACATCAGACACGACTGGTTCACCCTGGAGCCTACCCGGAGCACTAATCCTGAAGCTGCCACCTAGTGGTCCAGTGAGGAATGCAGTGGACAGAGTGTGCCAGGAGCATGAGTTGTCCTAAGAGGCCAAGGAGTCCAGGGATACATCTGAGAGCAAGAGATGGCTGCTAGTGGTTGACTTGGGAGAACTGACACACGAGACAGGAATACAGTGGTGAGGGCATAGGTACCAGTTCAAATCCCCAGCACCCACCTTCCAGCTCCACGACCTTGGGTAAGTCACTAAGTCACTTAGTGTCTCTGAGCCTCATTAACTTCCAAGTTTAAAAAAAAAAAAAAAAGGAGGAATAATAGCCCTCACTAGATAAAACTGTCTTATGGCTAAACTGTGTTTAAGGATTAAAGTGTTTGAAACAGCCAAGCAAGTGCTAGTTAAATTAAAAAATGAGAAAGCAATTTAAAGCTATACATATTTCAAGTTGGAAATAAATTTATTGGCTCACTGGGGAACGTAATGAAATAAGAAATTTGCTTCTACCCATAGAATCCTGGAATGTGACAGCCACCTTTCAAGGCCAAGAGATAAGCAGTATGTCCTGTCACAATTCAAATGCATAAGTGCTTCTATGGTATAGGTATATACTTCCCCAAAGAACGAGAATGCTTCCAAAAGAGACAAGGAACTATCTTTCTACAATTTGTGTGGTGGTTGTATTTCTAAAACTCTCTCTGAGTAGTAACAACCATGGAAAATACTCCTTGTTCTTTTGTTTATGTTTTTTTTTTTTTTTTTTTTTTTTTTGAGACAAGGTTTCTCTGTGTAGCCCTGGCTGTCCTGGAACTTACTCTTATAGACCAGGCTGGACTTGAATATACAGAGATCTGCCTGCCTTTGCCTCCCAAGTGCTAGGATTAAAGACATGTGCCACCACTGCCCTATCCCTAGAAAAGCTACTTGGTGCTCTGGGCACTGCCCATCAAAAATAACACTCCAGGGACAGAAGAGATGGCTCAGTGGTTAAGCGCACTGGCTGCTCTTCCAAAGGATTTGGGATTGATTCCCAGCATGCAAACGGCAGCTCACAATTAATGATTTAGAAATGCAGTTCTAGAGGATCCAGCAGTCTCCTTTGGCCTCCACATGATGCAAGAAAAATACTCATAAACATAAAATAATTTTTAATTATTATTTTAAACAGCACTTCAAATGAAAGGTCCATGGGAAATTCCTAAGTCGGGTGGTCTGTGGTCTGTCCTACAAACACATCACCCTGAATTCAAGCCCCACTAACTGCCAGAGGCACCCCTGTCTCACGATCATCAAAAGACCCAGCAAAGGGTCAAGTTTGGAAGAGGGCTTACCTAGCATGCTTGAAGCCCTGGCTTCTACTCCTAGCACATAAGCAGGGTGTGGTGATGAACACCTGTTATTCTAGCACTTCTGAGGTGGAGGCAGGAGGATTAGATATTCAAGACTATAAAAAAATCCCCTCTAGCGCAAGGTAAGAGGAATGGGTTCTGTGCAAACTGCCAGAGTGCTTTCCCCAAATAGTAATTGTGTCTATGGCCTGTTAATCCTTAGCCCATGGTTAGCCAAAGCCAAGCTGTACCACTAGACCCTTGCCCTACCTCACACCTCTTCTTCCTCCCCCAGTGAATGTGACAAAGATGAAGGTAGAGGTTGCTTCCAGGAGTGCTCACCCCAACTTAAATGACATGTCACCACAAAGAACTTCTGACACCCTGCTGATGCTTTATTGCTGGGTTCTAGAGTCACCACCCCAGGGAAGAGTTCAGATCCCCATCCAGACTTGACCAGAGCCTCCACAGGCCTTGCATGGACTGCAGTCACCAGTGTAGACACTTGTTAAGGCTCCCCTGAGAGTCACTCAGTAGTCACTCTTGCAGAGAACTCTCTCATCTGGTGAAGAAGGCAGACATACCGACAGAGCAGGAAGGTACTGACTGAGAGCCCAGGGAGCCCCAGACAGAGATGGACTCTCTGGGGGAAAGGGTTGGAACCGTGAAGTATGAATAGGAGTTTTCCAAATGAGGAAGCAGAAGCTACTACAGCTGGCTAAAATCCAGGCTGGGTGAATGTCAGTAATGACAGAGTCTGAGGCCACCAGCGTTAGTCAAAAGCAGAGTAAGATAAGCATGGCGTCAAGAGTGGGACTGTAGGTCCAGAGCCTGAAGGTACCAAAGAAGTTAAATTTGGTCCTAGGGCCACAAGGGGGAGCTGGTGTGGGAAGGTTGTGGAAGATGTGTTGCACGGTAGAAGGTAGAGAAACTGGGAGACGTCTGGGTTGAGACATTGGGTGTCTGTGGGGGCAGAGAAGACGGCAGGAGCAGAACCAAGACTTCTGTTAGGTAAATCATAATGATGGGGTTAGGGGCAGGCGGGGCGAGGGCCAACTTGAGGAAGATGACCAAGATAAAGGACAGACTACAGGTCCCTATTTAGCCACCAGAGGGCGCTCCAAGACAGCAAGGCTGCACTTCTCCCCAGTGTGAGTTCAATAGACTCATTATTCTACAGTGGGATTTGCATGTGGGGACTGACCTTCCTGGGGTAGAGGTGAAGGGAGGCAGAGGTCGAAAGCTGCAGGCAAGTTTACAGCTTCCCTTTCTACCTTGCTTGGGGGTGGAGTGACTCACCAAGGTCGCCTCAGGGTCAGATCCAAGCAGTCCCGCTGCCCCTGTCGGAGAAGAAAGGGACTGCAGAGCCCTACTTAGGATAGACTAGAGGAATGGGCTCACCATGCAAGTTCCGTAGAAGCATAGGTGGGCGTTTCCCACGAGAAGCTTTATATACACCTCCCCCACCTCTCAGTATTCTGAGTCTGGGAGTGGTAGCTGTTTGGGGCTGGGCAAGGTGTTTAGGGAAAGTGGAGATAGTGACTCCTAGCCCAGTGCGGTGAAAAAACCTTGAGTTGGTGAAGCCCAGACTGTGTTTGGAGTCATGGCTAAGTGTCTCAGATCCAGGCTCAGTACAGGGCTCAGTAATCCAGTAACTCAGCAGTATAAGCTGGAGGTTATATGCCATTTGTGATTCTGAACCCTGCACTTGGAGCTTAATGTCAAATGTTCCGGTGTGCCAGCTTTCCTCACCCTCCCCTCTCAGGCCTGCAGGGGCAGATGCTGGACTGAGAATTGCTAGAATGCAGCGCATCCTGTCAGGCAGGTGGATGAGAAGCAGTTAACCTGAGGCACGGAACGGAGCTCCAGGGCTGAGGTGGCCCCAAGCAAAAGAGGCCACAGAGGTCCAGGGAACAAAACACACAGGGTAGCCCACAGGCAATTGGGAAGGATGGAGGGAGAGAGGAGCCTTTCTGGGATTCAGATGCCAACAACAGATGCTGTGAGATGGTGTGGAGGTTATGGTCTGAAAGGATGGGGCCAGCTGAGGGAGGGGAGTGAGGGGCAGGGGAATCTTTTGGGAAAGTGATTGACATCTCTACTTGTATCTAAACGGAGCAATCTTTTCAATTTTTTATGAAAAAAGAAAAGTAACAAATGGAGTCGCTGAAATAGGAAACCCTTTCCTATTCAATCTTACTGAAGCAACAATGAAAGCCAAAAATAATTCCAGCCAGTTTTCACTAACCTGGAAAGAACCGCCCCCGGTCCGGCAGGCCTGTCTCCTCAGCTGAACTGAAAGAATGTAACGGTCCACCTAAGCAGCACAGCTCCTGCTCCTCAGGAAAACAGAGGCTTAGAGGGGGGCCAGGAGCCGCCGCCATTGAGGAGCAGTCTGAAATGGAAGACTCTGCGCTGTCAAGTCTGCTAGGACCTCTCTACACAATTTATGGCTGCCTACATGCCATCCCATGCATACACGACCCATCACATCCATATCACACACACACCACACAAATGCATCATGCCATACACATCTCCTCCCACATCCCACCACACAGACACAGACACACGGAAAATACTCTCCAAACTCAGGCATACAAACACCTACACACGTGTAATTCAAGATCCCACAAGCCACACACATTCCTCATACAGACAAAGGCGCACCTGGCCAGCAATGCTATTCATCCACACACTGACCTCTGAGTGCCAAACACGTACACACCTAATCATAATCACATACACATGTACCAAAACATGTATGTATATCTTATCTCACCCCACACCTAAATGCTCATAAACACGTAAGTTACCCTAACAGAGCATGCCCAGCACTTACATAGACAGGGCTCATACGGTATGACACACCCATGAGATCCAGAAACATCCTCAGGGCACATCTACAGACTCAACCTTGACACACCCATAGGCACATCCTCCCCTTCACCATTCAGAAACACTCGAACACACACATGCAACCTCATGCAAACAAGCACATGTGTACATGTACAGAGCAGACCACAGAGCTATGTGCAATCCCATCAGAACACAGCTGCATCACCTGGGGTCCCCCACCCCCGAGCTCTCCTGGCTGAGTCAGGGTGACAAGTTTGGCCCTGCCTCACCCCTCCAAGAGCCTGGGAGTTCCCAACAGTGAACAGTAGCCTCCTGTACAAAGGCCACAAGCCCCATGGAAAGCCCCAGGGCTAGTTATTAGCAAGAGCCTGGCAGCTCAGAGGTTCAGGAGGTACCTTTACTCTCAGCTCAAAACGGGGCTATCACTGCCTGCCCCTCTAGAGTGAAGCCCATTGTGTGTGGATTTGGAGAGTAGGGGAGTCAGGCAAGATGGAGTTTGTTGCCTATTTGGGCTGAGGACTTACTCTTCTCAGTTAATTTGCTTTTACCTGCCTCTGAAAGTCTTAATGTTCGTCAGTGGCCATTAGGCATGGAGCTCTGGATCCTTGCCTGAGCCTCAGTTTCCTAATTTGGAACACTATATGTAATCTCTTAGCATGGGGCAGGGCCACAAAGCAAATGCTTGGTTAAGTCTCATTATTATATACAAGTGTTCTTTTATGCACTCGACAAACTTACAACCCAGCTATAGTTGCAGATACTCTCCATTTCATAGCCACAGAAACTGAGGCTCAGAGTCCAGTCATGTACTCAAGGTCACACAGATGGAGGGCGGGCTGGAAACCAGGCCTGTCTGTCTCTTTAAATCCAGCCAGGAGACTTGTGCTTCCCTTTTATAGTTCAAAGCCCTCCTCCCCTCTCCCTAGAAGCGGCCCCCTATTAAATAAATCATCTAGGATGGGTTTCTAATTCCCAGACTTGGTTGCAAATGAATTATTCACATTGTAAGGCCTGCAAACCACAGGCTGGGCCTCATTACCCAAGAAGGGCTGTCCGCCCGCAACATACCGCTCCCTCTACTGGGCAGCATGCCTGGTGGGCTGGCCGGAGAGGCTAAAGTTGGTGGGTGCCAGGGCCCTGTGCCTGTACCCTGCTCCTGCCCTGGGAACTGGGAGGAGGGAGGGGCTTTCCTTCCCTCGGGCCTTTGCTTTCCAATAAGTTCATTGCCTGCTGTTAAGAGTGCACAGGACTCTGGACTCAGCTGTCAGGGGTTTCCATCTGGGTCAGCCTGCAGCTGTGTGAACCCAGGCAGGTGGCCTGCCCTCTCTGGGCTTCTGAGGATGGCTGAATGGTCAGCCTACTCCAGGCTTTTCTCTTCTTTCTAAGCTTATGCTGTCTGGCCAAAGCTTGTTTGACGCTGGGAACTGGGGTTCTGTCCTGTCAGGATGCCCAGTGTCCCAGGTGTGAGGCAGAGCCCTGGGAGCGAGGAAGGGAACACAGTGGAACAGAGCCCGTGTTTAGGAAGGAGCTGCTGCAAATAATAACCAGCGCTGCCCAGTGAGTGGGGCTGGGACTTTGCTAGGGACAGCTGGTGGCCAGTGCATAACCAAAACAGAGCAAGAATGCCCAGCCTCCCTCAGCTGCAAAGCTCGGCTCCCAGGACCCCTGTAAGGTGGACCAGTAACTCCTGCCTGCTTTACCCCTTCCTTTCAGGCCCTCTTCTGAGGGCATAGGCCCCAAGACCTACATTGAAAACATGTCTCTTCTTGACTCAAAATAGACTCTAATCCTGGTTCAAATGGAGCCTGATTCTCCTCCCAGGTGGACTGAGCCCTGATCCTGTTCAGATAGAGCCCAGACCTCCTGTGGGATGCTGAGACCACTGTGCCAGAGCAGAGGTGGTAACTTGGGGGAGGAGAAGGCGGAGTCTGGCTGAGTCAGAACCAGAGCAGACAAACCAACAGCCAGCCAGGAAGTTAGTCTCAGAACCTCAGGGCACTCAGATGACTTTTCCAGAAATACCTCAGTGGGTTGCTTAGCTGGGAGAACCACCCAAATGTGAGCTGAGGACTATTTGGAGAATCTTCAGAGCTGTTGCATTGTGTGCTAAGTACTGCATTGTGTGCTAAGTACTAGTGTGAGATCCTGCTGCCCTTCAGGAGAGCCCTGGGGGTTCTGTCCCAGCATCTTCAGGTGAGGAATGATGGGGCAGATAATTCACCTTTCCACTTCAGCACCAACCAATCAGCTCTCTTCCTGGGCTCTTCCCCATGGCCCTAAGGCCCAGGCTGTGGTGGGTCTCTACAGGCCATGCTCAGGAGCAGGTCTTGGGTATCAGGGGAGGCAAAGAGTGGCAGTGACATAACCATCTGGTCTGTAGAAGTGGCCAGCCTCAGGCAAGTCACCATTTCTCCCAGGAATATGAGATTATCTGGCTGTCACCAAGCATGGCCACTGTAAGCACAGCACGAGAGAGGAAACTGAGGCCTAGAGGGAGGATCCTACTTCAATCTCCCCCAGATGCTCCATCCATCCACCCATCAATCTGAACGTCCACCCACCTACCTGCCCACCACCGGCTTGCTTGCGATTGCAGATGCAGAGTTGTGTTGGGGCAATCAAGGGAGCCAATCTTTAAACAAACATGCCCACAAAACTGAATGCAGTGTGTGCTAAGTGCCTGGAGAGGCAGCCGGATATCTTCAGCATAACAAAGATTGTCTCCCCTGGGGGTGCTCTCTGGGCCCCTAGGTACTGTGAGCAGAAACACTGCAGAGAGGCTTGGCCTCCAGGGACAGAGGCTTCTTCGGAAAAATGGGAAGAGTCATCTACGGAGCCTGCTGGCTTGCTGCAGCTGCACGCAGCTCACGTGACCTTTGCAAGGAGTTGGGGTTCATGAGTGTGCGGCTGGAGCAGGGGTTAAGTAGGAGGGGGTCTTTGAAAGTCTGCCCCTGGAGAGTCCTCTTTGGGAGCCAGCCAGTCAGTGCCTGAAGCCTCCAGGAGAAATAAGGAATGCAGTTATTTCCGGAGGAGCGACAGCAGGAGCAGACGGCTGGAGGAGGGAACAGCAGGCAGACCAGGAAGGAAGAGAAGAAGAGAAAAAGGGAGAGATGCAGGGTGGGTGCATGGAGATTTCGTGGCTCTGGGGGGAGGGGGAGCTCAGTTCCCACCCTATACTGGTCACAACAATGGATTCCTGTGTCCTTTGCCAACCATGTGCCTAGAAGGAGCAACATAGAGTCCCATCCAGGAAAGTCACTTTTGCTCGTCCCCATTATACAGACTGTAAAAGCGAGGCCAGATAATTCCATTGCCAGGGGAAGCAGCATCAAGTGGAGGATCAGAACATGAACTCATGGTGCTCGGTTCCTCAACCTACCCTGGGACACTCCCTTGTCAGGCCTGTGAATTGGTCAGGCATGGATGGAGGTGGGATCAGAACTGGCTTTTTGAGGTTTTGCTTGGACCTCCTGACAGCCCATGAGCTCATGGCTTATGTCCCCATAGGACGAGTCAGAGGAAGCACTGCAAACAAGTCAGCACCATGAGAGCAGAGACCAGGTGCTGAGCACACAGTGCCAGGATGGGGAACCTGAGATGTCCCGGCTGAGAGGCACACCTATACCTCAGGAACAAATGGGGATAGCAGCAGGCTAACAGGTAGAAGAGTGGGTGAGAGGTGAGGGCATGAAGGGAGGGATATGAGACCAGATGAGACTGCCCTTCCCCCTCCCACCCTTCATCTCAGCTCCCAGGGAAAAGCCCCCCTGTCTCTCCCCTCAAGGAGACTTCCAGATTCTTTGCCAAGCTGTTGCCTAGCAACAGTGCACTGGCTGGCCAGCCCCACCCACTACAGTCAGTCAGAACCAGAATTATACAGCCAGCTCTGAGGGCCTGAGTCCAGGCAGGAAGGGGAACAGGACCCTGGGCCTCAGATACCAGGGGCTGGCCCGGATGAAGTTGGAGTCTCAGGGCTTTGTGAATAGGAAGGGTGGAGCATTGGCCAGAAGACACTGGGCCTGAAACTGTGGAGAGTGAGACCCTCCCCACAAGGATGAGACCAAAGGAATTACTCTGAAGTCAATGGCTCTGAGTCTATCTGAGAGAAGCTGAGTCCCTTTTGCACTGGTTTCATTGCTGTAGACATGGGGGACAATGCCCATGTCCCCGAGAAACCAGTCAAGCACACAGGGCTTGGTATTGAGGGAACAGCTGTCTTCATATGGACAAAAAGCTCTCCCAGGGCCCTCCAGGAAAGAGTCGGTGACCAGTGATTGAGAGCTGAGCTTGGAGGCACTGGTCTCTGACTGACTTCTCTGGGTGGAGGTAGAGAGGGGATTGGAAGGTAACTCCAGGCAGCTGGGTAAATTTACACATAATCTCTCCCACAGTCACATGGTTGAAATTAGGGATCTCATAGTTCAGAGAAGACAAGGGACCTACCCAGGGTCAAACAGCAGAGACTTGCAGAGCTAAGTCCAGCTCGCTTTCCCCCTGCAGTCTGAACGTCCAGAAAAGAAAGTGGCTTCCGTGGTGGGGAGGAAAGGGAAGCAACCGTGGTGACAAGGAGCCTGGTGTGGGCCTGAAACCACAGGGAAGGAGTCTGAACTCTAGGCAGGGCCCTGGGGAGTCATTTCTGACCCAAGCTGAGCTCACAGGTCTCTGGGTACTGTCCTGGGCCATCTGTCACCACCTCCTACACTTTCGGAGCTCTGCATCGATTCGCCCCACCCTCCACCCCCACTGCTTCTCAGCCACTGCGAGGAACCATGTGCGACGGTGGAGAATGTAAAAATATATATGCAACCGAAAAACAACAACGGCTCACAGCACACAGCTATAAATACTCCGTGGTGCGGAAGCGCACTCCTCGAGCTGGCTGCCTGCTGCCTGGGGCCCGGCCTCTCTGACAGGTGAAGGGGTTCTCAGGAAGGAACAGGAACAAAATGACCAGCGCTAGACCTACACCGTGCCAAGTGATTTGAAAGTGTGATATCATATCCCCCCCCCCCCCAACACACACACACACTCTCAACCAACCACTTCTGTTATTCAAGTGGTACAGTTAAACCTAAGGTCAGAGAAGTAGGCTATCTGGTGAAGGTCACACAGCCAAGGAGCAGAGGAGCCAGAGGGAGAGGCAAAGGTCCTCCATGCGCCAACCGTAGGAGAGAGCCAGAGTCAAGCACTGCCTCTCTCAGTCCTTGTCCAGTGCCAGAGACAGCTTGAGACCTAGGCATTTTTCTTTTCTTTTCTTTTCTTTTTTTGAGACAGGGTTTCTCTGTGTAGCCCTGGCTGTCCTGGAACTCACTCTGTAGTCCAGGCCAGCCTCGAACTCAGAAATCCGCCTGCCTCTGCCTCCCAAGTGCTGGGATTAAAGGCGTGCGCCACCACCACCCGCCCGGCATGGGTCCAGATCTTATCAAGGGCTCGGTGCCTCAAACCCAGACTCTAGTAACCAGCTCAGCAATGCCTCGATCAACTGTTCAACTGCAGCTTAATGTCCTTGTTTGTAAACAAGAACTCAAAACTACCTCAGGGTTGTGAATCCAATGTGATGAGCCAGCATGCCCATGGAAGCAGCACTCGTTCACTGGCTGGAGGACTTGGAAGGCCTCTCTTAAAGGCTGCATGGGACTTCCAAACTACCAACTGTGTTGTTCTTACAAAGCCTTTGTCAGTGTCGACACAGTGGGGAGGCTCTTGTGGGTTAGCTTTTTATAATCCCCAAAGCACTTTAGAATCATAAATCACTTTGGGACCACAGAGTTCCTTGTAAGTGCTTTCTAAACTGTTGAGTGCTGTACAAGTCAGACAAGTGGCCTTTCCAAGCATGGGCAGGGGACTGAAGATGTGTCTTTGCTGGTAGAGTGCTTGTCTAGCATACACAGAGCCCTGGGTTCCATTCACAGCACTGTATAAACCAGGCTTTGTGGTACATGCCTGCAACTCCATCATTTAGAAGGCAAAGGCAAGAGGGTCAGAAATCCAAGGTCGCCCCCTGCACCGCTGCATAGTGAGTTTGAGGCCAGACTGAGATATACAAGACCCTGTATATCTCTTTAAAAATGAGCAAGGAGGAAAAGCTGTGAGATGGCTCGACAGGTAAAGGTGCTTGCTGCCAGGTCTGATGACCTGACTTCAGTACCTGGAAGCCACATACTTCTGCAAGTTGTCCTCTGACCTCCACATGTTCGCCCCTATACACATCTACACATGTGCACACAACACAGGTAGATGTAAAAACATTATTTTAATTACATGGGCAATAAGCAATGTAGAGTGGGAAGAGAAGATGACCCCAGAGCATGAAACCAGGCATGTTTGCTGGTGGTGATGGCTCACACCTTTAACTCCAGAACTTGGGAGGCAGAGGCAGGTGGATCTCTGAATTTGAGGCCAGCCTGGTCTACAGGGCTAGCTCTAGAACAGCCAGGGCTACACAAAGAAACCATCTTGAAAACAAAACGAAACAAACAAATAAACCAGGCATGTTCCCTCCACCATTGCTATCATGTCTGCCAGTCCCGTTCTGGGGCCAAGGAGGTCTGCACACTGACTCAGCCAAGCTTGTGCCTGTAAGGCCAGCAGGAACCAACCATTTTCTTCACCTTAGAATTTTCTCCCCTCTGCCGGCTAAATGAAGACAATGAACTTGACTCAGTTTAAAGATTGCCTTCTTGAACTGAGGGAGTAGTGAGTATCAGTGCTGTTGAATGGGACCTGCCCTGGATATCCCACGCACGAAAGTCAAGGACAGTTGAAGGTCACTCCTTGGGTGTCTTCCTCTGAAGCACCAAGGGTAAAGAGAATGCCCTGGGTGGGGAGGCTTCGGGGCCTGATCTCATCTCTGCCACCTTCTCATCCATGACCCTGGTCAAGAGCCTTGCCTTCTCTAAGACAGTGTCCCTCAGTAGTTGACAATACCTTATGTCTATGTGACTGGACAGCCTGGTGCACAATCAAGTTCTGTTTCTTCCTCTAACTCCAGCCTTGACACCTTCTGGCAAGGGTTAAACAAGTTGTAAATAAGCATGGTTTTGCTTTGTTCTCTCTCTGTGTCTCTGTCTCTCTATGTGTCTCTCTGTCTCTCTCTGTCTCTGTCTCTCTCTCACTGTCTGTTTAATCTTTGTACATGTGTATATGTGTGTGTGCATAGCCCTGGCTGTCCTAGAACTCACCCTGTAGCCCAGGCTGGCCTCAAACTCCACCTGCCTTTGCCTCCCAAGTACTGGGATCAAAGGCAATCTCCACCAAAGTTGGTGGTTTTCCTAAGAATGGCTTTTCAAATCAAGAAGACTCAATGGCCGGGCGGTGGTGGCGCACGCCTTTAATCCCAGCACTTGGGAGGCAGAGGCAGGCAGATTTCTGAGTTTGAGGCCAGCCTGGTCCACAAAGTGAGTTCCAGGACAGGACAGCCAGGGCTATACAAAGAAACCCTGTCTCAAAAAAACCAACCAACCAAACCAAACCAAACAAAACCAAACAAAACAAAAACAAAAACAAACAAACAAAAAAAAGACTCAATGAGCCTCACCTGACACCATGCAGCCCAGGAGGGCAGAACAAGCCCAAGACAGCCTGTACCCAGTACCACGTGGTACAGGGGCATAACACTAAAACGACCCCAGACATTCAGAGTCCCTGGGCAGCACTAAGATGAGCAAGTAAGTGGTGGAGAGATGGGAGAGAAAGAGAAGCAGAAGAGTGTGTGCACACTGAAGAGAGATGGAACTGGAGAACAGGATGAAGAGCCTGATGAGAGGAGCAGGTGATACCACCTGAGGCCATGGGGAAGTCCTGGCCATACTGCCGTGAGGGCCAAGTCTGTGGCCCTGCAGCAGCAGGGATGTTACCATCAAAGGCTATGCAGACATCTCCAATCTGCTGCCTGGGGCCATGTTGTTTGATGGCAATGCAGAGATGGCCCCACCCCTTACCAGGAACCTCATGTGGGCAGATAGTGGAGCTGGCCCTGGTGGTGAGGGTTACTGACAGCTGGCCCTGATGGAATTGTGGGAGAGTTGTCAGGGTCACCAATGCAGCTACTACTCAGATCCGGGGTTGTGAGCTGGCCCACTCCAACATCTACTCCATCTATGAACTAGCTGGAGATTGTGAAAGAGCCCGTCCTGCAAATCCAAAGCTGCAGGACTCCATGATCTCGGCTAATGATAAGACGTCTGAGAGGAGTCCTGTGAGCATCCAGTACTGACAGCGCAGCAGAAGCCAGAGGCCTAAAACCAGACCAACGATTCACTGCAAAGGTCGTGACACACTGCAGCTTCCTCAGTGAGACTTCTGCTTGTTTGCTTGCTTTGGGGGGAAGGTTGCAAGGGCAGAGGGTGGGTGTGGAAGGACAGGGAGATGAGTGGGATTGAGGTGCATGATGTGAACTCCACAAAAAAAAAAAAATCAATAAAGAAAAAAATGTTTTTAAAGAAAAAGAAGAGTCAGTTTCTAATTTTACCTTTGTGACATATGTGTTTCTTCAGGCAAGTCACATTATCTCTCTGAGTATCTATTTTCTCCGCTGTAAATGGATATAATAATGGCCTCTACCTCACAAAATGCTTGAAACAGGGCTAGGAGTATAGCTCAATGGTAGAGCATTTGTCTGGCATGCACAAAGCTATGGGCTTAATCACCAGCACTCCCCAAAAAGGGGGAGAAGGAGGAAGCCCCCAAATGTGTAAGCATACAGAGACACAATCCCAGGAGCCAGGTGGGTCATCTAGAAGGCCCTGCTGTCACACCTGATGACCTCAGTTTAACCCCAAGCACCAACACGGTGCAAGGAGAAAACCAGCTTTGGAAAGTTGTCCTCTGACATTTTCTTGCCCGGCTCAAATACACACAGAAAACAAGTTAATGTAGCAAACACAGGATCTTACCGTGTGTGAACTACAAAGCGCAGCACAGCTGAGTGCTTGACAAGCTGTCATTCAGATCTCCAAGCTAAACTCCACGGTTCTGGGCACTTCCCCAGCGTGCTGCCCCAATCTCTAAGAAGTAGATAAAAATGCTATGGAGCCCTTAGAACCCCACATCTGTATTCCCACCTGTATTCCCTTTTGTATTCCCACCCTCTCTTTGCCACAGACCCTCCTAGTCTCTACATTCCATGTGTCTTTGGGGTCCTCTTTGCGTGCCCTCCCCTCCCCCCCATGACTCAGGAGGGACATGCTCTTGGCAGTGGGTTTCACATGCTGCAGCCCCACGATGGATTGAACAGGCACTGTCAGCATCCTGGTGGCTGTGTGTCCATCCTCTGAACCACCCACTGGTTCTGCCGTCACAGCCACTAATTGATACCCTGGGGTGGTGGGTGATTCTTTGGGTGGTTGTATACACAGCAGGCAGCACCATAGCTACTTTGGAAGGTAACTCTCAGACACACAAAGATTACCTTACTTACTGTTCTGTTACTATGAAGAGAAGCTGACCAAGTCAACTCTTACAAAAGGAAACATTTAACTGAGGGCTGGACACATTCTGGGTATCAAACAGGGTCCTTGGAGGCGCAGTTACTGCTGGTGAGTTCTTTGCAGCTTCCCACAACTACCATGTGACAACCATCTCTCCCAAACTACCTTAGTATCTTCTGACAGTGGGACTTCTAGTAATGAGGCCTTACCTCTTAAAGCTAACACCACCTCAATTGTGCCTCAGTTTCCAACAGTGAGGCTCTTTGGGGACACATGTATCTAGCACCCAGACCGTAACAGCCACTGACACCAGGGTATGAATATTTCAGGTTCAGGAAGAAGCCCTGCGGAGCGCCTCTGTCAGGGCCACATGCAAGTTATTACTTACAGATTTACCTTTTGCCCTCAGTCTGACACCTTACAGTCGGCAGCTTTCACCAAGAGTTATCAGAACACAGGAGTCATCTGCACACCAGAGCCTTGTGGAAAGCTGTGAACACCAGAGCCACTCAGATGTCGTCATGTCCCCAGAGATTCTGAATGAAACAGTCTGGTGTGATGCCTGTGGATTTATTTTGTGAGGTATCCTAGGTGATTAAATATCCACCAGTGAGGCAGAGAGAGGCCTGGGTTTTAAGTGGATGGATCTGCATGTCCATGAGTTGCCACACAATGTCCTCCACGGACACAGCTGTCCATGGGCAGGTGAGAGCCAGGCCATTTGGTGGTGACAGACCTGCGGAGACTCCACAGCCACATAGATCTGGGTTTAATCCCAATTCCAGAAGCTCTGAAATCCTTCCACCTGCTTCTCAAATTTGCAGTGGGAGTTCCCAGCTCCCGGGTTGTCTGGGAGAAATCAGTAAGAGAACGTTGTGGAATTGCTCAGCTCAGGGCCCAGCCTTGGGGCAGGTGTGGTTCTGGTGACCTCTGGAACAGTGTTGGGCCACCAGGCTTATGCAAAGTGCTCAACCGGAAGATTATTCCCTGAGAAAAAGGAAGCAACTCAGAAGGATGCTTGGAAGTTCCCTGAACACCTGGTCAGGCCAATAATCTGGGCCAAGGACTATAATCTCTGTGACCTTCAGTTTCCACATCTGTAAGACTGGTGTGCATTCTCTTCTCAGCTCTGCATCAGGGATGCCTTAATTCAGCTAGAGTAGTTCACTGCAAGGTCGTCAGCAAATGTGAGAAAGGAGAAGGCCCCACCCACATCCAACTGTCATCTTCCAGCACATCTCCAGTAACGATACCTTTCATCCTGGGTGCTATTGCCTGTTCAAACAGTTTGCACTCAGTAAAAGCTATCACATGCTAGCTGGCTGGGAATGTGGCTCGGTTGGTAGAGCACATGAAGCCCTGGGTCCAATCCCAACACTGCCTAAAATGGCTTTGGCACAAGGAGGCACAGGTTTGTAATTCCAGCTCTTAAAAGATGGAGGCAGGAAGATCAAAGGTTAAAGGTCATCTTTGACTACTCATTGAGTTTGAAAATAGTTTGGACTACAAGTGACCAAAACAAAACCAAAACAAACAAAAATCCTCCATGCTAGTAAAACACTCTTAACATTTGTCGGCCATCACTGGACTCAACCGGTCACACTATATAGCTTTACAGGTCTATGAAGCTCTGAATGAAACAGACATGCTGATTCCCAGGCCATTCAGTTTTGCAGGTCTACTGTGTGCTGTGTGAGGCCACCTACACTTGAGCCTCCTAGTTCCTGTTGGTCCTTACAAGTCCCAGAAAGTCCCCTAGGGACTCTCTCTAGGTTGCACGATTTTGTGTGAGTCTGCATCATGTTGAACCTGTGCCTACCCCATCTGGGCGCTCTACCCTCCCTGCCAGGGTCTCAACTGCACCTCCTGGATGAGAGCAGGCTTTGCTGATGTGGTTCACTGGCCCTTTCCGGCTCTGACATCGTCGGTATTTAAATCAGCACATGAATATTTCACAAGCATCCCGGGCGAAAATAACCCCCTGCCTGGTTATGTCAGGCCGCAGCTCCAGTCGCTAGGCCATGGCTCTCTTGCTATTTACGAGACATGCGATTCCGCCAGGCCTCCCAGCAGCAGCCCAAGGAATCGATAGTCTTTAAATAAGTAATTAGAGGAGCTGAAGACTTGGGCAAGGCCTGGATGAAACTGGGGAGTATCGGTGAAGAGCTCTTCCAGGTTCCCTGCAAAGGGCCTCTCTGTCAAACCTTGTGACAGGGCCTGGGGGTGGAGTAAGAAGGGCAGAACAAGACCAAGTTGTACAGTTGCTGGCATTTTTCAGGCTCTTCTTTTGTGCCAGGCTTTGTCTCATTACTGCTATCCCAAACTGTTCTCGCTTAGTCACAGAGGCTCAGAGAGGGGAAATGCATCTCCCAGCACCACACAGCAAGGAAAAGTCACAGGTCTGTCCTGATTAAGCAGGGTGTTTCTCAACTTGGAGCTCTTGCTATCTGTGGCTGGACAACTGTTTGTGGTGGGAAACCAGCCAGCGTGTTGTGTGGTGATTACAACAATGACTGAGTAAAATACAGTGATACGCACATATGAAAATGTCATAAGGAAGCTCATTGTTTTGTATGCCAACTACAATAATTAATGGTGCTAAAAATAACTCGGGGAAGGGGAGCTGCACTCCTCTTGGTCTAGAGTGGTACTTATGGGACCAAAGCAGCCGATGGGGGACACCAAACCTGGCTGCTCCCGGTGTGTCATATTGAACATAGTTCTGACATTCTCTGTAAAATGAGAACCTCTCCAAGGTTATCAAGAGGTTTGAGGGTGTTCACAACTGCAAGTATTCAGAACAGTACCAAACACACCTCTGTAACCTCAGTGCCATGGCTGACAGCTCGAACCTAGCCCTGTAATCTCCCTCAGCCCAACTCTGTCTCTAGAATGAGAAACAAACAAGCAAACAAACAAACAAAACTGTCTTTTAAGATTAGGAAGAAACTTCTGAGATCTCCCTGCTTTCCCCTTCCCCATGAGCTTTCCCACTTACCAGCCTCAACTGAGCTGGAAACTAGCAAGGGACTGCCTTTGGTTCCAAAGGACCCCCAAATTCCAAATTTTAGTCCCCGTTGTGCCTACAAGGTTGGAGGGAGCACTGCACAGCACCTTCCCAGAGCATGGGCTCAAGGCGGCACTTTTGATTACCCAGGAAGCGGTAAAACACACAGAAGCAAGCATATTTTTTCCGTGGACTTGGCCAGCGTATTTTATCAGTCTGTAGTGTGGGTGTTTGTTCCACCAATGATGATCAAAAGCAAGGATCTGACCACTATCCTTGTTTGGGTGTTTGTGAGAAAAGGTGTCCAGAAAGGCCTGTCCCTGTAGACACGGCCTCCAGGATAGGACTCAAGTGTGTTTGTGCATACCACGTTATCCCTTCAACCATCTTATCCTTTGTTCTCCCAAGGTATCTGGACATCCCTCAGCTAGCCTCTTCATGCGACTAAGGAAACTGAGGCTAAGTGGGGTGGAGTTTTGTCCAGAATACATTGTTGAGCAGCCATTTTCTGAGGGGCTACTATCACCCCAGTGGCCGTAGGAAAGCCCCTTTTCAGTGGCACCATGAATGATTCTGGTTGGTGGCTGTCCCCTCCAGGGAGTGATTGAGCATGTTTCTTGGATACACACTTCCTCTTTCTGTGGCCACACCTCCCAGAGCCACAGAACTGTCCAAGTCAGAGAAGGATTTGTAGGACTGAATGACGTTAGTGCAGTAGGAAAGTTCCATGAGCCCAGAAGTGACACAGGTCACCCTTTGTCCATGTTACATCTGCCAGCCATGTTCACAGTGAACCCAGCTTCGATCCCAGGAGGAGAAAACAGATGAATGGACCCTCAGCTGTGTCTTTGTGTTTGGTAACAAGGTGTTGGGGCAAAGTTGACACAGATAGGGTAGGGATCCACACTCTGGCAGCAGCTGGGGTGGCATGGCTGTGGTATACCCGGGAACCAATATCCATAGCTGGAAGTTATACTAAGTTCTCATCCCGTGTTTCATCAGAAGTCTGAGTCGGTAAATGCAACTGTAGGCCTGAAGTCCCAGCAGATGGCACAGAAGAAATAAACCGTTGAGTTCAATTCTGCACACACATGCACACACACACTGAGGCACACACAGGTATACACACACACACACACACACACACACACATAACACACATACACACATACATACCAGCTACTATAACATTTTATTACCCCAGTTGACAAGTATCTGCTTGAGGGACTAGGGACTCTGGGCTGGGTGGCCAAGCCTGCACACCCTCCCAAGGGCTTGATTCTTTAGTGACTCCAAGGCCTTGCAAAGTCCATCAGACATTTAAAGACTGCTACAGCAGTGGACTGTGATGCATCATCTCTGTGGCTGTAGGTACCAGCAGGGGCCTTAGGGACCAGCTGGTAGGCACTGGCCTCCCACAGGCATCTTGGCAGGCTTAGTTAGCACTTTGAGTCTCTGTCCAGCCTGTTTCTTCAGTTTCTTTGTCAGGGGCCACCTGATCGGCTTCCAAAGGGCTTCTTCCAGAACACTGGGGCTAGTCCTCCCAGGCAGCAAGCCCCTGCAGAAGCTAACCTTGGATCATAGGGTCTCAAGTGGTTCTCATCAGAAACCTCTTTCCTACCACCCTAAACCCTACATGGATCTTATGCCTTTTGCTCGAATTACAAGGTCTCAGCAGGAGATTTGGAGTAAATATCCATCCTGGTTTTTTTACATTCTTCCAACATTCAAGGTCAAGGGGACCATGTGCAGAATCAATGTAACTGCTGTTCCCTGGCATCTGTGCATTTGATTTTATGCATTTAAAAAGCGCTATTCTGAGAAAGGATCTGTAGACTTCACTTGATGTCAGAGGGGTCTGGGTTGTTGGAAAGGTAAGCGTCACCTTAGACTGTGGCCTTCTGGCTATAGAGCAGGGTTTGTTCCTTGACAGTATGCATGCCTTGCTTTCCAAGACCCCTATTGGTGTGAGGATAAATCCACCCACTCCCTTCCTCTAGACACCAGTGCCCCTGAGCTCCTTCTAAGTGAGTGTTTCCACAGGAATCCTGTTATTTCAGGTTCTCTTCCTCCACCCGTCTAATTAAGGGGACTTCTCCCTAAGCCAGATAAAGCAGGTGTTGTCTCTGGTAAACACTCTGCACTGAGCCGGGCTGTGTCCCACAGGGCAGAAGAAGCCAATCTGGGGGTGAGGGTTGGGGGGAAAGCTGACTGCACGGTCTAGCTGTGGCCCCATCCTCAGGCAACATGGTTCCTCATGGCCTCCTCTGTCTCACACCTGCCCAAATCCCACAGAGATGGCACAGAGATGGGTGTAAACTGAGTCGGGCAGCCATGAATAAGTGAATGTGTAGACCAGGAGAACCTCACAGGAACAGAGCGGAGGAGGATGGTTCTCTGTGGACCTGTAAGCCACCGCCTGGGGTGGGAGGTGGCATCCAAAGTGGGTGTTTCTGTATGCCAACAGTGGGAAACCAGAGGCAGGTGGTGGTGGCTGAGACGGAAGAAGCCAGCAGGAACTAGGCTAAAAGAGGCTTACCTGTCATAATGGTATCATCAATGGTTGTTGTAAGTCAAAGCTGAGGTCCTTCTGATTATGGTCAGGGCCTCATGCAGGATATCACTGTGAAAGTCCGTATGTGGGAGCCTGATATCCACCCTCATCAATCCTGTCTCAAGCTGTCTCAAGACGCCTCCAGGAAGGAAATCAGGTTCTCCCGCTACCCAACAGACATCCTTAAAATGCTTTTATGGGCCAGCCATTAGTTCACTTGTTAAATCTGGCTTTCCATAGCCCTCCCCCCCCCCCCCCCCCGACCTTCTTGTCCCCTTCTCTGTTCTGGCATTGACCAGCTCCTTCTTTGTCCTTAGGGTCTCCTCTCCTTGTGCTCATCCCTGAGAAGGTGGTGGCTTCCCAGTGCCGGTTCCTCATCCTCTCCTTAACCATTGTCCACCCTAGACAACCCCAATCCTTCCTTTCCCATGCCTTCAGGGACCACTTAGAGCTGAGGTCCTACAGTTTCCACTTTCTATCATTCCTGACTCAGTCATTCAACTGCTGAACTTTCTCAGAGCTCCCCATGGACACCTCAGTCCTAGAGATACCCTCAAGTCAGACTTCACTCCCCCACCCACAACCCACTGTGGACACCCATATAATGTTGGCATAATGCAGTCCTGTGCAGTTGCCCATGAGAAACTGAATCCAACGTCCTCGTGGGTATAAGGAAGGAGCTGGGGACATAGCTCACTTGCGTATGAGAAGCCCTGGGTTTGATCCCTAGCAGTGCCTAAAGCTTTTGGCACTTGCAGAGGCAGGAGGATCAGAAGTTCAAGGTCATTTATTGGTGAATCGGTGGCTGCTTTAGGATATATGAGATATTTGTGTTTTGTTTTGTTTTTAATTACAGATAGTCCTGAGCAGGACAGAAGTGAGCCACTCTACTGACTCTCAGGTGTCACTGTGCGATTAGGACCCAGGAAGGAGCACTGCTTCTCACCTCTGACCTCTGGGCCTACTGGGACTGGGCAGTAAATGTTTACCATATTGATTCACACCACCCTTGGAAGTCAGTGGTCAGCTGCTAACCACACTGTCAATTATTCAGGCTCCCAGGGATTGCATGGAGAACATAGATAGCTTAAATAAAACATGGCTCCATTGCCCTTCCCTCAGAGGCCTGGGCAGGGTGGACAGCCAGCACCCAGGACCCAAAGCACCTTCCTAGATAGCCATGAGCACACACGCCTGGGGTCCCACCCAGAAATCAGTTTACATGTGGTTCTTGAATCCCTCTAGGCCTTCCCGAGCCAGGAGACTGAATCCCAAGGGCAGGACTACTGGAGTCACCTGAATCGAGTTTCAGTTCTGTTCCAATAATCATAGGCTTTTCTTGTCACTAGAGACAGATAGACACTGTGGGAGCCTGGGAGCCATGAAATCATGGACAGGAGAGTCACTCCACAGAGAGGTCAGTCCCTTGGGAACAAAGCTGATGGCACAGGCCACCTCGTGCCCTCAGGTCTTTTTTGGTACCAGATGATAGTGAATGAAGGTACGTTCATTAAATAGCTGCTCACTGTGTGCCTGGCACTTTGTGAGATTTCTTAAGGTGCAATGAGAAGGCTGATTTCTGCCCGTGAGTAAATCCTAGCTGAACACTAACAACAGAAAGGATGGTGAGTTGGGCACAGTTCTAACCTCCACGTGCCTCCTCACACGTTCTAACACTCATTGAGGTCGCTGCTGGTGGCATCTCCGTTATTCAGCCAAAGGAGACTTTTACAGATGAGGCTAAGAAAATGTGCCCACCACACATCCTGTGTAAATGACGGGACTTCAAGTCTCTACTGTCAACTTTTGTTTAGAGTCATGGGATGGAGATGGATGAACATTAGGTAGATGGCCCTCTGTGCAGGACTGTGGAGGGGAAACTAGAGGGACTATAACAGAGGGATCAGTCTATCCAAGATGAATCGTGGGGGAGTGATAGAGAAGACCTTCTAGAAAGTCACAGTCTTCTGGAAAAGGAGGTCCTGAGGAAACTCTGTCTCCTGTTTGTTGCTGTTTTTAGATCTTAGTTTCCAAAGCCAACAGGTAGGGGGGCAATGTCTGAGCCTTCTTGTTGAGTTGATCATATTCTCCCCTGTGGTTGTCTCTGTCACGGTTCCTCTCCTAAAGACCTGAATTGCAGGCCACTGAAAGCCAGGTCTCTTCTCTGGTTCTCTTTCTTCTGATCACACAGGGATCTGCATCCTAGTACCAGTCAGCACCAGAAATCCTACCTCACTCCCCTTCTATCTGCTTTCTCTTATTCCAACAGTTTGAATCCATTGCACTTCAGCAATTCCTGAGATATCTAACCACAACACAAGGACTTTCACTGTCACCCATGCTGGGTTTATAAGTAAAGTGTTTATGATTCATAGTACAAACCAGGACATGTTTGAAAGTGAAAGGGTGCTACTACTAATTGTGAAATGTTAATTCTGCCAGCAGCATAGTGCAAGGCCAGGCAGACAGAGTGGTCATCAATCCAATCCATCAGAAGGATGGGAAAATGTGCAGAGTCTTAACTTGATGGCGGGTAGAATTTGGTGAATTTGACAGCAAGTTTAGGGAAGACTGTAGAGCTTGTGGTGCTTACAGCCTAGATTATGGATTCCAATGTCCTAATCCTGAGTTAAGAGGAGTAGGGGAGTCCTGGCAGAAGCATGGATGATTTGAAACAACTAGAACAGGGAAGCAAGAGCCTTGCAACTTGGCCATTGCTGTGTTCGTGGCAGACATTACTAATGGATCACAGGCCTCTCCTTCCCACTCAACCTTGATTCAAGCTCACAATACTCAGTGTAGTGCCCTGGAATTTAGGACTCACAGGTATTATCAATCTGTTATTGGGAGCTAGGATATAGACTCAAGGGGGACTAACTTCCCATTGTGGTTAGAAGCAAGCCCCAGATCCTCTGCCTCCCTAGTGTTGGGATTACAAGCACATCACCACCCCCAGCTTCTTACATGCACTCTAGGGATCAAACCCATCTTCTCAGGTTTGTGTGGCACACACTTTGTCCACTGAGCTATTTTCCAGGCTCTAGAAGCCTGGGATTTGAAAGGAAATGATCTGTATGTTCTTCTAAGTCAAAGGAAGCCACTGGAGGATGTGAGGGGCAGTGAGCAACTGTTGGGAAAAGGCAGAGTAGGAACTGGAGCAGAGAAATCAGTGAGGAGCATCCCTGTGTCTAAATGCCAAGCGGTCAGAAGGATGACTTTCAGTTTCTGAGGGTTTTCCCCCCCCCCATTGGGTTTTTGATTTGTTTTTGTTTGTTTTTTGCTTTGTTCTGTTTTTGTTGTTTTTGTTTTTTTTGTTTTTGTTTTGTTTTGAGACAAGATGTCATGTAACACAGGCTGACTTTGAACTCCTGATCCTCCTGTCTCCACCTCCCAAGTGCTGGGATTGCAGGTGTACACCACCACACCAAGATAAGTTGCTGGGGATCAAAGCCATATCTTGTGAATGCTTAAGATGCACTCAACCAATTGAGCTATAGCCCCGTCCCGATTTCTGGGTTTCTCAGATGGGTTCTGGGATGGTGCCTTCAGCTAGGCAGGCATCATACACTGGATATCCTGAGAGGAACCTTCAGCCTGGGTACTCACCACACAGAGACCATGCCCTCAAAGGAAGACAGGTCAAACTGGTTTGGTAGGATTGACCAGCACAACTGAGAGAGAGCCTGGAAAATTCTGCACAGGAAATTAACTCTCTGAATACCTTCTCCTCTCTACAAAGGAAGGCAGGGTTCCTCCCCAAAACTAAGAAATAGAGAAAAAGGGTCCAGGGGTGCTACTGAGCTCTTGATAGTTTATGAGGTGACCTCATGAGGAAGATACTAATATGTCATTCATTCCCTGGTGACATGTCTACTCAATGGTGAGCTGCCATGTGTCCCAGAGTCACCAGCAGTTGGGCAGTGCTAGTGAGAGCCCCTTGGGTCCTGGCTCCTAGGAGAGAAGAAGGCAGAAGAGTTTGAAAGCTTCGGGCTTGCAGGTTCCCTGACTTGGAACTGAAGGGAGTTGCTGAGGGGTTAGCTGAGGATTAACTGAAAGAAAAGTGTCGCTGGCCTGGAGAGGAACCCCAGTAACCTGAGGAAGCTTCTACTTACTTCTTCCTGGGAAACCGGAACCTTCAGGACACATGTCAGATTCCAGAGGGTAGGCAGGTGTGCACATGGGTTCATGGGTATGTTTGAGTGTGAATGTGCATGTATGTGTGTTGGTGTGTGTGTGGGGGGGTGCTATGTCTGTGTGAGGGATGGGGGACTGTGGTGTATATGTGGTATCACACATAAAAGTTTAAAACACCAAACCTTAAGCAAAATGATTTATTTTATTTATTTATTTATTTATTTATTTATTTATTTATTTAGACAAGGTTTCTCTGTGTAGCTCTGGCTGTCTTGGAACTCACTCTGCAGACCAGGCTGTCCTTGAACTCACAGAGATCTGCTTGCCTCTGTCTCCTGAGTACAGGGATTAAAGGCATGAGCCACCACTCCCCAGCAAAACAATTGCTAAAACAAGTATCTGAGAGTTTTAATCTGAAAGTTTCAAGTAGACAAAGGTATCAGCAGAGGTTTCCTGTGCCTGGAGAGGTGACAAAGTCCACTTGGTGACTGTGATGGCTATTTCTGACTGTCAACTTGACTATATCTGGAATGAACTACAATCCAGAAATGGAGGGCACACCATCCATTGAGGCTGGAAGACAGGCTTCTAATCAGATCTCGACGTTGAGATCTTGAGATGTAGTGGCCATAAAAAGGTTAAGCCCAGGCAAGGGTAGTACATGCCCAGGAGACTGAGGCAAGCAGATCTCTGAGTTCAAGGTCAGCCTGGAACAAAGCAAGTTTCAGATCCAGGTGTGGTGGCACACACCTTTAATTTGAGCCACCTCAGATTAACCTTTTACCAGAAGCCAGATAAGGATATTGGAAGAAGGAAGACTCTTCTCTGCTTTGCTTTCTGGCACTTACTTGCCAGCACATCTGTTGAAATCTACTTCTTCAGGATTTCAGCTTATACAGAGGACCAGCTGAAACAACCAGCCTCATGGGAATGAGCAACTACCAGACTCACTCTTGGGTTTCCATTCACAGCTGCCCATTGTTGGGTTAGTTGAACTTTAGACTGTAAGTCATCACAATACATTCCCTTAATATATGGGGACATTCCATACGTTCCGTGACTCCAGAAGACCTTGACTAATACAGTGACTATTAGAAGAAATTTAAGTCTGAGTCATGTGGGGAATCACTCTGTAAGCTATTTGCCACAGGAACACAGAAGACGCTAGAATCGGCAAGGAGGTGACTGCTAGAAATAAGACAGAGAGGCTGCATAGAGTGGTATGTGAATAATCTGGCACTGCTCCACTGTGCGCCCTTGCCTACAAGGTCTAAAGAGCCATGGCTACAGGACATAAGTCCCGTGGGCAACGTGAGTCACTGTGAGTTTCGTTGGTTTGGGGTTCAACTCCATGCCAGGCCCTGTGGATGTTGTTGTGAGTTATGTGGAGGCCTTTCCTTCCAAGAGCAAACTTAACTCTTGGAACCCAGGCCTGTAAGTGAGCTGGAAGCTTTGCTGTTCTGGTGGAGGGAGCAGGCTGCAAGTCTGTGCCCAGGCCTGACCACCACCTCCCAGCACAGTAAGAAGGCAGAACAGAACTGAGTCCTGAGGCTGTGAAGGAGCAGGGTCTCCAAACCATAGCAGTTCATGGTCAAGTGCCTGAGGATTCCTGGGGAATGTGTCTGCAAGCTCTGAGCCCTGAGGACCATCCTCTCCCAGAGGGGTCCGCAGGGAGAAGGGAACACTTCTAAAACCACATTGTATACCAGAGGCTGCAGAAAGGACTTCTATTTGTGAGTCCACTACAGAAAAAGGAGCCAGGTCTGGGACTCTTCTGAGAGACCCCTGGGAAGGAATGAGTACAAGGGAGTGATAGGGGATACAGACACAGTACAGGGAAGAGAGGCCTGAGGAACTAGGAGCCTCGGAGCCTGGAGAAGCTGGCCTAAGGCTAGGAAGAGTGGGAACTGGGGTAGGAGCCTCACAGACGCCAGACCCAGGCCTGCTCAGGACCAGCACCTCTGCTGGCAGCTGACCACTGCGGTCAGGAACCCAGTGCCTCTGAGACTGCCCAGGTGAGCAGCAGATCAAGTTTACCTCCCTGTTTCCTTCATTCTCTCTTTCAGGCCTCGGCTGCTACTTGGGACAGCCTGAGCCGTCCTGCAGGCCTGAAGGCCTGGGCTGGCCTCCCGCTCCAGCCCTTTTCCTCATCATTTCACCAGGCTACTCAGCTTCCTTCTTCCCTGGCTCTTGCCAAGTCCTTCCTGGCTCCCTGCCCTTTACTCTTAGAGGCACGGAGGCCAGTCTGCAGATGAAGCCAGGCAAGCCCTGGGGCATTTCCCACCTATAGAGGCAAAGACATAATCAGAAAGCCACATCCAGGCCCCAGAGTTCATCTGAATGACTGTCACACTCAGTTGTGACCCAAGGATTTATGTTCTGTGCCCAAAGATTCCAAGCCCCTCCTTCCTCGGCTCTTTCTTAGAAATGTCTTTAACCCACCCCACAGTTTCAGTTCTCAAATTCCAGCCCCAGATGGAGTCGCAGGCACTCAGGATTTTTTGGTGGGGGAGGTTCTCTAAACCTCAGTTTACCCTTCCTTCATTTACCAGCTTGGCCTCCCTCCCCTGCCCAGTTCAAATACATGAGCTCAAATCTACATTCATCCACTATGGAAGGACAAGCTGGCCTGAGTATTTTGGAGAGTTCTGGAATAGCCTGCACTTTCACACCCCTCCTCCCCTTTGCACTGAAGCTGTTAAATTCATCTGGTGTCTGGGTTGGCGGCTGACCTAGGCCTGATGTTTCATTCTTCCTGAGCTCTAACTGAGACCTGGGACTCAGCCAACACCCTCTCCTGTCTGCTCCCAAACCCACTGTGAAAGGTATTTGTGCATGAGGCAGCAGAGGCAAGTCATAGGGATGCTTCTTTTAAGAGATAAATTCACACAACTTCAAAGGCACCTTGGACTATCCTGCTTTAAAAGGTTCCTTTGACAACCCACCCCTGGGAAGTTTTCACAAGCCCCTTTATCTCACAGGCACCATGGTTCTCCAGCCTCCTTCTGTCTCTTTCCTTCATCTTCCTTTTTGCACCATTCTGCCTCGAGAAGCAAAACCCTCCAGGGCTTTGCCCAGATGTACTGATCCTGTGAGCCTCATCCTGAATCTTATCAGTTGTGTAATCAGAGGAGAGTTACCTAACCTCTTTGGACCTCAATTTTATCTGCAAAATAGATATAAAGATATAGCTAAAAATAATAGATACATATTATAGAAATAAAGATAGTGGGGCTGGAGGGATGGCTTAGAGGATAAAGTGATTGCCAAACAAGCACAAGGATCTCAGTTTGGATACCAAGAAATTGAAATTTAACATGCTGGAACATGTCTGGGATCCCAGTGTTCTTATGGTGAGATGGGAGACAGAGACAGGATGGTCTGTAGGAGGTCATGGACCAGATAGTCTGGCATACACAGTGGCCAACAACAAAGGACAATATCTTAGCCACTCTTCTATTGATGTGAAGAGACACCATGACTATGGCAACCCTTACAAAAGAAAGCATTTAACTGGGGGCTGGCTTACAGTTTCAAAGGCTTAGTCCATTGTCTTTACAACAGGAAGCATGGCAGCATACAGACAGTCACAGTGTTGGAGAAGTAGCTGAGAGTTACATCCTGATCTTCAAGCAGACAGAGAGAGAGAGAGAGAGAGAGAGAGAGAGAGAGAGAGAGAAATATCCTGGGCCTAGCATGAGCTTTTGAAATCTGAAAGCCCAACCCTAGTGACATGCTTCTTCCAACAAGGCCACACCTCTTAATCCTTCTAATCCTTTCAAACAGATCTATGCTGTGGAAAAGCATTCAAATATATAAGCCTTTGGGCCCATTCTTATTCAAACTATCATAGACTGTCTCAGATGAGGTGGAATGTAAAGTCTGACACTCAAAGCTGTCTGCCCTAGGACCCCCACACAACATGTTATAGCATGCAAGACCCCTCCCCCCAACACTATACACATACAAAAAAAATTATTTAGTTTTTCAAGACAGAGTTTCTCTGTGTAGCCCTAGCTGTCTTGGAACTCTGTGTGCTAGGCTGGCCTCAAACTCAGAGATCTACCTGCTTCTACCTTCTGAGTGCTGGGATAAAAAGTGTGTACCACCATGCTCAGCTCCACAATGGCATTTTTAAAAGATGAAGACAATGGGTTTAGTGGTAAGGATTTCATAATAGTCAACTGAACTCCAGCTCACAGGTTAGGGAAAAGGCTCAGTTGGTAAAATGCTTCCCTCGAAAGCATGAGGCATGATGGTGCACTCAGATGACAGAGACAGGCAGATCTCTGAGAGGTTAAAGCCAACTTGGTGTATAGAGCAAGTTTCAGGACAGTCAGCACTGTTATACAGAGGGCTCCTGTCTCAAACCTCATCCTTCCAAAAAAAAAAAAAAAAAAAAAAAACCACAAACCCCTGAGTTCTATCCCTAGAACCCACATAAAGATGACAATCATAGGCTGGGAATATTGCTCATTGGATAAAGCCCTTGCTGAAAGCATAAGGACTAGAGGTCTGATCCTTGTCAGTCATACAAAAGCTGGGTGGGGCTTTGGGGAGATTTAGCCCACTTTCAGCCTTGGGAGTACTTCTCCCTTTCTCTCATGCTTATATTTTAATTAATTTTTAAAGTTTTATTTGCATTAGTATTTTGTTTACATGCATGTCAGTGTGAGGGTGTCAGATCTTGGAGTTACAGACAGTTGTGAGTTGTCATGTGGGTGCTGGGAATTGAACCCAGGACCTCTGGAAGAGCAGCCAGTCCTCTTACTGCTGAGCAGTCTCTCCAGCTCCAAAGGAGTGCTTTTCTCAATAAGCTCTCTCTCTATCTGTTCCTGACTGTATGCCCTAATACAGTCATTTGCACGGGGACAAATAGCCTGGAGCCAGGTGACATCTGAACTCAGAATTGTGAAAGGCACCCTAAGCATGCGTTCTCTGCCACTCTCTGAAGCCTCCTTCCCTTTCTGCCATATGGCAACTCGCCAACTTCCACTGCAAAAGGCGTGGCTTTCTTTCTTCCTTTTCTCCATCTCCCTCCTCCAAACAGCTGCCAAGATTTATAGCTTGCCTGCCCTCAAAACCCCAATAAAATTGTCCTTGAGCTTAAAACAAAAGCTGGGGAGACATGGCAGCTCACCTGAAATCACAACACTCAAGAGGCAGAAACAGGCAGGGGTCAATAGGGCAACCTGGCTAACTAAACTAGCCAAAGTGGACTTCGCCTCAGTACATTAAGTGCATAGTGATAGAGGAAGACACTTGATGTCCGTAAGCACACGTGTCCCCACACACCTGAGAACACACACACACACACACACACACACACACACACACACACACACACGACAAACAGAGAGGAACACACTTGTGGTGCTAGGGAAGTGGACATAGAAGGATCTGTACATGAATGCTCACACAAGTGCAGGCTCAGTTGTGTTTGCTGCTACTGTTATTATTGTTTAATACTTATCCCTGGTTCTGAGGACTGGACTCAGGCACTGAACCACTAAGAAGTGAAGAATGGCGTTAAACACAACGGACACTGACTCTAGGACTATGGAGAGTGAGTGTCAGAGAGACAAAATCTATGCATGGTGACCTGTGCCACCCGGTGAATTTCTGTTTTACACCCAAGCCAGCCCTGATGAAGCTCAGTCAGACTCTCATCAAAAGGAGCACACCTCAGGGGTATCATCACCTGTGCCAAAGCTCTGAAAGGTGTTTGCCTTGTTAAATAGTGCATGGGTATGTGGGTATGTAAGCTTGGACCCTCATTTGTTATTTCTTAAATTGTGCATACAGTGTACACATGGTGTGTGTGTGTGTGTGTGTGTGTGTGTGTGTGTGTGTAGTGTATGTTTGTGTGTTTGAGAATATGTGCCAATATTGGTGTCTGTGGAGGCCAGAAGTAGACTTTCAATATCTTTTACTACTGTGCCAGGCCTTTCTGTGAGCTCTGAGCATCTAAGCTTAGATCCTCATGCCTGCATGGTAAGGACTTCACCACTGAACCATCTCCCCTGGACCTTCTGTAATACCGTCTGATTCAGATGTATCAGAAGGGGCCAGTTCTGACTGAGCCTAGAACACAACCCTTTACAGTTCACTTGAGGTCTCAGTGTTCCAGTTCACGGAATCACTGTAGCAAAGGCCGTCTCTAGGGTTTGTCCCAATCCATGGAATCCTTGTGGCCATCTCTGGGGTCACACAGGAAACAACAGGGACAAAGAAAGCTGGTCACACAGGCCCTCTTCTCTCTCCACCTCATAGATGCTCTTACTTTCTTTGGCGTCAAGGACATCACTGCTGTTGTCTGTGAAGCTCTCAGTGACCCCTCTTAACCACTACCCACTCAGAGGTAGGCTGCTGTCAGCCAGTGCAATGTGGCCCTGGGATCATTGTTCTGGCTTGATTTACACTGGGACAGAGGAAGAGTCTTTCTTCTCCATGGGCCTGGCATGTGTGAACTGGGGTTGTGGGCAGTGCTGAGGAGAGAACAAGATTCTTCCCTGGCCTTTTGACACACTGTGTCCCCAGTGAAAGTAATCCTAAAGTGAAAGTGCCCAGAAACCCTGGGGAACCTGAAGGTGATCTGGTCTGAGCTTTGTGTGTGTGGGCAGCATAGGGGACTGAGTGTCCAGCAGCTCTGGCAAGGACAAGGGAAAGGTTCAGAGGAATCCAGAAGCAAGCCTCACCCCTGGGATGTGGACTTTGGGATTAATACTGTGGCACTGCCTTTGGGCCACAGGTTCCAGGAAAGCAGAACTTCCTCTAGTTGACACAATAATGGTCTAGTTAATGCCATCAATAATTAATGATATTCTGTGCCAAGGCAGCCCTCTGTGCTTTTCAAGGCAAACCCGCCTCCACAGCTTCACTTGTTTCTTCTCCATCTATATTGGAAGATGATGGATTATTCTAAGAGCTGCCACGCCCACGGCCCCCCTAGACAGAAACTGCCTGTCTGGCCATCTGACCCACTTTTTGAACAGTGAATTAAGGTATTCTCTGATATAAAGAGCCACCACAGGTACAGCCCCTCTGGAGAGCCAGGTCCCAACTGCTCTGACACATCTCTCAGGGTTTGAGAATGAGCCTGGGAGAGAACAGAGGCTCTGTTCCTGCAAGGGCAGAACCCAAGAGACAGGAAGAGAAGCCAGTAACAACGGCAAGTGGAGGACGAGGGAGATGAGTCTGGGGGTTGTAGTACAGTTGCTTAGCTGGAAGAAAAGCTTGCTATCCAGGACTTGATAACTGTGTGACACATGAACTGAGCACAAGCATTCAGCAGTCTCTTGACTCCTGATGACAGGAGTGATGTGACCAGCTGCTACATGTTCCTGCTGCCATGACCTCCCCACGATGAGGAAGTCATCTCCAACTTCTTTGAACTGTGAGATAAAGCAAACACTTTCTTCCTTAAGTTGCTTTTTATCAATTGCAACAAGAAAAGAAAGGCATGGATCAAATTAAAACAAAACCTACTCACAAAGTATGGTAACATGTATTCACATAAAAACTTGTACACTCACAAAGTGTGGTAACGTGTTCACATAAAAACTTGTACATGAGTGTTCACAGAAGCGTTTCTGTAATAGTTAAAAAGTGGAAAGAACTTAAGTGTTGATGGCTGATGAGTGAATATACAAAATGTGGTATATCTATGTAAAGGAATATTATTTGACCAGTAAACAGAATATACTACAACTTGAGTGAGCCTTAAGGACATTAAATTTGGGAGCTGGAAAGATGGCTCAGCAGTTAGGAACACTGACTGTTCTTCCGGAAGTCCTGAGTTCAATTCCCAGCAATCACAGGTTGGCTCACAACCATCTGTAAAGTGATCACATGCCCCCTTCTAGTGTGTCTGAATACAGCTACACTGTACTTATATACATAAAATAAATAATTCTTTAAAAAATCATTAAATTCAATACAAAGAGAGATTCTGTTTCAACAAAACAAAACAAACAAAATTATACTTGGTAGAAAACAGCCAGATACCAACAGCTACATGCTGTATGATCCAGTTGTCCAGAATAGGCAAATCTGTAGAAAGATTTAAAAAAGTCATTGCTAAGGCAAATGGGAAGAGGGCATATTCTGGAAATAGAGGTGATTGATGGTTGTACAGCTCTGCTATACCATTGAATTATACTTTAAAAGCATGAGTTTTATGGTACATGGATTATAGTTTCTCTGTAGCCCTGGCTGTTCTGGAACTCTGCAACCAGACTGAGCAGGTCTCAAACTCAGAGATCTGCCTGCTTCTGCCTTTGTCTCTGAGTGCTGGGATTAAAGGTGTACACCACCACTGTGGGGCTGCATGGATTACAGTTTCAATAAAGACAGTATTTTAGGGTTCAGGGATATAGCTCAGTTGGTAAAGCATTTGCTTATTTTGAAGGAAATCCTGGGTTCAATCCTCAATGTGATTAAATCAGGCATGGAGGTACAAACCTATGACCTATTAGGGAGGTGGAATCAGAAAGGTCAAAGTTCAAGGTCATTTTCAGTTCAAAACCATCCTAGTATGTGTGTGTGTGTGTGTGTGTGTGTGTGTGTGTGTGTGTATATAAACACTGCTAGTCTTTGACTCCTCACAACATGCCAGCAGGTAGGTCGAGCACTGTCCACACTTTAGCATGTTAGCCATGCTTGGGAACAGAGGACTTACTAGAGACCTAAGCTTAAATCCTACCACTTTGGAAGCAGGAGAGGTAGGGCGAGCCAGCCAGCTTGACGGCAGGTACGTGAGGACTGAACATGGCTCTGTTTGTCACTGGAGTGAGCTCTGATGCTTACAGGGGTGAGTAGCTCCAAGATGGGAGTCACTTGGAGCAGAGTGAAATACCATGAGCAAAAGGGTATTGGAAGTGTTTCCGTCTGTATTGTGCAGGAGCCGCCAATAGGGAGCCTGGGCAATTCTCTTCTAGGTCACCTAAGCAACAATTTTTTAAGTTGTTTCTAGACAATGGAATGGATAGGAATGGCTTGGAGGAGAAGCAAGAAGGTAACCAGGGTGGGTGGAGGAATTGTCCTGTCCTCTGGAAGTGAGGTGAATGAGCTAGGGCAGACTTCTGCCCTCCAGAAGTTGGCACCACAGCCAGGAGAGTGACAGTGAGCACAGCACATCCAGGGAGCAGTATGAGCGGAAGGAACAGGAGGATGGACAAAATGAAGGGCGAGGGGCCAAAGAACAGAGCGTACAGATGATAGGCAGAGACAGTGTCCAGAATCAATATTTGCTCAATGGGCGGCTCAGACCCACACCTTTCCAGCTGGTGTTCTTTTTGCCTCATCCTGACTGCCTTGTCTCAAGTCAAGCATTCACTCCTATGGCCTCCAGAGTTGCCTGCACTAAGGTGTTTTTCTGCCTTTTTCTTTTCTTTTCTTTTTAGTTCTTTGAAAATCAGCAGCTTCAAAGATGCCCTGTTCACACATTCTTTGGGAATGTCACATTTGATCTGGCCGCTGGACGGATTTGACTGCTGTATTTATGATTTCTGGCACTTTTCCTCTGTGGCTGCTCAGAATAGCTTCTGATCCTGCTCACTCGCAGACACGGTGAAATCGAATCTTCCTGTGCTCGCCCTGATCTAAGTAAGCAGTTTTGCTTATGTAAGCTTCCAGGCCCTCTGGAGAACCAGGCGGTGAGTCTTACACCAGCTGAACCCTGCATAGATGTCAAATGTGCTTTTCCTCACGTGTACATCTTTAACTTGTGTGCTGTCTTTCTGGTAAAGCTGTTTCTTTACCAGAAATTGTGTGTCGGTCAGTAGGACCTGTGCTGGCTCATTTGTACTCCTTTAAATATTTTTGGTTTTAGCCCTTGATGATATTCAAATATTGTATTCTTTGGAAACTTCATCTCCCTCAGTGTCATAGGACTTCTCTTTGATTCTCTGTTGAACTGCCTCATTCTGGAAGAGCGATGGGCTCAAAAAAGTATTTGCTGCAATGATATGGTGTGTGTGTGTGTGTGTGTGTGTGTGTGAATTATATTTCTTATTTCTCTGACAAAATGTCTGACAAACCCAGTTTAAGGAGGGAAGGGGAGTTATTTGAATCCACAGTTCATCATGTCGGGAAGGGCGTGGCAGCAAGAACTTGAGGCAGCTGGCTGGTCACATGGCAACCTCAGCAGCAAGGAGAGAGATGAGCACTGGGTTCAGCTTCCTTCCTTCCTTCCTTCCTTCCTTCCTTCCTTCCTTCCTCCCTCCCTCCCTCCCTTCCTTCCTTCCTTCCTTCCTTCCTTCCTTCCTTCCTTCCTTCCTTTCTTCCTTTTTCTCCTATTCATTCAAAGCAGGACCCCAGTCCATGGAACGATGCTGCCCATACTTCAATTAACCTAATCTAGAATGTTCCTCACAGAGAGTCTCAGAGGTCTGTTTCCATGGTGATTCTAAATCCCAGCAAGATGACAGTAGAGATTAACTGTTATAGTGTGTGTGTGTGTGTGTGTGTGTGTGTGTGTGTGTGTGTGTGTGAATGAATGTACGTGAGCCCACGCCCCCATTGGTGTGGGTGTGTGGGTGTGTGGATGTGTGGGTGTGAGTGTGTGTGGGTGTGAGTGTGGGTGTGTGGGTGTGTGGGTGTATGGATGTGTGTTACTTGAATGGTCTCTGAGTTTAAAATCAAACATCTTCGTGAGAGGGACAGTTCTTTCAAGTTCTAGCTGGTAATTTTAGTCAAGTCTGGGAGCCTAGTAAACGTATTCATACCAAAACTTTTACATGAATGCGTATGGTAGCATTTATTACATAAGAGCCATCAAGTTGGAAACTATTCAAAAGTTGGTTAACTGATAAGTGGCTAATATATTCACATAATAGAATATTACGCAGTCATAAAAAGAGAATTACTGATTCATGCTCCAATGTGGTTAAACTCTAAGAACATTATGCTCAGTGAAAGAGCCAGACACAAAACAACATGTCTATTAGTGTCTTGGAGCTGCCATATGACAGTACCACAAACTGGTGGCTTAAGCTATTATATTAAAAGTATATTCCCGCACTTTCAGAAACTACGAACCAACATGAAGGTGCTGGCCAGATTGTTTCCTTCTGAGGTGTGAGACTTCTTATGTAGCTTCTATCAGTTGCTGTCAGTCTCTGGTGCTCCTTCATCCTCACACTGTTCTCCCTATCTGTCTCTATCTAGTTTTCCTCTTTGGAGACAAATATCAGTCATATTGGATTAAGGCTCATTCTACTGACTTCATCTTAAGCTCTTCTATCTTCTAGGACCTTGTTTTCAAAGAAGATCATGTCCTGAGATTCTAGAGCTAGGACTTCAGAGTATGAAGTTCTATAAAATCACAAAATCACACATTATATGATTCTTTTTGTATAAAGTGTCCCAAATAGGTAAATCCAGGAAGACAGAAAATAGATCCGTGGTTGCCAGAGGCTGGTAGAAGAAGGAATTGGGAACAACTGTTCATGGATACAGAGTTTATTTTTGAAAATGTTCTGAATCAGAACAACTCTGAGAATACACTAAAATCCAACCAACCATGCCCTTTAGAAGGGTGAACTGCCTGGTCTGTGAATTACACCTTCTCAAAGCTGTTATTTTAGGTGCAATGCTCGCCACACTTTTACCACAGCAGGACCAGGAAGAGCAAATATGAAGGAAATCAGCAAAGGCAAAAAAGTTGAAGCCTCAGGTCTTTTTTGTTTGTTTGTTTGGTTGGTTGGTTGGTTTTTTGGTTTTTTTTCGAGACAGGGTTTTTCTGTATAGCCTTGGCTGTCCTGGAACTCACTCTGTAGACCAGGCTGGCCTCGAACTCAGAAATCCGCTTGCCTTTGCCTCCCAGGTGCTGGGATTAAAGGCGTGCGCCACCACCACCGACCGGCTAAGGTCTTTAATTTCTCAAGAAACCTTTTGCATTTGCTGTGTGCATCCACCAGCTACATGGTGGAGAATTTGTTCTGTTCAAACCTTCCCCAGGAATAAGGAGGCTCCAGCTCTATCTGGAAGCCCCTACCAGCAGCTGGAGTTTACTCTTCTGTTGCTTAGAAAAACATAGTCCCTTAAGCCTTCCTGGGCTCCCTGCAAAATGTTTGTCTATCCTGAGGGGTGGGGTTAGGGTGGAGATGTGACTTTCCTCAGACGCCAAATAAAATTTTATGGCATTGTCAGGATTCTAGAGGCTGACAAAATCCTTGACTGTCCCTTGAGCTGCCACCGCGCATCTCTGCTGATGCCTAAGCCACAACGAGGAGTTGACAGAGCCCAAGTACCTAGCTCTGGAATGGAAAACCACTCACATGGTCCACTATTAATAACCACAAGAAGCAAAGGGTATCCTACTGATTGTGACTTTGGGTAGCCAATATGGGGTGAACTGTCTGCTGTGGATTCTTCAGCCAATACTTGGTCCGAGGGCCCCCCCCACTCCGTGTGTGTTTGTGTGTGTGTGTGTGTGTGTGTGTGTGTGTGTATTGTATATCCAGGTGAGCAGGTTGTAGGTGAATAGCATAGCTGGTAAATCCAACTTGGTAAATCCTATGATTTGTTCTATTGCACTCCCCTATCTGCATGCACTACTCTAATGCTTTGGGACCTGAGGTGCCAAACCTAAATCCTTCATCCTACCTCACCACTGACTTGCTGTATGTTTTTGACTGAGTTCTTTAATCCATCTGGGCCTCAGTTTCATCCTCTCTAAGAGGGTATAATGATCCTTTTCACATGAGCTGTGACAAAAATGAAATGAGGCTTGTCTGACATAGGGTCACTTTTGGTTGTCCCTTCCCATGAGGACAACAAGGTCTGGTTTGTTGAGGTCCATGAAGGCTAGGCTGAGAACAAAGAAGAAATAGAATGGATACCAGGTTCCCTTACATCTAGTCCGAACCCCGAGTTCAGCTCTGAGATCCTCTGTACACTGTTCACCCTGCAACATCTTGTGCGACTGGGGTTGGGGCAAGGTGAAGAACAGTGGGATCATGGGAAAGAAATGTATTAGAAGTTGAATGGGGTTGGAGCAAGAGTGGGGGATGCTGCAGTCAGTTAGATGGCTGCAACCGAAACATGGACCTAAGTTCCTAGAATTCCTAGAATGCACATAAAACCCTAGGAATGGGCAGTGAGATGTTGAGCAGATAAAGGTACTTGCTTCAGGACCTGGAACCTATGTACAGGTGGAAGGAGAGAACCAATTCCACAAAGTCATTCTATTGCTTCCACATGTAACCCTGGTGGCTCACCCTCCACCCCACCCCCGACTCCCACATCTCACACACACACACACACACACACACACACACACACACACACACAGAGTTTTGTTTTTGTTTTTTAAGTCAGTCATATTGGTGTGCACCTGTAAACCCACTGTTGTGAAGGCAGAGACCGAAGGATAGAAGGATCCCTGGGGCTCACTTGGTCAGCCAACTTAGTCTAGTTGATAAGCTCCAGACCAGTGAGAAGCAAATAAACAAGAGACTGAAAAGATGGCTCAGCAGTTAAAAGTGCTTGCCGATCTTACAGAGGACCCAGGTTCAGGTCCCAGCACCCACAATGGGCAGCTCACAGCTGCCTTGACGCCAACTTCAGGGCATTTGACATCCTCTTCTGGCCTCCAAAAGCACATGTCTACATATACACAGACACAGAAATAAAAATAGAATATATATTATACACAACTTTTAACCAACCCTGTTGCCTCTACCTCTCAGATCCTGGAATTATGGACATATTTCTTTCATATTTTAGCAATGCTCAACACACTTGCCTTACTGTATAAGTAAAAAACACCATCCTACAGGGCATTTTGTGAAACCTGTAATTCTAGCACTCAAGAGGCTGAGGCAGGAGGAATAGTTTGAAAACCAGTCTGGGCTACAGAGCAAGATCTGATCTTTGAAAAAAAAAAAAAAAGCAAACCATTCAAACAACAGCAACAAAATAAGAAGGGCAGGAGGAGCTGTAACTCGTAAAGAAGTTGGAGCTGAGTTTGGCACACAGTAAACACTCAGTAAATATTTGACATTATCCTTGCTTACTCATTCAGTTGTTTATGGGGAAACCATTCCTGGTGCACATATCTGCTGGTGCCAGAGACACATTGAGCCAGACAGAAACCCTGAAACCATGGAATAGACAGGCAAGAACATTGTCCATCATCAGACAAGGAGACAGCCAAGTTGGAAACTCCTGTGCACAGTAAGGCCAGTGAGGAGGGAACAGCTCCCTGGTCTGAAGAAGCCTAGTAGAGGAGAATGTTCCCTGGGTTACACAGGATGTGTAGGAGTTTGTTGCTGGTAAAGAATCCCAGGAAAGCAGAGGCTGGGAGAGTAGGGTGCAAATTCAGATAAGCCTGGAGGCCCCTGTCATGGCCTTACTGATTCTACCCTGCTTATCCTGGAGTTGGAGTGAGTGTTCATACCACAGGCTGACCTGGGGCGGGGGCAAAGTCACTCAAGAGTTTCTTTCAGCCAAAGGTGAGAAGCTGGAGACAGATGCCAAACAGTATTGTTTTCCAGTAGGATGGCACTCCTTGGGGTGATAAGCACTCTTGAGTGCACCCTGGCTGGCGTGTGCTCACTTCTGGCTACTTGATTGGTAATTCTGGCAACTGCTGAGTGCCCAGTCTGTAGCCAGCATTGGGCTCCATATTCTGGGTTCTGCAGTGTTAGATATATCATGGTTCCTCACGTACTAAACATGCTCTCTGTGAGTCTCACTACAACCCAGTTTCTGGGCTCCACATTTGGGGAAAGCAGTCTACAGGCAGCAGGAAGCTGTGACACTCATGAGATGACTATGGCCAACCTTAAAATGTAGGGCTATTTCAAAGTCACTATAAGTAGCCCGGATTTCCCAACACAAAGAAATGATAAATGTCTGAGGTGGCCAGGTATGGTAGCTCACACCTTTATTCAGGTGGGCAGATCTCTGAGTTCCAGGCCAGCCTGGTCTACAGAGTGAATTCCAGGACAGCCAAGGGCTATACAGAGAAAACCTGTCTCCAAGAAAGAAAGAAGGAAAAAAAAAACCGAGTGGATTAAAAATAGATGCAATTTTTAAAAAAGAATGTACTATTTGAGGAAGTGTCAACACATATCTGTGAAATGGAGAACATTTAAAAAGGGGAAGGCAGAGTTCATTTAGGGAAGGTTGGTGTCTGGTCCTGAGAATGTACCTCAGTGTAGAAGGCTTGCCTACTAGGTGCAAAGTCCTGGGTTCAATACCCCTGTATGGAAAAAAAACAACCAAACAACAACAACAAAAACAAAACAAAAACCCTAGAAGTTCAGCCTGGCATTTAGCACTTTGACCCCACAGAAGTCTGAAATGCCTCTCCTGGATGCCTCTCTGTTCTCTACGCCCTAGGATCCATGGAAGTGTTTTGAGGAACTGGAGGAGTAGAAACTGCATTCAAGTGGAGGAAAATGAGGAAGGGAGAGGCTGGAGTCAGGGAGCCTAGGAAGAGACTATTGGAGGAGTCTCCGCTCGGGCAGGACTACATTGAGAGCCCAGCTTAGTCTCAGCTGCTGTGCTCTCCCAGGCTACCCACACAGCCTCCACCCCACTCCCCAACCCCCACCCCAGCTCTGAAGGCCCCTTCTCACAAGCCCCGCCTGCCATCCCACCCTTCTTTTCATCCCTGCTTCCAGCTTGGCCTCCAAACCTATTCTCACCCCTCCTACCTTCTCCCAGTATTTCTGCCTTCAAGATGCTTGCAGTGTCTCCCTCTGTCTCTCACCTGCTCTCCGTAGCAGGTACTGAGCGGAAAGAAAACAAAACAACACACCACAACCCCTTCTCCTTCCTACAAGCTGGCTCAGAACCATGCGCTGAGCAGAGATTGTCTTCTTTCTACTTTAAGTAAACAGAATTGAAGCAACCTTGGCCTTGGACAATAGTCTTGTCTCTAACGACTTTCCTTCAAAACCACAAATGCATTTTGTCTCGATTTGAGGCCGTTCTTGCCTCTTGTCTGGGCAACCTCAGGGAGGGTGTGAAGCAGCATCTGGCAGCCTGAAGATTTCACCGCAGATGCTGCGCTTTTGTGAAAAGTCAATGCCTCTGCAAGCCAGACAAGATAGCACAGGGCTGCAACCCGAGAGTCAGAGAGCCAGGAGACAGAAAAAGACAGACTATCTCATGGAGAACCCCAGGTCTGATGGGAGAGAGATCAGGAGTCCAGTCCTATGGAATTGTTGTTTATGGTACAACCTGAGCTTGGGCAAGTTACTAAAACCTCCTGCCTCAGTTTCCAGGTTCTCTTTCCTTAGAGGGCTGTTGTAGGGATTCGCTAAGACAGAACACAGAAAGAGATACACACAGAATCCCAGGAGCAAGCACAGAGGGATGAGTGTGCACATTCCTAGGCTAGTAGGGTGCCTGCTTGCATCGCTAGGGCCTCGATTTCCAAGAGCAAATTCAAAAGTGTAGTGGTATATGCCTCTAATCTCTGCACTCTGGAGATGGGGCAAGATGATCAGGAATTCAGGGTCATTCTCAGCTAAGTACTCAGTTTGAGGTCAGGTCAGCTGGTAGCTCAGTGGGAGAGCACTTAGCTTGTGTTTGTGAGGCCCTGAGGGGCTCAGCCCCAGCACAGAGACAGCAAAACACAACTCAAACAAATTCTCCCTAAAAGTGTACAATTCAGTGTGTTAGCATAATAGTAAGGCCGTAAACCCATAATCACCATTTCCAAATCTCGGCCTCCCCCCTCTGTGTGAGTGTGTGTGCATCTCTTTAGCCCCCTAAACTATTTTCAGAACTCAGAAAGACACTTAATACCTACCAGCAGTCACCACTTCAACTTCCCTGCTTAAAACAACCACACTCTGCTTTCTAGAAGTCTCTAAGGTTCTCCTGAACCCTTCCTAAAATGGAATGTGATTTATACATTTTGCGTCTGGTTTTCTCAGCATAGCATTTTCAGGGTTCATTCTTTTTTTGTAGCACAGGTCAGTCCTTTCTTTTTTATGGCTGAGTAATATTCTATTGTATAGCTATGTCACATTTTGTTTGTGGATGAAAAAAGAAAGGAACGTGACAGCTCCTGGGAATGGTGAAAGAGAGAATTTATTAGATATTACACATGCAGGAGAGCAAAGCCAGAAGCTAAGACATTTGGGAAAGTCCAGAGTGGATGTGAACAGATTGATCTGGGCCATGTGGAGAAAGGAGATTGGGGGTTGGGGAGGGGAGAAGGGAGAGAGTGCAACAGCCAAGAGGCCCAAAGGTACAGACAGGGCAATGGGCAGGATGCCAAAATGGTTGGATCATATAAGGAACAGCAGACCAGCTCCCTGAGCTACAGAGTTCAAAATGGGTAATGCCAGCCAGGAGGGCGGGTAACAGGTAAGGACTGAGGGATGCTGGGAGAAGCTGTTCGCCCTGTCAGCTTTGATATGTTAAATAGGCAATTCAGCCATTCTTAGATTTCAGGTTTGAAATCTAAAGTTTCTGTCTTTGACAGTTGATGGACGTTTAGGTTATTTCCACTTTTTGACTGTTGTGAACAGAGCTGTTAGCATTCATGTGCATAGATGTTTTTCCTCCTCTTGGGTGTCTACCGTGGATTATATGGGGCTGCTATGTTTAACTTTTGGGGGGAATTGCCAGACAGGTTTCTAGAGCCTCAGCCCCAGTTTTTCTTGACTCTTAGTTCTCCCAACAGTTTCCCACACTCCATTACCATACAGGAGAGTAGTGACAGCACCAGGAGGGCAGATTAGAGACAGTTCCAGGACCTCAAGCCAAAATCTCCAGGCCTAGGTCCACCTTTTGCAGGTGAAGTTTCATTGAGTTGGGGTTTTGAGATAGTGTTTTTCTGTGTAGCCTTGGCTGTCCTGGAACTAACTATTGCTCTGTAGACCAGGTTGGCTTCAAACTCACAGAGATCCACCTGCCTCTGCTTCCTTCCCAAGGCTGAAATTAAACTGTGTGCCACCATGGCCTGGCTTTTATTTTATTTAATATTTTAAAATATTAAATAAAAAATGTGTGAATCTTCATGACTTTATGTGTTCTAAATGTGTATAGGTGCCTGTGGAGGCCATGCAGTGTCATATGGCAGAGCTTTGGCATTACAGACAGTTGGTAGCCCCCTGATGTGGGTGTTAAGACCTGAACCTGGGTCCTCTGCAAAAGCAATAGGCACTTTTAACTCCTGGCAGGTGGAGGTTTTCTTGTATCTCTGAAGCATAAGAGGTACTGTTTCTTCTGCCCACGACATCACAGGACGAGCAGTTGGACAGTGACAATCTTTCCTCTACCTGTCTTGGCACACACAGCTTGGTATGGTCCTTGAGCCTTAGGTTAAAGGGACAGGAGTAGGTATTGTTAGCATCCTGTCTAAACTCCACCCCACAGTTACCTGGCAACAGCCAGGTAGGCCTGATCCACTATAAAAGGGCCTGCTTGCCTCCTCTTTGTTCTCTTGTTCTCTTGCCTTCGTGCTCCCCCTCTCTTCCCATTCCCTTTCCCATTTCTCTCCAAGTGCTCATGGCCAGCCTCTACTTCTCTCCTCTCTCTCTCTCTCTCTCTCTCTCTCTCTCTCTCTCTATCTCTCTCTCTCTCTCTCTCTCTCTCTCTCTCCTCTCTCTCTCTCTGCCTTTCTCTGCCTCTGCTGCCCTCTTAACTCTCCTCCCCATGCCCTGAATAAACTCTGTTCTTCTATTCTATACTATACCATCGTGTGTCTGGTCCTTCAGGGGGAAGAGATGCCTTGGCATGGGCCTGCTGAGACATCTCCTTCTTTCATACCTGACTGCATCCCCATAGAAGATATTCTAGAACATATTCCTTCTCTCTTATCTTTTTATCTTTTTATCAGGTATGATCTAAAATTTCTGGTACAGAGGGGACCCTGGAAAGATCCTTCCTAGCCTGTACTTCTCTTAAAGGTCTGCCTTCCTGGAGGGGCTCAGTCTTTATTCATGTCCTATAAATCTGCTTTCCTGCCTGGACCTCATGTGACCATGGCCAAGATTCTAGACAGTTCTGTACACACAAGGGCTTGTGTGAAATGAGACTCCTGCTTCTTCACTGGCTCTGCTACCTTGAACAGCTTGCACTACCTTTCGGAGCCTCTCTGGGAAATGCAGGTGCATGTGGAATGGAGTGCTGTTGAGGCTGGTACAGAACAATTCGGGAAAAGGGTAGCCATGGTTATGATTGTTTTTACAGACTGAAAACGACTGCGTGTTGGTGTTGTGTGTCTAGCATGTAGTTTGTGTATAGTACACAAAAGCCATGTTTTTTTTTAATCAGCCTTGGCCTTTGCATGACTGATTAATACAAGGTTGAAGGCCTGAAAGAGGGTGGCCTTAGCTGTGACCCAGAGCATTGATATGAGCAAAAGATACACTCCTAAATGTTTGGGACACACCAAACCACAGGGTGGGACAGAGCTGAGGGATAGCAAGTCAAGCATGAACTAGTGAGCCCATGATGTAAGATCTTTGAGTGAAGGCCACTGGGAGGAGCCTTGCTCTGAGAGCTGCTGGGGTTTCAGGCATCCAAATACCTGCTGTGTAAGCAGCCAGAGCTATTTAAAGATCTAGAAACCAAGCAGCCACTTTGGAGATACCATAAGCTTTCCTGAGAGATGAACTGACTTTGGAAGCAAGAGGCTCAGGACCATAGGCAGCGTGCTCAGTGTGAGCCATACATCAAAGAGCCGGAAGCCAATCTAGATGACAACAGGCTTCTTGGAAGGGCTAGCTCCAAGAGATGCCAGAGTAGATTGTAGAAAGAGCCTCAATCTGAGAGAGAGGGAGGCAAGCTCAAAAGCTGGACCGCAAAAAGTTGTTTTAGAAAAAAGATGAATCTTTAAAAATTATGTGTGTCACAGTGGGGCAAGCTTTTAATCCCAGCACTTGGGAGGCAGAGGGAGACAGTTCTCTATGAGTTCAAGGCCAGCCTGGTATACAGAGCAAGTTCCAGGACAATTAGGGCTATACAGAGAAACCTTGTCTCAAAAAAAATAATAATGATGATAATAATTAATATAATTATTAATATAATACAGGGTGAGAGATAGGTTGGCAAAATGGCTCCATAGTTGAAGACTTGCTACATAGACCTAGAGCCTGAGACCAAGTTTGAACCTCAGAACTCTGGGAAAGGTAGGAGAGAAATGACTCTAAAAATGTGTCTTCTGGCCTCCACATATGGACTGTGGTGTGTACATAGTAATGAGTATGTATACTCGTTCTCTGTCTCTGTCTCTGTCTCTGTCTCCGTCTCTCTTTCCCTCCTCTCCCCCCACCCCCATAATTTTTGAAGGAAAATTACTAGAAAACAATCCCAGGGCATGCTAAGTATATTGAGATACACATTTTTTTTCTTATTCCAACAGATGCACTTTTACTACAAGAAATTTGGCTGTGGGGGAGAGGAAGCTGATGTTGAAAACACAATTTAAAAGTGGGGGAGGTGAAAGGACCTCTCTCAGCCTCACTCCCAGGGAGAAACAGTGCTCACACCCAGAGTGCTTGCTTCACCTGTTTTCTATGCATGCTGCTACGGATGCTTGCTTTTCTTTTTAAAGCAAAAATGGACGCCTGTAATACAAACTGCATGTGACCTACTTTCTAGAATGTATCATGAACTGTGCTCCTCATCATTAAATGAGCTGCTTTGCCACCATTTAATGACTTTATAGTAACTCTCATATGAATGGAACATAATTTATTTAAGTAATTTTCTATTCTTGGATATTTAAGTGGTTTCTAATTTTTCAGTATCATGAGCATCTTCCAAATGATTATCCTAGCTGCTGAAACTCTGCACATCCTAATTGTGTCCTTGGGATACATTTGTAGCAAAAGAATCACTAGAATAAAGACTATGCAGAGTCTAAAGAATTTTGATACATATTGTCAAATTGCTCCCCAGAAGGCTTGTACAGATTTATGCTGTTAGTAGCAAAATATGAGTTGCCTATTTTCTAGCATTTTTATTAACATTGGTTATGATTTTTTTTTCCCTTTGTGAATTTAACAAAGACCAGAATTCACAAACCAGACTGGTGAGATGGACATGATAACAAGGGGCTCTTTTCACAGGTCTATTGTGGCAATCAAGCCACATAATAGATGTGATGTGCTTGGAAAGAAAACACAGTTTACAGTCAGGAAGCTTCGGAAAGGAAATGTGGTGGGGGAATCAGCTAAACAAAGGGCTTTATTTTCCCCCTTAAGTACAATATTAGTGACTATAAAAGTTGAGCTAACCCACAGGTCTGATGGTTTCAAGAAGTGAAATCCTTCCTTTGCCTCCCTCACAGTTCTCTCCTCAGAGGTAAGATGTGTTTTCAGCTAGATTGTCTCCTACATGTTTACAAACTCTGTGTGTGATCATGTGGGTGTGTATGGGTGTGCAACTGTGTACATACACATTCACCCATATGAGTTTAAAAGATTTACTTATTTGTGTGTGTGTGTGTCTGTGTGTGTGTGTGTGTCTGTGTCTATGTGAGTGTATGTACATATAAATGCTAGAAAAGAGTGTCAGATGTCCTCCTCAACTTCTTTGAGGTAGGGTCTACCCTTGATCTCAGGCTTTTGTTTTCTTAGTTAGGCTAAAAGCCAGCAAACCCCAGGGATCCTCCTTGTCTTAGTCTGGGTTTCATTACTGTGAAGAGACACCACAGTGAATGCAATTCTTGTAAAGGACAACATTTAATTGGGCTGGCTTACACTTTTAGAAGTTCAGTTTATTATCATCATAACGGGAAGCATTGCGGCATACAGGCAGACACGGCGCTGGAGAAGCCCAGGGTGCTACATCTTGATCCGTAGGCAGTAGAAGGGGGACTTTCTTCAGTACTAGGCAGAGCTTGAGCAAAGCTCTCAATCTCACAGTGATGAACTTCCTCCAACAAGGCCACTCCTCCTAATTGTGCTGCTTCCCATGGGCCAAGCATAGCAAAACCATCACACTCCTGTTATCACCTCCAGGGGTTATAGGCGTGTGCAAGTTACCAGACTCATTACATGGATGCTGGAATCCAAACTTTGGTCTTCATAATTACACAACAAATATTATTATTTTTCTTTTAAAATTTATTTAATTTATTTACATGAGTACATTGTTGCTGTCTTCAGAAACACCAGAAGAGGGTATCAGATCCCAGATGGTTTCAAGCCTTCATGTGGGTGCTGGGAATTGAACTCATGACCTCTGGAAGAAAAGTCAGTGCTCTTAACTTGCTGAGCCATCTCTCCAGCTCCACAACAAACATTCTTAATGAACAGTCTCTCCAGCTCTAGCCTACAGCATTTTGTTGCTGGTGTACGTGTGTATGTGTGCTCATGTGTGAGAGTATGGGTCCACAGGTCCACAGTTCATACATGGAAGTCAGAGAAAAACTTTTGGTGTTGGTCCTGGCTTCCACCTAACCCAGGTCCTCATACCTGTGCAGCCATCTTCACATCCTGTGTCGTTTTGATGAAAGGAAATTCATGTAAGATTTTATTTTCATCTGAAACAGCACCACCTAATTCTTTGTATGTAAGGTCTGCCTGGATCTATTCTTTCCCCTGAATAGTGTGATAATAACTCACATTCATGCCTTTTTCCTCACACGCTTGAGCAAGATTTGTTGGATCTCATGTGGCAGAATGTTAGATGAAAGTAGTCAGTTGCTCACTAAAGAGCAAAGGCCAGTTTGTTCTCAACTCTGGAGTGGATGGAGGGCTGGAGATTCAAGACTGGGATTCCAGGCTGTTCTTCAGTAGCGTAGCCTGGGTCAGAAGCAGCTGGTCATCCTCTGACTTAACTATCAAGCTTCTGAGAGAAACCTGCAGTGAAGTATGGCTCTGCCTCCAGCACACTTCTTGTTGCCCTCTACTGTGAAGCAAACCACTGAGGAATCTTTCTCTTGTTAATTAACTGGGGCTTTATTAAACACCTTAGCAGCTAGCCAACTGCTCTGACCCAGCCACTCCTGGGAGACATTCTGATGAGAAATTTTGTGTTCTAATTTGTACATCTTTGGCGACAGCCTTTGTGTCAGAGCACACACTGATTAACCAAACACGTCAGTATCAGTTCAACCTGGTCCTGGAACCTCAAATGTTTATCAGATTCTTGCTGCCTGCTAGGTACCAGGCTAGGAATTTATGTCTAGGATAATAGTAAAGATGATGATAAAGATGCTTATCACTCTGTTACTAATGAGAACAAAAACCAGAAGGGAACTAAATGTCTCAATTAGGGCAATGATTATGTCTTTACAGGAGCTGGAGAGACGACTCAGTGGTTAAGAGTACTTGCTGCTTTTGCAGAGGTTTGGTTCCCAGCACTCACAGATGGCTTATAACCATCTATACCTCCAATTCCAGGGGATCTGATACCCACTTCTGAATTCCATGTGCACTGGGCATATATATATGTGGTTCACACACATATATGCAGGCAAAACACTCATATAAAATAAATAAAAATAATTTTAGTCTGTCGTTATGTACATTTGTGCATATATTAAAATTATGTTTATGTAAGAATGCCTACTAACAATAAGATTGCTGCTATTTGTTTATTTATTTTTGCTAACGGGTTCTGAGAATCCAAAGAGGGCTACAAGTGCTTTACACCTAAAGGTTAAGCTGGGTGTAGTGCCGCGTGCCTGTAACCCCAGCACTTGGGAGGTGGAGGATGAGGACATCCTTGCCTATGTATTAAGGTTAAGACCAGCCTGGACTTCATGCAACTAAAAGGAAGAAAAAAAGAAAAAAGAAAAGAAAACAAATGAATAAATTAGTAAGCACACCCACAGTCTGCTGTTCTATAATTTAAAGGCAGTCTACAAGGTGCACCAGGAAAGATCTCAGTTTGTTTTTCTATATGTGCAATCTCTGAATCCAACTTTCTCTGTAATCTCTGTCTCTACCTTCACTATCTAAAAAGAAATATACCATGGTCTGCTGTGGCTATTAGGCTGAATTTATCTTCTTCATAGTGTGGTCTAAATTTTCTGCAATAAGCATGTATCGATAGACTATGTAAAAGAAATACTTTTTTAAAAGGTTGTTGAAATGGTGAAGAAATCCGTAAAAGTAGAAATGATCCAAATGACTAATAAACATGCAAACACACACACTTGCTGATTATTAAAATGCAAGTTAAAGCAGTGTGATGCTCTGTTTTAGCCTATCAACCTTAGAAGAAGAAAATCTGCTATTGAACAATGTGTCCTGACAGCAAAGTGGCTTGAGAAACATCGTAGACTGCACATTTGAGGTTGATTCTGTTTGGTCTTTCTGAAGAGCTCTTTGGCTAGATGTCAAAACCCTTTAAAATATGCAATTTATCAATAAAGTGGATTTAAAGATCTGTGTTTCTATTCTTCAAATATCTTAAGGAAATTATGGAATTGTATACAGGTGTATGATGGGGAGAGCCTGTCACAGCACTTTTTTTTTTTCCTGTTAAAAAGAGAAGTAAAAAATTGTTTAAGGTGGACCTGATGTCCAATGCCTGTAGGACCAGCACTAGTGAAACAGAGGCAGGATGTCCCAGTGCAAGTTTGAGGCCAGCCTGGTCTACATTGTGAGTTAGCTATTCAGGACTGCATAGTGAGTTAACCAGTCAGGGCTATATAATGAGTTGTCTGGTCAGGACTACATGGTAAGTTAGCTAGTTGGTGCTGTATAGTGAGTTAACTAGTCAGGGCTGCATGGTGAGTTAGCTAGTCAGGGCTGCATGGTGTGTTAACCAGCCAGGGCTACCAAGTAAGACCCTGCCTTGAAAGAAGAAAACAGGGGACTAGAGAGATGGTTCATGAGCTAAGAGTACTTGTTGCTCTTACAGAAGATTCCTAGCACCCATATGGTGGTTCACAACTGTCTGTTACTCCAGTTTCACAGGATCTGGAGGCTTCCTCTGGCCTATGTGAGTGTCGGGCACACAAACTATGCATAGACACGCAGGCAAAACACCAAAAAAACATATACTAAACTTTAAAAAAAAAGTCTTAAAAGGCAAGAAAACATCAGCAAAAAATTGTTTAAAAGAACACTGCAGCAGGCTGTGGTGGCACACACCTTTAATCCCAGGCAGAGGCAGATAGATCTCTGGGTTTTTGGCCAGCCTGATCTAAAAGGTGTGTTCCAAGATAGCCAGGGCTACACAAGTGAAAACTTGTCTTGGTGGAGGGGTGGGGGATATGAGATTGAAAACTTCAGCCAGTTAGCTAGAGGCTCTGAGTGTGGGAAAGTGCCTGTAATGGGCTGCAGGAAGCTTCTGCGGGACAGAGTTCTGCTCTCTCGGTCTATGAGGAATGTTTCCCTAGCCTGCACCCCAGAGTCCGGCAGGAAAGGAGGCTGGGAGACGCCTAGACCAAGAGGACTGGCTTGAATCTAGAGGCTGGGCCCAGGGCAGGCTGACCATAAACTTAATCCTGGGAATGGACTTTTCTTTCTAACTTCCCCAAATTGCTGTTTGTTTGTTTGTTTGTTTCCATTTCGACCTCCTTATTTGGGAGGCAGGAGTGATAACCCAGTGGTTAAAAGAACTTGTTTTTACAGATAACCTGGGTTCTATTCCCAGCACACATGTGGTGGTCACAACCATCCGCCATCCCAATTCCGAGGGGATCCAACAGGCATACACTTGGCACACACAAGTGCATGCAAGCAGAACATTTATAACATGAAGTAAAATAAGTAAATCTAAAAATTAAAACAAAAGAGCTTCTCATTTGAAAGCTGCCTTTTCTAATTCCAGAGCCTGAGTTGGAGGGTATCTTCTCCCTAACACAGCCTTCCCTCTCTGCGTCCCACCCCCAGCCTGGCCCATTTTGTTCCATGGTAGACATGTACACTTTGTCAAGTGTTAATTATACTTCAGCAGAGCCAGAGGACAAAGTACTCTCCCAACGAGGCAGGTCTTGAACTTGACCTCTGTCTGTCTGAACCTCTCAGTCTGTTTTTAACGTTCTCTAGCATAAACCATGAGTGCGAGCCAATGTGAGTAAGTGAGTAAGGAGAGAGTGGCAGCCTGTGGATGAGGGTAAGAACCCCTAAGTCAGAGACAAGGAGAGCAGCAGAGAGACAGTCAGAAGGGAATCTGGTGGTAGCACCAGAATGGATCCAGGAACTGACTCAGGTGAAGGTCAAGCCGGATTCCGAGGGTCATTTTGGAGAGGGTAAGGACTCTGGATTTAACCAGACTAAATAGTAATAATAACAAAATAATATCTGCTGTATTGTTGAAAGTTAAACTAGGAGGTTTAGAATGAGGCCTGGCCTGTTAGAGGTGTTCACTATTTAAACGGAAGCTTATGGTGCTTACTAGTCATAGTGGAGAGGGGCTGGTATAAAACCTTGGGTGAGTGTGGATTTGGATGGGTGATTAGTGGGTTCAGGGTTGTCTTTCCTTCCTAAGAGACAGCATCTTATCTCCTATAACCTCCCCGCTCTCCTACAGATGCCATCTATCCCTTAATCTTTCCTGCAGCGCTTAGAACCCTTGCCAATTTTGCTGCCTTCTTTTGCAAGGCTGTCTTTCTGAAACCTCCTGTCGCCTAACCACAGAGAGGCACATATGCTTTGGCTTATGCTTCTATTTAGAGTTTAGGATTTTAAAAGGGTGTGCCTGTATATGTGGGACAAGCATTTGTGCACACATTCGTGTGGGTTTGTGGTTGTGCACACACATGTGCACACATATGTGCTCACAAAACCTGTACTGTTGTATGCTTACACTTGTTCACGTGCGTGTGATCTTCTGCATGAATGCCTGTGCATGCAGGTGAGTTTGTGTTTAAAGAGTACATGCACACATGTTAGCAAGCATATGTACCTGTGTTGGTGTGTGTGTGTTTGTGGTATAGCAAGGTATACTTGTGCATCTAGGGTGGAGGCCAAATGTATATGTACGCGTTTGTGCCTTAGAGTGCTTACAGAAGAGTTTCCCCCCTCCTGCCCCAGGAGGCACCAAGGCAAGTGCAAACTACAAGGAACAAAGGAATAATCTACATAATTTAGCTTTTGATCTCTGTCACCCCTGAGTCCTCTTTGCTCTCACCCCAGCTGCCAAGCTGCTTCGCAGCCCACTAGACTCCACCTTTGAGCTTTGTCTTGTAGGAGTCTTGGCCTCTTCTTGCCAGCTGACAAGGCTAACAGCACCAAAAAGATCCGAGCCTTTACTGTGAAGGCTTGGTATACGAGTCAGCCATAGCAGACACCTTACATGCTCTTGCAAGTCTTCAGGAGTCTTGCAAAGTATGGTAGGTTGAGGTTTGAAGAAATTAAAGATCGGTGGATAAAGCCATTTACCTCAGCGATGCGTTGACGGCTGAACTGCGAATGTTGAACCTGCTGCGCTCTTACACTCTCAGGCCCTACTCCTGGAGAATGCGCAGATGCCACACACTGAACAGCGACCAGCTGCAGTGAGGGAAAAGAGGTCATCGCAAATCCAGTTTGGTGTGGAAGGAAAAGGGGGGTGTCAGTGGTGTTTCCAGAAGAGCACACTCGGGGTTCACAAGACTGAAAAGTTCCAGGTGTCCACGTGGTCCTCAGGCACACAGAGCAGAGAAGGAAAGTCTTATTTATGCTAACATTGTATGCAGAACTGCAGCTAGATTGCATCAACACTAAACCTAAACTCCCTAATCTGGAAAATGTGTTACAATGTTTTCTTTGTTTGTTTGTTTGTTTGTTTAATTTTCTAGACAGGGTCTACATAGCTGGGGCTGTCCTGGAACTCATTGTATAGGCTAGGTTGACCTCAAACTCACAGAGATCCACCCCGACTCTGCCTCTGAGTGCTGGGATTAAAGGCATGCACCACCACTGCATGACTGCACAAGTTCATTTAAACTGATGTTTGTTGATCTCTTACACACCTAACTAATGCTACCTTGTGATGATTCTGTAAGATGTTTCCCAGTATCATCCCTTTTTTATAGTGAGCTGAGGCTCAGAGATGGTTGCATTGCAATCAAATGACTTAGAAACAGAGCCAAAGGGCTGGAGAGATGGCTCAGCGGTTAAGAGCACTCACTGACTGCTCTTCCAGAGGTCCTGAGTTCAATTCCCAGCAACATGGTGGCTCACAAACATCTTTAATAGGATCTGACACCATCTTCTTGTGTGTCTGAAGACAACGACAGTGTACTCATATACATTAAATAAATAATATTTAAAGAAAAAAAAGAAACAGAGCCAAAGCCTGGCAGTGGTGGTGCATGCCTTTAATTTTAATCCCAGCACTCAAGAGGCAGTGGATCTCTGTGATTTCAAGGCCAGCTTGGTCTATAAAGTGAGTTCCAGGACAGCCAGGGCTACACAGAGAAACCCTGTCTGGAAAAAACAAACAAACAAACAAACACCAAAAGAGACAATGAGAGAGAGAGAAAGAGAGAGAGAGAAAGAGAAAGAGGGAGGGGGAGGGGGAGGGGGAGGGGGAGGGGGAGAGGGAGAGAGAGAGAGAGAGAGAGAGAGAGAGAGAGAGAGAGAGAGAAACAGAGCCAAATACAAACCTGGGCACTAACACCAATATCTTTCACAAGACCTTCTAGGGTTTGTTTTTTCATTTTTTAAAATTATTATTGTTGTTGTTTTGAGACAGAGTTTCTCTGTGTAGCCTTAGTTTTCCTGGAACTTGCTCTGTAGATCAGGCTAGCCTTGAATTCACAGAGAATTTCCAGCTTCTGTCTGCCACTCTCAGTCCCGTCTGGGGATTAAAGGCATGCACCACCACCACATGGCCTACTTATTTATTTTTATGTTTATCGGCTTTTAAAGTGTTTAAACAATTTTAAATTATGTGTGTTGAGGGACATGTGCAGGTGAGTGCAGGGGCCCACAAGGCTCAGGGTATCAGATCCCTGTAACTGGAGTTGGGTGTTTGTGAGCTATCTGAGGTGGGTACTAGGAATCAAACAAGGGGCTTCTGGAAGATCAGTAAAGTCTCTTAATTGCTGAACAATCTCTCCAGCTTAGCCTTCCAGCCTTCAAGCTCAGAGAATGGTAGTTATTAATAATAGGTTAACAAGGATGAACATGTTTGTTGATGGTTGTAGGTGATATTAACTTATTAGATACCAAAATTGCCGGTAAGTCACATACTTTTAGTGATTATTTACTTATATGTTTGTTTATTTAAATTTTTTGAGACAGGGTTTCATGTAGCCTAGGCTGGCCTTTAATTCACTAAGTAGCTGAGGACAATCTTGAAGTTCAGATCCTCCTATCTCTACCTCTCAAGTGCTCAGATCAGGTGTGAGTTGCCATGCTTGGCTAGTGTAATACTAGAGGTTGAATCCAGGCTTTGTGCATGCTCGGCAAGTCCTCTACCAACTGAGATGCATCTCCAGGCAGAGCGATTGTTTTTAGAACAAGAAACACTGTCTCCAGGGAAGACAGTAACGTATATTAACAGTTACTTAAGGAAGCCAGACCAGTCTCAAAACCTAGCCATACATTTTACCTGTGTGGCTTTAAGAGACCTACTTCACTGGGTCTCATTTCCTTATCTATTATAGAGGGTAAGAATAGTGTTACTTAGTTCTTCAAAAGACAATCACAGAATTACTATACGACTGAGCAATTCCACTCACATTCAGGAGAACTGAAAGCACACAAACACTGGCTGGCCACATGAAAACCTGAATTGAAATATCTGCAGAATTGTTCACAACAGCCCCACAGCAGGAGCAGTCTAAGCCTCTCCCAGTTGTTGAATGGATGAACAAAATGTAGACTTATGCATATAATAAAATATTATCCAGTCTTAAAAGGAACGAAGTATTACAAAAACCACTGGGAGATACTGGTGCATTCTGGGATGTCAGTATGAAGAATAAGGATTGGAGAGAGAGCTCAGGGGTTAAGGTCCTTTATTGCATTTGCAGAGGACCCAGGTTTGGTTCCCAGACCCCATATGGTGGCTCACCACCCTCATGACTCCAGTTCTAGGGGATCCATTGTTTTCTTCTGGCCTCCATGGGCATCAGGCATGATATATATATACACACACATGCAGGCAAAACACTTATGCACACATAAAATGAAATAAATATACTTTTAAAATTTTAATAAGTGGAAAATAAGGCTGATGAGATGGCTCAGTGGGTAAAGTTGCTCCATGCAATGCCTGATGACTTGAATTTAATATCTGGGACCTACATGGTAGAAGGAAAAAAACCGACTCCCAAAAGTTTTCCTCTGACTTTTATACATGTGCTGTGGCATGTCCCCCCACATGCACACACAAAAAATATAATTTTAAAGTTATAACTAGAAAATAGCAGTTATGATGACTACAGAGCCCCCACGAGATGCTAAGGGAAATATAAAATGGCAAGGCCGCTGTGAACAACTGTGGCGACAGATCCAAGAAATTACATGGAGCTACCACATGACCCAGGGACTCCAGAAGAACTAGAATAAGGGGCTGAACCATTGTTCATAGCAGTCTTATTTACAAGAGCTGAAAGGTAGAAAAACCGTAAGTATCTGTTAACAGATTGATGGAGAAATAAAATGTGGCCGTGGAATGCGGAAGGACGTCTTGATACATGGCACAACACAATGAGCCCAGAGAACATTCTGCTAAGGGAAAATAAAGGCAGGTGTAAATGAAATACATGACTCCACTTGATGAAGAACAGGCAACTTCAGAGAAATAGAAAATGGAGGTTACCAAGGGCAGGGGAAAAGAAAGAATAAGGAATTGCTGTAAATTGTCACAGAATTAATATTGGAAACTTAAAAAAAAATTAGGTATTGCTGTGGTTTAAATAAATGTCCCCCACATGTCCACAGGTTAAAGGCATGTATAGAGCTGGTGGTTGATGGTGCATGCCGCCTTTAATTCCAGCACTCAGGAGGCAGAGAGAGGCAGACCTCTGTGAGTTCCAGGACAGCCTGGTCTACATAGTGAGTTCCAGGACAGCTAGAGCTACATAGTGAGACCTTGTCTGGAAAAACAAAAATAAAAAAATAACATCAACAAAAGGGCATCGTATAGGTGTGTGTGTGGTGCTATCAGAAGATGCTGTGAACCTTTAGAATGGGGGATCTTCTGGAAGGTCCTTAGGTCACTGAGAAAATACTAGTGAATGGAGATTGTGGGACTCTCGTCATTATTCTTTTGTTCCCTGGCTCTTGATGTAAGTAGTCAGATACTCTTCCAGGATGCCTTACTACCATCTCCAGCAGATTTTGAACCAGGACCTCTAAAACTGTGAGACAACCAACTTTTCCCCTGCAAGTCCAATATCCTAGGTATTTCAATAGAGTGATGGAGAGCTGACGAACTACAGATACTAGTGATCATTGTAAGACATTTTGAGTTATTTAATTCCACTGAATTATATGTTTATAATAATTAAACTGATAAATACTTTATATAGTTTACCGCGGTAAAGAAGGGGAGGGGCTGGGGAGACTGTGTACTCATGAAATACTTGTTCCTTAAGCATGAAGACTTGAGTTTACCAGCACTTAGTAAAAAGCTGGGCATGGGAATATGTTTGTAATCCCAGTGTTGGGGAGGCAGAGATGGAAGGATCCTTGGGACTTGCTGGCCAAGCAAAGTTAGCTGAATCAGTAAGCTCCAGAGTTACTGAGAGCACAGATGTACTCAAACACCCATGCACTCATACCCAGAAAACCTTGTGCACACGTATGAACATGTACACACACAAATGTATAAGCACAAAAGCAAATTAATTAATTAAAAGAATATAAAGAATGTAAGCTTGAACTGGGTAGTGGTGGTGCATGTCTTCAACTCTGGAGGCAGAGGTAGGCAGATCTCTGAGTTTGAGGACAGCAGGGCTACACTGAGAAACCCTGTCTGGAAAAACAAACAAACAAAGTAACCTAGGCATGATAGCTTGTGTCTGTAAATCGAACACTTGGGAGGCAGAGGATTGCCAACAGTTTGAAAGCAGCTTGAGTTACATAGTTTCATATCAGTGAGAGTCAGATCCTTTCTCCAAAAGACCCCCAGCCACACACACAAACACACACACACAGGCAAAGAAACAAACAAACAAGCAAAGGGGATCTAGTGGGTGGGGATGTAGCTTAGTTGGTCCACACTTGTCCAGCATGCTCATAGCCATGGGTTACATTCCTAACATCACAGACATCTAGCATGACAGACGGCACATACTTGCAACCCTAGTACTTGGGAAAGGAGGCAGGCAGAAGGATCAGAAGTTAAGGTCATCCTTGCATATTGAGTTTGAAGTCAGTCTTGGTTACATGAGATCCTGTCTCAAAAAAAAAAAAAAAAAAAATCAAACAAGCCAACATTCCAAAACCGAGCTTCAAATCCTATAGGGTGTGAAGGGCCTGGTTAGTGTCTTTGGACCACTCGTTCACAGGGGAGGGTGGGTGGGGAAAATCTTGATTGACAGTTTAACCAAGACTACAAATAATAGAGGAATGAGTGGTGATACTCAAAGGAAAATCCAGAAACAAGTCGAGGAGTGCTTAGCAGTAAATCAGCCCAGGCTGCTGCAAATGCCCTTGTTGCAGGTTCCAGGGAGGGTCAGACATGCTGTGCTCGTGCAATAAGTGCACCAAGATTGAGGTCTCAGTTTCTATCGTTCTACGTCAGCAGCTTTAAATTTGTATGACCTTTGCCTTACAGGTCTGGAAAGTCTAAAAAAGGCATCAGATACCATATTAAGGGATCTGTACTTTATTTGGAGAAACAAAGATGATATCCTCCTCCCAAGCCTCCTAGCTACGTGGTCAACATCTCTGGGCTTCAGCTTTCCTGTTCATTAAACCTGGGCATATTTTGAGTTGTTGTGAGACTTATATGAGATATTTGCAAAGTCCCTAGGATGATGGTAAATGCTCAATAAGTTGTAGCAGTTACATATAAAATGAGGTTTAAAAGCTTAGCCTTGTAGACTGAGGGATAATCGATGGGCATCAGGGAGGCCATAGCACTTTGCACACAGAAAAAAGAAGCTGCATCTCACAGACATTTTTCTGGCTATGATCACTGCCAGAGATAAGGCTTGCCTGCATTTACGCTACCACTTTTTATGGAAGTAAAAAATATTAGATGTACACATTTGTGATAAGATAAATCTACTCCAGAAACATCAAGGATATAAGATGGATGAGTCTTAAAATTAAGGATATAAAATATTGATAATCTACTGTTTCAAATAATTAAGAAACATTCTTCTACAGTCTATTACCAATTTCCCAAAACTTAGAACACAATATCGCTTACTTAATGCTAAGCGGGCACAGAGGATGATTTGATATTTCCTTGAAGCTTTAGAATTTCCTTGATGGCAAGGTCAGCAATTTTGAAATACACTTTTGGATCTCTAGCTGAACAGTTCTCAACCCTGTCTACACATTAGCATCCACTTGGGAGCTTTTTACAAATGCTGTTGCCTGGGTCCCATTTCAAGCCAATTAAATCTAAGTCTCTGGGGGAGGGGCCTAGGCACTGGAATTTTTTGAAACTCCCTGGGTGGTTCAGTTTCAGTGTTTGAGAATCATGTCTCTTAGCAGGGGACTAACCTTCAGAGGGTGCCAGATGCATGCAGAGGTGAGGTCACGGAAAGCATGGTAAGGCACAGAACCGGAACATGACATCACCTTAGAAAGTAAGAAGTTCCAAAGGCTTTGAATGAAATACTTGCTCCAGTGGGAGTTCACATTTGAATCACTGTCCTGGTGATCTTCGGAGTTGAACTAGAGTTGGTCAAATTGGAGAAGCAGAACCTAGGGTGGAGACTAAATTGTATCAGTTGGGTTTGCTGTGTAACAAAAGAGCTCTCAAGTCTAGGAGATTAAAGACATGTTTTATTGTATCTGTGGGTTTTGTGCATTGGCAGGGCAGTTCTGTTCTGTAGGCTTTCCTGTGCTCCTTTAATTAGTTCTGAAATGCTGGCTGGGGCCGTAGTCTATCATTTAGCACCATAGTCTCAGGGCAGTGTTCCATAGGAGCAGGAGTAACGATTGGCAAGTTCTCTTAAGGCCAACACTAGGAAGTCATAGAATAGCCATTTGTATCTTATTCTACTGTGCTCACTCAGCCAATCAGTGAGGTCATTCATTCAACAGGTAGCTTTTGCTAGTCCTGTCTAGGAGACACTCTTCTAGGTACTGAAAAGAAAGCTGTGATTGACAGTGACAGAGTAGGACTTTTGTGGAGCTAGTAGGTCTAGGGGTTTGTGGAAGCATACAGTAAAGAGCAAATCAGAGCATCAGGAAAGTGCAATTCAGGGCTGGAGAGATGGCTCAGCAAGAGCACTGAGTGCTCTTCCAGAGATCCTGAGTTCAATTCCCAGCAACCACATGGTGGCTCACAATCATCTGTAATGGGATCTGATGCCCTCTTCTGGTGTGTCTGAAGATAGCTACAGTGTACTCATACACATTAGATAAATAAATAAATCTTTAAAAAAAAGTGCAATTCATAAGTACTTATGAAGAAACAGGAAGCAAATTAAGGGTTCAGAGAGGGTTTCTGGTGTGGCATTTATACTCAAAGGAGGGCTCTGAATAAATGAAATGAGAGCAGAAGTCTGATGAAGTGAGGGAGTAAGGCAAGCATGTTTGGAAAGTGTTCCAGGCAGAGAGAAGTTCAAAGGTGCTAAGGCAAAAGTATGAGCCTTCATCTGTTTGAGAACTAGCAAGGAGTCACGTGTGGTCACACCACAGAGGAGGGAGAAAGTGAAAGATGATGAGGTGGGAGGGGCGTGGGGCAGAGTGTGTGGACTTACAAACTGTAATAGTGAGTCTGCATTTTATTTCAAGTGTGCAGAGAGAAGTTATTGGCAGGTCGTGTGCAGGTCTGACCTTGATCTTGTGTTTCTAAGTTTCATTCTAGATGCTGGGATGATAAAGACCGAAATCAGGAAGACCAATGGTAAGGTTGTTGCTTGGATACAAAGTGTTTGTAGCAGGGGAAGTGGGGAACAAAGGTCAGGTTCTGGGTGTACTCCGAGGGCAGAGGGAATAAAATTTCCTGAACTGCTGTGTGTGGTGTGTGGAGATGGTGAGACAGGTGAGAAGAAGGCGTAGCACCCGGAGGAAGTGTGCTGCTCTTTACTGAGATTCAAATGGTGGCAGGAAGGGATAGGTAAGAAGTGGGGCACCCGAGTTTGGCTTTGGACATAGCAAATGTGAAATACCTGTTAGTGCCCCAGTGAAGGAAGCAGCAGGCCGTGGAGTAGGAGTTGGGCTGGGTGTGTGGATAGAAATCTAAGTGTTGGGTTGCAGAACTGGCTTAGCAGTAAAGAGTGAATACTGCTCTTGTAGAGGACCTAAGTTCGATTCCTATCACCCACACTGGGCAGTTTACGACCATGTGTTATCCCAGCTCCAGGGAGATTAGATGCTTGTGGCCTCTATGGGCACTGCACTCAATATGCACATCTCACGTATGGGCACACACATGTTCACATGATTTAAAATAATAAAGTAAATTATAAAAATGAAAGTTGAGTGGCTGGAGAGATGGCTCAGTGGTTAAGAGCACTTGTTCCTCTAACAGAGGACCAGGGTTCCCAGCACCTACCTGGCAGTTCACAATCATTTGTCACTCTGATTTCAAAGGATACAACATCCCTTACTGGTCTCTGCAGGCATTTTGTGTTAAGGATGTGCAGATATATATCCAGGCAAAGCATCTATAGACATAAAATAAATGTTTTACTAAAAAGGAAATTTGAATCAGCAGTGTTGGTGCACGCTTTTAGTCCCAGTACTTTGGAAGCAGAAGCAGGTGGATCTTTGTGAGTTTGAAGCCAGCCTGGTCTACCAAGTGAGTTCTAGGACAGCCAAGGCTACACAAAGAAACCTCTTGAAAAACAAAAACAAAAACAAAAACAAAAAACAAAAATAAAAACAATTGAGTATAATCAATATTTTTTATCAAGTCATAGAATAGATGACTCAAGGAGTTTAATAGTGGGAAAAATATCCTCCAAGCCTTTTCTTTGGGTTACTCCAATATGCAGAGGAAAGAATAGGACAAGATCGGTCCCATGCTAAGGCCCTTCAAGGTGGAAAGTTTGGGGAGGGAGGCAGTTTATTGAGTCCTGGAAGTATGAGTTTCCAGAGAACAGGTGAGATAGATGGTGTTTAATACTGCTGAGGAGCCAGGTAAACTGAGGCAGAGACACACCTGACCATTTCAAGATAGCAATGTGGATGGAAGTCACTAGTGCTGCAGACATGGAGCAGAGAAGATTGAGTTTCGAGGATAACTGCAGAGAAATGAGTCTATATGTATTTTTGCCTACAAAGCATAGAAAGGTTTGGGATAAAGCTCAGCTGGTTGGGTGCTTGCCTTGTATGCATGATGAACCCTAGGTTTACCCTGTAGTACTGCAAAGAAAAAAATAAAAAGAAATAAAGAGACAATCACCAATAATACGGAATGAGGAGGGAAAACTGCAGGAATTATGGGCCTGGACTCAGAACACAGGGGAGCAGCCCGCCTTAGGTAGCAGTGTGAACAGCGCTCCCATTGTCTGTAAATGGAGACCAACCCAGAGATGAATGCAGTCATTTCAAGATTTAAAGCATCCAGACCCATCTCTTATCACATGTTCCCTTAGCGTCTGCTCTGTGCCAGGCAGAAGGGTTCACAGATGACTCACCTAGTGTCTCCGACTGGGAGACGGATTTGTAAGCTGACAGTTTCAGTACAATGCGCTAATCACAAATGTGCGTACAAAGTGTTTTGAGAAGAGGGAGCATGAGTAACTGCCCAGAGGGTCAGAGAAGGTTGCATAGAGGTGACATTGGAATGAGGCTTCAGGGAGGACCAGCTCACATCCTGTTTGCTGGAGGAGGAAGGTCATTCAAGGTGGATGGCAGAGCATGTGAACACCTCAGAGGTGAGAATTCCTGGCTGCTTTGCTCTTGGCTCCACCTGCGTCTTTTCTTCTTTCCGCTCCCTTCTTTCCTTTTCCCAAGCTGTCATCTCTCATGCTTCCTTAGTTCAAGAGATTTTTTTTCCCTTTTGGAAAGTTTAATAAACTTCCGTTCAACATGTACTGAGTCATGACAAAGGTGTGTTTCACACTTAAACAAATGTCTCAGATGTTATTTTTCGCACTTAAAGAATGAGCTATTTTTAAAGAAACTCAAACTCGTTGAAACTCAGTCAGGGCAATTTCTGTGACCCCTTTTGAAGAAGTCAGCTGTGCAAAGGAGCATAGCGTCAGGGCTAGCAGGACCAAAGGACCTGGCAGTGCTCTCCCTTAAATGTCTCAGTAAGTCACTGAGCAGCGTCTTCTGCAGTTCTTCTGTGTGAAGCATCCTATCTCTATCTCATCTTCACTTTTTTTTTTTTTTTTGGTAGAAAAAGGAGGACTTACTGAAAGGAGGACATTAGCACAGTGGCAAAAGGACTGAGGCAAGATTTAGGGGAACATTCTGGAAATAAATAGGGCCAGAAATCTACCATTCCTCAGAAACCATCTTGAAGTCTGACCATTTGCATTTCAGTCCAGAAGATTCCAGTGCGCTGTCCTACCCAGGTTAGCAGTTTCTCTGGCTCCTACCTAATAAGTGTGAAGTGTTATAGCCAATGATAGCTAGACAATACTGAAAGGGGAGATGCTGAATACAGTGTACACACTTCTAGTGCCACCACTTGGGAGGCAGAGAAAGATAGATTTCTATGAGTCTGAGGCCAAGATGGTTTAAATAGGGAGTTCTCTGCCAGGCAGGGCTACACAGTGAGACGGTTTAAAACAGAAAAAGAGAGAAAAAAAGAAAGGAAGAAAATGAAGGGAAGGAGGGGCAGAGAGGGGGATTAGGAGAAACTCACTGTTTAACATTATTTAGAATCTAGAATCTAGATAATCAATTGAGTCTAGCAGAATCACTGAAAAGTGGTTTCTAGAAATCCTTTTCAAGAGATCTGGGGATTTAGCTCAGGCTCACCTTGAACTCAGTATGTAGCCCAGGCTACCTTTGAATTTGTGACAATCTTCCTGCCTCAGTCTCCCAAGTGCTGGGATTACAAGCATGCACCACATGCCTGGCTCTAATAGATGTTTCATGGCTGCTAGAAACAACTGTGGAAGAACTAGAGGCTTCCTGACCTCCCTGGTTTGTTCTTGTAGATTCTTCTCTCTTGAAATCAGTTTGTCATCCAAAAAGAAAAAAAAAATGGAATGCATCTGCATGTGTGGTAATGTATACCTTTAATGTCAACATTTAAGAGGCAGAATTTGAAGTTTGATGCCTGCCCAGACTACAGAGCAAGTTCCAAGATAGCTAGAACTACAAAGAAAAAGCCTATCTTGAAAAAAAAAAACCCAATAAATAAATAGATAGATAAATAGATAAATAAGTAGGTAATTTTTGTAACACATTAGTCCAACAGGTATTTGTTGTATGGATAATGCAGGATGTATCTCTGAGGGAATATGGAAAGAGAAAACAATAAATTCTGTTCACATAGGGCCTACAGTCTATGGCTTATTCAAGCTCAGTGGTTGACGTGACCTCTATTAGGGAACTAACATGGGTGTGAGTTTAGGGGAAAAATTCAGTAGTTAGGAACAATTAACAGAAACATAGCAGACATCCAGATAAGTCCCACATAGCCACTGAATGATAGCCAGGAGCTCTGGATTCTTGGTTGTAGCTTCTAGACATTGTGATGAAGCTGGGTAGTCACAGTGACATTTATTAAAGTGGAAGGAAGCCTAAGATGCTTGATGTTCTACAGTGTGTGTGAATAACATTGCATGACTTTTGCATACTTATGTAGGGGAAAGTTTACTAGGTAATTATCTAAGGTGAACAACTCACTCCAGTTTTCAAATGAACAAAGTCCATTTCAGCATGATTTACTATTCCAGAGAGGCAAACACTATGCAAAGTGAATGAAGATTGTACCTGGTTTTGTTTGGATTGTACCAAGGGTTATTTACCATTTTGGAGCTTCTTGTCAGCAACAGCAATTGTACCTAGGCACTGGAGGCCTCATTTGATCTGTATCTGTCCTTGTTGCATTTGGGCCAGTGCTTCTCAGGCTGTAGCATGCACATGAATGACCTGGAGGTCTTGTTTCATTTAAAAAAACAAAAAACAATGAAAGGGATTGTTTAATAATGGAAAGAATCCAGGAGAGAAAGAGAGACTGGCCACATCAAAGAGGGACAAGCTATGGAGTGATGTCCCTTAGAGAGTAGGAAAGGGGGGCATCCAGGCGCCAGAGAGAGACCTGGCTGTTGTTCAGCATCTGATTTTGTAAAAGAAGAGAAGGAAGACAGGAGTGGTGAAGAGAGAAGAATAGAGATTGCTAGACCTTCCTTGGTTCACCAGGACAAGGGCTTTTGAAGGTCCTAAACAAGTGAGGTGTGGCTGTTACTTGTTATTGCTACGTTGTTACCAAGCCTTTGGGTCAGTGCTGACCTGCTTGTGAGAACTTTAACTGTGCCTAGTGCTTTTCTAGTTTAAATTTTCTCCTCTTCGTCCACCTCTCTCTCTCTCTTTCTTTCTTTCTTTCTTTTTCTTTTTTATTTTTTTAGACAGGGTCTCAAGTAGCCCAGCTGGTCTGGAACTTGCTATATAACCAAGAACAACCTTGAACTCTTTTTGTTTTGTTTTTTTTTTGTTTTTTCTTTTCTTTTCTTTTTTTTCATATTTTATTTACATTTCAGACGCCATCCCCTTTTCCCATTTCCCCTCCCTAGAGAAAATCCCTATCCCATGCCCTCTTTTCCTTTTTGCCTTTATACAATTTTTTTTTTAATGTCAGTCAAAGGCTCTATAAATTTAGTAATGCTCAATCAGAAGTGTAACCCAATGCCCAACCTAGATATGTAAACTGTCTTTGACTGGTGGAAACACGTGAACATTTGCCTCCATGCCCCCCTCCCTTCTCTCTCTTTCTCTCTCTCATCACCTTGCTTCTCCTCTCCTTCATCTTCTCCTCTCCCTACTCCATCTCTTCCTCTCGGTGCTCCTTCCCCCTTAGCTCCTCCTACATATCACCCTTCCTGTTAAAATAACACTTTTCTCTCAGAATACAATTAGAGCATAATTATTCCTATTTGTACCAGTGAGGTACAAGATAGTCCTAATACCCAGTCCATCATTTTGTTGACTAACCAGAACCTCTGTCGTCTCTCTTAACTAAAACACTTAGTTTTGAACCTGGCTGTTTTTCTTGGCTTTAGAATGAATGTCAGCTGAAAACCATCCACTCAGATCTTTTCTCTCAAAGTAAATAGCCAGGATTGGCTATGAGACTATAGGTCTTCAACCCCATCAGAAATCCAGAATGACTGAGTTAACTGAAATTATGGGAAGCACAAATCATAGCTTCTAAAACTTAGCCAATTTATAGAGACCACTGAACACCTGGACAGCCCCTATACTACCGAACGTTGGAGCATCAAATCTTCAGCCTTCTGGCCCAAACTCATCTGACAGACCTTAGTGCTGCAGAGTTATTAAGGGCTGATTACTCTGTCTAGGCAGATATAATCAGTCGACTATTCTGCAAGTGTGTCCTTTTCTGGACAGTAATTTGTCTGTAGATGGAGAGAGGCAATTCTTGCCTGGTGGCTGTCTCTGCACAACTGGAGTAACTCCAAGGATGAACCTTGAACTCTTGATCCTTCTGCTTCTACCTCCTAAACTCTGGGGTTACAGGCATAAGCTATATACTGCTTGGTTTTATGCTATGGTGGGGATCGAACCCAGGACTTTCTGTGTGCTATGTAAGCACTCTACCCACTGAGATATAATATTCTTTAGACCAGCATTTTATTTACTTTTATATATGTTAAATTAAAATAGCTACATCTCTTGGATTGCATTGCTCTGGATGTTTTTTTGTCTTGGCCATAGTGTCATCTTTCAGTGTCTTTTGGATCAAGTATGTGTCTGGAAGTTAGACTGGAGTCCATCTACTACTCCTTTAAAAAAAAGTAAAAATATATTTATTTGCGTCTTTCTTCCCTCTGATAAGGATGGGAACAGCATAGTTGTTTGCTTCCTTTAAAAAAAAAAAATCAAAAACCAAAAAACAAACCTCTAGGGATTCCTCCACATCAGATCTCAGTTAGTATTTGAGCTGAGAATGGCTGAAACCAGCAATGCTGCTCTTTGAGCTTATGTGTGATTATGAAGTAGTGTAAGCTTTAGGATGTTACAACATTCATTATCTTCCCACTGTTTATAATAATGGAAATACAGGGAGGAACATATTACCCACTATAGGGAGTGTAGTTTAATTAAATGATTCTTAAGATACAACATTATGCAGAAAAGTACAAAAGAAGAATACACAAATAAAAGGATGTATTAAGTCAGGAGTGGCGGAACATGCCCCTCACTCTCGTCCCAGCACTTGAAGGCAAAGGCAGGTGGCTCTCTGTGAGTTTAGGCCAGCTAGAGTTACATAGTGACACCTTGTATTAAAAACAACAACAACAACAACAAAATAACAAGAACAACAAGAACAACAAACAACATTTATACTAAATGGTAAACACCCATGCAGACAGAATACAATAATCCCCCCTTTTTTCTCTTGAGACTTTCTTTCCTTCTTTCTTTCTTTCTCTTTCTTTCTTTCTTTCTTTCTTTCTTTCTTTCTTTTTTTTTTTTTTTTTTGTATACTAGCTGTCCTGGAAGTCTCTGTAGACCAGATGACCTCAAACTCAAAGAAATCCACCTGCTTCTGCATGCCAAGTGCTGGGATTAAAGTGTGTTAAGTGTGTTCCACCAATGCCTGGCTTGGTGTATTCTTAAAGAGTTTAAAGCAGAAAAAAAAAATTAAAAGCAGGAGCTAGAGATATGGCCAGTGGTTAAGAGCAGGTGCTGTTCTTGCAGAGGAGCTGAGTTTTGTTTCCAGCAACCACAGTGGGTGGCTTGCGACTGCTTGTAACTCCAACTCCAAGGGCTCTGACACTTTAGTCTCTCTGGGCACCTCCACTCATCTCTCATTGCACATACTCACACAAAGCTATATATACACATGCATAATTTAAAAATATTTACTTAAATTAAGTAAGGAAATGTGGAAGTAAAGTTCTCTGCTTTTACATCCAATTCTATTTTTCTAGGCAAAATCAGTAGTGATTGATGTTTAATACTTTTGGTATTTTATCTATGCAAATATACATTTCATAGACACATGAGCTGTTTGTAACCTTCTTTTTCCTTCTTTCCTTAAAAAAAACATAAAACCTGGGAGGCAGAGGCAGAAGAATCTCTGAGGTCAGTCTTCTCTACAGAGAGAGTTCCCAAACAGCCAGGACTGGACAGAGAAACCCTGTATTGGAAAACAAAACAAACAAACCCAAAACATACCAATGAAACGATGTAAGAACAACAAAGCTATCACCACTACCACCACCCAGGTCTCATGTAGCCCTGTTGGCTTCAGTCTCTGATCTTGCCAAATACCTGTGGATGACATTGAAGTCCTGATCTTCCTGACTCTACCTGTCATTTGCTAGGATTACAGGCTTGCTTTAAGCAGTCCTGTAGATGGAACCCAGGACTTCATGTATGTGCTAGGCAAGCAGCTAGGCACGCATTCTACAGCTGAGCCACACTTCGTCCCCTGAGACAGTTTCACATAGCCCAGGCTGGCCAACAATTCTCTATGTAGCAGAGTCTAGCTTTGAGGTTCTGATCCTTCCTTGCCAGCTTTCCAAACGTTAGGATTGCAAGTGGGCATCACCACACCTGGTTATAGCTTTCATCTTTCTCTGGACATATGTGAGACATGACAAAATTTTCTCTGCAAAGTAGCAGATTGAGTGAAGTCAGGGACAGAGAATGTGATGGTCATTTAATCGTGTACTTTCACACTCTCCTTACTTTTGTATCATTTGCTTGTTTTTCAATGCCTTACTAATTTATTTAAACATTTCTATTTTTTATTTTTATGCTTTGCATGCATGAATGTTGGCACACATGTGCATATCACGCCTGTGGAAGTAGGTTAGAGGATAACTTGTGAGGTCTTTCCTTATACCATGTGGGTTCTGGGATTTAATTCTGTTGTCAGGCTGGGCATCAACACCTATACCTGCTGAGACATCTACCTTACTTGCTCATTTTTGTCCCGAGTGTTTGGAGTTGTAAGTCCGATGAAAATCAAAATAAGAGATACTATTGAATTCTTATTGCCATGTATTCTTCCTACTTGAAAAAAAAAAGGCAATACAATTTATAAGTAGTAGGTTTCTAAAGGCCACGTAAGTTAAATGTAGTCTCACCGACTCCTTGAAACAGTACTCTGAAGTATGCAAAATTATGTTTGATTTGACAGATGAGGGCACTAAGACCTAGATCTGCCAAGGTCACACAGCTAGTGTGCAGCAGACCCGGATCCTGTACTGCAGCATCTCTTCTCCCTTGGCAGACTTCCTCTTATACTGTAAAACCCAGCTCTAATGATCTCATCTCCTGGGTATGTGGTCCTTCCTAACTCACTCAGGCAGAGGGATGAACCTTTCCTCAAGATGCTTACAATCCAGGGAAGAGACTGAGCTAAATCACAGCTCAGTGACATAACAACGCACTGTTGAATGGGTGATGCCCAAGCAGGGAGAGTCTAGACCTGTGTCTGAGGGCAGCCAAGGACCTCCAGACAGAGCTCCTGTTTGAATTGATAGAACAATTAGGTTTCCAGAAGGCTAGAAGAAGGTGTCAATCAGACATAGTGATCTGGGGCTTAACATCGACTTCTGGAAGCATAGAAGGTGTTACAGAACTGTGTGGGCATAGCTTGGAAAGGACAGTTTTGTTGTTCCCTAAGGGTCATGTTGGCCTGAAGGAAGGGCAAAGGGAAGTGTGTATGCCCTGAAGTTGATGGCCATACTGCCAAAGCTTTTTAACTCTAAGTATTAACATAATCTTCTGTGAATAAAGTACAGAGGTCATATTTTTTGGTGGTGTTGTGGATGAGACCCTGGTCCCTGTACCGTCAGGCAAGTATCATTGAGCATCATTCCTAGTTCAGAGCTGTTAATATTTCTACCGAGGGGAGTATGGGAGGTCAGTCCCCCACTGTCTGCTCGAATTAAGTGGTCAGGTTCTTTGCTAGGAATTCGCTTTAGGCTAAGGACCTTGACTTATTCTTCAGTGCATTCTAGCACCCTGCACAGTGTGGCACATGCAATACATACGCAGTAGGGTCTGAACGGGCTGGGAGAATGCTAGGCACTAAGAAAACGCCAGCCAAGAGCTGTAAAATAAAACTTGAACCTTTATTTCTTCCCCAGTACCACCGCCGGAACAAACTGGGTAGGGTAGGTGTCTACCCCAGTCTTAAGGAGGGAAATAAGGAGGGAAAAGATTTCCCGGGCCATTAATGGTGGAGTAGGGAGAGATTTTGATTTCTGTTTAGTGATTGTCAGGAAAATTCATATCTATTGTTTTATGCCATCTGCCCAACGGCTCTTAAATAGGAATTACTGTTTTAGTTTCTGTGAAGTGGAAACTGAAGCTCGAGCGGTTCTGTAACTTGGCCAAGGTCACACAACCCGCAAGTGGGAGGGGGAGCGAATCAAGAAGGGATCCGAGTCTTTTACCCAGCCAAGGTACTGCCCGCCCCTCCTCCACCCGGGAGGCATTGCGGCGCTTACTCCGTTAGCGTAAAGGCTGGGGCTGGGAAAGCATCCCGCACCGGGGCGCAGAACCTGGGGAGGCAGGCTCTCATTGCGGCCGGGAGCGGCTCTCAGAACCCCCAGTTACCAAGTTTCTGCGCCCTTAGCTCTTTTCAGCAGTTGGCCTCCGCCCAGCAACGCTTACGCTGCGGGCACAGCGGGGCTCAGGTGCGGTTGCGGCCCGGGCTAGGCGCCGCGAGGTGGGAGGGACGCAGTTTACGTAAGCGGCCTCGCAGGTGCAGGCGGCGGCCGCGGGCCTGGGCGCCCTGCGCGCTCCCAGGTGCGCAGTTGACGCAGGCGGCAGCGCGGCGCGGCGGCGGCGGGCGCTGGCCGGAGCTCTCAGGTGCGGCAGGGTGCGCGTGCAGGGGCCGCGCGGAGGGCGATGGGGCGGGCTTTCCGTTCCCCAGCAGCCGCGGGGCCCGCCCCCTGGATCGGCCAATGGGCGTACTCGGCGGCGTCACGTGCTCGCCGCCGCCGCCGCGGTCGCTGCCGAAGCCGAGCTCGGATCCGCGAGCGCCACCAAGGCAGCAGCCGCCACAGCCGCCGCCGCTGTGTTGAGGAGCCGGAGACGCGGGCGGACGAGGTGGCGGCGGCGGCGGAGCGGGAGCGGGGAGCGGACGCGGGCGGAGCGCGGCGGCGCGGGTAGGCTGCGGCGGGGCCGGCGCCTGCGCGGCGGGCCGTCCCGGGCGGGCGGCGGTTGAGGCGGCGGTTGAGGCAGTTGGCGGAGCCTGCCCGGGCCCCGCATTGTTTGTTGTGCGTCCTTAGCAGCGGCGGCGGCTGCTGAGGCGAGGAGCGCGGCGCAACCCCAGCCCCGTGGCTTGAGCATTGTGGCCGCCGCCGCGGTACCTGGCCGGTCCGCGTCAAGACTGGGGGCCGCCTTGCTTGCTTTCGGGGTCGTGGTCGCGGGTCCCGGCCCTGAACCTCCCGAGGGCGTGGGCAGCGTATGGGGCGCGAGCTCTGGGGAGGTGGGAGGGTTCCGGGCTCGGGGCAGGTGCTGGAGGACGTTGCGGGCAAGAGCCGGGGAGAGGCTCGGGGGGCGGGCACAGGGTGTGGGCAGATTTGGGGGAGAAGAGAGCGTTGAGGGACCCGGCCCCACGGTGACTAGGGCCTCAAGGGCAGGCCTGGGGGACCCATGGGGGCCTAGGTCGGGCTCAAGAGGGAAAGAGGACGTTCCGTTTGGGGGTTCGGACCGGTGTGTAGGGGGGATTTGGGGCCGATAGGGGCAAGTGAGGTGGTGAAGGGAGGGACAAGATGGGCACCTCTAGGCAGAAATGGAAGGAGCAGATGCCCTGGTTAGCGCTGTGTGTGAGGGGCAGGGAATGGGGCAGGCAGCGGGAAGGCCACCGGACGCCTGAAGGGAAATGGCGGAGGAGGGGTCCGTAGCTGGGAGTGTGACGGGCAGGCTGAACCCCAAAAGACAGAGGGAAGGAGTGTCTGAGGAGGGGGTTCTCTCAAATGGTGGAGGGTGAAATTGAGGGTATTCAGGCAGGAGATGTCTGTGTGCCCAGGACGCCAGGAGTTCCCTAGTGAGTAGTATCTGGCTGGGAGGTTTGGAGGGAGCCAGGAAGGGGTTGACAAGCTAGGGGAAAAAAGGCTTGATATTTGCCCTGTATTCAGGGGAGAGGAGGATGGAGCTAATGGGAGGAGAAGTGGTTGACACAGGGACTGAGTTTGAGGGCTTTGGGAGAGAAATGGGGACAAGGAGGTTAAGTGGAGGTGTTAGGTTGGGTGGAGAGAGGTGTCAAGGCAGGAGGTGTGTGTAGCAGTAAAAGGGCAGCAGAAGTGAGTGAAATGGAAGGTGTTTGTGTGAAAAATACTAGTGGGCAAAGGCGGAAGAGGGAACCTTAGGTTGGGAGCACCCTGGAAAGGGATGGGGTCTGTGCCAGGATGGAGAGTGGGGGAAAATGTTTATGGGAGTGGTGGTAAGGTGTAGGGAAAAATGGATGGAAGTATTCCCAGAGCAGGAGGTGTGGAGAGAAGTTGGGAATGAGGAGGAAGATGCAAGTGGGGTATGTTTGAAGGGAAATCAGTGTAGGGTGTAGAGGAAGAAGTGAAGGGAGTAGGCAGGGGACAGAAGAAAGGGAAGAATGGGTATTTTGTAGTAAAGAATGTAAAGGAATGAATAGTGCCTATACTGAAGGAAAGGACAAGGTGTAGGGATTTATGGACTCACAGCTGTGATTAGAAGGGACGGTTGTATGGAGTTGGTGTGGTGAGGGAAGTAGGATGCCTGTGTTTGAAGCAGGAAGTGACTGTGGGGAGGGTTCAGAAGTAGGTTACCGAAGAGTTTGGAAGATTCAAGGTATGGAAGTGTAAGGAAAGATCGGAGGTTTACAGTGTTAAGACATTAAAGGGCAGTGATGATTGCCGCACGCCTTTAATCCCAGTGCTTGAGATGCAGAGGCAGGTAGAGCTCTGAGTTAGAGGGCAGCCTTTTAAGTTTTAGGACAGCTAGGGCCACACAAACACTGTCTCAAAAAACAAAACAAACACAAGCAAGCAAACAATAACAAAACCCAAAAGACAGTAAAGAGTCTAAAATTATTAGGTCACTGAGAGATAATAAAGTGTACAGTGCAGATGTCCAATGGAAGGAGAAAACTAGAGAGGATTACTTTCAGGCTTAGAGGAACTAGAAATTTGGGACAATGGACACAGAATGTGGATCCTAGAACTGTTATTAACAGAGAGTAAAGGACATTCAGTTGTGTTCAAGTTAATTCTTTAGGATCAAAGGTATGATGAACCCCATTTTTAGAGCTACAACAAGTGAATGGGAAAGGAATAAGGGAGAGATGACTACCCACTTTCAAATTGGGCAGTGTGTGGTGTGTATTCACTTAGCTTTGTTGACTGGATAGACAAGTGGCTATACATTGTGAAGAATACATCCACAAGGTAAAGAAAGTGGAATTACAGTAGGTGCATAGTAGATGCCTTTGTGAAGCTGCCTGAGAGCAGGTCCAGAAGCCAGTAATATCATGAACTCAAAGAGGAAGGATACCTTGGTGTGCAGTGTCTTAGGTACCCAGAAGCTTCCTGGGTAATGGGACAGTATTCAGGCATTGCATGATGTAATATCCAAGTCTCATGCTACAGGCTGACAAAAATAATGTAAGCTTCTAAAAGTGACAGATACAGAGCCTTGGATTCTAACCTTTAAAATGTTAATAACCAACACTGAATTGTCAGCTTTTTTTTCCAAGTAATTAAAGTAAACTTTAGCTGAGGCTTTTAGGTTCTTATGTATTTGCTTTGATGGTATATGTAATGTTAGTTTTAAATGAGAGAAGACACTGTGGAGATGGGTGGACATAAGGCCACCATCAGTTTGCCAGGTACATGGGAACTATAGGAGTTTGAACACAGACATTTCAGTGTCTTCTCTCCTTTAGTGATCTGTAGCTTATGTTAGAATTGTGCGTGTGCGTGTGCGTGTGCGTGTGCGTGTGCGTGTGCGTGTGTAGAGAGAAAGAGGGGGGAGGGAGGGAGAGAGAAACATTGATTGATTGGGAAGATTAAGCAAACTTCCTTGAGACTGTTTAATAGTAAGCTCTGTTTCCTAGAACCCTGGAAAGTGAATTCCCTTTTGACAGTTGAAATTTCTGCCTTGTCAGATCTTGCTAAAAAGTAATTTAATGTGGTTATAGAAATACCTTGAGTTGCTAGTCAATGAACTTAATATAGTATATAGTACTACTGTGATTTCAAAGAAAAGGTCTGCTTTGGGCATTTTCTGGGCTGATCCTTTTGTCATTTGGGAAGTATCTTCATGTAGGCATTGTACTTAACAAATAACAAGTTTAAGAGTGAGTAGGAATCTTGCCTAAACATAGTGAGAGGAACAGAACATCAAATTTTAAAATAGTAGTTTGAGTCTTAACTATAAATATTTAAAAATAAAAAGTTAATGATTTTTGAAATCTAGATTTGAAATGTTTAACATAGGGAGTAATGTTCAGAAGGCATTGTTACAAGATTTTATTTTTGGAGGGAAGTGTATTTTAGTATGCCTTTTATTGAAACTTGGAGTTTGTAGAGATTTGATGCATATATAGAATATAATTATAGTGAGCATATCTGCCCTCCCATTGCTCCTGGGCACGAGATTTGAATAGTAGTATATGAGATGAGTAGAGTAACCTTTGAAAAATTTCTAATATGGCCACTGCTTTTTCTTTTTGTCCCCTTCATCTTTTTTAGAGATAGTGACTCATTCTGTTTGTAGCCCAGGATAGCCTTGAAATCCTTATGTCACCCAGGCTGGACTGAAACTTAAGAAACACCCTCCTGCCTGCTAGGTTATAGACACAAGCCATCACATCTGCTGTCTGCTACACACATCATACCTTAATGAATACATTTTAAAGTTCTTCCTGTTCATTGTTGTTATTATTTTTTTGGGGTAAGCAATATTTCCTTGCTCATAATACTCAATTCTGAAATAGTGTTTTGATGAAATGTATTGTTGGGTGAAAATCTGCATCTTGTGATAATTTGTAGATACTTTAAAGAAAGGTAGGTTATTTAGATTTTGCAGACTAAATAATTGAATCCTGGTTTTATGTTCACTGATGACTTGCTGTACAAGACACTTAATCCCTCTGTACTTGTTTCTCTTCCAGAAATCTGACTCCTTATCTATCTCCCAAGAGTATTGAAGTGTTTATAGAAAACAAGTTTGTCTGTTTTTATTTTTATTTTTTTAAAAGACTCCCTGTGTGGTCCTGGCTGTCCTGAAACTCAGTACATAGTCCTGCCTGGCCTCAGTCTCACAGAGATCCACCTGCCTCTGTCTCCTGGGTGCTGGGATATATAAGGCATGTGTCACAAATTTAAGTCTTATAAAGTCTATTCTTGGAAGACTAGACTTTGGTTAATATGAAGATAGTCCCTCCCTCCTTCCCTCCTTCCCTCCTTCCCTCCCTTTTTGGTGTTTTGAGGCAGGGTTTTTCTGTGTAGCCTTGGCTGCTCTGGGACTCATTCTGTAGACCAGGCTGGGCTTGGGCTTGAACTTGTACACATCTGCCTCCTCCTGCCTCTTGGGATTAAAGGTGTGCCCCGCTGACTGACTCCTTATTTCTTTTATCTCTGTGGTCTTTATAGATTCCTTTACTCTCTCTGCACTTGGCATCTCTGTGTTAGTGACTAGCTTGATCTATCTACATAGTGAGTTCTAGGATAATTACCCTGTCTCAAAAATTTTTTGTCATTTAAATAAGTTTGTTGTTAGGAACTTGGAGGTGAGAATTTCATGCACATCAGGGATGTCTTTTAATTATTTTTGTCATTGTTGTTCTACTATATAGTTACCTTTCTTCCATTACTTCTGCAGGTGAATATACTGTTTGTTTGAGTTCTGCTGTAGTTGAAGCATGCCGTAGACATTGAGTTCTAGCATAAGTCCAAGATTCTTTCTAAACGTGATTTTTAGAAGCAGTACTTTCCTAGTTTCAGAGCTTTTCTTTTTTAAAAACGTATTTTGTCTTTATTAATTTAAGTAATTGTGTGTGTGTTTGTCTCTCTGTCTTGAGTATAGGTTGTACAGAGAGAGAGGTGAGGAGAGTTGCACTGGAGCTGCAGTTGGACAGTTGTGACAGAGTTGGTTGCTGGCAAGTGAGGTTGGCTCCATTGCAGGAGCAGTATGTATCTGATCTTACCTGTTGAGCCATCTCTTTAGCTTTATTGATGGACAGTGTATGTTCTGCTTAAAAGGGAGCACTTTGTAAAAATTTAAAGCTTTTTCAGTGTTGTCCTTCATTTATTAGTTATAAAGAGCCTACTCAAGACTGCCACAGCAAACATGTAAATAGTGAATTGTTTTATTAGACATTAATTTGCTTTGATTGTGGCAACATCTGTCTTTAATAGTAGTCTTACTGTACCAGCTATTCCTTCACTGGTTTACTGTCTCATGTGGGACTTGTTACTTATCTTACTGCTCTTCTGTTTTCATTTGTGTTTTGAAAGATTGGCTTTTTAAAATAATGTTAGCTCTTTAAAAAACTTTTTTTTTAAAAGATTTTTTAATTTATCTATATGAGTTCTCAATTACATGACAGAAGAGAGTGTCAGATCCCACTATAGAAGGTTGTGAGCCACCATGTTGTAGCTGGGAATTGAACTCAGGACCTTTGGAAGAGCAGCCAGTGCTCTTAACTGCTGAGCCATCTCTCCAGCCCCAAAAAACTTTTTTGACAGGTAGATATGAGTAACTTTATACTCTAATTTTAGGAAACTTTATTTAGAGGTATTTATACATATAAATTAAATTTATATGTCACTTGAAATAAGATTAATGGTGTTATAACAATTAAATGGTTTATGCCCAAAGCCTGTTGATTTTAATCTAGTTTTGGGTTTTTACACTGAAGAGTGACCTGATCAAAAAATCTGACTGGTCATTTTCATTTCTAATTTCAATTACTGTCCTACAAGTTCATTAGGCACACTGTGTTTAGGAGGTACAATTCGTGCTCTACAGAAGACTTTATTTATGTATTGTGCAGCTGTATGAAGGAAGAAGCTCTAAATTTTTGTTATTTAGGATTCAAGTTTTCTTTTTTTTGTTTTTTTAAAGATTTATTTATTTATTTAATGTATATAAGCACATTGTCCATGAAACACCAGAAGAGGGCATCAGATCCAATTACAGATGGTTGTGAGCCACCACGTGGTTGCTGGGAATTGAACTCATGACCTTTGGAAGAGCAGCCGGTGCTCTTAACTGTTGAGCCATCTCTCCAGGCCCCCCCCCCTTCTTTTAACATAACAAACACTATACACCTGCTTTCTCTAGTTAACTTTAGCACAACTTGAAAGGATGTAGTTGATTCTATTACAGCATTTTGTGATTTCATGATTCATTTCCATATGAAAAATGAGAATTCTACAGCAAGTTGTATAATTTCTGAGGTGTGTTTTGGGTCATGGATAGGATGTAGTTTGTTACGACACCTGCAGAACTTCTTTGTATTTCCCAGATTCTAGGCTTTGCACATTGCAGTATCTTGTTGGGCAAATCAGAAATTTGTTTATGAATTAATCAACTTAGTCCTGTTGACATGCTAATTAGTTATTGTCCAAAAGAGCTTGCCCCCCTGTTCCCCAATGCCTGTTTTAGAATGCCATTACTAAGCTTGCTTTGCTAGGTTAATTCAGAAAGTATTTAGGTTCTAAGGCATGTTTTGTGCCGGACCTAAAATTTCTTAGGACTCAATAATGCTAGGTTGAGTAAAGAACAGATCTTTCCTAGATAGATTGGTCATAAAAGCTATAGCTTATGGAACTGTGCTGTGGTGGTGAATACCTATGGAGGTAGAGGCAGGAGATCTCTGAGTTCAAGGCCAACCTGGTCTACAGAGCAAGTTCCAGGATAGCCAGGGCTACACAGAGAAACCTGTTTCAAAGAAACCAAAAAAGAAAAAGCTTACCCCCCTCCAAGCTTCTCTTCACAAAACAAACAAAACAAAACAAAGAAAACCAAACCAAAACCAAACTAACTATAATTTGTGACTTTGGTTATGTTTAGTTAGCCTTACTGAAAAAAGTCTATTCTAAGATAGTAAGGCTGTAACCTTATAGTAAGAGGTTTATTTCTGAAAGTTAGAATGGAAGCAGTCACTTTAAAAAAGGTTATTTGAGTGTGTGTGTGTGTGTGTGTGTGTGTGTGTGTGTGTATGTGTGTGTGTGTGTGTTTTCATGGTGTGTGTTTGTACCACAGTGGTGTGTTGAGGTCAGAGGACTGACAACTTATGAGGGAGGGGGAGTCTCTTCTACCATTCAGGGGCTGAGGCTTTCAGGTCATCTGGAGGCAATGAAGTCCTTTACCTGATGAACTATCTCCCTAGCCATGGCCTTTGTTTTGTTTTTTTGTAGTGAGACAAGGTCTCATTTTAGCAAATCTGGAACTCACTTGATAATTCAGGGTAGCCTTGAAACATCCTCTAGTTTATAGCTAGAGTGGAGATTAAAGAAGGTACCTGTTGTGATGGAAGAGAAAACTCAACTTTTAAGAATAGTTGTTCTGCAGAGAGAGGATCTAGGTTTGGTTCCCAGCACCCACATGATGGTTACCATCTGAAATGCCAGTGCCAGGGGAATCCAGTAAGCTGTTTTGTGAACTGAGAGGGCACTGGGTACACATGTGGAACATATATACATGTAGGAGAAACACCAAGACACATAAAATAATAAAATCTAAAACCAAAAAATTTATAAGTTATGAAACATACAATGTTTTTACTTTATTTTTTTTAAGTCAGGATTTCATTATGTAGCCGACTATCTTAGAACTCACTATGTAGATTAAACTAGGCTGTCTTCAGAGATTTGTCTGCCTTTGCCCCAAGTGCTGGGATTAAAGATGAGTGCTACCACCATCTGGCTATAATGTTTGCTTTTAAAGGAAAATTAAGGTACAATATAAATTAAGGTCTGAGAACCAAACTCAGGGCCTCTGGAAGAGTAGCAATCACTCTTAACTACTGAGCTGTTTCTCTAGTCCTCAAGTTTAATTTTTATTTTACCTAGTAGCAGCATTTGTCATGGTGGATGCCTTGCCCGCGGAGGTTAGAAGATGCTTTGGAATTGAACCAGCATCCTCTGGAAGAGCAGCCAATGAGTACTCTTAACCATTGACCCATGTCTTTAGCCTCTGACCTCATGGTTTTAAATGCCCAATTTTTCTTTAGCTAGGAACTCTGGGCTTCTTATATCCCACTGCTAGTGTGATATTTCCCACTTACGATGTGTTTTTTTTTTTTCTTCTTCTTCAGGACAGGGTTTCTCTGTAGCCCTGGTTGTCCTGGAACTGGAACTCACAGAGATCTACCTGCCTTCTGAGTGCTGGGACTAAAGAGAATGCCCCACCACTGCTTACTTATGTGCTTAATTGACAACTTAAAGTGAATTTTTTCCAGACCAAATTTCCAACTTTTGCCTAATCTTTTTGAAGTGTATTGATAGGTTATAAGTCTAGCTAATTGATTTTGAAGGTTTTTGCAAAGTTACCTGAGTGGTCAGTGGTTCAACTTGTTTCACTAAATCTGCTCCAGATTTGCTTCATAGTATAAAAACAGTTCATATATTTTCAGTGGCTGGATATAACTCTGAGCTCTCCTTTACTGCTGCTTCTCTGGCTATAGATATTTAAGTAGTTTCTGTCTTATTTGAAGTCAGATGATGAGAATCCTTGACTACTTTGTCAGTATGAAGGTACTGCTTATTCGAATTAAAAAGGTTGAATGATAGGCTATATTCCTTTTAAACTAAAAAAAATTAAAAAAATTAGACTTATTTATATATGTGTACATATGTATGGGTGCCCTTAAGCATGGTGTGCATATGGAGGCTGGAGGACACAGTAATCTATTCTACTTGTGTGGGTCTGAGGGGATGGAACTTAGGAACTCAGGTCTTCTGGCTTGGTGGCAGTGCTTTTATGTGCTGAGCCATTTCCCTTTTTAAAATCCCTTAGGACATAGAGTCACACTGGGAAAGATTAGGCCATCTAACCTAATTAATGGTAGTTAAGGTGTTAGTTGCCAAAACATTTCTAGAACAACTATACTTAAAACACACTGGAAGAGATCAGAGGATTTAGCTTTTGTTTTAAGTACATTTAAGAACAGAATACGATTCTTTTTTTTTTTTGACATGTTTTCTTTTTTTTTTGACATGTTTTTCTTTTTTTTTTTGACATGTTTTTCTTTTTTTTTTATTGGATATTTTATTTACATTTCATACGATTCTTTTAGACTTCTGTTCTTTTGAGTTTTATAGCAGGAAATGTTTATAAAATGGATTTTTTTTTTTGCAAAAGAATATAGATTAATAAGGACACTTTAAAAAATATAAGCTACTGAATGATGATGCCTTTTGGTTAATGCATTTTTAAATAGTCGGAAATGGCATTATTGAGTTTATTAGTTGAATACTTGCATTAGAAGGGTGACCTTGATCTTACTGCTTGATTCATTTCTCTCCTAAATCTTTTTCTTTATGAGAACTTTTAAAGCCTTCTTTGTTCCATAGAGGTTAAGATAACTATTCCAAAGTGGACTACCAAGCTAGTGGCAGAATAGAGGCAAGACGTAGATTGTCTTATTTTGTTCTTCCTCCATTCCCTTTTTTTTTTCCTTTTTCTTCCCCAGGTTTCACTCATGTAGTCATGGCTGACCTCAAATTTATGATAGCCTGGAATTCCCCTACTCCCATTACCTCACTCAAGCTTCTGATTTATAAATACAGAGGAGTAACCCAGGAGTGTTCTTTTCTCGAAGTCTCTCTTGCTTTCAGGAGTTTTTACTTTTTTTAAATAAATCTATTTTCTTTGTTTTAAAAAAGAAAAAAAGTTAGAAAGACATTTGTACCAAAAAACTTGAATGATCATATCACTAGCACCGATAATGTTGAAAAGCAATAAATATTTTTTCCTGAAAAGTCATTTAAAATTAACACATATTTAGTACATTCACAAGGCTAAGCAAACTTTATGTTATGTAGTTTGAAAACATGTCTATCATTTTAAGATGTTAAAAAAAAAGCAGTTTAAACCATTGGAATTATTAAAAAGAAAAAAAGAAAAAAAAGAAAGCTGGGTATGATGACACATGCTTGTAAATCCCAGAGCATTCGAGGCAGAGGCAGGTGGCTCTGAGTTCAAGGTTAATTTGGTCTGTATAGCATGCTCAGGCTAGCCAGGACTACATAGTGAGATCCTATTTCAAACATGAAACAAAACCAACCTTGCAAAGTAAAGGAACTGTTGGAAATTTTGTATTAGAGATTACCCACTTCTGGTGCTTTACTGCTAATGTCTGATGCTTTTAAGGAATAAAGAAAATCTTCCATTTACTACTTAATAGTGGATGGATTATTCTTGTAAGAAATTAACTTCATAGAAGAGTCAGTCATATTAATACTGATAGCAGATATGCATTGTGCATTTCTCAGTCTTTATTTACTCTTTGAAAATGATTGTTTCCCAAAGGAGAAAACTAAAGCTTCAATAACTCCTGATTGATTTAATTTCAGAATTTGAATCCATATGGACCGGCCTCAGAAAGTTGAGTCTCTTTACTAAACCTGGGACTGAGACAGCAAAAACCAAAAAATGGAGGAGTCATTTTGTATGGGGGATTAAGAAGTCTCTTAGAATTATGTATTTGCCTTAGGAGCTCCTCAGACCAGGAAGGAAAACAATATAGGAAACAGCTGTTGGAACTCTTACTAGTCATTAATATAGGAATAAGAAATTTGTAATGTAGTGTCTGAGGTTTGTTTGCAGACATTCTCCACCTTGCCCCATTTATGTCTAGTGACTCTTATTTAAGTTATAAACTTAGGTTTATAAATGGATTGTTTAGAGTAGATTTACCATATTGGAACTTGTTTCCAGATTTAAGATATTTATTTACATGTGGATAGACTTAAGGACGGATGGCCTCAGATAGGATCAAGAGATTTATCCACTTCCTCTAAGATGGTTTCTTATTGGCCCAGAGCTCACCAATTAGGTAGAACTAGCTGGCCAGTTTTTAACTATTGGAATCTATCTGCCTATTTCTTCCTCCATAGTGCTCAGATGGCAAGCAAGTGCCAATACACCTAGCATTTTTTTCCTCTGAGTTCTGGGGGTGGAACTCAGATCCTTGCATTTAGAAGGTAGGTGTTTGCCAAATGAGCCTCCCTAATCCCTCAAAGAATTGTAGTTCCTAAGAAGAATAGAAACAACTAATTTTAAAAAACAGTCTTTGGGCTAGAGAGAGAAACACCAGTTAAGAGTGCTTGCTGTTTTTTCAGAGGACCTGAGTTCAGTTTCAGCCCGTGTTGGATGGCTCACAACTGCCTGCAGTTACTTGTGTACACAAACTCTAACACACTCTCTCTCTCTCTTACACACACGCAACTAGACATGCCCTCAAATTGTGTTTTGAGTATTTAAAAAATAACATTTCTAGCTTTGTTTTATGTGTGTTTTAAGAATTCTCTTATTTTTAAAATTTGGAAGAACTTCTCCCTCCCTCCCTCCCTCCTTCCCTCCCTCCCTCCCTCCCTCCCTCCTTCCCTCCCTCCCTCCTTTCCTTTTTTAAAAGATAGTCTCTCTATGTAGTCCTATTGGCCTTTAACTCAGAGATCCTCCTGCTTCTACCTCCTGAATACTATGATTCAAGACTTGCACCACCATGTCTGGCAAAGAACTTAAAAAGAAAAAAAAAATTGTGTCTGCACATGCCCCTGAAGGCCAGGTGAGGGTGTTGGATCTCTTGGAACTGGAGTTATAGGGGAGTTGTGAGCTGTCCGAGGAAGGTTCTAGGAACCGAACTCTGGTCCTCTATAGAGCAGTAAGTGCTCTTAACCACTGAGCCATTTTTTCACCCTTAAAAAGAACTTTTGGTAGGCTTGTTTTCACCTGTTCTTCTGAAACTCCTTGATAAGTCACCCCTCAGAAATAGGCATTTGTGTAATATGTTTCAGTATACAGGGTTTGGGGTGAAAAAGGATGTAAGAGCTTCCTAGATCCTTTGGATAGATTTTATTTTCCTTAAGATTTGATTAATTTTATGTGTGTATTTGCTTGCAGATATATGTATATACACACCATGTACATACCTGGAATTGGAGTTATGGATTGTTATGAGAACCATCATGTGTGTGGAATTGAATTGCGATCCTCTGCAAGAGCAACAAGTGCTCTTAACTACAGAGCCACCTCTTTAGCTCTGAAGTTGTTTTAGAAAAGGTTTTGCTGGCATAACAATATGAGCTACAGCAGCAGCAGCTGGGCAAATGTCATGTGTTTAAGTGTATTGATAGTTACCCAAAGTAGTATAGATTTTTGACTGTGACCTTTTGTGTTTGCTAATATCCATATAGTAGATAGCTCCATAAATGCATTTCATGCTTTTAAGCTTTTTATTTAAAAAATTAAAAATGCCCTTATAACTTGTCTCAAACATTACACACTACTTTTTCAATTTGATGTAGGAAGAACCAGAAAAAACGTAGAGACAGGCTTTAGTACTTTTCTTTCCTTTTCTTTTCTTTCTTTTTCTTTTTACAGTACATGTATAACATTCCTTTTGTTTGCTTATTTAAGTGGGATGTTTCTTAGTGTCTCATTATATATCCCTGGTTGGTCTGTAACTTGCTATGTAGGTCATGCTAGCCTTGAATGCAGAGATTCACCTGCCTCTGCCTCCTGAGTGTTGGGATTAAAGGTGTGAACCACCATGCCAAATTGTAAATTGGATTTTTGAGGCAGGGTCAAGATTGGTCTCAGAATTGTGGTGATCCTCTTGCCTCATCTACTGTAGTTCTGGGATTACAGGTGTTAGTTGCTATGGCCAGCTTTCACCTTTCAACCCTTCCCCCAAACACCCCCTCTGTCCCCTCTGTGTAGCCTTGGCTCTCCTAGAGCTCTGTAGACAGGCTGGCCTCAGAGAGCTCTGCAGCTGTTTGAGGCAGAAGCCTCAATTTTGGTAGTTTAGACAAAATTAACATTGCATAAACTAATAAAATGTGACCTATACAGTGTCTTCACCCTCCCTCTCTCCTGTTTTGTTTTGTTTTGTTTTGTTTTGTTTTGTTTTGTTTTGTTTTGTTTTGTTGTGGAAGTATCATTGTGCCAATTTCACAGTTTCCTGCAGCTTACCCTCCTTTTTTCAGGATTGCTTGGCAAATGTCTCCATGTCTACACTGATAATTGTACATTTACTTCAAAGGATAAATGGTGTTAAACAAGCTGAGGAGGAGACATTTGCCCCTTAGATCAAATCTTATATATAGTTGGGTGATAACTGTGTCATGCTAATGGTGTTACCACCCTTAGAGATGTCAGCTGTCAGGATTCCCTCCCTCCCCACTCCTGTTTTGAAGTAATTTGTTTCATTTTATGTTTTTCCTGAATATATTTATGCATACCATGTATGTGCATATGGAGGCCTGAGGGGGTGTCAAGACCCCTGAAACTGGAGTTATGTACAGTTGTTAACTCCCATATGGATGTTGAGAATTGAGCCCTGATATCTGTAAGAACAGCTAGTGATCTTAACAGCTGAGCCATCTCTCCAGCCCCAAGGATACCCGGTCTTATGCAAAAGAAAGAAAGTTTAGTTGTTTGGAGAGAATGAAAAGTATATACTTCATGCTAATCTACCTTATGATGATGATTAATGATAAACTATGGAAAGCTATATCCTATTGATTTTCTCATTAATATCATTTTCATAAATTTTTATTTAGTTCAGCAAAACATACCAAAGGCCTTTTTATAACTGTGGGGTGGAGGTTATGAAGAATCAGTCTAAGAATATTAGCTGTGGAGGGGACTTTGGGGATCAACTAGACTAACCCTCTTATCTTGTTGATGAGAAAGCTGGCTCAAGAAGTTGTGGGTTGGTCAGGACATAGTAAGTGAAGGTCTGATTCTTAGACTCTATACTGATTTCAGTACAGTGAAGGTAACTAGTAAAAGTTGAGAGATTGGACTCTGGAGTCACACAGACTTGATTTTAAGTCGAGATTCTGCTGCTTATTCCCTGTGGCCCTTGGCAAGTAACTCTGAGTCTGTTTCCTGCTCTGTGCTACTTTGTGGGGTCCTGAGAATGAAGAGATAATGTAAATGTAGCACAGTGCCAGGCAGGCATTTGATCAGAGCTCAGTAAGTGCTGTCTGGTCTGTCTGTTTTTTTTTTTTTTTTTTGGTTTTTTTGAGATAGGGTTTTTCTGTGTAGCTCTGGCTGTCCTGGAACTCACTCTGTAGACCAGGCTGGCCTCGAACTCAGAAATCCGCCTGCCTCTGCCTCCCAAGTGCTGGGATTAAAGGCGTGCACCACCACTGCCCGGCCTGTCTGGTCTTTCTTTTTCTTTCTTTTTTTTTTTTTTTGATTACTCAGAACAGGTCATATGGCTAAGTGATTGTTATCTTTATGAAATAGGATCAATGACAACACTTTTATATGTCAGAGCCCTTCACTGAAAATTTGAGTTGTTGGTTGATTGGAGGAGGACACTGCTTACTGCAAAATGGTCAAAAATCTTTATCAACTGCTCCCAAATACAGTGCCAACATATACGTCTCCCTCCCTCCCTCCCTCCCTCACTCCCTTCCTCCCTCCCTTCTTCCCTCCCTCCCTTCTTCCCTCCCTCCCTCTCTCCTTCCCTTTCTCCCTCCCTCCCTCCCTTCTTCCCTTCCTCCCTTCCTCCCTCTCCTCCTTCCTAAGACAGGGTTTCTCTATATAGCCTTTGCTGTCCTAGAACTAGCTTTGTAGACCAGACTGGCTTCAAACCCACAGAGATCTGCCTGCCTCCACAAAGTACTGGGATTAAAGGTGTGCATCATTATTACCTGGCTGACATTGTCGTTTTGTTTGTGTATGTGTGTATATATTTTTTAAATTTTAATTTATTTTTAATTATTTTTTATTTATTTATATTTTTGGAGATAAGAGTTACTATATAACTGTTCTGGAACTTGCTATGTAGACCTAGCTGACCTTGAACTCAGAGATCTGACTGCCTCTCATGTACTACCATGTCTGGATTCAAGCTTTTTTTGGACCCTTTTATACTCTTAAAAAGTTGAGGATCTTAAAGATCTTTTGTTTATATGTTTTATTATTTACTGATATCTAGAAAGTATATACTGGAAATTATTTCCATTTTATAAATGAATAATTAAAATTTGTGTGCACTTAGAAGTGCATGCGTGTACTAATATGTCTATGGAGGCTGGTAGATCCCCAAGAATTGGAGTTAACACAGTTGTGAGCATCCTGATGTGAGTTTTGGGATCCAGATTTAGGTCCTCACAGTTGCAGTAAATACTCTTAATTACTGAGGTCTTTTTAGTTCCTGTTTTACTAATTTAAAAAATGCCATTGGTGGTGGGTGGCGGCAGCAGCTATGGTGACTGCAAAGAAAAAAAAGGGTCAACCTATAAGAAAATTGAGAAAAGTAGCTGTTGATTTTTACATTTTAATTTAGTATAGCTTAATAGAAGATCTACTTCTGTGTTTAATTTGTTTTGGTTGAAGATGAGCAATTTACCTTAGATAAGTAGCTAGAAAAGGGTAGTTTCTCATACAATTTTAGATATTTTAATACTATCTAGTATTTGACAGATAGTAGGCTTTTAAGATTTATTTTAAAAAATATGTATGTATGTGAGCCTTCAGGAGTTCATGTCCTTATGTACATGCATAAGTCCACAGAGGCCACAAGAAGGCATAGGATCCCCTGGAACTGGAATTATAGGCAGTTGTGAACCAACATGTTCATATTGGGAACTTAACTTAGACCCTCTGTAAGAATGGTCAGTGATCTTAACAGCTGAGCCCAAGCATTAGGGCCCCCCCCCCCCCCCCCCCCCCCCCCCCCCCCCCCGCCACCCCCAACAGGGTTTCTCTGTGTAGTCCTGGCTGTCCTGGAACTTACTCTGTAGACCAGGCTGGCCTCGAACTCAGAAATCCGCCTGCCTCTGCCTCCCAAGTGCTGGGATTAAAGGTGTATGTTACCACCGCCCAGCAGGGTTTTGTTTGTTTGTTTTTTTTTTAATATTATTTATTTACAAAATATATACAAAACAGATCAAAGTACGGATACCATCAAAGTCCAGCTTGGTGAACCAGTCAGTGGGCTTTATTGATGTTACTTACAGGAGCAGAAATGACTCAGGTACAACTGCATCATCAAAGCCCACCCCAGCACAGGTGACAGTTAACAAAAGCTGGGAACCTGGAGCACATTGCACAACCTATATAACTCAGTAGGTTTGATAGTATCCTTTCCAAGTAACTCTTGTCCACACCTCATCTAGGTAGCTCAGCTGGTTTCTGCTACTTCGAGGCAGCTGGTCTGGTCTCAAGAGTTTGCAACTTTGCTTCTCAGAGAGTCTGCTTTCAAATTTTTATTGCTTAATCTGCCAGGGAGGGGCCTAGTGAATCTGGTCAGTTTTCAGGGACTTCCTGGGGTTATTTTGAGTTGTTTACTTGCCCTGTTTAAAGAGCTTCTCCGAAGGATCAAAGGATCGAGGAAACTATCATACAGTAGCCAAGCATTAGAAAACACTCAGGGGCTGTTACAGTTTTTTTCAGATCAGTATTATCTCTGATACATTATTTACATAAGACATGTAGACTTCTTAATATTTTGGATATTTTAGGTACTATGCTAATCTGCTTTGTGTATATTGTATATCTATGGGATAAGCCTCACCATGAAGTAACAAAGTATTTCTGTTTAATAAATGATCACATTGAGGTGTAGAATAGTTAGCTGTACAAATTACTTCAGAGAGAGAACAACAGAAGTAGAACTTGGAATTAAATATATTCTGCTCTGTTTTCAGGATCATCTTTTACTTAGGCAGTAGATTGAAGGAAATATTTTTTGGATTGTAGTGGAATTTTTGCTGTTTTTGAGGGATAGCTGTATGTGGGACATATTAGATGGTAGTTTTCCTCTCTTTTAAAAAAACATCAATAACTGAATCTCAAAGCTTTCTTTACATTGACTTTTTTTTTTTTTTTACATTATCTGTCTATCCATCCGTCCATCTCTATATCTCTACTTGTGTATAGAGACGCTCTTGTGGAAGTCAGAGAAACAACATTTGGTAGTTTGTTCTCTCCTGTCACTATGTTGGTCTCAGTGATTGAACTTAGGTTGTCACGTCTGCTTGTATGTACATCCACTGAGCCTTCTCATTGGCTCCTAACACTGATTTCAAAAAAGTTATAAAAGTACTTAATTACCTAGGAAAATTGTTGTAAAATAGTAATTTAAAAAATTTGAGATCTCTTTTCAAAAGTGACAGCATGGAATATTCATAAGGAGCATTTTGTAGGCTTATACAGATGTTTTTTAGGCCAAGCATTGCCATCTAGTAGCTTTGCCTCTTGATTGAATAATATAGTATATGGTTATAGTCACATTTGAAAGACTATTGTGGTTTACAAAGCTTGAGGAAAAAACTCATTTGTACTGGCAGTCAGCCAGTATTTTATAGGCTACAATTTTCCTTAGAAAAACTGGTGGTTTGTAGCCCCATAATTTGTGGTTGTTCTGAACTTGTAAAAAGAGTACACATATTTAAAAATGGCCTTATTACTTTAATATTTTAAGCAATTTATAACTGTCAGATATTTGTTACATTATAGCATTTATTTAAATAAAACTTCCTGGCCTGACAATCTCTTTTAAGTCAATAATTTATATAGCATGATTAGATCCCCCATCTCTTATTCCCAACAAACCTAAAAATCAAAAACACTTTTGGTAAAGTCACAGGCACAATTAAAGGCAAAAAAGATGTGTCTATATTACTTGGTAAAACCCTTGTAGAATCCCTGAGATTTCATTAGGTACCCATTGCTTCCTGGATGTGTTGAATTAAGTTGTGGTATGTGGTTTGTTTAGTGTTCTTCATTTTAAAATCTGTCTTTCTCTTTCTTTTTTTTTTTTTTTTCAAGACAAGTTTGTGTGTGTGTGTGTGTGTGTGTGTGTGTGTGTGTGTGTATGTAAGTGTGTAAGTAATCCTGGCTGTCCTGGCTCTGTAGACTGGGGTGGCCTCAAACTCAGAGATACCTGCCTCTTCCTGGCAAGCTGGCATTACACTACAGCCCAGCTATTTTTGTTCTGCTGCTATCACTGTTGTCATGTTCCTCCATACAGATGGAAAAGAACACTGAACCTGAAATACATACTTGATATTTATGAAAAACACAATTTTAGGGACTGGAGAGATGGCTCAGTGGTTAAGAGAGTATTGGGTGCTCTTCCAGAGGCTGTGACTGACAGCCATCTGTAATGGGATCTGATGTCCTCTTCTGGCACGCAGGTGTACATGCAGATAAAGTGCTCATATACATAAATAAAACCTAAAAAAAGGAAAAAAAATGCTTCCTTATGTACTTTATTGTAATAGTTTGTGTGTTAAATTTGAGAGTAAATCCTTTTGATTTTAAGCTAACTAAATGGGGTATAATATTCTTTTTGTTTGGAAGATTTTGACAAGCTAAAATATGTCCATGGAGGTTTCTTTAAGTCTTTTTGTTTGTTGAAGACAGATGAAATTTGTGATTAAGATTTAGCAAAAAAATATTAGTAGCTAGATCTTTAGAAACTGTTGATAAGGTTAAAGGTCTGTCCCCTTACCAGTATTGTCTAGGCTGACTTTGAACTCCTGGGCCCAGTTCATCAATTTTCAGGGTTTCAGGGTTTGCTATTAAAATGTATTGTATACTCTTTAGCTCTGGACACTACTCAGTCTCAGTCTTGCTTGAACACTGGGATTACTTGAAAGAGAAAAACCACAGACACTTGAGTTTTGTTTTTCTTGAGGGATTGTAATTTAATTGGTCTGATATTATGATACCTAAACATTTACAGAGTTTTAGACGTAATACCAATGTGAATCTGAGGCTGAGAATCCAGTTTATAAGCCTGTTCAAGGGCATTTCAGAGGATATATTATCACCTTTGAAATTTACTAAAGTTTTATTTTTGAGATAGTGTCACATGCTGTTATATAAGAATAAGTCCATTTTTGTGATGTCATTTTAAGAAAGTTTCATAAGTGGAATTTTTAAGTATAGTGGTTCTCCAGCTATAGGTCCCACCTCCTTTGAGGTCAAACGATCTTTTCATATGGGGTTGCATATCAGATAGCCTGAATATCAGATATTTACATTAGGATTCATAACAGTAGTAAAACTGTAGTTATGAAGTAGCAATGGGATAATTCTATTGTGGTCACCACAATATGAGGAACTATATTAAAGGGCACTTCACATTCAAACCACAACAGTAACATCTCTAATTCCTAAAATTTATTGGGCTCTGCTGCCTCTACCTCCAGTGGAATGTTGAAATGGAACTATGTAATTTTGGAACTATATGCAGTTGTATACAAATCGAAATGGAAATATGCAATTTTTTTGTTTTGTTTTTTGAGGAAAGGGTTTCTCTGTTCTAGGTGCTAGAATATGACGGTGAATAAGATAAACATGATTCCTTCTGTTGTTGACCTTAACAATCTAGTGTAGGTAGAGGCAGGAGAGCCCAATAAATATTATGTATTAGTGAGGTTATTGTTGTTGTTTGAAAGGCCCTTTACAGACTCACATATTTGAACACTTGGGTCCCCAACTGGTACTGCTATTTGTGAAGTTATGGAACCTGTAGAAAGTTGAACTTTACTCAAGGAAATATATCACTAAGGCCAGGCCTTGAGTGTTTATAAAACCTGTCCTCATTTTCTCAGCTTCTAGACAGCTGATACCATGGGCTGGGCTCACACTTCTGCTGCCATGCCTTCCTTGCTGTGATGGACTCTATCCCCTTTGGAACTGTAACCCAAATAAACCTTTTCTCCTATAAGTTGCTTATGTCACAGTATTTTATCACACTAGCAGGCAAGTAATTAAGATAATTACTATGTTTGTGGCAAAAGTTACAGAAAGATAATGATATAGAAAAAATTTAAGTGCCTTCTGGAAGTGATAAGGAGTTTTGTGTTCAATATTGATAATGCTGAACAGGAGAAGAACAAATTGAGAGTGAAAAAGTAGAATGTAATTCTTTTGAAAATGAGTTTAGTGATACTTGCTTTGAATTTTTCATAAAGTTACATTCTCTGGGTTCCTGTTTACTTAACCAGTTCATTGACTTGATAATATTAAAGAAAATGAAGGGTTCCTTAGGTTTTAATGTGGCTTGAAAAAAGTAATGTGTGTGTGTATGTGTATGTATGTGTATGTGTGTACATGTACCTACTTACATGTGGAGATCAATATCTTCATCATTTTTCTTATTTTTTAGAGACCGTTTTTCACTGAATTTGGAACTTATTTTTTCAGCTGAACTGGCTGCCAGTGAGCTTCAGGTATTCATTTGCCTTTCTTCCTCCATGGTGTGGGTGGTGGTGTAGAAGTTTGCCGTCACACTTGGGTTTTATGTGAATTCTGGGGAGCTGGATTTAGGTCCTCAAGGTTGTGTGGCAGGCACTTTCATTGACTGACTTACCTTCCCAGCTTCCAGTTAGGATTTTGATACTTACCACTAAAATGCTTTTATTTAGAAAGCATCACATAGGACTGGATATAGTCCCAGCACTTGTAACATTGAGGCAGGGATTGAACTTTCAAAGCTAGCTTGAGATCAGCTTGGGCTATGTAATGAGTTTAAGAACAGCCTGGCTTACCTGGTAAGACCTTATCTCAAAAACTAAAAAACAGGCTGGAGGGAGTCATGGCTTGTTTGCTGCGCTTATAAAGATCCTGAGTTTGTTTCTAGAACTCAGATTATGACCCACAATCATCCATAACTCTACTTCCAGGGAACCTGGACCACCTTCTGGTCACAGGCACCAGGCATACATACATACATGCCTTATTCGTAAATCTAAACAACAACAAAAAAATCAAGATATAGTGTGTGTGTGTGTGTGTGTGTGTGTGTGTATCTACATCTACACCTATCTATCTCTATCTATCTATCTATCTATCTATCTATCTATCTATCTATCTATCAAACTAACTTTGGGTCTAGCATACTGCTGAATTTGGTGTATAGACAACTGGAGTATAAGACTTAGATATTACTTTCGGTTACCTTTTGTGTGAAGAGAAGTCTAAAAGAATAATTGGAGAGAATTTTTTGTGGAGGAAGGTTTGAAGAGTGAGCAGGACTTGAGAAGGGCCAGTCTGAACAGGAGAGTACTGTGTGGAAAAATGGCTGGAAACAAAATGGGCTTTTGGTCAGAAGATATGGTTTGAGTGCGGACAGTCATTTACTAGTTCTGTGACCTTAGATATCCCTTGGAGTCCCTTGATGCTTTCTTTTTCTTTCTTTTTAGAAAAGATTTTATGTATATGAATATTTTGTCTTGATGTATGTATATTCAACCATATGAGTGTCTGGTGCCTGAAAAGGCTAGAAGAGAGCTTTGGATACTTTATTAAAGTATTTAATAATTCAGATACTTAGTAGTAAATCACATTTTTGTGACTTTTAAAATTGTACATGGTTACTAATTCATTTTAGACATGTAGGTGATATATTACTTTTCTTAAAAGAATGGTATAACAGAAAGATGTCATTGGTCTCAGTCATAAGCCATATTCACAAGACATATGCTGTTACAAATGTAAGATGTATGCTGTTGGGCCTAAGTTTGTGGTGTGAATACAAGTAAAGTCAGAATACTTAAATCAGTGAGATTAGATGTAATCTAGGAAAAACACAATAGATGGCTTCATACTAAGAAAACGTGTCATGCTGTTTGTTTTTAGAAGCAAAAATGCATAAATATGACTGCCACTGCTGCAGAAATTTTATCAATCAATCAATCAATCATCTATTGAGACAAGGTCTTTTTATGTGACCTCTAGACCTTGGAGATACTTGTCTCTGCCTCCCCAATGCTAGGGTCAGAAGTGCCCGTCACCACACTACACTTTTGTTTAAATTTAGAAAAATTGCTGTTTTGTGTGTTTTGAGTTTGGCCTGCACGTATATCTATGCACTGCTTGGATGCCTAGTGCCCAAGGAGACCAGAAGAGGGAGTCCAGTCCTTTGGAACTGGAGTTATATGTTGTTGTGAACTGCTATGTAGGTGGCTGTGGAGAATTGAATTCAGGTCCTATAGAAGAGCAGCCAGTGTTCTTTTCCTCCTTTCCTTCTCTGCCCCCTCCCTCTGCTGGTTAGTTTTAATTATCAACTTGACACAAGGTGAAATCACCTGTGAAGATACTCTTGGGAATTGTCTACTTTGGGTTGGCCTGTGGGTATGTTTGAGATTGCCTTAATTGTTAATTGATATGACTCATCCCATTGACACCATTCCCTAGTCAAAGGAGTACTGAACTGTTCCAGTAGAGAAATTGAGCTGAGCTCAAGCAAGTGAGCATACATAGATTAATTTCTCCCTGCTCTTAACTATGCATGTGATATAACTGGTTGTTTCAGACCCTTGTTACTTGACTATAACCTGGAATTGTAAACTGTTTTATTACAGCCAAAGAAATGAAGCTAGAACAGATTTTTTTTTTTGAGTTTTATGACAGACAAATGTCTTGTTACTTTCCTGTTATTTATATGTAAATTAATGAAGTTCTGTTGATTTTATGCATTATGATTTATTGTTAGAGGCAGTGTAAAAATTTCTGAATTGTGTAGTTTCCTTTCACATCTTTGGATTAATTGAATTTCAACTCTTTTATAAATTCATGTGCATATGTGTGATGCTAGGATACATTTTTGTCTTGAAAACCAGTTCTGAGTTCTAGACAGTCTATGTTTAACATAAATTGGGCTTTCCTGCACACTTCTGTTGGTTGCTATGATGATTTGATTAAATAGCTAGACCCTACGATATGCTTCTTTTAAGTAGCTGTCTTCTTTTGTTACTGGCAATTAGATGGCTTTTAGTTTTTCTCTGGGGAATCTTCATTTAATTGTGTATCTCCTAGAACACATCACATCACACTATGTCAAGGATAATCTCTGGTAGTATTTTAGTGCTTCACTGATACATGATTAGCTTTGTGAAACTGCAGGATCATGGTAAACTATAATTTTAATAAGGACTGCTTCATATTTACTGAATGTTGGGTGTCATGCATTCTGTTGAGCAGCTTTAAATCAATGTTTAAATTTAAACACAGCAGCTCAGTGACATGTTAGTACTGCTTTTATTTCTGCTTTTGGTGCAGTATCCTTAGCAGTGATAAGAGAGATTGAATTTCCCTTATAAAGTCACACAGCTAACAATGATGGAGCAGGGATTTGAACCAGAGTTGTTTTGACTTCAGAGCCTGTTTACTTTCCCACCACTATGCTTTAAATTTACTCCCTCCTCAAATAGAACCTGTTTGGGAAACTGCCAGCATAGGGATTTTATCTTTTATAAGTTTCTGTATGAGGACATTGGCAACCTGCTTCTATTTGGGATTCTATAGTTGTACTCTTCTTACATAGTATGCTACCTGCTTTATTAAAGAGACCTGAAAATACAGTGAGTAAACTCCCTGATTTCAATGAATTACAATAGCCTAGGACAGGTGTTTCACATTTGTACACGACTCTCCTTTGTAAAAGCATTTAGGAACCTAAGCTAATTTGGGGATGCTATCTTCATTGCTTTCCCTTGGTTTTTCTTGTTGGAAAAGCGGGACAAATTTTCTTATAAGCATGTGAGGTGAACATTGCACAGGATCATTTCTAACTCCATTGCTTAGCACTTAGTATCATTCACTTATAGGATCTTAATGTAAGAGGTCTCTTTGCAAGTGTCATTGACAAGTAATAGAGAGTAGAGTTTGGTGTAAAGGTAGTAGTAGTCTTTACAAAAGTTATAATAGTTACCGTAGAAATGCTGTTTAATCCCAGCACTGGGGAGGCAGAAGCAGGTGTATTGCTGTGACGTCAAGGCTAGCCTGGTTTCAGAGTGAATTCCAGGAAGGCCAGGACTACACAAAGAAGCCCTGTCTTGTCTTGTCTTGTCTTGTCTTGTCTTGTCTTGTCTTGTCTTGTCTTGTCTTGTCTTTCTGTCTGTCTGTCTGTCTGTCTGTCTGTCTTTCTTTCTTTCTTTCTTTCTTTCTTTTTTTAGATTTATTTAATTTATTTACATGAGTACACTGTTGCTGTCTTCAGATACACCACAAGAGGGCATCAGATCCCATTACAGATGGTTGTGAGCTACCACGTGGTTGCTAGGAATTGAACTCAGGACCTCTGGAAGAGCAGTCAGTGAGTGCTCTTAACCGCTGAGCCATCTCTCCAGCTCCAAGAAACCCTGTCTTTAAAAACAACAAATAAAACAAAAAATTGCTAGAACAGTTCTGCTCTACTTTGTATTTTTGTACACATTGAACTCTTGATTCTTGCTACAGTCCTTTCAGTCAAGTAAGCAGATAAGTAGGTGATAGAATTCCTACAGCACACAAGACAACTGAGATTCAAATATGAAACAGGAAACTACCTGGGAAGTTGCAAAGCCAGAACAGTCTATATGACATCTTTGTGGGGTTTTGTTTTGCTTTGCCAGAAAGTTATGTGCAACAATTTTTATACTTACTTGCTGTGGTCTCCCCTTTTATATTGCTACTATATGGCTCACTTACTAACCTTATTTTAAAGATTCAGAAAGTATTTTAGGAATTTGCATTGCCATATAGTCATCATTACATTCTTAAATGAGACAATTCTTTAGATATGTCAGCTAATGGAATACTTGGACTCCTTAGAAATTACACTTTATAGCCTTGCTTCCAGGAGATAAAATGACACATAAATTAAGTAAGGAAATATAGAAATAAATAAAGGAAATATAAGATAGAAGTAACAACAGTAATGCTTTCTTTTAATGCATATGTCTCCTTTTTCTTCCTTTCTTGGGAAATATGTTTGAACAGTTAACACTTTCTTTTTGTAAATGTGTCTCTTCTCTTCCTTTCTTGCTTGAATTTGTTTCTGTCTCACACAGCTGCCAAAGCTTACCTGGAACTCACAATGTAGCCCATGCTGTCTTGTTTTTTTTTTTTTTTTTTTTTTTTTTTAAGACCTTGCCTTAATCCTCTACTACTACTGCTGCCGCCGCCCCTCCCCCTCCCCTCCCCCTCCTCTTATTCTTTTAAAAAGATTTGTTTATTTCATGTATGTGAGTACACTGTAGCTGTCTTCAGACACACCAGAAGAAGGCATCAGATTTCATTACAGATGATTGTGAGTCACCATGTGGTTGCTGGGAATTGAACTCATGACCTCTGGAAGAGTAGTAGGTGCCCTAACCGCTGAGCCATCTCTCCAGCCCCCATGCTGTCTTTGAACTCTAGATGATCTTCTTAAGTTCTGATTTACAGACATGAGCCATTGGTTCTTAGTAAATGTATTCCTTGTGAAATACAGTGTTTATCTGGGTAGTTTCAATCCTATTTTATTTTATTTTATTTTATTTTATTTTATTTTATTTTATTTTATTTTTTTGAGACAGAGTTTGGCTATGTAGATCAGGCAGGCTTTATTTAAACTCACAGAGATGTACCTTCCTCTGCCTTTCAAATGCTACAATTAAAGTTGTGTGCCAGCAAACACAGGTTTTTAAATGTCTTTGAGACAATGTCTTTGCTATGTAGTCCAGGTTGGCCTTGAACTAGTAGTGATCCTCCTGTTTCAGCCTTCTGGGTGCTTAGGTAATGCCAGTTTTGGTAATGTGAATTAGGTATTGGAAGCTCTGGGCTGTTGCAGAGTCTTTGAACAGGTGGATTATTAATTAGAAAATAAATTGGGAACTTCAGGGTATCCTTTACCCCTTTGTTTGAGACAAGTCCTTACTGTGTAGCCATGGCTTGGAACTTGACATGTAGATCAGGCAGGCATCCCCCAAACACAAAGAGATCTGCCTGCCTCTGCCTCTCGAGTGCTGGGATTAAAGGCGCCACCATGCCTGTATATTCCATTTTAACATACCAAACTTTGCAAGCTTATTTTTTTTCTTTTAAGTATTTTTTGACTTTTTCTTGGAACCCTGTCTTGTTAGAGATTCTTTAATTTATTCAGAAAAGATGACTTTAGTTGAATTTTAATAGAACCATAATTCTATTTTTTATTGTATATAAAGTACCCTTTAGCCTTAGTTTTGCTATTATTGGGAGTAGATCAGAGAAACAAATACCATCTTCATTCTCCATGCCAATGTACTCTTCAAGATCAACCCCAGGGCTTTGTTGCATACTTGGCCTGCTACTGAGCTATAACCAAATCCACAGAACTGTTCTTTTTATACCTGATTATTTGACCTATAATCTTTAGGGTAACAGTGTATTCTAATGAAGATGTGTTAGTTTTTGCTTTTTGTTTGATAGGTTTTCAATAAATTAGTAGGTTATCTTAAATTTTCTGAAGCTTGAGGTTTGCATCATTCAGGCTAGCATTCTTTGGACGGTTTGGCAAGAATATAGTTACTCAAGTCTTACGTAGCTTGTTATTTTAACATAAACATACTGAATAAAAAGTAAAACTAGATTAAAGAAAACTTATATAAAATTTGTCCTACCATTGGCTAGGAATAGTACGTTCTGTCATTGCCTTTTTAGTTGCCTGAAATAACCTTTAAGTCATTTTAATAAAGCTCATCTATTATTAGTTATAAGAGAACGTCATTTGAATCCTGGCCATAATGTGATTTTTCCTGTATTCACCTGTATTAATAACATGAATGTTTAGTAAAAATAAAAATTAAGTCATTGAGTAGATGCAAAACATTTGCCTAGATGAGGTTAGTACTTGGTATAATATTAATCTCCCGATGAAAAGGGGAGGAAAATGTTAAGTACAAACTAGGGCAGGCTAGGGCAATTGGTTGATGGAACAAGAGTGGTTTGCTCTGCAAGCATAAGGATTGTAGCACAAATGACCAGTCCCATATAAAATGGTGAAATGGTGGACATGTGTGTGCCTGTAACCCCAGCATTGGGGTGGGGGTGGGGGTGGGGGTAAGCAGACAGATCCTGAGAACTTGCTAGCCAGTCAGCCTAGGTGCCAACCTTTCCAGTTTAGTGAGAGACCTTGACTGAAGACAATAAGACAGAGAGTAGGACACCAATACTCTGTCCTCACCTCTGCATGTGATATGTAGGTATCTTCACATTCATGTACTTGTATCACATATAGCAGTCCCCTCCCTATGAACAAAACAAACAAACCCACTAAAAAACAAGTGCAAACAATGGAAAGGGCATTGGATGAGCCTAGGATTTGAGCTTTTTTTTTTTTTTTTTTAAAGAAATGTTTTAGGCTTTTTGACCAGTTTTAGAAGTCTCTGGTTATGTCTATTTTGCCTTGTGAAGAAAATTAATAGCATCAAGGTCTTCAAGCTTGAAGGTCTCTTTTGGTTTTTTTGATGAATAGTTATAATAGAAAACTGATTAGGATTATTCTTTGTAAAACTAGTTTTAAAGGAGGCATGAAATTGGAATTATTGCTGGGCGGTGGTGGCGCACGCCTTTAATCCCAGCGCTTGGGAGGCAGAGGCAGGTGGATTTCTGAGTTCGAGGCCAGCCTGGTCTACAGAGTGAGTGCCAGGATAGCCAGGGCTACACAGAGAAACCCTGTCATGAAAAACCAAAAAAAAAAAAAAAAAAAAAAAGAAATTGGAATTATTTAGTTTTATATTTATTTGTACTTCACTATTGTTTTTTTCTTTGTTTGCTTTTTATTTGAGGCAGCCTCACTCTGTAGCCCTGGCTGGTCTGGAATTTGCTGTGTAGCCCAAGCTGGCCTCAAACTCACTTGACTTAATAGAGATTGACCCACCTCTACTGCCTGTATGCTAGGATTAAACAAACCATGATTGCTTCATGGTGTCACTTTAAAAGAAGCAACTAAATGAGAAAAGTGGAGATAGCACTTTGAAAACCCACTGACCAAAGAAAAGAAGCCACTTAACTATACTAGTTGATTTTTTTTTTTTGAATTTTCATTGTAAGCGTGAGGGTCATATATATAATTTGTTAGCCAGAGTGCTTATATTTATATAAATTGTTTCTGTATAAATCAATGCAATGTATTACTGTTACAATTCTTCCTGATTTTGTTATGAAAATCTTAGACATTCAAAAAGCTGGAATAATTATATATATTCTACAATCATTTCTAGTGCTAATTTTTCCTTTTATTTCTCTTTTCTTCTTCTCCTCCTTCTTCTCCTTCTCCTCCTCTTCTTTCTCCTTCTTCTTCCTCTCTCTCTCTTTCTCTCTCTCTCTCTCTCTCTCTCTTCCTCTCTCTCTCTCTCTCTTTTTGACAGAGTTTCTTTGTAGAATAGCCCTGGCTATCCTAGACTTGCTTTGTAGACCAGGCTGGCCTCAGACTTATTGAGATTTGCCTGCCTCTGCCTCCCCAATGTTGGAATTAATGGCAAGTGCCTCTATGCCTGGCAAAGTCTATTTCTTTTTACATTCTATTTTATATTCTGTTCATAGTCCATTTTACATTTATATATTTTGATGAATTTAAAAATTAATTTTGACTGGCAGTGGTGAATGCCTTTAATCTCAGTACTCAGGAGGCAGAGGCAGGTGGATCTCTGTGAATTTGTGGCCAGCTTGGTCTACAGAGATAGTTTCAGGACATCCAGGGCTACACAGAGAAACCTTGTTTTGAAAAACAAAACAATTTTATTTTTCAGAGCATTTCATTATTCTTGTTTTCTGTTTTAGATTTGTATTATGTCTATGGCTGTTTTGCCTGAATCTATATGTATATGTATTGTACATGTGCCTGGTGCTTGTAGAGGTTAGAAGAATGTGGTATATCCCTGAAACTGGAGGTGCCTGTGGTTGTAAATAACCACGTGAGTTCTAGAAACCGAACCTGGGTCCTCTGTAAGAGTAACAAATACACTGAGCCATCTCTCCAGCTCCTCATTTCATCATTCTTTCAATTAAAGAACAGTATGTTTTTATACATTTTTGTAAAAATTTGTATGTAAAATGCACAGTTCTTAGTATGTCTTAGTAGTTCTTAATGATGATCATTAAGCACCTGATGTTTTTGAGGGTCTGCTAGTCCTAAAGATGAAGACATGAATAAGACACTGCCTACCTTTATGGTGCTAGTAGGAAAGAGACACAGGAAAGAAAGTTTAGTACAATACCATTTGGAACTTCTAGCTGTAAATAATAGAAATAGAAGTCTTGCTTACAGATAGCATAGACAGGAATTTGGAGAGGCTTAGGTAAAACTAAAGCAACAATCCAAAGGCCTTTAATATTGTGTTTTCTTAAACCGTTTTCACTGTGCCCACCCATGATGGATCTATTCTTTTTGAAGACCTGCTTGTTTTTCTTTCCAGTAAAAATGTGACTGTTCTCACAGCCTTTATTTTTGTCTTAACATTTCTCAGCCACACAGATATACCAAGTTTCTATTTTAATTTAACATCTATATTCTGTGAGGCAGACCCTGATTGACTCAGTCCTTCTTCAATAATTCTTGAGCACAGGATTTTGGAATCAGTATCTCCTGATGGAAGTTTGGTTTTGTGGTTCTAAGGTGTCTTTGTGTTGGGGAAGGATAAAAGAGACTATTCCCAGAATAAGTATTTGTGTGTGGGCTGTTTTAAGCTCAGTAGACATTGAAAACCATTTCTAGCTACAAGTGTGATAATTTTCTAGATAGGACCAGGGTATAGGAATAGCATAGAAAGGAAGGAGATGAATCATTATTTTGATCTTTTCTCCAGACAGGGTTTTCCCACATAAATGGGTAATTTTTCTTATGTTAAAACAATTGACCTCTGGGGCTGGAGAGATGGCTCAGTGGTCAAGAGCACTGGCTGCTCTTCCAGAGGTAATGAGTTCAATTCCCAGTAACTACATGGTGGCTCACAACCATCGGGAATGGGATCTGATGTCCTCTTCTGGTGTGTCTGAAGACAGCTACAGTGTACTCATATATAAGGTAAATAAGTAATTCTTAAAAATCAAAACAAAGAAAAAACCATCCACAATTGACCTCATTTTGCATTTAAGCTACCATTTTCCTTTCTCTTCCCTCTAGTCTTCTTTTCTCTTTTTCTTTTCAAGATAGGGCTTCACAATGTATTCTGTGGGCTGGCCTGGAGTTTGCTATGTAGTTCAGGCTGGCCTCTAAGTCAAGAGATTTGCCTCCTTCTGCTTCCTGAGTGCTGAGATTAAAGGAATGAACCATCACACCCAGATTTTTGCCCTCTTTCATAATAAAAGAGGGCACTTGACCAAGTTGGCTTTGGGATTTCGAAAGCTCAAGACAGGCCTAGGGTCACTTTTCCTACTGCCCAAGGATCAGTGTGTGTAACTCTTAGCTACCTTGTCTGCCTTCTTGTTGCCATGCAGATAATGAGGTTAATGTTCTAAACCTCTTGAGACTGTAAGCAAGTCCCAATTAAATGTGTTCTTAGTGTTGTGGTCATTGTATCTCTTCACAGATATAGATATATAGATAAATTTTTTTTTTTTGACATGTGTAGTCCTGGCTGTTCTGACACTTGTTCTGTAGACCATGCTGGCCTCAAGATCTGCTGGCCTCTGCCTCCCACCACCACTCAGCTTAACAAAACATTTTAAAAATTGGTTTATTTAGGAGGCTGCAGAGACGACCTGTTTACAGTGAGATGAGCTGTTAAGAGTGAGTGTTATTCTTGTTGAGGACCTGAGTTTGTTTCTTACCACTCATGCTAGATGGCTAACAAACTGTAACTCCAGATCTAGAGGGCTCTGATGTCTCTGGCCTTTGCAGGTGCCTCCATTCAAGTGCATATACATTTCTACCCACACACACAAAATTAAAAGAAAATATCTAAACATTTTCAAATAGTTTTTTTAAAAATGTGAATCTCTGTGTAAGTGTATTTGTGAACAAAGTGGCATGTGGATCGGTGCTCATACAGACCAGAAGAGGGCAGTGGATTCCCAGGAGTTGAAATTATAAGGCATTGTGAGCTGCCCAACATGGGTACTGGGAACTGAACTTGGGTCCTTTGCAAGAGTAGGAGGTGCTCTTAAATGTTGAACTCTCCAACAGAACTAACTTACTTTCTTTCTTCCTTTTCCTTCCTTCCTTCCTTCCTTCCTTCCTTCCTTCCTTCCTTCCTTCCTTCTAAATATTTATTTTATGTGAATACACTGTAACTACATTCAGATACTTCAGAAGAAGTCATCGGATTCATTACAGATGGTTGTGAACCACCAAGTGGTTGCTGGGAATTGAACTCAGGACCTCTGGAAGAGCAGCCAGTGTTCTTAACCATGGAGCCACCTTTTCTTTGCCACTTTCTTACTTATATTGTGGGTAATTACTTTAAAAAAAAAAAAACTTATCTGGGATTTTTGACTAGTTAAGAACTAGTAACCTTGTCTCAGCCTCACACATTGGAATTATAGGTGGTTATGTTCCACCATACTTAGCTGTTGTGGATAATTTAGTCTATCTAGTCTTGTCTCCTCTTCTTCCTCTTCCTGTTCTCTCCTCCTCTTCCTCTTCTTCCTCTTCCTCCTTCCTCCTCCTTATCCTCCTCCTCTTCTTCCTCCTCCTCCTCCTCTTTCTCCTCCTCTTCCTCCTCTTCCTCCTCTTCCTCTTCTTCCTCTTCTTCTCCTCCTCTTCTTCCTTTCCTCTCTCTCTCTCTCTCTCTCTCTCTCTCTCTCTCTCTGTGTGTGTGTGTGTGTGTGTGTGTGTGTGTGTGTGTGTGTGTGTAAAAATTGTTTTGGGGGGGTGGTGTTAGTAAACTGGTGCCTATGGAACCAGAAGAGGGCACCAGATCTCTGGAGCTGGAATTACAGATAATTGTGAACTACCTGATAGGATTATGGGAACTGAATTTAGGTCCTCTGAAGATCAGATAATACTCTTAAAACCACTGGGCCATCTCTCTAAATCCCAGTATCCTTATAAAAATCTCTGAGTTTGGGTCTGTGAACTATAATTAAAAGTTCTCATTAATTTTTTGAAGATTAATGTGTACACTGTGTTTACAATAATGCCAAGTACATAGTAAACAAGTAGTTCTATGTAATGTGTTATTATTGTAATTAAATGCTCTTTAATATTCATTCCCATGCCTACAGCATGGAAAATCACAATCACTAGGAAAATGTATATAGGATACATATTTTTAACAAAATTTTATTTTCATATCTTTGTACCTAATTGGAAGTATAATACCATGAAGGTTGTATTAACTGTAAATAATGATGTGATTTATTTAGAGTCTATCCATACCACATTGACATCTTTTTTTCTTTTTTTAAATTATTATTTTATGTACATTGCTGTTTTGCGTGCCTATATGTCTGTGTGATGGTGTCATATTCCCTAGAACTAGAGTTACAGACAGTTGTGAGCTGCCATGTAGGTGCTAGGAATTGGATCCAGGTCTTCTGCAATAGCAGCCAGTACTCTTAACCTCTAAGCCATCTTTCCCATTGGCATTTTAAAATTGCATATTATATATCATTTATAGTTCACATTTTAGTTAATTCATTTTGTAGATAATAATGAAGAAAACATCCCATGTTAAGAATCCTTAGTAAAAAGAGAGGGAAGAAGTTACTATTGAATCTTGATGAAGCAGTGTATCATATCGTGGAAGGAGGCTTTAAAGTTGACATAGGAAAAATATAGCAATTATTTTAGTTGCTGAATTTAGAAATGTTATCCAAAGGAACTGTTTAAACTACGCGTGACATATGTAACCTGATTTGTCTTAGCCTCACACATTTTGGGATTATAGTTAGTTATGTTCCACCATACTTGGCTGTTGTGGATAGTCTCCTCCCCTCCCCTCCCCTCCCCTCCCCTCCCCTCCAAAGTTTTGTCATAAATCTGAAAAATAAAGA
>JANHMN010000002.1:110473942-110553097 GCA_030674055.1 Rhabdomys pumilio | reverse complement strand
TCCCCTCCCCTCTCCTCTCCTCTCCTCTCTTCTTCTTCCTCTTCTCTCCTCTTCCTTTTAGTTTTATGTGTGTGTGTGTATATATATATATATTAATATATAACTATAACTATAACTATATATATAAAACATATTTTGTTAGTAAACTGGTATGCTAATCAAAGTTTTGTCATAAATCTGAAAAATAAAGATTGCCTCCTGTTAAAATTTTGTTTCAGGGGAAATAGTATAAAGCCATTGAAGCATCAGGACTGATAAGCAAGAAGTACATTTAAATGAAGGTTTATTTATTTATTTATTTATTTATTTATTTATTTTTTGAGGCAGGGTTTCTGTGTGTAGCTTTGGCTGTCCTGGAACTCAAAGAGGTTCTTTTGCCTTTGCCTCTTGAGTTCTAGGATTAAAGATGTCTGCCACTACTGCCTGACAAAGGTTCATTAATTTTTATGAAGTTGATAACATATATCAGAGAAGCTGGTATAAATTTGCAGTATTAAAATGCCAGTGTCTTTAGATGATGTCAGTAAAGGACAATGGAAAATAATTTAAGAGGCACTACATACATATTTATTTTACTATTTGTAGAGTTAAGCTTTAATCAGATGTCTTTAGGGAAAGTGACTCATAGGTTGAGAACCACTTATTTTAGGTCATTTGTGGTCTGATTACTGGTATTTTAATTGGAAACTTAAAAGAATATTAAATATGATTACATTTTCACATTTTTTTCATCTTCTTTATATTTTAGATTGACAAGCATATTTTTGTATATGGTAAGTGATTCTTGAAATATAATGCTTTTATTTCTGATGCTTTCTCAGTCTTCACTTGATCTTATTCAATTACATGTATATGATAGAGTATTTTCTTAAAACAGATTATTTTCACTTCTTCTTTTTTTAACACAGTGTTTCTTTGTGTAGCCCTGGCTGTCCTGGAACTCACTCTAGACCAGGTTCGATTCGAACTTAGAGACCCATCTGGTTTTGCCTCCCCAGTGCTGGGATTAAAGTCGTGCTCCACTACTGCTTAGCATTTTTTTCAGTGTTGATACTTGATATTTCATAGTCTATTCTCATGACACTTTTAAAAATTAGGGTACTATATACTGGCAAAACCAGTGTGAACATGTGACAGGGACTGATGACACAGCATAGTGGTAGAACATTTGCTTAGCAGATAAGAAGCACTTGGCTGAAGATTATTTCTTTATCCGTCGGGTTTATTAAAAGTTGCTCGGGCAACTTTTAATAGGTGCTGAATTGTTCTTAAGAGACTTTTTTATTTTAAGTTCAACTTTGTAAACTTTTTTTTAGCGCCTTCATTTGTAGCTGACATTTTCTATGTGTTGTGATCATTATATGTTGCCTCCTTTGCGATTTCTTCAACTGGTCAGGTTCTCTTTGTATAAATCCAGACAGCTTCTGAACTGGCACTTAGACTTAGAAGCACTGTCAGAAACTGCACCACCATTTAATACAGAATATATGTCCAATGAACCTTCATCATTGTTTTTAAGAGAGACAGATACTGATAAAAAGTGAATTTGTTCTGTCACCATTATCATCATCTGCTGCCTTGATCCTGTATCCTTTTGGTAGGTGTCACCTGCCTTTCCAGGCCAAAATAACTCAATCTCAGTTTTGGACACAAAGATCTCCTTTCTTCCTTCTTGCTTTGTCTGCCTTTCTCTCTCCCCTTCTTTTTTTTTTGATTTTTTTTTTTTTTTTTTTTTTTTTTTTTTTTGAGACAAGGTTTCTCTGTATAGCTCTGGCTGTCCTGGAACTCAGGTAGACCAGGCTGGCCTCGAACTCAGAAATCCGCCTGCCTCTGCCTCCCAAGTGCTGGGATTAAAGGCGTGTGCCGTCGCCGCCACCACCACCCGGCTCTCTCTCCCCTTCGTTCTTTTTGTCTCCTTTTCTTCCTTTATCCCTTCCTACCTATGGGTCTTTTTCACTCTACTTACCTTTATGGTGCCAGGGAGTCTTTGGAATGGGCAAGCTGTTTAACTGAGCTGTACTCTTTGCTGGAAACTTTTGGATGGAATATTCATGTACACGTGAACTTAGAGAACCACAAGTGTAAGGAACCCCTCCATCATCAAATTTTAGAACTTACCAATTTAGGGCCAGTATGTCTTGGGAATATTTTACTTCATTGCTCACTTATTCTAAGGAAAATTTCAAAGAAAATCTCAGATTTTCATAAAATTTCATATGTAAAATACTTTGGTATGCATGTTTAAAAGGTATGAACACTCCTTCCAAAGAAACACATATAATTTCATTTTTCTTTTCTAGAAATAATTTCAAAATGTTCAGATTCTTAAATGTTTAAGGTTTTTTTTGATAGTTTCTTAGTTTTTTTTTGTACAATGTTTAAAATATAATTGTATTGCAAAATAATTTACTTTTAAAGAATAAGTTCAGCCGGGCAGTGGTGGCATACACCTTTAATCTCAGCACTTGGGAGGCTGAGGCAGGCGGATTTCTGAGTTTAAGGCTAGCCTGGTCTATAGAGTAAGTTCCAGTACAGCCAGGACTACATAGAGAAATCCTGTCTCGAAAAACAAAACAAAACAAAACAAACAAAAAAGAAGAGTAAGTTTAGTCTGTTCATATTAGATATACTTGGAGAGAGTTGTCATTTATCATAGGATCAAGTTTAAACAAACTATCTAAAAAATAATTTGAGTGTCGACTAACTTAAAAAAATTACATTTATTTATCATATATGTATACGTGTGTACATATATGTATTAGGTCATGTCTGTGGAGATCAGAAGACAGCTTTTAGAGTTGTTGCTCTCCTTTCATTTTGTGGGTTCCAGAGATGGATTGTCAGGCTGTCTGCAAACATCTGCAAACACTTTTACCTATTGAGCCATGGAACTATCTCACTCTGTAATTTTTATGAATGAAGTAATTGAGACTCAAAGAAGTTGGGTTTTGTTTAGAACTACTAGCTCATTTTTCAGCTGTAGTTAGAATGAAATCTGAGTACAAATCTGTTGCTTTTACATTTATTATATAGCCTGTCATATATATAATATACATATATACATATGTGTGTGTATATATATGTGTGTGTGTATATATATATATGTGCATATATATATATATATATATATACAGCTTATAATATCTGACAGTATTCAACTTTTTTTTTTCTTGTGGCTTTTTATAGATTGCTAGTAGTGCTAATCTTGTGATTTATGCCATAATTCATTTTAAAAGGAGCTTGGGGAAAGGCTGGATTATAATACTTAAACATGAGCTGGAGATACTCAGTTGTCCTGAAAAGGTCTCTGTCTTTTCTGATCCAGATATACAGCTTTTAATTTGGTGAGCAGTGAAAGGGTAGTGAGTTCTGGCCAGAGCTGGAAGTCAAGTTGAATTATTGAATGGTCTAATAATATTTTAAATATCCAGCACTTTTGTATAAATGAAACCTTTTTTATTTTGTCAAGGTGCAAACAAAACAATTTTTTCTTTTAAATTGCTGATTTAGCCTTATTGGATGTTGAGAGCTAGATTTGCAGCTTCTTGAGTCAGTTTTGCAAAGCTGCCTAATTAAGAGAAATATTTGTGTTTATTTTATCTTCAGAATGCCAGCAGAAGATTTTTTGAGAATCAATACTGTTGGCTTGTTTACTAAGGTGTTGGTTTATTTTTCTGGGATAAGTGTGATGCATCAGGTGCGGGGGACTGACTGTAGTACTGAACTGTGAAAAATGGTAGCCATGTTAGACTATAAGTCCTGGTCTGGTAAGGAGTAGTTATCTAAAATAGGAAAGAAAATGAGGACAGGATTATAAAATAACAGGCCAGACTTGTAGTAGGGTCATCTTTGTGTTTTTAAAATTCCAAGATTTGTGACAAGAATAGAGTTGAATATGTATCAGTGAATCACTAAATACTATCCTGGGGCAGTGAGAAAAGGTTTCAGAGAACTTGTCTAAGTCAAACAATATGATTTGTACTGATGGAAAGAGGGTCAAAAGTTTATTGACATGTTGAAGGCACTAGGGCTAATTGCTCACCACCTACATGAGAAGATGCTGTCCTTTAAATGAATCCTCTGAATACTGCAGTTAAGAGCATTCTCTAAGGTAGGTAACTAGGGTCTTAGGAGTCCTCTGAGTGTAAGATGTACCTAGGTATTATGAAGATAGAAGTATAAGCAATTTTAGTTAAAATCCAGCAATAGAAGTGTCATAAAAGAATTTAAAAGGTATTTGGAAGAAACACCTTATATTGTTAGGAATTACTCAAATTATGGAGAGGCACATTTGATATAAATCTGAATTTATCTGTTCCCTGTTGGCTGGAACTACAGCAGTATGCGAAGTGGCAGGTAGAGAATTTTGTTAGCATTCCATCATAAAAGACCTTGGTTAGATGCCATTCTTACTGGGTGGATGCCAGTTCCTTAGGTAATGAAAAGTCATTGTAGTTTTGAAGAGGTACCTGAGGTTTTCAAAGCATAGACTGAAGTGTTGGGATTGAGTAGTATAGAAGACTGAATTCCTGTTTATGACAAAACTATTTGATTGTATATAGGGCTTCCAAAGAGCAACCTGATGGTTGTGTTTTGTGTTTCAGAATGCTCAATCTTTTCTGAGTGCCTACGCTTTCTAACATTCTTCCTTAATTGTTTTTGTATTTGTCACTTTCAGTTTTCTCCCTTTTGAACTTGGTACATGGGCAACAGCTAGTTTGTTTATTTTGTCTTTTTTGACATGTTTCTAAATTCTTAGGAGAGTGCTTGTCTTATTATAGATGATCCATAAATATTTGTTGAAATTTATTGACATGTTGATGCTTTCCTAAAATACATAATGTCACCTGCCCAAAGCTGTTCAGTCAAATGTGGAAAGGTGTGCCAAATATTGGAAAAGGCCAGAGACTAATTTAGGGAAGGAATGTCTTTCTTAACCCCTTCTGTGATGCGAAGATCTTATTTATTTTGCTCATTGGTTCAACTAAGATGGCTTGTATGGTGTATTGTAGGCTAGCATTGCAGCCTTTGCTGTGTGTTGTTCATATTGTTAATTCAGAAAGGACCTTTTAGCTTCTGTCTAGTGTTGCAAGTGTTCAAGCCATATGATGGAATTAAGCCTTCACATCATTATAGGAAAAGTTTTGTTTTGTCTGTTTTTTTTGGTGGAGATGATAGCTGGATTTTTAAAAATAAGTAAGTGAAAGGACCAGAGTTGGCACAGGATACACCAAGACCAAGTTCTCAACACAGGGGAGATTTAATTAATTTTATTTCATTTCATTTTATTTTGTACCAGAGAGATGAAGATAGGGACTAGGATACAAGGGAGAAAGAAGGGGATAAGGGATATTTTTATATTTGCTCTAAGGAATGTGAAGGGCTATCTCTGGATAGAGAGGAGACAGATATGGTCCATAAAATGGCAGCTTATAAAGAGAAAAAAGGAAACTCTGTGTTAGGATGAGCTGGTTTGTTTTGGTTGAGCATGTTGATTAGGTGAGCCAAAGGGGGACTGGACTTCAATACTTTGTTAACTGGACCTTGATAGCCTCAGGACTAAGGAAGGAGTAGCTAAATAGAGGAGTAGACCTAGTTGCACTAGATTTAGGAATGTAATCTGTTTAGCAACACAGAGAGAATGAGGGAAGGGCAAGGCCTACTAGCACCATGTTTGCTATTTAGAACCCCTTCAATAAGGATTTTCATGTTGTGTATTGGCCTATAATTTATAGAGTTTTTAAGAAAGTGATTATTCTTACTCATGCCTTTAAGTAGGAAAATTACTGAGATTCTACTTTGTTCTGTTAATATCATACAGAAACGTAAAGTCTCTCTGTCTAGAATATTTACTTTTTGGGAGATTTGATAATAATAAATTTGTATGTATTTGGTCTTATTTTACTTAGTGTTCTGAGTTGATTCATTTTTGTGTTTTCTGCCAAACATACCAAGTAAAAATTAGTCAGTAATAAGCATTCATAATAAGTTGATCTTTTTAATTATATCAGTGAGACAGGGTTTCCTTGTGTAGTCCTGACTGTCCTTGAACTCACTTTATAGACCAGGCTATCTTCAGTCTCCTCAATGCTGGGATTAAAGACATTTTCCACCACACCAACTTAACATTTATTTATTTGCTTATTCCACGTGTGTGTGTGTGTGTGTGTGTGTGTGTGTGTGTGTGTGTGTATTCATATATGTGTAGCTTGTGGGAATTGGTTTTCTTCTTTCATTCTATGGGTCCTGGAGATTGAATTCAGTGGGCAGCCAGCCTAACTTAATCAGTGAGTTCCAGATTAAAAACAAAACAAAACACGCAAAACCAAATGTGGACAGTATGTCAAGAAGGACATTTGTCCCCTGGCTTCCACATGTATGCAGACACATACATGTGTGCCTATACACACAGCAAGACACACACACTTAAAATTGTGAGCCTCCTTCATCAGTCTCCTCAGTGCTAGTTTATTGGAGTGCACTACTTCACTGGTGTGCAGTATTTTAATTTCAAAGCCAGAGTTTTAATCATTAAATTATTTTTTTTTAAAAAGAGAAATTCTTTTTTTTTTCTTTTATGATATATATATTTTAAGATTTATTTCTTTTATGTATATGAGTACATTGCAGCTTTCAGACACACCAGAAGAGGGCATTGGATCTCATTACAAATGGTTGTGAGCCACCATGTGTTTGCTGGGAATTGAACTCAGGACCTCTAGAAGAGCAGTCAGTGCTCTTAACCGCTGAGCCATCTCTCCAGCCCAAAAAGAGAAATTCTAAGGAATGTTAGTTGCATGATTTTTTTCTGTCTTAGAATGTACTAAATACTTAAAATGTATAAAAAATATGTGTATGAGTGTTTTGCCTGGGTGTATGGTGCTGATGGAGGCCAGTAGAGTGTATTGGATTCCCTGGAAGTAGAGTTGTAGATGGTTGTGAGCTGCTATATGGGTGCTGGGAATTGAACCCAGATCCTTTAGAAGGGCAGCCAGTACCCTTATCTGCTAAGCTATCTGTCCCTCCTAATGCCATTTCTCCTTAAAATCATATTTATAAAGTGAGCTATGACTTAAATTCTATCAAATGCGCCTAATCTTTTGACATTCTGACATGATTTTGTCATTTACAGGGTTTGTACTTGAAAATTAAACCATACAGTTGAGTCATGAAAATAATTCACAACATTTTAATGTTTTAAGAAGGTTTGTGGCTATGTGTTGGGCTACCATTGTAGCTATCATTGGCTGTATGTTACCCATGTGGACATGCCTGTTAGATGGTGCCTTGTACCTGGTTAGTAAATTTTTTATTTTATTTCATTTGTAAACTATGAAGTTGAGTGAGATTTAGAAGTTCATTTTATGTCCCCACCCCATATGATCTTACAGATACTGCTTTTATTATGAGCTACTGTGTTATATTGTCATACTGTGAAGTTCTCAGGATTTTGTGTGTGCAAAGGAGTTGCTCTTTGTGCAGATTAACTGGCAAGTCAATGGTCAGGATTCCTTTGAAACATCAGAAGTTTCCTTGTGGTGGTGTTCTTGATTTGTTTGCTTTCAATCTTCTTTCCTAATGTTGTTGGTTTAATGGGTTCACCCTGTTACAGAGTAAAGTTTATGCACTTTTAGTTCTTGATATCTTTTTGGTTGTTAGTCTAGCGTTTTCTGGCTGAGCTTTGTGTCCAGCCTGTGGACTTTCACTTTTTACTGAACAGAAAGCAGTTTTTTTTTTTTAAGCTACTGGATTCACAGCTATATATTGAATGGTTGACTTCCTTAGTGTTGAAAATGGGTGGTTGCTGAACATTATATGGATTTTTACATGAATCTTATAGTTTTAGTGAAAAGAACATTTTTAAGATATCTCTTTTCCAGAAATTGTTTTAGTAGTACTTGTGCATTCTCTTTGTTATATGATATGTGCAATAGTCACACTTTATTTGAACCTTTATGTGTGTGTTTGTCTTTGTGTCTATGTCTTATGTGTGTGTCTGCCTTTCTGTCAAAATTTTCTTTTGTAAACCAGTTATGTAGGGCATAGCAGAGTGCCATTTGTGGTCAGCTCTAGGTCTATGTTTTTCATGTAAATATTAAGTGGAATTAAATGTCTTAATTCTAAAAGTCCAATAAGGAATTTCTTTAAGAGAGCAACTATAAGCTTCCCATAACTTCAGTTAACTCAGTCATTCTGGATTTCTGACAGGGTTGAAGACCTATAGTCTCATAGCCAATCCTGGCTATTTACTTTGAGAGAAAAGATCTGAGTGGATGGTTTTCAGCTGACATTCATTCTAAAGCCAAGAAAAAAGCCAGGTTCAAAACTGTTTTAGTCAAGAGAGATGGCAGAGGTTCTGGTTAGTCAACAAAATGATGGACTGGGTATTAAGACTATCTTGTACCTCACTGGTACAAATAGGAATAATTATGCTCTAATTGTATTTTGAGAGAAAAGTGTTATTTTAACAGGAAGGGTGATATGTAGGAGGAGCTAAGGGGGAAGGAGCACCGAGAGGAAGAGATGGAGTAAGGAGAGGAGAAGATGAAGTATAGGAGAAGCTAGGTGATGAGAGAGAGAAAAGGAGAGAGAGAGAGAGGGGGCATGGAGGCAGATGTTCACGTGTCTCCACCAGTCAAAGATAGTTTATATATCTAGGTTGGGTATTGGGTTACACTTCTGATTGAGCATTGCCATTCTTATAAAGTCTTCGATTAACATTTTAAAAAAATTGTATAAAAGCAAAAAGGAAAAGGGGGCATGGGATAGGGGTTTTCTAGGGAGGGGAAATGGGGAAAGGGGATGGCATCTGAAATGTAAATAAAATATCTAATAAAAAAATAAAGTTAAAAAAAAAGAAAAAAAAAGAGCAAATATAATAATATTAGAAAGCCTATCACTGACAGTAGTACTGAGAAGGTTTCCATATTCGAAGCACATCTGCGTAGGTGAGGAGGAAATGATTTCTTTTGCATCTCATGTATGTAGTTTCCTATTCTGATAGTTGCATTGTTGATACATGATCTGTCTTGATCTAGCCCCTGTTTGTTTATTTAGCCAGGATGTAGTTCACCTTTCCTCACAATTTACTTTTTTCTTAAAGAAATAAAATAAAATCTCTTTAACTACACTCAGTAGCAGAATCATTATTAGGCTTCTGGCTGGAAATTCAGGGGAAATGGAGAATGGATATCTAGGAGTAATGAAGTAAGGCAAAAATCTAGTGAATTTTCAAGTCTGGGACATGAATGATACACAGGTAAAGGATGTGCTTAAGGGTTTTCTTGGAGTTAAGGGGACAGAGTTAGAAAGGCATTCCTAATTTTAATTCTAAAAACAAAGGATAAGCATTATGCCAACATGTGCTATCAGGCTAATGACAGAATTAAGTGGAAAAGCATCATGGTAAATCAGTGGTATTGTCAATATTAAATAGCTTTATGCATTGGATTTTCATGTGGGTCAGACAAAGTACCAATTTTAATTGTAAATCTGATTAAAGTTAGAAACATTGTTATCATTAGTAGCAGTATTGTCTTTTTAGATGGTTTTGCTTGGGTAAGCCTTCCTTTATAAGTAAATATGTTTATGTCAAGGAGGGCTAAGGAATCAGGTTTCCACACTGTAACTGCCAGGAGAGTTGCTTTTCTGTCCATATTACTTTGACTTTTGGACATAGGTCAGATTTTGTTTGCAATAATGTAATTACTTAAAAAAAAGGGTGGGGGAGCTCAAGAGATGACTTAGTGGCTAAGAACAAGTACTGTTTTTCTAGAGGAAATATGTTCAGTTCCTATCACCTATGTAGCTTAGAACAATTTATAACAACCCCAGCTCTAAGAGATCCAATGTTATCTTGCGGCTTCCTTGAGTACCCACATAAGCATGGCACACAGAGAGACACAAATACACACATAAATATAAGTAAATAAATAGTAAAAGAGATAAAGTGATTTTATCTGTAAACTTTTTCTTTTAATTTAAGTCAACGTGGATCATATTTATGGGTTCTACATTTAGATTTGAAACTAACTGTAGACAAGTTGAAAAGTTGTTTTTCTTTTTTCTTGCAGGTGCATTTCAGAGAACAGTTTTCAAACATTTTTGCTTATATTTGACATTAAGCAGTCAGAGGATTCAGGCATATGAGGAGGTTCTGTCACACAAAACAGTGTCTAGTGAAGACGACAAGAAAGAGAGAAAAGGATCGGAAAAAGAAGCTAAAATACCATAGGAAACCATGGTGAGTGATGACTGATTTCTTTCATTTTTTAGTTATAAATGATTATGTTAACAGTGAGAGTAGAAACCTTAGATAAATATGGTGGTTCTTTTGTTGAAGAAAAGATTAGAGGGAGCTAGGGATCACATGGTGGTTCACAACCATTTGTAACTCCAGTTCCAAAAGATCCAGTGCCCTCTTCTGGTTCCTTGGCAAAGCACCTATACGCATAAAATTAATAAGAAACAATTTTTTTTTTTTTAAAGACTAGAAACCACATTTTTGGAGCCTTATGCTAATATATACTATAACTCACTGGAGAGTAATAAAGAGAAGGAATACAGCAAAGAGAAGGAATGCTTGTTAATATTTTATAATAAAACTGGCATTAACAAACCAATGTAAGTTCAGTAATCTTGAACTTAAAATTAATTAAGTTCTACCTGGACTTTACATGAACTTTGGAATTTTTTCTCATGAAAATTAAATAATTTGTATGGGGCTTTTTCTGGTGACATGAGTGATAGAGGAGTTTCTACAAAATGTTTGACTTGAAAGGTACTTTTAACATCCTTTTAAGGTAGTACTTTTAACATTCTTTTAGGATAATAGAATTATTTGTTGGATATTCTAAGGAGTGTTAAAGTGAATATTAAGGAAGGCTTGTTTTTTTGTGAGAGGTTAGACATTGAATTTATGGTAGTAGATGAGCTAATTATCTCTGGTGTTTTGGTCTTAAATTTTTAATTATATATATATATATTTTTTTTTCTTATTTTTTATTGGATATTTTATTTCTTTACAGTACAGATGTCATCCCCTTTCCCCATTTTGTCTCCCTAGAACCCCCTATCCTATACCCCCTCTTCCTTTATGCTTTTATACCATTTTGATTATATGCATGTAATAAAGTCAGTTCTAGGTTGAGGGTCTAGCAATACAATAGATGCAAATAGTCGAGGAACAAGCAGTACAGTAAACACAAATAGTCAAAGAAAAAGCAAGGCATTAAACCCAGTTATGTGAACACTCTCATGATCACTGTTTCTAAAGGTTTATCAGAAAGACCAAAGTGTCTGAGCCTACTTCCGTATCCTAGCCTAAGATCATTTTCATGTCTGAAGCCTACTTCCTTGGTCTAGTCTAAAATTTAGGATCCTGTCTGAAATTACTTCTTTGTTTTAGCCTAATATTTAGATTCCTGCCCAAGATTACTTCTTTGTTGTAGCCTACGATTTAGACTCCTACCTGAAATTTCTTCTTTGTTCTAGTTTAATGTCAGATTCCTACTTCCTTGTCCTTGGCCAATGTCATATTCCTGTCAAGCAGCCCCTTTCCTTGTTCTTGGCCCATGTCAGCTTCTTGCCAAGCATCCCCAAAGGCTTTCCACCTCTTCCCCTTTTTTATTTCATTAACAAGACTGAGTCTATCTTTGGTCATTCTGATAAGAATGCCTTCCTTACTGTACATCATGGAATATGCATTATCAAACACGATGCACATCTGTCTTAGGTTGGTAAGACTCTGTGCAGAATCTTACCCGTCCTTAGCTTGCCAGCTTGTTAATTTAATAACTTTGTCTGGGGGTCCATTTTCAGGTTTAAGCCATGTACTTCGCCTGCCAACATGTTGATGTTGTTAAAGATAAGCTTTAACATGATGGTCAGGAATAAAAGTATTCCCAGGACAAGAAGGGCTCCTGATCAAGCTATATATGCCATTCCTGAAATTTGTCCAAAAGGGAAATAATGAGCTCAGGCCATAGATTATTTTATCGGGATTATCTGCAGCATCAAAAGTCAACAGAGCAGCATTCTTTAAATTCATAATCTCATTATGGAAAGTTAAAACACCCAGAGAGGTGTTAGGATTATGCCAAATATCCTACAGGTGTCTTTAAACTTTTTTCTAATTATAATGACAATCATTGTGAATTTCAAAAGTAACACTACTCCTATAATATTTGTCATGATAGTTGGGATGGCTCCTAATTCTTGAACCCTGAACCTCCTTCAGATAATTTGAATGGGTTATAGAGCATCTTTCGTTGTTCCAGATACCTATATAAATCCTTTTGTATACTCAATACATTAGTAACATTTTTTGCTAGATGGTTAACAAAAATAGTTGTCTTAACTCCTTGTGTCAATGCTATTGCAGAAGCAGTGGTGCTAGCAGTTAATGGAATTAAAGCTGTTATACCAGCAGTAATCAAGCCTGCTACCCTCTTGCTTCTGCTTAAAGCCTAACTCACTTCTTAAGCACTTTCAAGCTTTAATCAGAGAATCAAGGTTTTCTAATACTCAGGGCAATGAGACAAAAGCTGGTTGATAGACCCCTGTAACAGACATGCCAGGTTTCAACACACTAACACAATTAGAAATTGTAAGGTCAATGCAACTTAAAATAAATGCTGTAGAAGAGACAAAACCAATTTTAGCTTGAAATCCAGATCCTGTCCCAACATTATCTCTTGCTATCCTAACATCATAGCGAGCTACAGCTAGCTTCCAGATATGTTCCTGACAAAGTCCAGATCCAGTCTTTCAAAAGTAGACTGTTATTTTCCATATTGGATTGATTTCTAGACCAGTATGTGATTGAGCCCTTATAGCTGGATACCTTTAAGAAGAATACAAGAGACATAGTTTCTCTCTTCGATTCTCTATCCCATAAGGTTTAAAAACTTGAGGCAAGGCAACTTGTCCCATCTGGGATATAATCAAGCAAAAGTGGGTCAGGAACACATGTCCAATACAGCTCCCCAGTCACCTTTGTCAGGGCACTCACAGGTCGGCATCATTCTTTGTCTCAGCAATCTTTTAAAGTTTCATGGGCCTCATCCACAATACCTCGTCCTTGAGGATTATACGAAATCCCCGTAATAAATTGTTGACAAAAAGTCTCGACTGCTCAACTACAATTGCCAGACCCATTATCTGTTTTTTTTTTTTTTAAATTGGATATTTTATTTATTTACCTTTCAATGTTATCTCCTCTCCTATTCCTCCCCCCCAGCCCTTTACCTTATCCCTCCTCCTCCTATTACTATGAGGGTATGCTCCCACCATCCTCCAATTCCTGCCTCTCTGCTCTCGAATTCCCCAACACTGGGGAATCCAAACTTTCAGGCACCAAGGCTGTTCACTTCCACTGATGCCAGGCAAGGCCATCTTCAACTATCTATACAGGTGGAGCCATGAGTCCCTCCCTTTGTGTTCTTGGGCTGGAGATTTTAGAGTGACTACTCCAGCTTGTTTCTTAGGACCATTTGCTTGAAAAATTATTTTCCAGCCTTTTACTCTAAGGTAGAGTCTGTCTTTGTCACTGAGGTGGGTTTCCTGTCTGCAGTAAAATGCTGGGTCCTGTTTATGTATCCAGTCCGTTAGCCTATGTCTTTTAATTGGGGAATTGAGTCCATTGATGTTAAAAGATATTAAGGAACAGTGATTGTTGCTTCCTGTTATTTTTGTTATTAGGAGTGGAATTATCTTTGTGTGGCTATCTTCTTTTGGATTTGTTGGAAGAGGATTACTTTCTTGCTCTTTCTAGGGTATAATTTCCCTCCTTGTATTGGAGCTTTCCCACTATTATCCTTTGTAATGCTGGGTTTGTGGAAAGATATTGTGTAAATTTGGTTTTGTCGTGGAATATCTTGGCTTCTCCATCTATGGTAATTGAGAGTTTTGCTGGGTATAGTAGCCTGGGCTGGCATTTGTGTTCTCTTAGGGTCTGTATGACATCTGTCCAGCATCTTCTAGCTTTTATAGTATCTGTTGCGAAGTCTGGTGTAATTCTGATAGGTCTGCCTTTATATGTTACTTGGCCTTTTTCCCTTACTGCTTTTAATATTTGTTCTTTGTTTTGTGCACTTAGTGTTTTGATTATTATGTGACGGGAGCTATTTCTTTTCTGGTCTAGTCTGTTTGGTGTTCTATAGGCTTCTTGTATGCTTATGGGCATCTCGTTCTTTAGGTTAGAGAAGTTTTCTTCTGTAATTTTGTTGAAGATATTTATTGGCCCTTTAAGTTGGGAATCTTCATTTTCATCTATTATCCTTAGGTTTGGTCTTTTCATTGTGTCCTGGATTTCCTGAATGTTTTGTATTAAGTACTTTTTGGATTTTGCGTTTTCTTTGACAGTTGTGTCAATATTTTCTATGGTATCTTCTGCACCTGAGATTCTCTCTTCTAATCTCTTGTATTCTGTTGGTGATGCTTTCGTCTATGACTCCTGATCTCTTTCCTAGGTTTTCTATCTCCAGGATAGTCTCCCTTTGTGATTTCTTTATTGTTTCTACTTCCATTTTTATATCCTGGATGTTTTTGTTCAATTCCTTCACCTGTTTGGTTGTGTTCTCTTGTAATTCTTTAAGGGATGTTTTTGTTTCCTCTTTAGGGGCTTCTACCTGTTTACCTGTGTTCTCCTCAAATTCTTTAAGAGTGTTATTTATATTCTTCTTAAAGTCCTCTATCATGATCATTAGAGGTGATTTTAAATCAGAATCTTGCTTTCCTAGTGATATGGGAAATTCAGGAGTTTCTATTGTGGGAGAACTAGTTTCTGGTGATGCCAAGTACCCTGGGTTGCTGATGCTTATGTTCTTGCAGTTGCCTTTCTCCATTTGGATCTCCTTAATGCTCCCTGTTCTGTCTCTGACTGGAGCCTGTCCTTCCTATTATCTTGGATGTATCAGAACTGTGTGGGGTCCAAGATCTGCTCAGTGGTCAGGCGCAGACAGGAAGCAACATGCATGCGCGCGCGCGCGCACACACAAAATTGTATGCCATGGCATATGTATGAAGGTCAGAAGACAACTTGGAGAGGTTGGGTCTCTTCCTTCTACTATGTGGGTCCCATAGATCAAACTCAGTTTGTCAGACTTGGTTACAACCATCTTTGCCAGCTGAGCCATCTCACTGGTTTAGTGCCTAGCTGAGATTTGATATGTTTTTTTTTCACCCTTCATATTTTGGTCCTCGAGGATACTCTAACATTTTTTTTCTAAGTGAGAGGATTTAGAAGATGTTATAAATTAGAAGAAAAAGCACAAAATTGTAATTACCAGTGTATTTTGAAATATATTGTTTAGCAAATATATTGGCTTTTTTAAATGTTCATTTGCTTTCAACAATATTTTGTCAAGCTGTCTGGTGGTTGTTCATGCATTTAATCCCAGCAGTTAGGAGGCAGAGGCAGGCAGATCTCTTGAGTTCAAAGCCAGAGTGGTCTACAGAGCAAGTTCCAGGACAGCCAAGACTATACAGAGAAAAACTCTGTCTTGAAAATCTAAATCTAACCTAAACTCAATTAAAATAGTAAAATTTTTGCCAAGTCAATGAAATTTTATAATAGCTTAGATCAGAATAGTGGTGAAAAAATGTTAATGTAGGATTTTTTTCCCTAATTTAATTCCCAATGTGTTTTTGTTAAATATAGAAAAAACACATTGTGACTTTTATTACCTCTATGGTAAATTACCTGCTTTTTGCAGAATATAGCTTTACTATAATTGTAATTTGTGTAGTCCTTTTACTTAATGTCATACATATATGACATAAAAACTTTCTTCTGTAGTTCTTTTTTAGATTTAAGCTTAGTTGTTTGTAAAAATTTTGTTTTAATATAATTGATTTATTTCCTTTTTCATTGCTGTTTCTGATTTTTAAGGTTTGTTTGATCATTTTTCTGTTTTTTATATAGTTCTGGTCTAATTATTTTAATACTTAAATATGTTTATCTGAAGCTATTTGAATAAATTTAAGTTATTTTGATATGAATGCAATATATTTGTTAATTAGCTGGGTAAGTTGATTGCTTTTGAATGTGTATTTTTTCTATTATGAAATTTGGAATTCTTCTTGTTCAAAGACTTCTACCAAGACTTGATGACAAATGCTACACGTTACTTTATTGTTTCATAGTTAATATTATAAATTTGTATCTTGTATTATTACTATAACATATGGTATTAATGAAAGGTGTGAGAATTTCTAGCAATTTGGGAGGTGGGAGTTGGCTGGGTGTCACATTGTAAATCACCATCATTTATTTCTAGAGAGACACTTCTGTGTTATGTAGTATGGATAGTGGTCTGTTTTTTTTTTGGGTGGGAGGGAGGGGTATTCAGAAATCCACAAGTTCAGTTGAAAAGAGTGTTTACAGTGTGACTGATACTAACCCTACCATGTCAAATACCTCTCATTTTGGGATATGCCACTTAAATAAAATAGGACTTCCCATTCATGAACCTATTTCTATTGTTTGAACATTAACTGCTTTACAGTGGTTATCAGTTGGTGTTACTGTTGACTTAAAATACACTTATCTTTAGGAGGTGACATTCTTTTTTTTTTTCTTCTTTTTGACAGAGATCTATTAGATCTTTTGCCAATGATGATCGCCATGTTATGGTGAAACATTCAACAATATATCCTTCTCCGGAGGAACTTGAAGCTGTACAAAATATGGTGTCTACTGTTGAATGTGCTCTTAAACATGTCTCAGATTGGCTGGATGAAACAAACAAAGGCACAAAACCTGAGGGGGAGACAGAAGCAAAGAAAGATGAAGCTGTGGAAAACTATTCCAAGTGAGTGTTGAAGTTTTTGTCAAGCTTTGTCCAGAAAAGCTTATGGATCCTCTGGATCGAGTTGCCGATTTGCTTGCTGTTCTTTGAGTCTTATCGTATATGATATAACCAAGGTAGTAAATGTCTCATGGTTTTTTTATTGAGTTAAATTCTATAGGAAAGCAAGGAGGAGTAATGAATAGTATCAAAAAAAGAAGATAATCCTTTTAGGATCTCTTTTGGTAGTATACTAATATTTGAGAGTTCTATCTTTTGCTGTGTTTGTTCAGCCTCTTAATTCTAAAGTAAATAGTAATGTTTTTTTAAGGAAGTCATAAAAATACTGCTTGTAGCTAGGCATGGTAGCACATGCTTTTAGTCCAACAGGAGGCAGAAGCAGGTGGATCTGAGTTTGAGGGGAGCCTCCTCTACATAGCTTTAGGATAGCCAAGAGAGACCCTGTCTCAAAACAAAACAAAAAATATTGTTTCTATTAGACGTTTTGAAATCGTGGTATAGGAAGAGTATAGAACAATGTACTAGCAGCATTAGCTGTCTTTACCTTGTAAATTTCCAGGACACACAGCATCTGTGTTGCATATTAGTAACATACGTTTTGTTTATTTGTTGAAATAAGGAAGCCAGAGCTTCTAACAGTTACAAGAGAAGTATTGTGAGGTAGCAATAGTAGTTATATATAAATGAAACCACAGTGCTGCCTGCAATCAGATCATGAGATTCTGTGTCATGCCAGTTTGGAGGTACTGTCTTGAGCACTGTTATTACTGTGATTAGAGTAATTCTATACCTACTTTGGAAAATGAAGTTTATTTGATTGGTTGTACCATATGTATAGGTTTAAAAACATTACATTAGCTATGACTTATGTAAGTGGAAAATAGAGGCTCCAGAATTTACTTCCAGCTTTCAGTTCTGTCTACATATTACTGTGTTAAGTAGACAAGGAACAGTAAGAGTGGATTGATGAATGAATGGATGGTCTATACTGAAAGATAGTACAGTCTTTTCCTTCACTTCCAAGATAAGCAGTGAGTGTCTTGCTGAAGAGCATGGCAATTGACTGTATGTTCTTGTAAGTACTCAGTTTTTCTCAGATTTGATGGTTTAAAATGGTAATTGTTTAATTGGAGCTCATGCTAATAATGCTATTTTCCAGTGGTTGTGTTACTGCATACTTGGATCGCTCTGTGTATATCATAGTTTCTGTTCAGGTTAAGTCATTAATGGTTTCCAGATTAAAATTGTAATACATCTGTTGCTTTTTCAAAATTTTGAAAAATTTTAGTTTTATACATATACACATATGCAAAATGCCCTTCTGTACTCTTTATTATTATTTTTGAGTACATATTTCTTAGAAGTTCTTTGGCATCATGTGATTTTTTTCTTTTTCAAGGTTGTCTGTAACTTTTTTTTACATGGTTGAACTCAAGGAGTACAGACTGACTGTATTCTCTGTAAACCAGCGGCCAAAGTGTCTTTCAGGTTTATATCTGCGTTCCATAGATACATGTGTTTTGGCTCCTGGTCTATCATAAGTGCTCCAAAGAGTGTAAATATATAAGACTAGGCACTTTTGCTCAGCTCCTGTCTGCTCTCTTACAGACTGACTCCAAAGTCAAATCAGTGGCAACAGGTCTCACACTTTATGTCACTAGGAATATTACTACTGTCTTAAGTAATTATATTAGTTTGCTTGTTTTTCAGTAACTCTTATATTTAAATTCATTATTTAGGTTTAAGATTTTTGAATTTGGAGTTAGTTTTCCTGCTCAATCATGCTGTCATTTACATGTAGATGATAAGGTCAAACACACCATAATTATAATTTAGAATTTTAATGAGTGAGCTAATAATGGCTACTTACATATATTATGTGACAAATTTTTTGTATTAAATTCAATAAATCAAGTAGTCTGTTATTGTTTCTCTTTTGTGCTTACATTTTACTTATTAAATTATCACCTTTTCACATTTGCTCATGAAGACAGTTAACTCCGAGTCATTAATGTATTTTAACTTTAAGAGTACTGAGGGAAGGGAGGGAAGGAAGAAGGGAGGGAAGGAAGGAGAGAGAGAGAGTGAGAGTGTGTGTGTTGGCAAAAATAGTCTCTGTGCCTTCAGGTTCCCTTCCTCCCTTTTTCTGCTATGAGTGGACTTGAGCATTTTAGTTAATTGTTTTAGCATTCAGGTAGACTTTATTTTATCTTAGTATCTGTACTTTAGTTTCATCTAGGTAAATTAAAGTACACAGCAGGGAGAAAGTGCTGCTCTTTCTAGTAATCAGAAAAAGCTTTATGAGTCCAGTATGGTGGCACACACCTTTAATCCCAGTAGTAGGGAGGCAGAGGCAGGTGGATTTCTTGAGTTTAAGGCTAGCCTGGTCTACATAGTCCATTCAGTTCCAGGATAGCCAGGGCTACACTAAAAAAATTTGTCTTAAAGAAAAGACAAAGTAGCAGCTTTATTAATGAGGTAGTATTTGGAAATGGCTCAGAGGATCCGGTGGGTAACAGGCCAAAAGCAAAGGTGTAGATGTGAAACATATAGGAACTGCTTATGAAACAGCAGTTGTTTACTGAGGTTTTAATGTATGTTGTGCTCTGCCAAAGTTTAAAGTTCATTGCTTACATTAAATTAGAACAGCTATATGAGTAAAGGATTAGTCTTGTCTTATGGATAGGGAAGCAGGCTCAAAGTTAAGTATTTGTAATGTTGAATGTCCAAATGTTCACAGGGACATGATGGGAAAATATGTGTGGTATCATCCAAAATTGTGGTTTTGGAAGATTATGCACTATTAAAGGTGGTAGAGGTAAGACTGGTAAGGAAGGATTTATTGAAATAGTCTAATTGAGAACTTGAACAGAGTAGTTTGAAGCCAAAGTTTGAGGATGATTGTGGAGAAAAGGGACTACACGTTGGGGAGCCAGAGATGATAAAGCAATAGAGTAAGAAATAATGTATGATGACTGGCGGATTCTAATGGTTATCTGCATTCTTGGGTCACTTATCTCTATCTCTACTTGAACTGTCTTTATAGGTTTAAGGTTTATTGAATCTTCAAGATGGTTCAGGCTCTGAGTGCCAACTTATAATTCCCTATCTACCTTGCACCACCATATATTTTTTTCTCAATTTACCTCACTTTGAATTAACTGTGTCTAAACCATCTAGCCATCTTCCATCTAGCTATCTAGCCAACTAACATATTACTTTTTAAAAAATGAGTTTGTTTAGAATGGGTGTTGGGTGCTGTGGGCATGTGATGTTTGTATGAGCATGCATGAGTACGTGGTGTGTATGCTTCACATGTTGGGGCCAGAGTCTGATGGGGTACTCATGCGTTCTCTCTCTTTTCTCTCTCTCTCTGTCTCTCTCTCTCCCTCTTTCCCTCTCTCTCTCCCTCTCTCTTTCTCTCTCTCCCCCTTGCCCTCTCTCCCTCTCTCTCTCACTCTCTTTCCCTCTCTCTCCCTTCCCCTCCCCTCCCCCTTCCCCCTTCCCCTCCCCTTCCCCCCTCTGGCTAGACTGGCTGTCCAGCAATCACCAGGGAATGCATGAGCTGCTGTACTCAACTTTTTTGGGGGGCGTGGGGCTTGGGGCTTAGATTTCATATCATTTTTGTATGGCAAGTACTTTTTACCCACTGAGCAATTTCCATTAGTTAGTGAAAAAGTGTTTGGGGGAGCTTCAATATTCTTGGGATTTGTAAGTAATAGAGATGTCATAATGAATTAAAATACTTGTAGTGTGAAATAATGATCTGTCATTAGGAAAAAGTAACTTTAAATGTGTAAGCCTTAACTGAGTTTTAATTTGTAGATTTTTGGATGTTTGGGTGTACATAATAGTTTATCCATTTATGTAGGTATTTAGGAAGCCAAGTGATGATTAATTGTAGCTTGGGAAATATGTTATAGATATAGTAATATAGGTTTTTTTTTATTTGTAGGGATCAAGGTGGCCGGACATTGTGTGGTGTAATGAGGATTGGCTTGGTTGCAAAAGGCTTGCTGATTAAAGATGATATGGACCTGGAGCTAGTCTTAATGTGTAAAGACAAACCCACGGAAACCCTGCTAAATACAGTAAAAGATAACCTTCCTATTCAGATTCAGGTAAGTACTGTTTAACTGCATTTGAGAATTTGTAAAGAGTTAAGAAACAGTGACCTTGGTGACTGTTAACAAGAATTGGTAAGTCAGGGATAGGTTTTAATAATAGTAATAATAATAATAGTAATAATAAAAATAATAATTTAGTCCGAGGAATCCACATTTCTGGTGACTTAGACTAAGAATATATTTATCAAAATAAGGCCATTAACATACAGTCTTAAACCTTTCAGGTATGTCTTGCTGAGATTCTACATCTCCCCACCTTTAGACTATGTTTGTCTTTTATAAAACTTTTGGAAGAGTTGGTGAAATATGATAGAAAGTTGAAAGATCAAGAAAGGTCCAAAAAAACAGTAGATAATTTCATAGTGATATTTTTAAAAATTGAAGATTTGGCTTATGTTTTTAGTTTATGAACTAGTTTTTGTGTGTGTTTGTAGATGTGAGACCAGAGGATAACTTTGTGGGGCCAGTTCTCTCTCTTTCCCTTTATGTGGGTTCTGGGGTCTGAACTCAGCCTGTGAAGCTAGCATGCCAAACTCTTTGACCTGTTAAACCTTCTTGCAAGTCATAGTTAATTTAAAGTCACTTATCTGCTAAGTTTATGGGAAGTCACTTCCTGTTTAGTTCCAAATTAATTTCACATTGGGTTGAGTTTAAAAAGTTTTAATGCTGTCATGCTCTTGGGCTCTGGTTACTCTAAATCTAACCTTGCTAGCCTATCCTAGAGATGTGTGTACCACTGATTAGGAAGCTGACATTATCTTTTATTTCAGTTTTGTGTTACTTGTCATTAATTGGATTTTAGCTTCTTGGTAATTTTTCATTTTAGGTTGTGTTTTAGTTAGGGTTTTCATTGCTGTAAAGAGACACCGTGACCAAGGCAATTCTTATAAAAAGTAGCATTTAATTGGGGCAGGCTTACAGATTCAGAGTTCAGTCCATTATTGCCAAGATGGGAAGCATGGCAGTGTCCAGCCATGCATGGCGCTGGAGAAGGAGATGAGTTCTATATCTTGTTCTGAAGGGAACCAGGGGACTAAGCTTTCTTTGCTCACCTCTATAGCATTACAGTTCCTCCAACAAAGCCACACCCACTCCAACAAGACCACACTTCTTAATAGTGTCACTCCCTAGGCTAAACATATTCAAACCACTACAGATTGTCTTCATATCTGTGTCACAGAAATAGATGTCTGCCTACAAGTCCAGACTTTTGAGTTGGTGAATGCTCATCTGTCTGTTCGTACTTGCTTTCTTTATTCTTGAAAAATGATGTATTTTAAAAAAAATTATTTTATGTATATGAGAGTTTTGTCTGTGTGTATTATAGGCCAGAAGAAGGCATTGGATCCCCTGAAACTGGAGTTACAGAGAGTTGTGAACTGATATATGGGTACTGAGAACTGAGCCTGGGTTCCCTGGAAGAGCAGCCATTGCTCCTAACCACTGAGCCATCTCTTAACCCTTTTTTCTTTCTTTTTAAATTTGTATTTCTTCTAAATGAGGCAGATACCTGTAAATAAAAAAGTCAGTGTTTTTGGTTTTGAATAATTTAGGTGTGATTTTTTTTTTTATTTCTAAGTTTAAAAAAAAATGTTTTATGTATATGAGAGCTCTATCTTGATATACATCTGCATGCCAGAAGAGGGTACCAGATCCCATTACAGATGGTTGTGAGCCACCATGTGGTTGCTGGGAATTGAACTCATGACCACTGGAAGAGCAGTCAGTGCTCTTAACTGCTGAGCCATGCCTCCAGTCCTATTTTTAAGTTTTAAAAATAAAGTTAAAAAATACAAAAATCAGTGTATATTCATTGTATAAAATATTAAATTTTATTGGGTTATTCTGATACATCCCGACCATGAACTTTTATTCTATTCACCTATTAATTTCCTTCTTTCACTATTCTCTCTCATCTCCTGGTCCCTTCCCAAATAGTCTGCCCTTTGGTTTCAAGTCTTAAAAACAAACAAACAAACAACCCCTTCCTCAAATGTTTATTTGTTTCCTTGCTGTGGAATGCAAAAGACATCTTACAAGACTTAGTTTTCTATTATGTAGCTTCTGAGGCTTGAATTCAGGTTGTCAGGCATGGCAGCAAGTATCTTTAATCAGCTATCTAGCCTCCCTTCTGTTGTCCCCCTTTTTAAAGTTTAGAGTCTCATAATAAAGAGGACATAAAAGTGTGGGACTGGAGAGCTGGCTCAGTGGTTAAGAATAGTTGCTCCTTTGCAGAGGATCGAGATTCAGTTTCCAGCACTCACAAGGTAACGGCACAACTATCTGTAACTCTAGTTCCAGGCCATCTGATGCCCTCTTTTGGCTTCCATGGGTAATGCATACCTGTGGTAGACTTACATACATTCAGGCAAACCATTCACACTAGTAAAAATAAGCAAAACCTTAAAAAATGAAATGCACATACTATGTGTCTTTGTGAACCTGGCTTACTTTGTCCTACATGATGCACTCTCGTTCCATCCATGTTCTTGCAAATGATATAACTTAGAACTTCTTGAATAATATTCTCTTATTTATATATAACGTAATAAACAATTAGGGTGAGAAATTACAATCTCTGAGTGCTGGGTTTAAAAATAAGTGCCACCACCACCCATAAGGGATCGTTTCTGTGGCTTGGAAGATACAGCAGTGATACAGTTTCTGTCTACACACTAGTGCTTTCTCTGTGCAGGCTGAACTTGATTTCTTTCTCAAGTAAGGATCTTTATTTCTAGGCACCACAGTTTTAAAAATGTTACTTTTTTTTTTGGTTTTTCGATACAGGGTTTCTCTGTGTAGTCCTGGCTGTCCTGGAACTCACTCTGTAGACCAGGCTGGCCTCAACTCAGAAATCCGCCTACCTCCTCCTCCCAAGTGCTGGGATTAAAGGCATGCGCCACCACCGCGGGCAAAAATGTTACTGTTGATCTAGTAAGTCTTCAAGGAAAAAATCCTAAGTGAGAGTATAGATTTTTGCAGACTATTTCAAATTTTAGGAACTTTGAGTTTTCCAGGCTAGCAAAGACTTAAATGATATAAACATTCTGAGGTCTTTTAAGGGTTAAAATAAAAGAGATGAAAGATTCTTACACACTTTGAACACATAGGGCCAGTGGTGGATAGTATGATACATGTATTTCAATTTAAAATAGTCATTTATAGCTTTCCAACAATGAATATCTGGGTGAAGGTATGTTTCACTGGAAATGGTAATCTTAATTTTCCAGTGATGTTAAGAATAAGGTATATACATGTACACACTTATCAAATGCATATATCAAAGAACATATGCATTATTATTGCAATATTTGAAGAAATAATTTTTAGTGTTCACATATTTTCTATTATACTAGTTTAGTTATGTGTGTGTGTGTATGTAAAATAATAATCTCTAATAGGACATTTCTTACAGGCTAAATAACTTTTCTGAACACTTAACTGTAGGAACAGTTCAGTTATTTACTATCTTAATTGAGGTGGAAATACATCTTTTTCTCTTCATACTCTTTTTCAGGGTGATTTTAGAACTTCTTTGAATAAAGGAGGCATAGGATGACAAACCCAGTAATCTTTGAAGTTAGTGCTTGAAGTTAGTCTAGACCAAACTCATTATACTTATGACTTTGGATATATCTTTGGTTTTTCGAGACAGGGTTTCTCTGTGTAGCCCCGGCTGTCCTGGAACTCACTCTGTAGACCAGGCTGGCCTCGAACTCAGAAATCCGCCTGCCTCTGCCTCCCAAGCGCTGGGATTAAAGGCGTGCGCCACCACCACCCGTGGATATATCTTAAAATTGAAAATTTAAATTTTCCAATAGATATCTTTTAAAAAGCCTACTTATTTATTTATTTTCATTTTATGTGCATTAGTGTTTTGCCTGAATTTATGTTTGTTTGAGGGTGTCAGATTCCCAGAAGTGTGTGAGCAGTTATGTGGGTATTGGAAAATGAACTCTGGCTCTCTGTAAGAGCAGCCAGTGATTTTTAACAATTGAGCGATTTCTCCAGGTCCAATAAATTGTGTGTGTGTGTGTGTGTGTGTGTGTGTGTATCTGTGTCCCAGCATCCCAGCGAGCAAGCACTTATATGTGGAGATCAGAGGAGTATTTGGTATAGTCTTCCTCAAGAACTCTTCACCTTATTTTTTTAGACAGAATCTTGTGGTGTTATCTGTGGCTCTCTAATTAGGACAGGCAGGCTGGCTGGCCTGATAGCCTCTGGGAATCCATCTGTACTCATTTTCCCAGTTCAGGGATTCTAGGCACATGTTACTGTGCCTGTTATTATTTGTATTTTATGTTGTGTGCAGCATATATGTGATGCTTGAGGAACTAGAAGAGGGTATTAGGTGCCCTGGAACTGGAGTTACGATGGTTGTGTGTCACCCTGTGTTCTGTGTTCTGAACCCTTGTCCTCTGCAGGGACAACAAATACTGTTAACCCCTGAGCCAGGTCTCCAGCCCTGTCTTTTATTTTATGTGAGTGCTGGGTTCAAACTTGAGTCTTCTTGCTTGTGTGGTCAGCACTCTGTAATAAACTCATCTCTCCATCTCTCTAGTAGATATAACCTTGTTTCTCCCCACCACTGGCAAAATGAATGTGAACAGTTTTTGTTGTTTGTTTTACTTCTGGCTGTTCCATTCATGGTGTATTCTTTTCTTTCTTTGACTTTTGTTCAACATTAGTGTAATGAGTTTTCTTTTTCTTTTTTTTTTGAAGTATTATATATATATATATATATATATATATATATACACACACACACATATGTTGTTGATATATATATACACACACACACATATTATATGTTGTTGATATATATATACACACATATACACATATATATGTTGTTGATATATATATATATATATGTTGTTGTTTTCGAGACAGGGTTTCTCTGAGTAGCTCTGACTGTCCTGGAACTCACTCTGTAGACCAGGCCAGCCTTGAACTCAGAAATCCACTTGCCTTTGCCTCCCAAGTGCCGGGATTAAAGGTGTGCGCCACCACTGCCTGGCTGAAGTATTTAATATTAAAATGATATTTTTAAAATAAGTGACTGAATTCTATTAGAGCATACCTTATATTATCTTCTTCAGCCTATTTTATGTCAGTTAATATATATTAAGCTTGATCGTTAAGAAATACCTTGTGCTCAGTGTGGTGGTGCACACCTTTAATCCCAGCACTTGGGTGACAGAGACTGGTGGGTCTCTAAGTTCAAGACTAACCTGGTCTACAAAGCATGTTACAGGACAGTCAGAGCTACACATAGGTATCTTTTCTTGAATCCCTCCTCTCTTCGTCCCCCCACAAAAAAAAAGAAAAAATGTAAGAAAAAATGCTTTGTATGATTTACTTAATTATATACTTAATGTCTGATATTCAATTAATGATTTTGGATATTTTATGAAAGCCCAAGGATTATGTTTGTTTCACTGTATGTTAAAAAAGGCAATGTAGCCAGGTGGTGGCGGCGGCACACTCTTTTAAACCTAACACTTGGGAGGTAGAGGCAGGCAGATCTCTGAATTGGAGGCCAACTTGGTCTACAGAGTAAATTCCAGGATAGCCAGGACTACACAGAGAAACCCTGACTCAACAACAAACAAAACAAGAGGAGGAGGAGGAGGAAGAGGAGGAAGAAGCAGAAAAAAGCACGAAGAAGGAGGGAGAAGCCTTGCAATGTAAATCCCTTGTGGATGTTAGTTGGTTGGCTTATTTTATAATGATAGGTCTCAATGGAATGATTTCTGAGATTATGTTAATTATACAAGGCAATTTATACTCATTCTTTTATGTGACTATAAGTGGACATCTTTTTCATTCATAGTTTCTTGGTTAACATTAGAAATTTGTATTGTCAGAATTCATAAGTCCTTGGCAAGTAGTTTAGATTGTTCTGTCAACAGCACTAATATTTCAGAGAGCATTTCAGCTGCCTACATTTATGTAATACTTTACTGTAATAATTTCAAGTATACTTATTTACACTTTTCTGTAACCCTACTATTCACATTTTACATGGAATCAAAATGGCTTAAATATTATAATTGTATGCATGATTGACACTGTGGTCCCTTTATGAAGGATGAAGAATGAGTATGCTTAAGTTGAAAGAGAAGTTATCTCCAAAGTAAGGAACTAGTTACAGTTGTGGGTCTTTATATGCTCTTTGGGAAGTGATACTAATTGTTAATATTTATTAACTTAGCACAAGTGTTTCCTTTTAGAGATTTTAATGTGATTGTTTTTGAAATCTTGGTGACTTTCAGAAACTAACAGAAGAGAAATACCAAGTGGAACAATGTATAAATGAAGCATCCATTATAATTCGGAACACTAAAGAGCCGACATTGACTTTGAAGGTGATACTTACTTCCCCTCTAATTAGGGACGAATTGGAGAAGAAGGATGGAGGTACATATGTGTATATATATACACATACATACATATCTGTTTTGTTTTGTTCATGTAACAGTTTTTTTTTCCAGTTACTGTTTTAACTATGCCTTGGGATTTAGGAGGTCACAGACTTAATTTGCTTGTGAAAGCCACCCATGATATTTTAAAGTTTTGTTTTTATGTAGTGTATTTTTCAGTTTCAGATCCTGTGTTTACCATGTAGGCTTTTTAAATTATGCTTTTATTTTTCTACCATTTTAGCAATCTGTTTTCCTTTGTCTAGTATAACTTCAAGTCATTGGCGTCGGCTAACCTGTTCTATTATACTGGCTTAGTGGTCAGATTTCAGGATTAAATTTGGTATAAACCAGAATTATTTAAAAAAAAAATTTTTTTTTATTTTGATTTTTGTTGATTTTGAAATTACTCACTTGCATGTTGTTTGACTTCTAATAATTGTATACCCTTATAAATTGTAATTGTGTGTAGATTTGGCTTATACAGTAAAGGAAAAGAATTAGTGAATATATTTTACTCAATAATTTTTAATCTTCAAAGTATGATTTAAAATTTATGACTTTCATATGTGTACATATAATACACAGTGTACATATTCAAACACATACATATTATAATATATATACACACACATATACACACAGATTTTTTTAATTTTTGGAGACAGGGTCTCACTACATAGCCTTGGTTGACTTGAACCTCAGCTTGTAAAGTTGGATGGCCTCAAACTCACAGAGATCTGCCTGCCTCTAACTCTTTAGTGCTGAGATTTAAAGGTCTGAATCAGTCTGCTTGCCTTCAGTAAATTTTTGAGATGCTTTGACTCTGTTAACAGTTTGAATAAGATATATGTTTAAAAGAATTGGTGTATGATATTGTCACCCTCATAAATGTAGAATGAGAAATTAACTATTGGTAGTTTTGAAAATTCAGTTGGTGAATATGTGGCGAGCTTCATTTTCTTAATTTTTTTTATCTTGTTAACTTGTTTGTACACTTTGTCCTACTCAAAGAAAGATGCCATGTGGCATTACTCATTGTTGGACTCTTGACCAACTGGCTACTCTGTCATAATGATTTAGAGACACTATATATGGCTAGTAGGATACTTCCTACTTTTCATCTGTTTGATTTCAACATACCTCATTGTATACCTCTTTATCATCGTAAGTACCACTAAAGTGGAAAGGAGTATAGATCATTTTTTAGTTTTTTTTTTTTTTCAAATTGTTAATAAGGGTAGAAAAAGGCACAGGTAACTGTGTGGTAGAATTTTGACCTTTGGTTTCTATACATGAATCAAAGAATTCTGGAATTAAAATAGATGGTCACCCTTTTTAAAATAATGCTTTTGTGTGTGTCAGGAGCATGGCTGACTGAAATTTGAAACAATATAGTTATCAGAAACCAGATATGGCCGGGCAATGGTGGCACATGCCTTTAATCCCAGCACTTGGGAGGCAGAGGCAGGTGGATTTCTGAGTTCGAGGCCAGCCTGGTCTACAGAGTGAGTATCAGGACAGCCAGGGCTACACAGAGAAACCCTGTCTCGAAAAACCAAAAAAAAAAAAAAGAAGAAACCAGATATGTTCTTGAGTCATATTTAAAGTACATCCCATATGTAATTGGGTTTAATGCCTGTACTTTACCCTTTATATAGTATGTCTGTAGTACCTTAGAAGAACTGGTCTCTTAAGTGGCTTAATTTTTTTTTAACAGCAGATCTATGATTTCTGATTTCTGATGTATAAAGATAAGTGTTAAATTCTGGTAAGCTGTATTCTCTTTGTAGAACGAAACCAACCATTTCTATGTAGATTTGTAATTATAGGTATTACTAAACATTGTTTTTGTTTTGAGAGTTGTTTGTTTGTATCTGCTTCTTCCTTTACCTCTTTGAAGGTATCAGGAAAATATAAAGCTTTTTTCCTCATATGGTTTTGTATAGGATTTTTGTCATAGCTTTTAGTGTTGATTCCCTCAGGCTTAACCTGTTGTTTTTAAAACCTTGGTTTTGGTTCAGAGAAGCTAAAAACAGGCTCTTAGTATATTATGCTTTTCTGGAACATATTAATCATAAAATAGGATTAATATAATATAGTCACAATATTTGTTTAAGGTGATTTAAGTTACTAAGGTTCTAAAGGACTTTTTCTGTGTGCAGACTCTAATCAGCTTGGCAAGATCAAGTAAGACTAAGGAATCAGCTAAGTTACTTCTACTTTTGATGGCAGAAAGATTTGCTTTGCTGCTGTTTTTAATATCCCAGCCATGGTGACCAACTTGGTATTTTACAGTTTATTCCTTTTGTCTAATCTGGCTTTGTCATAGATGCCTTTTTGTATATATTGCTGTGCAATTTGGAGCATCTGGCACAGCCGTGTTTCCGCAGTCTGGATTATGTAGTTTTTGTTTACTTAGACACCACTCTTTGCTTTGATGTAATTCTCTGCATCTACATGGAATGGAAACAGAAGGCACACTTACCTTTCAGGAATATCTGGCACTGAAAGATAGCATCTTCTATTCATTTTCTTTTTCAAAGGTAACAATGTCTTGTAGCACCTGTCCTCTACCCTGAGACTTTTGTCATACTCTTGTGGCTTGCTTTTACCACTCCCAAATACATAGTTTATAGTAGATACACAAATCAACTATTTTTCTTCCTTCTCTTAACTTGCTAAATGATTTTGGCTGAATTTAGATGAGAATAAAGGAAAGTTGAGAATGGGTAGAGCCAGAGTACTGGGTTAGGGTAGGGCATTAAATTTATCTTTAATGTTTTCTGTGTAGAAGTGTATATAACCATTTACTTCAAACAACCATTTATGTTTTAAATTGTTGAGAGTATATAAAGAATATCCCTTTTTAAAAGAATGATGTCACAAGTAATAGTTCCCCTATGCTGTAAATATTTACACTCTAACCCTTTACTAGGGTTAGCGTTAGGGTTAGGAGGCCTTGTGGAGTGACCATCTCCATGTGGTACTATATATATTTCCTTTCCTTTTCTTTCTTTTCTTTAAGGCAAAGAAGAAAAAGTACACATCTTGCTACATACCATGATTATGTTCAGTTGTCCACTCTGTTCTTCAGCTTTGTTAGTGTTGTGTGACATTGGGCAAGCTTGTTAATTTCAGAGTATAGATAGTACAGAAACAGTAAGTTATTTTCATGGTTCAATGAGAGGATTTATACACAGTGAGGTATGCAACTAAGTTCAAAGTAATAAAGTGCAGAAACCACTCAGCTACTAAAAGTAAGAGTAATGTGGGCACACTAGATTCAGATAGCCAAACCTTGACACAGCCCAAACTATTTATTTGTAGTTTTTTATATTTTATTTATTTATTTATTTATTTATTTATTTATTTATTTATTTATTTATTTATTTTTGAGACAAGAACTTACTGTGTAATTCTGGCTCTCCTGGAACTCAATTTTTTTTAAGTGTACCAACTTGATTCAACAGGCTAGCCTTGAACTCACAGAGATCCTCTTGCTTAAGCATACTGAGTGCTAGGATTAAGGATCTGCCCTATTACCCCTGTGCATATAGTGAAACTTTAAACCACACTTAAAATCCAGTATCATGATACTCTTTTTTTTGGGGGGGAGGGGCGGGTTTGAGACAGGGTTTCTCTGTGTAGCCCTGGCTGTCCTGGAACTCACTCTGTAGACCAGGCTGGCCTCGAACTCAGAAATCCCACCTGCCTCTGCCTCCCAAGTGCTGGGATTAAAGGCGTGTGCCACCACTGCCCAGCCATGATACTCTTATGATAAGATACTCTTTGGTACTAACAATGAGTTGGCTTATTATGTAGCTTATGCTTCTTGGAAGGCAGGCATCTTTTTTTTTCCCTCCTCTTACTCCCTATCCTTTATTCTATGTACCTAGAATGATATAGAAGTAGGTTACCAGATAGTATCACACATGAATCTGCACAGTGAATTTTCAGTTAGCAGAGAAAATGCAGTACAGTGTATAAAAATGTTAAGATTTAGTGGTATCTTACGTGGCTTGAATAATATTTCTGTTACAGTTTTTTAAGGCTCAGCGTGTTGAAAGCTTTTCTTCATATATGGTTTATTTAAAGATCTCACAGTGGCCCTAGGAGGGAGATAGCTATTGCTCTATTGTAATCAGGAATGTATCATATTTTGCCTAGCTGAGAGTCTAGTATAGAATCCTTTTTCCTATTCCTGCCTAGGGTTGGCACATGATGCATTAGCTGATTGTTTCTTTCTATTACACAGCCTCAGCTTTGGTGGTTGTAATTTTAAATTAGAAATGTATTTGCTATGGGGGGGTGATAAATTGTTTATAAAAAAAGTATGTTTGCATTGTAGTTTTAAACCAAGCAGATGGTGAAAATAAAACATTTTCTGGCTTATACTGAAATCAACTTTTGTTCTTGATATTGAAGTAGATTCAGAGCTTGATAGAGAAGTTGTCTTAGAGTTAGTTCTTTTTCACCTGTTGATGTCAAGTTGAACTTTGGACTCTTCTTTGCAAAACTTAACTGACATGTGTTCCGCTAAGTTCACGACAGTAGATTATTGCAGTCCATATTTGTGCTGCAGGCTTTAGTTTTCTACCTTTCCCTGGTGCTAGATATGCACTGTGCAGAGAAAGCCTATGGTCATTTTCTTTCCATTGCTTGATAGTGTTTGTGGCATAATTAGACAAATTAAGAGGACGGTGCTTCTTTCTTCCACCTTATTTCTGCATCTGTTTGTTCATATTAATGTGTCCTTATGTTTTTCATGAAGAATAGCTCAGGCATAATGTCTTTCCAGAAAGTTTCAAGGAATTGAGAGAAAAGAGGTTTCAGGATTTCTTCGACATACTAAAAACAATTATGTCAGGATGAGGTGAGAGCTCAGCTTTATGCAGATTTCCATGGAGCCTGCCATGATACCCCAGCTCAGTTATTTTACTTTTGAAGAGCCTAGTTCTAGACATATAGTCACAGTCACATCTGGCTTTCCCTCTGTTTTTCCTTTATAGGCTAGTGTTCTGTTAACAGGGGCAGATAGCTTGCATGTAGAACACTGAGAAAAGATAACTGACTGCAGCAGAATGATGTTGATTAGTCACTGATCTAACCAAATGAGCAGGGTTAGGCATAATAAACTTCTTTCTCATTTTTCTATTACTCAAAATGCTCATGCACCTTCATATCTTGTTGGTAGGTTAAAAATACTTTTAAAAGATATTTTTCTTTGCATTTGAATTTTTGTCAATATTTGTTCATCTTCCCTGTGCTATTTTTTATGTTTCCTAGAAAGCAAGTAAAGTGGGTCATAGTTGTATACTTAAATTTTCCTCCCTCTTTCCTCCCTCCTCCCTTTTCCCCTCTTCTCTTCTTCCTCTTCCTCCTCTCCTCCCCTCCTCCTTTTTTTTTTTTTTTTTTGAGACAGGGTTTTTCTATGTGTCCCTGGCTTGGGATTTACTCTGTAGACTAGGCTGATCTGGAATGCATGGATATCCATCCACCTGACCCCGATTTTCTGTTGTTTTTAATGGCTTTTTTAAAAAAGAAAATCTTTGCTTACCAAATAAAGTTGAAACACACACACACACACACACACACACACACACACACACACACACACTGTATACCTGTATTAAGGTTTCATCAGTAGTGGCTTTTTTTTCCCAGCAGCACTTTTGTGATTACCACATTAATGAATTTTTTTTTTTGTCAGTGAAAATATGTAAAACAACATCACTAGCCATATAAAGAGAATAGACAAGCTAGGCTGATAAGTAGCACTGTAGTGCCATATGCTTATGTATCACATAATACAAAAATCTTTCAAGGTAAAATAAATGTATTGTTACACCCCTGCTGTCCAGCCTCGTGAATAGTGAAACATTTTGCATCTTTTGACTGTCAGAACATGAACAAACGTGGCCAGTTTGATGTTGATGTAACGAGAATCTGCTCTGCTGCAAGTCCTCAGTATTTTTTTTTTTTCATCTCTTTTTAGTAAAGTCTGTTGTTTCCAAATGTTGGCTGTCTGTAGCAAGCTGATGTCTTGATTTTTTTTTTCCCAGTAAGAGTTTGTGATTATAATCTGATTTTGTGATGAAAGAAGTTATTAAAAATATATTTCTCTTGTCTTCATTATAAATATCTGTCACACTGGGCAGTGGTGGTGCACACCTAATCCTAGCACTTGGGAGAAAGAGGCAGGTGGATTTCTGAGTTCGAGGCCAGCCTGGTCTACAGCGTGAGGTCCGGGACAGCCAGCCAGGAATACACAGAGAAACCCTGCCTTGAAAAACAAAACAAAACAAACAAAAAAACAAACAAACAAACAAGTATCTGTCACAATTAGGTGGTATACTTATAATCTCTGATCATTGAATAAAATACTAGGAGGTGAACAAAGAGTTTTGGCTTCCCAGATCTTGCCTCTGTTCCTTCTTCTTATGCCCCTCCTCCTTTGTTTCCCTTCATCTTGACTCCATAAGGTGGTAGAATAAAACTTAACTTGCTTTACTATTAATTTAAACATTAAAATAATAGCAGTTTGGATTGTGTTTCTTAGCAGTTAGTCAACCTTTGTTAGGGAATCTACCTTTTAAGAGATTCTAATCACTCATTTAGAGATGTTTTATCTTTTACTGAGCTTTACACAGATGCTTGTATTAACTACAATTTGATGACAAAACATTAAAATGATTCAGTTGTATGTTTTGTGTCTGTAAAAAGAACTCCACATTCATGGTTCTTTTTTAGGTTTCTGATTGTATGAGTAGAACTGGATAATGAAGTGAGATTCACCATTGTGATTTTTGTTGGCAGGCGTTAATGGGAAACAATGTAGACATCTGCTTGTGGAGCTCACTTAGTAGAAAATAAGTGTGTAACATTTTGTCCTTTAGTGTTGCAGCAGTCCAGGGAACCCACAGTTCTTCCTATTAGAGTTGTGGTTTTAGCTGGGCATTATGCCTTCAGATTTAGTAACGTTTTAACTAGTATAATGAATACTATGTTTGCCACTGTAGAGTCACTGATAACTAAGGAAACAAACAAAAAATATCCATGTTCTTGTATGCCATTTAAAAGTATTTATATCCCTTGAACCATGTACTGTATTCCATATCTACTGTTAGCAGAATATTGAGAGGACTCGTTGGTGGGACTCTTCTTTCCTTTCCTTTCCCCTTTCCTTTTTCCTTTCCTTTCCCCTTTACTTTTTCCTTTCCTTTCCCTTTTCCTTTCCCTTTTCCTTTCCTTTTTCCTTTTCTTTTTCCTTTCCTTTTTCCTTTTTTGAGACAGAGTTTCTCTGTGTAGCTCTGGCTGGCCTAGAACTCACTCTGTACACTAGATTGGCCTCAAACTCACAGAGACTGCCTGTCTCTGCCTCCCAAGTACTGGAATTAAGGCATGCATCACCACTGCCTGGCTTAAAAGCATTCTTAGGAGAGAATAATAAATCTGTTTTAGGGGTTAGACAAACCTTTTGTAGGGATCCATTTGTAGAACTGTGCTTTTAAGTAATGCATCGAGACTTAAAAAATTAAAAGTCCCACTTTTCCATAGCCTAGTGGAAATGAATTTGGTGATAGAAACTTGGATTTAGTATCATGTGACATCTCAAGTATGTGGGTTTTATTGTTAATCATGATTAAGTTTTGCTGCTTTCCAGCACTTCAACCAATTGTGAAATAGTAAGGCAAATCAAAAGGCCATGTTTAGGTAGCAGTCTATTATGAGTTGTCATTAAAAAAAATAGAGAGAGGGAGGGATCGATTAATAAATATGAAATATATTTCTATTTCATATTTGTAGTTTTAAAATTTGGTCTTCAAAAAGGAATAGTAAATGAACTTAAAGGCATTTGAGATCTCATTACTGGAATCACATTTCTAGTGTTGTTATTCTAGTGACTGGGTTTGTCTAGAAGCAAATTTCTATTTTGGTCACACACATATTTTTAACACATGTAACTTTACTATTGTATAAGAGTTCCAACTGTTTTAGACCCTGATCAGTTATCCAAATTTTTTCTATTAGATAAATAAGGTTTTTAATGTTTTTGTTCCCAGATATCCTTTTTTGTAGCTTGCCAAAGGAAACAGTGCTTGTATTTATTTTGTTATATATGATGGTATACATGTTCATTAATAAGATCTCAGATTGATTATAAGAAGCAGTGGTCACCTATTCCTTTGTTGAATGAATTCCTTTACTTTTTCTTGAATTTTTGCACAAAATCTGATAACTATTTATGTAAATAATGTATACTTAATTTTAAAAAGAAGCAACAAAATCATTACAAAATTTTCTGGGAGTCTTATTATAAGTTCATTCAAATGCTGCTTTCTTTTGGTTGTTATTGATAATTTTTTAAGAACACCCTTTCAAACTGTTTCTGTTTTCCTTTATCCCATTTTACTATCAGAAAATGTTATGATGAAAGACCCTCCGGACTTATTGGACAGGCAAAAATGCCTGAATGCCTTGGCTTCTCTTCGACATGCTAAATGGTTTCAGGTTGGCACTTCATTATTTCTTCACTGTTTCTGTAGATTTTATGTGGACCACTTTCTACTTAGTGTGATGTGTGTGCTATATGAAAGAGGAATAGTTTGTAGCTCATTGAATTATTGCCGGAGTAAATTGGTTCCTTTGGATACAGTGCCTAGAATAGCTTTCGTTGTTTTGTGTGTGTGTGTGTGTGTGTGTGTGTGTGTGTGTGTGTGTGTGTCTGTCTGTCTGTCTGTCTGTCTGTCTGTCTGTGTCATTGTGCTCCAGAGGTCAACTTCAGTGTCATATAAAATATATAGAAAAAAAATGAATGTTGATATATTACCTGAAATAGGAAGTATACACATAACACTTGCCACTTTTGGGATAGAGTTTCTCACTGGTGTCTGCAACTCACCACACAGGCTAGTCTGACAGATCAGCAAGCCCATAGATTCTATTTCTGCTTCTCCAATACTGACATTCCAAGTGGGTTATAAAACACAGGAGAGTTGGACTCAAGCTTGCATACTTGCATAGGAAGCACTTTATATACTTGCTCTCTCCATGTTGTTTTGTCATAATGTAATTTTTTTTGACTTACTACTCTGAATAGTAGAGGGTGGCTTATAAAATATATAGAAAAAAATGAATGTTAATATATTGCCTGAAATAGGATTGCCATGAGTTTACGAAAGGAATTTTTCTATTTTCCTTTTGGTTAAAAACCTGCCTTTCTAAACCAATAACTAGCTATTTTCATAACTTGATTTTTTTGGTTTGCTCAAATACTAGGAAATTATTTGCTAATAGGTATTCAGTTTAAAAAAGTTATTTATGATCAGTGTGTTTCAAATATGGAGTGGATTTCTACAGGGATATTGCAATCATTTTGTTTGTTTTAGGCAAGGGCAAATGGATTAAAATCATGTGTAATTGTCCTCCGCATTCTGCGTGATTTGTGCAACAGAGTACCCACATGGGCACCATTGAAAGGTTGGGTAAGTACTTAAATGTGATTAAAAAACAAATATGAAGCTATAGCAGAGGAAATTCTTGAAATGATGTTACTATGACTATATTCTGAGTTAGTTAAGGAGAATGTTGTCTGTTTTTGCTGTAGAAATAATTATTCAGTTTTATGAAATCTTTTGTGCATATAGCTTCTTTTGTTTTGTCATTTGTGTTTTAGACCTCATAGGTATACAAATTTTTAAATCTATATTATTATTATTGTTGTTGTTGTTGTTTTCAGACTTAAAGGTTTTATACCTTTTAGAAGTAAGTGCTGTTCTTCTTTGAATTCTGTATGGATCATTGATCACTCATGGATCTCTTGCTCCTCAGGATAGCCTTTTTGGCTGGCCCATTGTTCTCCGTGTATGGAGATTATTTGATAGAATGTTGTCTTTTGAGTTTTTCATGAAATAGAGACACAAATCCTAACATGTTAAGTACAGTGTTACAATATATAAAGTATGTCTGCCATTTGGTTAAGTGCAGTGTTTGCCTGATACTAATTACTAATTATGGACATAACATATATTGTAACATTGACTTAATTTGGAAATTATGACTGATCCAGTCAGGACTAGAATTTAAAAACTTGTAAAAATCATTTAATGTTGTAAAGGCTCATTTATAAAATAATGAACAACTGTGAATATTTGTGCAGCATCACGAGTTTCAGTTTATCTAATATAGAGATGTGTTTCTTTGTTTATTCTAATTATTGTTCTTGAAGTAGGCTGTTTGAACTTTTTATAGTTGAGTGTTTCCTAACTTAAGTAGGATTTAGATAGATCAGTTCATACCTTGATTATTTATTAGCTATTACATATGTGAAAACTTGTTAACTGTAAATTGTTTTTAGTTTTTAAAAAAATTGGAGTAATTAAAAATCATAAGGTTTTTGTCTCAAATGTTTTTAGAAAATAGCTATCTAAAAATACTTGGTTTAAAAAGTGATGGCTAGGCTCACAACCAAAAATGGTTGAATTAGAGTAGTTAATCATGGGGGAAGAGTTAAATGCTCCGTAAATGCTAAATTGTCTACCCTTTTTTGGCTTCTCTTTTAGATAGAAATGTCAGCTCACATTTAACTGGAATCCTTTTAACACTTGGTGCATGTACTAATTTGTAATTTAATATCTTCTAGCCACTAGAGCTTATATGTGAAAAGTCTATAGGTACTTGTAATAGACCTTTGGGCGCTGGGGAGGCCTTGAGACGAGTAATGGAGTGTTTGGCATCTGGAATACTACTTCCTGGTAAGGGTTTCAAATTCTAGGCAGAAGAATAAGAAAAAAATCTCATTTAATTAATTTATCTAAGCATATGATAAATGTTTGTTCTCTGCAGAGGAGAATTCTGCATAGGAGTTCTGTTCTTTAGAATTTCAGTTTATATGTGGAAGGGTGCTGTAAAGCTTTTTCAATAATTCTAATTTGTGTTTTATATGTACTAACATAAAAGGTACTAATAGAAACTGCTATGAATTTGCTTCACTTGGAAGTCTGAATTTGGAAATGTAAATCCTTATTTTTAAAAGAATGAATTTCATTTTAATTGTAGTCCATTATTAAATATGGAAAAATTAAATATAAAATTCATTTAAAGATCAGGGATGATTCCTCAATGATGTTCTAAATTCTTGGAGTATGACTCAACTTTGTATTAGGTTATTTTTGTATAAAATAAGGAAACTTTTGTATAAAGTTAAGTTCTAAAACTGTGAATGACAGAATATCCTTAGTATTCCACTTAATTGAGCAGACTTTTAATTAATTCTTTAGCTTTTTCCCTTCTCTCTTTTGTTTGCTATATTCCAAACCCAGTTCTAAATTTTTATTTTTCCTTTCTTTTGCCAAAGGTGGTCCTGGTCTTCATGATCCTTGTGAGCGAGACCCAACAGATGCTCTAAGCTACATGACCACTCAGCAAAAAGAAGACATCACCCATAGTGCACAGGTATGAGACTGGTATATTACTGATTGCTTAGAAAGATACTATAGCTTCCATTTTCTGAATTCTTCTGTGAGTTAGCTTTTCTTATATGCTTAAGTTAGGGAATTCTATCAGTATAACATCAGTATGTAATGAATGCCATTTGATTTAAATGTTTAAGCTATAATGTTTATTGAGATTTGGTTAAATATGATGTTTTATTTTTTTAGCATGCACTTAGACTATCAGCCTTTGGCCAGATTTATAAAGTGCTGGAGATGGACCCTCTTCCATCTAGTAAGCCTTTTCAGAAGTATTCCTGGTCAGTTACTGATAAAGAAGGTGAGTACGAAAGCTTTGTTTTTGTCATTTTAGAGTTGATAGTGGTGGTGTGTACTTTGTTCATCAAAATCACTGCTTTTCTTCTCTAGTTGGCTTCTATACCAGACATTAGTGGCATGAGCTGGTTGTCTCATTTGTTTTTATTAGTGATCAGCTCGATTTCCTGTGTTGCTAAGATTTTGTACTACTTAGACTTAAGGACCATACATACTTTAGGCTTCTGGTCTAAGGAGAGGAGATAAATCATAACCTAACAAGAGACATTATCTTTGTCACTGGTCAGTATGATGAACTTTCTGAAGCTTACAGCTTTTCATTTCTTCCTAGAAAGAAAACAAAATACAGGGGATGAGAAAAATGTATTAGAAAATTCATGACCACCTTCTGTCTGTATTTGTCTGCCTGTACTCATTGTTGTGTGACAGAACTTCTTGGGTAGATGAAACATACTTCTTATTAACCACACATAGGGAGACCAAAACAGACCAAAGTGTGGATACCACTAAAGTCCAGCTTGGTGAACCAATGAGTTTTATTGGGGTCATGTATGGTAATGTGCGTGAAGGGTCACTTACAGCAGCAGAGATGACTCAAACAGCTTCATCATTAAAAGCCCACCCCAGCCATGTGACAACTCATAAATGCTGGGAACCTGGAGCATACTGCAAAGTTTGTAGATAATTCAGCAGATTGGAGAATGTCTTTCTTGATGTCTCAGTTTTTCCATATCTCTTCCAGACAGTTCTTGTCCAAGAGTTTTCTTTATAGTTGGGCTCTGCTTACCCTGGAAGGGAAGGGCCTTAGTGAATCTGGTCAGTTTCAGAGAGTTCTTGAAGTGTTTTTTTTTTTTGTTATTGTTGTTGGCATTCCCTGCTTAAGGAGTTTTCCTGCAGGATGGAATGGTTTAATCTTGAAGGAGATTGTTAAACTCATCTGCTATGATTAGGGTATCAATAGAAAAATGCCAATTTCAGTAGCGGGAGTCTTTTTTTTTTCTCAGTAGTGGGATTCTAATTATATCTCTAGTATGTACTAGTTTGAGGCCTTGACAACAATTTTTCTCAGTAGAGACATTGCCTTTTTTTTTTTTTTTTTTTTTTTTTAACTTTATTTAAAGGCTGGTGTCAGATTAAACTGTCTAACTTAGGCCCTGGAATAGAATACGTACTCAAATGTGAATTTATATACCTAGCGTGCCCTCATTGTCTCTTAGAAAACATTTCATGTTTTTCTATCTTCTCATCAGTCATAAGAAGGGCAGGTTATTTGATATTAGATATTCTTTATCCAAGATGTAGCCTACTTCCAAATAATTGATATTATTATAATTCTGACATTGCAAAAATAAGTACCCAATGTATTTATTTGGACTATATAGTCTAGTCTAGTCTAGTCGTAGTCCACAAGATCAAAATTGGTGCTTACCTGGCTGTGGTAGCACACTACTGTAACCCCAGTACTTTCAAGGCAGGGGCAAGTACTTTAAGAACTTGAAGGCAGCTGCGCTTATAGGAATTCTTTGTCTCCAAAAACAAACAACAAAATTCAAAGCTGTTATGTAAAAATAATAAGAGTTTTGAATGAAAGGGTGTCTTTTTTGCCTTCTATGAAAACACCACTTTCCAGGAGATCCTATGATGTCTCTTGGCTACTAGAATATTCTTTTCTGTTCTGTTTTAATACTTTTGTTTCAGTTTCTATTATACTACATGTGGACACATAATAAAATAGAAGTACTGAGCCTCAGCAACTCTTGAAGCACATAGATGGTCCTGAGTTAAGAAGTCTAAGAATCAATGCCTTGTATTCTAAGCTCCTGAGGAGAGAAGTGCTCAGTACAAGCTCTAGGATGCCAAGACTGGTTTCTTTCATTGTTGGTGAAAGTACTGGAAAATACCTACATGACAAGTGTAACACTTGACATTTTCTATAAACTGAGTAAATAAAAAATTCAAATATATTACTTATCATTAATAACAGATTTTTATTTTAATCACTGTATTCACAGTAGTATTCTGTCTCTAGCAGGTAGTAAAACTATGTATCTATTGTTATGTTACTTAGGGTTTTTTAATTTTAAAATGTAAAGATTTTAATCAGAATTAGAGATCTGCATGTTACTCAACTCACAGCGTAAAACAGAATCAGAGAAGCAGTTTCTATCTTAGATGTCAGTTGTTAGCTGTATGACTGGGTGAAGCAGTTTGTGCTTTGGTTGAAGGATGATCTCCTTTACAGTTCGATACTTTTATCACCAGGTTTCCTGATGTTTACACTTAAGTTTGTTCCTATAATTCCTTTTTTCTTTCACATGAAGTATTCTTTTTTTCTTTTATAATTTAATATTTTTTTTAAACTCCAGGTTTTATCCCTCTCTCTGTCCAACTTCTGACTGTTCCTCATCCCATAACTCCTCCCATCCCCCTGTCTTCACAAGGATGTCCCCACCGCCAGCCACCACCCCACCAGACCTCTTCATTCCCTGGGGCCTCCAGACTCTTGAGGGTTAGGTGCATTTTCTTTGACTGAACTCAGACCCGGGAGTCTTCTGCTGTATATGTATTCAGGGGGCCTCATATCAGGTGGTATAGTATGCTGCCTGTGTCTGTGACTGTGTAGTATGGTGGTCCAGTGTCTGAGAGATCCAGGGTTCCAGGTTAGTTGAGACTGCTGGTTGCCCTCCTCCTCAGCTTCTTCGAGCTTTTTTCTATTTCAACCACAAGGGTCAGCAGCTTCTGTTCATTGGTTGGGTGTAAATACCTGCATCTGACTCTTTCAGCTACTTGTTGGGTCTTTCAGAGGGCAATCCATGATAGGTCCCTTTTTGTGAGCACCCAGTAATAGTATCAGGCCTTGGGGCCTTTCCTTGAGCTGGATTCCACTTTGGGCCTGTTGCTGGACCTCCTTTTTCTTGAACTATTCTCCATTTTTGTTCTTGCAGTTTTTTTTTTTTTTTTTTTTCCAGATAGGAACAATTCTGGATCAGAGTTTTGACTGTGGGATGGCAACCTCATCCCTCACTTATGCCCCGCCTTTCTGTTGTAGTGGGCTCTACAAGTTCCCTCTCCCCACTGTAGGGCATTTCATTTAAGGTCTCTCCCTTTGAGTCCTGAGAGTCTCTCACCTCCCAGGTCTGTGGTACATTCTGGAGGGTCCTGCCAACCTCCTACCTCCCGAGGTTACCTGTTTCCATTCTTTCTGCTGCCTCTCAGGGCTTCAGTCCTTTTCCCTTACCCATAGCTGATCATATTCCCCTCTTCCCCTCCTTGTCTCCTTTCCCACTCAGGTCCCTCCCTCCCTCCCTTCCCCCTTGTGATTACTTTCTTCTCCTTCCCAAGTGGCATTGAGACTTCCACACTTGGGCCCTTCGGCTTGTTGAATTTTTTGAGTATATCTTGAGTATTCTGTACGGCTTTTTTTTTTGAGGGGTGGGCGCTGATAACTACTTATTAGTGAGTACATACCATGTATGTCCTTTTGAGTCTGCATTTCCTCACTCAGGATGATACTTTCTAGTTGCATCCATTTGCCCACAAAGTTCATGATGTCCTTGTTCTTAATAACTGAATAGTATTTTATTGTGTAAATAAACCATTCTTCTGTCATGGGACATCTGGGTTGTTTCCAGCTTCTGTCTATCACAAACAAAGCCACTATGAACATAGTGGAACAAGTGCCCCTTGTGGCCTGATGGGGCATCTTTTAGATATATTTCCAAGGTTGATATGGCTGAGTCTTGAGGTAGATCTATTTCTAGTTTTCTGAGGAACCTCCAGATTGATTTCCAGAGTGGTTATACTAGTTTCCAATTCTATCAACAGTGGAGGAATGGTCCTCTTTCTCCACATCCTCAACAACATGTGCTGTCACCTGAGTTTTTGATCTTAGCATTCTGATTGGTATAAGGTGGAATCTCAGGGTCCCACTCTCCCCATATCTATTCAATATAGTACTTGAAGTTCTGGCTAGAACAATAAGACAGCAAAAAGAGATAAAGGAGATACAAATTGGCAAAGAAGAAATAAAGGTATCACTATTTGCAAATGATATGATAGTATACATAAGTGATCCCCAAAATTTTACCTGGTAACTTCAACTGGTAAACAACTTCAACAATGTGGCCAGATATAAAATTAACTCAAATAAATCAATAGCCTTTTTTATACAAATGATAAACAGGCTGAGAAAGAAATTAGGGAAACAACTCCCTTCACAATAGCCACAAATAATACAAAATATCTTGCGGCAACTTTAACCAAATAAATGAAAGGTCTGTGTGACAATAAGTTCAAGTCTCTCAAGAAAGAAATTGAAGATCTCAGAAAATGGAGAGATCTCCCATGCTCATGGATTGGCAGAATTAACATAGTAAAAATGGTCATCCTACTAAAGGCATCTACAGATTCAACACAGTCCTCATCAGAATCCCAATACAATTCTTCAAAGACATGGAAAGAGCAATTCTCAAATTTACCTGGAAAGGCAAACAACCCAGAATAGCGAAAATAATTCTTAACCATAAAAGAATTGCTGGAGGAATCACCATCCCTCACCTTAAGCTATACTACAGAGCAATAGTGATAAAAACTGCATGGTATTGGTACGGAGACAGACATGTTGATCAATGGAATAGAATTGAAGATCCAGAAATAAAACCACACTTAACGGACACTTGGTCTTTGACAAGGAAGCCAAAAATAGACAATGGAAAAAAGAAAGCATCCTCAATAAATGGTGGTGGTCTAACTGGCTGTCTGTATGTAGAAAAATGAAAATAGACCCATATTTGTCAGCTTGCACAAAACTCAAGTCCAAGTGGATCAAGGACCTCAACATAAAGCCAGATAAACTGAATGTAATAGAAGAGAAAGTGGAAAGAGCCTTGAACTCATTGGCAAAGGGGGAAATTTCCTAAACAGAACTCCAGTGGCTCATGCTCTAAGATCAAGAATTGATAAATGGGACCTCATGAAACTGGAAAGCTTTTGTGAGGCAAAGGACAGAGTCAATAAGACAAATCAGCAACCTAACCCCACATCTGATAGAGGGCTAATGTCCAAAATATATAAAGAACTCAAGAAGCTAACCACCAAAATACCAAACAACCCAATAAAAAAATGAGGTATAGAACTAAACTGAGAATTTACAACAGGGATCTCGAATGGCTGAGAAGCACCTAAAGAAATATTCAAAGTCCTTAGTGATCCGGGAAATGCAAATCAAAAGTAACCTTTTTAAAAAATAATGTTTTTATTAATTCTTTGAGAATTTCATAGTATATAGTTTTGATCATAGTGAGATACAGATCTTTCCTCACTTTCTTATCCACCTAGCTTCAAGGTTTCTTTCTCTCATGTTTGTTCTTTCTCCACCCCTTTATTTGTTTCCTTGCACTCTCTCCCATGCCATTCCTATCTTTTCCCCTCTCCCTGAATCCCTTTCTCTCCCTTTCCATCAAGTCCAGTTTGTATTGACTGACTACTTCTGGGCATGGGGTCTGCACAGGAGTATTGTACAGAAAGCTGACTTTCCAGCAGCAATCAATTGCTGATAGAGGTTGGACTTTGCTTACCTTTTCTCTTCCATGCTGAGATTTTGTGTGGCTTTGATCCTGTTACTTTGGTTATTTACATTTGCCTTAATCCCTGTGATTTTATATTTGTATTTGCTTTATTATATGTGGAACAATGTTTTGTCATCCACTACCTCTGGCTCTAATCTTTCCACCCTGTTTTCTACACAAATCTATGATCCTTGAGGGGAGGGTTCTGATAATTTGATGATCTAGGGCTGAGAATTCCAAAGTGTCTGCATGTTGAGCAGTCATCAGTCTCTGTAATTCTGTGTATTCCAAGAAAAGGTTTCTGTGATGAGAGTTGAACAATGCACTGATTTGTGGGTATAACAGTAAGTCATTAGGAGTTTTTTATTCATATATCCATTTAGCAGAATAATAGTAGGAGGTTTTCTATTAGGACTTGTACTTGTCTAGCCACAAGTTCTTGACCATGTTAACAGTGTCAGGTGTGGGTCCCATTTTGTAGAGTGGACTGTCAGTCAAACTTTTAAAAGAGGTTGTTTACACCTAAGATGTTTGTGGAGTAGTTGTACTATGGGGCATGTTTTTTCATGCCAGTTGTTATTGTTGCTCACAGAGTATATTTTAGCTTCAGCTGGATGATTTTGATGATTAACTTATTTCCTATGGTCATGTGCATAGCACTTTCTATCACTGTGAAAGCTATTTATCAGTGATGAAGCTTCCAGTTGATTACCAAGTAGATTTCTCTATGTTCTGTGACACAAATATGTGTGTTCTTCAGCAATAGTGTCTTACCCTCAAGTTCTGGAGGATAACATAACATTACAATAACAGTAGTGTTTATGAGGCCCCTTTTGCTAACAATTCAAAAAGAAGTAAATTATTCCTAGTACTGGACATTTTATTCAATAGTGTATGCTTTCTAAGTAGGGTATTGTTCCCCATTATAGTATTGCTCCATTTAAAGTGTCTTCTATATGTGTATATATTTAAGAAGTTTCTATAGGAGTATCTTTCAGTATTGCCTTTAGTGTGCATTAAGCCTCCCCATCCGTATTCCCTCCTCTACTCTCCCTTTCCATATCTCATCTCATTTAATCCTTTTTGCCTCATGTTTTTCCTTTCTTCCTTTATAACACTGTATTCTATTTCTTTTATTACAAGATCCCCTCCTCTCCTATGGCCTCTTACTAGTTACCTAACTAACCTCTGTGGGTATTCCAAATGATATACATATATCTATAGCTTAAAAGGCAACATCCACATATGAGAGAAAACATGTGTTTGTCATTTTTGGTCTGGATTGCCTCTCTCAGGATAATTATTTCCAGTTACATCCATTTATATTAACAATTGAATAATATTCTGGTTTCAAAATATATACCACACTTTCATTATCTGTTCATCAGTTGCTGGCCATATAGGCTGTTTCTAATTTCTGGCTATTATAAATATTGCAGCAACAAACATGGATGAACAAGTATCTCTGTAATAAGATAAGTCCTTTGTATATAGCCCAAGAGTGGGTATAGCTGGATCTTGTGCAAGATCTACTTTCAGCTTTTAGAGGAAACTCCACACGATTTCTATAGTGGCTGCATCAGTTGTACTCCCACCAACAGTGAATAAGTGTTTCTTTTTTCCTGTGTTTCTAGCATTTGCTGGTCATTGTAGTTTTGATCTTGGACATTCTCCCTGGGATAAAATTAAATCTCAAGGTAGTTTTAATTCACATTTCTCTGATGACCAAGAGAGTTAACCATTCTGAAATAAAGTGTTTCTTAGCTACTTATGTGATCTTTTGAGATCTCTGTTTAGTGCCAGGGCCCATTTTACAGTTGGGTTACGTATTTCCTTGATCTTTAGTTTTTGAGCTCTTTATATGTTCTAGATAGTAACACTTTGTCAGATGTGCAGATTCTTTCCCCATACTGTAGGTTGCCTCTTAGTCGAATGATGATGTTTTTGTTCTTTGCTTGTACAAATGTGGTCCTGTTTGTCATTTGTTGTTCTTAATGTTCGTACTGTGTAGGTCTGCTTTACAAAGCTCTTTCTTATGTCTGCAGCTTCAGGCATATTCCTTACCTTTTTTTTTCTATCAGAGTCTTAATATCAGGTCTTATGTTTAAGTCTTTGATCTGTTTGGTTTTTGAGTTTTGTACAGATTGAGAAATATGAATCTAATTTTGTTGTTGTACATGTAGTTATCCAGTTTTCCTAGCACCATTCAAGATGCTGCCTTTTCTCAAGTGTGCATTTTTGACATCTTTGACAAAAGTCAAGAAGTCCATAGGTGCATAGACTTATGTCTGGGTTCTCAATTCTATTCAGTGTGTGTTTATTTTTATGACAGTAACATGGTAGTTACTGTCATAAAATTTTTTTATATGTGTAAGTATTTTGCTTGCATGCATGTTTGTACACCACATATTTGTTCTGTTGCCTGTAGAAGCCAGAAGAAGAAGGTATCAGATCCTCTAGAACTGGGATTACATATAGATGGTTGTGAGCCATCATGTGGGTGCTAAGAATTGAACATAAGTTCTCTGGAGAGCACCTAGTGCTTTCAACTGATGAGCCGCTTCTTGTTGTTTTTGTTTTATGAGACAGGTTTTATTTTTTTTTTTTATTTATTTTTTTTTTTGGTGTAGCCTTGGATGTCCTGTAACACACTCTGTAGGCCAGGATGGCCTTGTACTAAGAGATCCACCCACTTCTGCCTTCGGAATTCTGGGGTTAAAGGCATGCTTAGCACTGCTGAGCCACTTTGTTTTAAGCCTTGTTTTTGTTTCTATACTTCTGTATAACTTAAATTCAGGAATAGTGACACCTCCAGCAATTCTTTATTAGTTCTTTGTTTTAGCCATTCTGGGCTTTTATGTTCACATATGAAATTTAAGATTACTTTTATTTTCTATAAATAAGTATGTTGGAATTTTTTTGGAGGTTATGTATTAAATATGCAGATTACATTTGGTAGGATAGTCATTATCACAGTATTAACTCACCAATTCATGAGCACAGGAGGTTTTCCATTTTCTAGTATTGTCTATGATTCTCCTTTTCACTGTCTTTATGTTTTATGTCTTTCACTTTCATACTTAAGACGTTCTGAGATTGCATGTGTTCGAGTGTGAGTGACTTTTATTTCTCTTGGCATGCTTGTTTCTATATAGGGAGTCTTTTGTGTGTTAATTTTGTATCCTGCCAGTTTGCAAAATTTATTTCTGATCTGTAGCAATTCCCTGGTGACGTCTCTAGGGTATTATAAATCATACTGTCTTCACATATGTCAACTTTTTTAGTTTTTTGACTTCTTCCTTTATTAGTATCTTCTTGATCTCCTTCAGTTGTCTTATTGCCCTAGCTAAGATTATGAGCAATATATTGAGTGACAATGGAGATAACTGTCTTGTTCTTGATTTTAGTGGAAATACTTTTATTTTCTCTTGGGTTAGTTGTAAATTGCCTTTATTATGTTGAGATATGTCCCTTGTAACTCTAGTTTCTTCAGGACTTTTATAATGAAGGGATGTTTGATTTTGGTAAAGGCTTTTTCTACCTCTAATGAGAAAGATGATTATGTGTTTTCTGTTCTTTAGTTTATTTATATGATGGTTTATGTTTATTGATTTACATATGCTGAACTATATCCACATCTCTGGGATGATAATGATTGATCTTTTTTGATATATGCCTACATTCAGCTTGCAAATATTAGCTTTCTACTTCTATGCCCATCAGAGATATTAACTTATCGTCATTGTCTTTTGTTGGATCCTTGCCTGATTTTGGAAATACCAACTTTTAAAAAAGATTTTAAAATGTTCTTTCAATTTCTGTTTTGTGAAACAATTTGAGAGGTATTGGTATAGTACCTTATGATTCTCTGAATTTGCTCAGTGTATTATGTCTTCTTTTCATTTTTAATTACAGTTAAAGTTATATTATATGTATGATATATGTGTGTTTATTTTTGTGTGTTAATTTTGCATGTATGATTGTGTAACATGTGCTTGCCTGGTGTTAACCAGAGAAGGGCATTGGATCCTCTGTGATTGGAATTATTATGAGCCACCATGTGGGAAATGAATCCAGGTCCTTTGCAACAGTAACTAGTGCCCTTATCCTCTGAGCTGTCTATCTAGCCCTCGTCTCTAGATTTGGATCTTTTTTCTTACTTATGGTTAATTTGGGTAAAAGTTTGCCAGTCTTGTTTTTGTCTCCAACTTCTACTCCACAAGAACCACCTATTTATATCATTGATTATTGATGTTGTTTTTCTTTCCTGTTTAATTAATTTTAGCCCTGTGTTGATTATTTCTTCCTCTCTGCTCTCTGGGTATTTGTTCATGTTTTTCTTAAGCTTTCAAGTGTATCATATACTTACTAGTATTTGATCTCTCCTAATTTCTTGATAGTAGGCACAGTGTTATGAACTTTCCTCTTAGTGCCTTCAGTGTATCATACAATTTTGGTATATTGATATATGTTGTATTTTGTTGTATTTCTTTTTTTTTTTTTTTGGTTTTTCGAGACAGGGTTTCTTTGTGTAGTCCTGGCTGTCCTGGAACTCCCGGCTGTTGTATTTCTATTTTGATTCAAAAATAACACCCTCCATCCCTGGGTTTCTCTGTGTTGTCCTCTGTAGACTAGGTTGGCTTTGAACTTACAGGTCTACCTGTCTCTGCCTCCCAAGTGCTTGGATTTAAGGTGTGCACCACCACTGTCTGGCTTAAATTCTATTCCCTTCCCTCCTCCCTTCCTCCCCTCCTCCCCTCCTCCCCTCTTCCTCTCTTCCTCTCTTCCCATCTCCCCCTCTTCCCCTCTTCTCTCTTCCCTTCTCTTTCCTCTTCTTCCTTCTTCCCTCCTTCTCCCCTCTTCTCCCCTTCTCTTCATCCCCTCCCCCTTTAAAAAAAATCACCGAGACAAGGTTTCTCCATATAGTTCTGGCTCTCTTGGGACTCACTCTGTAGATCAGACTGGCCTTGAACTCATAGAGAGCTGCCTGCCTCTGCCTCCCAAGTTCTGGGATTAAAGTTGTACAAACTATTACCACCCAGCATAGTTCCTTCTTGATTTCTCACCTGATCCAGTTTTCATTCAATACTATGTCATCTTGTTTCCATGAGTTGTTCTGTTTTTCTCCATTTCTATTGTTGTTGAGCATACCTTTGGTTCCAGATAGGATGCAGGATATTCAGTTTTTCTATATTTCTTGAGGCTTATAGTATCTTTTTTGTTTGTTTGTTTGTTTGTTTGTTTTTTGTTTTTCGAGACAGGGTTTCTTTGTGTAGCCCTGGCTGTCCTGGAACTCACTCTGTAGACCAGGCTGGCCTTGAACTCAGAAATCTGCCTGCCTCTGCCTCCCAAGTGCTGGGATTAAAGGCGTGCGCCACCACTGCCCAGCATATTGTGTCTTAATATATTTTCATTTTGGGAAAAATTCCATGAACTGTTGAAAATAAAATGTTTGCATAGAATTCTCTGTTAGATCCATTTATTTATGATGTCATTTAACTCCAAATTTTATTTAGTTTTTGTCTGGATAACCATTGGTGAAAGTGGGGTATTGAAGTCACATGGTTTTCTGGAACTCCTGCCTCTTCCTCCCAAGTGGTAGGAATAAAGGCATGTGCCATCACTGCCTGGCAACCCTCACCCTATTTTCTAATCACTGTGTTAGTCTGTTATTATTAGGAAATTGAGACTGTTGCTATTTAGAGTTACTATTGAGTAGTGTTTATTAATTTTTGTTACTTTGTTATGGTGGTATTGTTTTTTTTTTTTTTTAAGACCTCTTACGGTTAACTGTTCTGGGATTTTTTTTGTTCTTGCTATCTCTTGGGTAGGTTTAATCTCTTCTTCAGATCAAACTATTTCTTCTAGTATCCTCTGTCGAATTGTCTTAGTAGACTTGAATTCCTCAAATTTGTTTTAATTGTGAATCATTTTTCTTTCTCTTTCAGTTATGACTGATCATTTTGCTGGGTATAGGTTTGGGCTGACATCTCTGGTCATACAGATTGAGTAGAACATCACACCAGGTCTTTCTTGCTGTCAAATTCTCTGTTGAAAAATTAGTTGGACAGAGAGATGGCTCAGTGGTTTAGAGCACTGGCTGCTCTTCCAGAGAACCTGGGTTCATTTCCCAGCACCCACATGGTAGCTCACAATTGTCTGTGACTCTAGTTTCAGGGAATCTGACACCCTCACACCAGCGCACATAAAATCAAATAAGTTATTTTAAGAAAAAATGTTACTTTGCTAGGCCTGCCTTTATATGTGACTTGGTCTTAATATCTTTCCTTTGTTTTGTATTTTTTATCATTATGTGTTATGGGGCGGTCTGTGTGCTTGCCACACCCACCCTCGACTCCCCCCATTTGGTTTTTTACATACTTGTTGTACCTTGATAGCATCTCTTGCCCTAGGTTTGGGAAATGTTCTATTACAATGTTTGGAAAATATTTTCTATGCGTTTGACCTGGGTGTCTTCTTCTTCTTTATACTTTGGATTCATAGGTTTGTTCTTTTCATAGTATCTCACATTTCTTGGATAACTTGTTCTTTGGTAGATTTAACTTTTTTTTTTCCAGCTGAGTGATTTTTTTTTTTCCTACTTCATCTTTGAGACATGTTATTTTTCCCTTCCTTATGATTCAGTCTGTTCAGAGCTTTTCCTCTAAGCTTTTTCACTGACTTTTTCCATATGGAATTTTATTTGTTAGGCTTTTCTTCAGAGACAATACATTAAATTGTATTTTCATATTTGTTTCTTTCAACTCTTTGGTTTTTTTTTTTAGATTTTATTTAGACATTTATTCATGTCATCTTTGAGCTCCTTGAACATATGTATAATGCCATTTTAAAGTCCTTGTTTTGTGCATCAGCAAAGTTACTTTTCACAGGGAATATTATGATGGGGTGTTTGTAGAGGGGGCATACTTACTGTCTTAGTTGTTCTTGTTTGTGTTTTCGTGATATCTAGGCAGCTGGAGTTAGGCTGTTTGAGGTGTTTAGGATGCCTGGTCTTGCCTTTGTTAGATAGGTGTTTGAATCTTTGCTGTTTACTCTAACTTGTCAGGCTGTGGATCCATTGAATGATACTTGGATTTCAGTATTGGGGCCATTCATTATGATCTTTTGTTGATTGAATCTTTTGTCTATTATTGTTTGAGACTAATTCTAGGTGTTGTGTTTGTTTGTCATCTTAATAGTATATGTTATGAATATGTCATGATTTATTTGTCTGATATTTGAAGAATATTTAGTTTATTCAGTACTTTTCAGCCACCCATAGAATTGCTATGAGCACTTTCATGCATGGCTTTTGAAATGTTGTAGATATCAAATGACTTAGAAATTTGTCCAGTATACCAGTTTACCCTTCCTCCAACAGAGTATGGTATTTATGTCGCCCTCTCTTTGCATCATTTGGTACTACTGGATGCTTTTCTGATATGAAATGCTACTTTTCATTTGCGTATCACATGATCATTTTCTGTATTCTTCTTTGACTTTCTGAATTCTAAATATTAAAAATGTCGTAGCATTCAATCCTCAGCCTTTTGTCTTTATTTACAATGATTCAGTTAATCTTCTGTCTCAAAATTCCTTTTTAACAAAAATGCTCCTAAACTTGTATTTCCATCTGATTACTAGCTCTCCAATCCACAATGCCTTTTCATCACCATCACATGAATTCCTTGTTTAATAACAGTTCAGATCTAAGATATTTAAAATCTAAATTTTAAAAAAATCTTAATTTTTATTTTATGTGCATGAATGTTTTGCTTGCATATATGTCTGTGTACCATGTATGTTCCTGATACCTGAGGAAGTTCAGACAGGTCATCAGATCCCTTGGAAATGGAGTCACAGATGGTTCTGAGCCACACATATAGGTGCTGGGGATCAAACTTAGGTCCTCTGGATGAGCAGCCAATGTTCTTAATTTCTAAGCCATCACTTCAGCCCTTAAAATCTAAACTCTTATCCTCTGCTTCTGTTCTTTTTTTCTAGTACTAGACATTTCCCATCTTCTGTATTTGGCTAAAATTCATTGAGTCAGTCTTGAGTTCTCTTATTGATTACTGAGAACACTTCTTACAGTTCTTTATTATACCCACTACTTTATAGGTGGTTAGGGTCTGGGCCAAATGTTTAAGAGGTTCTTGATCTCTTATTTATTGAAGGTAAGGGTTCACAGACTAGCCAAAGAAGCAAGATAACCTAATTTGGAGCAAAGCAGTAGTGCAGATCAGAGGAATACACTGTCAAAATTGACATATGAGTGAGTATATTTAAGGACCCCAGTTACTGTTTGGGACTTCCTTTTCTGGGGTTCAAGAAAAGGAATTTGGGTGGTACTGTATTTTGATTGATTAGATTAGGTCATTCATTTTTTTTTTCTACTGTGCATTTCCTTTCCAATAATGCATCTGATTTTAATCATATACCCATCCATTTATGCATAGTATAAATTATAATACAGTTATTTCCCCTGAAAGTTTACTAGAAGACACAATTTTACCTTACTTGGCACCCAAACCAGTTTAGGCTGAATCTGCTTTTCTTCATATTTGCATAGTCAATTGCACACATTGGTAATACACTTGAGTAGAAATTGTCTTTATTTGATTGCTACTAGGGGTGAAATTTAAACAATTGTTCAGAGATGAGAGTACATGTTGACCAGTTCAGTTTGGGAATTGAATGCATTCTGAGATTTCTGAGTGCATTGTTCGAGATGGATTTGTACACAAAGTATGTGCAGGTAAAGAAACTAGGCTTCCAAATACACCATTAAAAGTTGTGTGTGAGTATATGTGTGCATTGTATGTTTATGCGTAAACAAAACCAAAAGGCACTGAAACTGTCTCCTGTTTTGTGCCTACATCACTGTTATATAGCATGTTGCAATTAGTCTCCACCACTGTGCCTAAGCTCTTTGAGAATAAGGATTTGTTTGTCTCTGTTACATGTTAAATACTTGAAACTGCCTGTACATGGTAAATGCTGAAAAATATTTCTTAATGAATAAATGCATTCATGAGTTTATAATGGGAATGATAAGAGGCACTGGCTTTGGGTGCTTGTGAGGATTAAGTTATTATATGTAAATGATTTAAGGGGATGGTATCAGACCTGCGTTGTGGAGCACTTATGAAAAATATTTTGCCTTAGAAATGATTTCATCATTAGACCACAAAGGTCTCGCTAAATGTAAACCTGTGTTTTTCCTGATTACTGTGATCATTAGCTCTTTTCCATTGGCAGGGTTGATAAGATGAAGCCACAGAGCTCTTTCCATGTAGCTGGAATACTTAAATCTCTGTATTCAACTAGCTTATAATTTCTAGTCAGTTAAAGAGCTGCTTTTAATTTAAGGTAATTAATAGGAGGAAGATTGAATAAACATAGTTCCTTTTTAAGGCTCTAGAAGACTGACATACAGTTGTATGCAGATGAGACAGGAACACTAAGCAGATGTTGATTTTTGTTGGAGAATATCAAGATTGAGCTGATTATAAAATATTGACTCAAACAACTGCTGAACTCAGTGATTATGCCAAGGGACAATAAATCTTAATAGTGAAAAAAAAATAGAGAATTTCACTGTTATAAATTTTTTCTTGAAGTAACTCTTTGAAACTTGGGCAGCAAAGCTCCTACTTACACCTGGGAGCTTGCTAAGTGGTTGCTTCATCCAACATTTGGGTTAGTATCAGTCAGTTTAGGTTTCTTTCTGTTAAGTTGTTCCTAAGTGTCAGGTTAAAATAGAAGGTTATTTGTAAAATAGAAGACAAATAGGAAATACCTTTGAACCGCAAAATGTAATTAAGGACACAAAATATTTATGCAAGTAGACAATAATGCGCAATGTTCTTTTGGTAAAGTAGGAAGGTGGTAATGGGAGAAACACCTCATAGAAAACTATAAAATCTTGCAGAAGACTTATAATTGCAAAAGAATTTATAAATTGATGATCAAATTTATAAAAGCACAAGGTTTTAATATATTTACAATTGCTATAAGCAATTTAAAAATAAAAGGATAGATGAATTCTTCTAATGGTAATACTTTTAATCATCTGATACATAGATGACAGACTTAGTGTTCATGTTTATAACAGAGGTGAATATGTGCCATTCTAGTCTGTTTGGTCTCTGTACTAAAGGACCAAGACTGGGTAACATAAATGATAAAGGGTTATTACTCACAGTTATGCAAACTGGAAGTCTAAGCTTAGAAGGCTGCGCCCTGCAGCCTGTTTGGTAATGTGTTTTTTTGACACAAGGTTTCACTATGTAGCTCTGGCTGTCTTGGTATTCACTATGTAGACCAGACTGGCCTCAAACTTACAGAGATCTGTTTGTCTTTGCCTTCTGAGTGCAGAAATTAAAGGTTTGCACCATCACTGCCCAGTACTTTGTAGTAGTCCATTTCTTACAGATGGTACCTGCTGTATTTCTTCACATTATGGAAGAGGCAATCTCTTTGAGGCATCTTTACAAGCTCACTAATATTTATTAAGGTTTTGCCTCTTGTAGGGAGCCGACTTTATGCAGAAAGCAGCTAGAAAGCAGTTATCATCTTTGCAGCCATCTGGAACCATTTACCCTGATAGAGACTTGGTTTTTCAGCAGCCTACAACAGCTGAGCACACTCTTAACAAATATCTTGTTTATCCCACATAGCTTGTTTTGCTTTTTAGTGACCCCAGCTGCATAGTGCACGTGGTAAAATGTTTTCACCTGTGTTCTCCTGCGTGTGCTTATAAATACCCAGGATTTCCTTGTAAGAATATATACAGTCAATAGAGTTAAGAGGTATATGAGTAAATAGGGTTAAGAGGAATGAACAAGAGTGAATATGCGCCAATAGAAGAGAAACAATAAAGGAGACTTGAGACTTGACTCCAGAACCTCTGCCTTGTCTCCATTCTTCGAGACTCAGTCCCCGTGGACCTGAACAGCAGCGCAAGCCAAGCCAGCCAGAGTACGGGCCACAACAGCCTCTCATATAACCTCCCTCTCAACCATCATTGCATAGGGAATTAAAATTCAGCATATTTAGTATAGAATCATCTAGATCATAGCATAGACATAAACATGGGCATACCTAAATAAATATAGAATAGGTATTTAAAAAATATTAATAGATGGCTTCAAAAGGACATTACATACTCTAAATTATAAATACAGCATTTTAATTGCACACTGAAAAACTTGTATGATCTTTATTGTGATTTTTGAGATTTTCTTCACTCAAACATTAAATAAGGATCATGATTATAACTGAAGCTCTTGTACTTGTTTGTAGGTGCTGGGTGTTCAGCTCTAAAGAGGCCATTTGAAGATGGATTAGGGGATGATAAAGATCCCAACAAGAAGATGAAACGAAACTTAAGGAAAAGTATGTAAATCCTTATTCTTATGATGGGAACTAGAGAAGGTTTATAGTTTCAGAAAAATAAGAAAGGAAGAATTGCTTTGAGTTTGAATTTTAAGAATGGACCTTAGTCGACAAAATTGGTAATTGAAGAACTTTGAACTTCTAAGTTTCATTGCTTAAGATATCTATCAGTGCTGACAAATAGCAATTAATATGACATTATTTCTTACCAACTTGTCATAATATATAAGAAATTTAAAGATGATTTATGAATTGGATTTGCATTTGTTTTCTCATTTTCGAGACACATGAGAAATGTAAAAACATTCTTTAGATTTATGTATTTTATTCTATGAATGTTTTGCCTGCATGTATGTATTTGTACCATGTGCATGCCTGGTGCATGCGAAGATCTGAAGAAGGCCTTGGCTACCCTAGCAATGGAATTACAGATGTGATAAGCCTCCATGTGGATGCTGGGGATTGAACCTGGATCTTCTGCAAGAGCAACAATTGCTCTTACCTGCGGATCCATCTTTCTAGACCATCACATGGGGAATATATAGTGGTTAATAGGATCTACAGATGTATAGTTTGAAGCAAAATGACGTTCAAATTTAATTTTTAATCTTGATTTCTCTTTCTTTCATAGTTCTGGATAGTAAAGCAATAGACCTTATGAATGCACTAATGAGATTAAATCAGATCAGGCCTGGGCTTCAGTATAAGCTTTTGTCACAGTCTGGCCCTGTCCATGCTCCAGTCTTCACAATGTCTGTAGATGTGGATGGCACAACATACGAAGCCTCAGGACCATCCAAGAAAACAGCAAAGCTTCATGTGGCAGTGAAGGTACAGCACTTCCTTTGTTTTCTTCTTATAAAATGCTTACCCGTGTCTTTAAAACTTTAAGGACAGTAACATAGAAACTTTTTTCACCTGTGGATCATATTTGTTGTTGTAACACAATATACAGTTTAGAAAATAGAAAAACAAAGATGTAAGTATCATATTTCTGAGGCACAAATATTTATACATGATACATTGTAGTTATGCTCTGTTCTTGAGAATACTTTTTATAGGGAATAAGTTTGAGGAATTTGGAACTGTCAGTTATGCATGTCAACAATTTCCAAATAATGAAATATCTCAATAAATAAACTTGATTTATTGTAGAGTAATGCCAAAATGTCACAGATCATGCAGGTGCACTGAAAACTGATTGTTACTTAAATTCTGTCATGTAAGACTATATGATGTAAAACACTTAGTTTTGTTTTTATGGACATCACATTTGCTTAAATTTGGTAAAAGTAGAGCAAGCACTATGCTAGATGCTTAGGTAAGAGTTTATGGAGTTTAGTGTGGATAAGATGGAGACACAGATAGCACATATATGCAAAGTGTATTGCATATGAGATAGTGATTAGAACTATGTGGAAAAATAATAACGTGAAAAAATATTCTGTTTAGTTTACAAATTGGATGCTTAAGTACGATGAGGATATGAGTTTAAAATGAGACTGTAAATTGAACCCAAGACTTAAAAAAGAGAGAAGTTGATAAATGCTCTAGTTGTTTTTTATTGCTGTGATAAAGACTATGACCAAAATCATTGTGGGCTGGAAAAGGTTTATTTCAGCTTACAGCTTACATACAGTCCATCATAATAGGAAAGGAGGACAGGAACCTCGAGGAAAGGACCAGTGTATACGTCATAAAGGAATGTTGCTAAGGCTTTCTCAATATGCTTTCTTATACAATCCAAGGAGTGGTCTTGTTCCTAGTGGGCTAGGTCTCTCCACATTAGTAATTAAAGGAAAGAAAAAAAGCCCACAGACTTACTGACAGGCTAAGCTTGATGGAGGCATTTTCTTGATTGAGATTCCCTCTTCCCGGATGACACAGACTTGTGTCAAGATGAAAAAATGAAAACAAAAATAAAACTCACCAGTGCTGTACCCTGAGAATGAAGCAGAAATTTAAAGCTAAATTATGCAGCATCTATGACATAAGAACAGCCAGTTGATTTCTGAGAGTCACATTGTGTTGGTTGGTGTAAGGGTTAGGTGGGCATTTCTTCTTTAATAGTTGTTCACAAAATAGGTTATCAACGATCCTTAGTGGATTGTCTCCTTTTACTGTAAGATAATGGCCTTATAGCAACTGAAGTAAAATTTGCAGATGTCTTAGTATAGTGGCAATTTTTTTTTATGCATTGAATTAGATGTTAATTACTTTTATTTGATGCAGTAATACAATATTAATATTATACCATGATGGACTATTTTAATCTAATTTTTGGTATACATGGGGGAGTTTGTACCCTTAATGGTGTTTCAGTTTGCTTTCTTACACATTCTAGGGTTGTTTATGCACACTCTTGAAAGATCAGTTACAAATCTAATGGCATTGGATCAGAGGAGTTAACCTCTTTTTATAATTTGTGTTTTAGAAGTAGATGGCTTTCATGCTCTTTTCTTTTTTCTTTTTTTGTCTTTAATTGGAGTCTGGGTAGAATGTACAGTTTAGAAGTAACTCTGAACTAGCCTGTGGTCCTTTCTGGGTTTCCCATTCTTAGATGAGTTTATGTATTGGGCAGCTATGTTCTAGAGTTTGCTTTCTGTGTTGAGCAATGAGGCAAAGAGTTCTTTCTGAAGTTTTTACTTTTTTTTTTTTTTTTTAAACATTTTGTGTGTGTGTTGGGGAGGGTGTACATATGTGATGGCTTGAGTGACTGTCAGAGGAGAACTTGCAAGAGTCTATCCTCTGTACTTTATGGGATCCAAGGATTAAGCTCAGTACAAGCTTTTCAGGATTTTTTTTTTTTTATTGTACATCTTATTTTGTAAAAGTTGGCTATTCTTTCTCTTTTGATGTGCTATGTGTGTCCATTATAATTTAGAGAATGCATGATACATCCTTACTTCTGACAGGTAGAAATAATAGTAATGATTTTACATTAAGTATAGTTGGTGCATTTTTTTTCTAAGCTTTTTTTTTTTTTTAACTTAAGGTTTCAATTCCAAAATTCAAGAGAGTTTACCATGTTTAATGTAAACATGGAGTTTGTATTAACTGGGTGGTAAAACCCAAGCTGAATTGATGCAGGGCTATTTTTAGTCTTTATTCTATTTAATGTTTCTATATACGAATATATGGCGGTACTTGAGAATTCACTTGGATTCGACAAATAATTTGGTGTATGTTTTATGTTGGATTTTGGGAATGGAAACTTAAGCAAATTGGCTCTAAGAGCAGTATTATATGTTGTACATACAAATGTACATAAAGTAATTTCATGTTGCTTTGCTCATCTAAACATTTTTTTTCTATCAAAGATGGTTCTGTTATTATGATGGCTGAAAATTTCATTTTTATCAAGCTACCATGAAGTAATTGCTTTGGATGTTTGATTGTTTTTTTTTTGCTTTATGTATTTTGACCTTGTCTGATTATCCTCTAAGATCCATTCTACAGATGGGATTACTGGGTCAAAGTTAATGGATAATTCATTTAAAATGTATCAGGAATCCCGTTAGATATCAGCAATAAATTGCCAAATTGTAATTCTTGAAGGTTATCTACATACTTACTAATGAGTTCAAGAGATGATGTTGCATTTATAAAGACAGATCTTTTGATAAAACTTATAGTCCATCCCTCAGTCCTCTCTTCAGTAGCATTGTGATGGGAACTCTACCTTTCCAGAATCTAAAACCAAACGAAACGAAACCAAAAAATAATAGAAATCTGTCACTGCCATGTTAGAGTGGCTTAGCTATCCCGCTACAGCTTCCCTCTCCTCTTGCAGGTCTTTTTCCTGAAAGCCTCTGACAGAGGGTATACCTAACATACTTACTATGATGAAAATAATGATAGTTGGTGTGGATAAAAGATAACATAAAGGGAACAAGGAGTGAAGACTTTTGTTTTAAATATGGGGTCTCACTCTGTAGACTTAACTGTCCTGGAACTAACTCTATAGACCAGGCTGGCCTTGAACTCAAGAGATCTGCTTTCTTCCTCTCAATGGCTGTGACTAAAGGCATTTACTAAATGTGGTGACCTTTTAGAGAACTGTTTAGAGCCATTAGATGCTCTGAAAACCTGATACCAGACCTCCTTCCTACAGAAGCTATGAATGTTAGTTTCTTTTGAGTAGAGAGTCATGGAGTATTTTCTTTTCACTCTAAATGCCCAGTCTTTCTTAGTTTTAATCTGTATCAGGTGACTCAACTCTCTTATTGGAAAAGTGGGTCATAGTTACATACACAACTTGATTTTAAGTTACCTTTTTTTCTGTGAATTATATTGTTTTAAGCTCAGTTGATGTGTTTAATTGGTGTGTTTTTTAGATACTTAAACTCACTTTAATATACTGTTTTTTCTTTTTATTGAGATTGATTCCAAAGCAAGTTTAATTCTGCCAAAGAAAGTTGTTAAATAGGTAAAAATAGATTCTACACAGGAAGTATTGCATTGGGCTGGTGGTAATGAAAATGCCTCAGTATATAATTGGACCTAATTTTTACTCCAAAATTTATTGCCAAGGATCTAGAGAGGGATGAATGGGTGGGAAATTACTAAGAGGAAACATCAGGGGCAATAAAGCAGGATTTCTGACTAAACAAAAGTAGAGGGATTTGTTTTCTTTTAAAAAGTGTGTGTGTGTGTGTGTGTGTGTGTGAGAGAGAGAGAGAGAGAGAGAGAGAGAGAGAGAGAGAAAGAGAGAGACTGTGTGATTGTATAGGTGTATACACATGTGGGGGGACAGAAGTATGTATCAGATGCCCTTTTTGTTTTGTTTTTATCACTTTAGGCTTTATTCTCTTGAAGTGGGATGTATCCCTGAACTATGCAGGAAGCCAGCACGTCTCATCTATTCCTCTTGTCTCTGCCCTACATGGAGCTGAGATTACTGGTATACGTAGGATGCTGTGCTTGTAACATGAGTGCTGGGATCCAAACCCAGCTCCTCTCTATTGTACAGCAAGGAGTTTTTACTACTGAACCATTTGTTTAGGCCTAAAGTAGCAGAATTCTTCCTGAGGGCAGGCCAGTGTAATTGGACATCATATGCGAGATTGTGTGAGATGAGACGATTTGGTCAGATGTTATGAATGATTAGATAGGAACAGAACTGGCCTAATTTAGCAGGATTCTTGGTGCAATCAATGGGCTACTGAGAATAAGGATCAAAGATGGAGCCTAATTAAAAAAAAAAAGACCCAGAGAATCCGAGCTAGAGTTTAGCCAAGAAGACTTTTTACCAATTGTAGAGAGCTGAGAGCTCTTCACTTCTGACTGTAACCTGTGGTAATTATACTCTAAGAAAGTGTGTGATAAAAAAATGACTTGGAATTTCTTATTAGTCCTTTCTGTTATTAGTTAACTTTCCCTCTAGATTGAATCAAGGTCTTCATGTATGCCAGGCAAGAGCTCCACTTATGAGTTATGCGTCTGCCTTTTATTAGTTATCCTAGGGATTTACTTATTTTTCTATGTGGATAAGTGTTTTGCCTGTGTATATGTATGTATGCTGGTCCCTGAAGTTGGTCAAAAGAGTACTGGGTGTCCTTCAACTAGAGTTACAGGTGGTTGTGGGCCACTATATGAGTGTTGGGAACCTAGCTCAGGTCCTCTGCAAGGCCAGCCAGTGCTCTTAATGGCTGAAGCTCTTTCCAGCCTTATCTGTAATTTAAAAAGTTACTAGGTATCTGTTTGTTTTGAAAGTGGATACTGAATCTGATAGTGGTAGTGCACAGCTTTTTAATCCCAGGACTCAGGAGTTAGAGGTAGGGGGGTCTTTGTGAGTTGGAGACCGACCTGGTCTATAGAGCTAGTTCCAGGGACAGTTAAATACACAGAGAAACCCTGTTTCCAAAAACCAAAAACAAACAAAAAGGGAAAGTGGATATTGTATTCCCTCAAGAGATACATCACTTTTATGTACTGAATTGTGTTGCTGTTGTAACTTATGTTAATAATAAGCAAATGACTAAGGACAAGTGAAAAAAGCAAAGAAAGAAGTGGTATTAAATAATTAGCATTTCACATTTAAATTATCTATGTTATGATGGGAAGCATTCTCTCCCATGCTTTGTGATTCTAAGATTTGAACCCAAGGTCTCATGATCCCTAGGCCAGTGCCCCAGTGCTGATCTACATCCCTCTATATGCCTTTATACCAGAGGAAACATGCCCCATTATTGGTGATACTTGGCTTATGACCTGTGGTGGGCATTATTAATGGTAGTTTTGTACTGATGGCTCTTGTCCAGGGTGAGGTTTCTCAGGGAGAGCATTATTTGCAAGACTCAGAGGAGCAGGTGTTTTATTTATAAGATACTGATGTCACTTAACCAAGTGATGTTAGTATACTGAATGTTAATTGCTAAGTACTTTTAGAACCTAGGATGCTAAAAGGAATTCTTGGCTTTAATGTCACATAAACACAAGAAATTATTTATGATGAGAATGCCAGGTTCTCCATGTATGATGAACCAGATGAGTTAATTTCAAATTTGCTTTGTACAGAGTTCAATTTAAGCACTCTTTTTTTGTTTGGAGTATTACTATTTTATCTATATAGATAAAATAGTATATACAGATGCCATTTTCTACAAAAGTTTTTTATTTGGTCGTGTAACAGCTTTTTGAGTCACCTGTTAAGTATAGTCAGAGAAATATGACATTGCTTATATTCTCAGCAGCTGATCTTTTAGACCCTAACCCTAACCCTGTATCTGTGGACATGCTGCTTTAATTAAAGACTTAGAGAATAGCTCAGTTGTGAGCATGTATGTAGCCTGGCAAGGCCCTGAAATAAAGTAGAAAGGCTTTAATCAATAACTCACAAAGTAGTATTAACCTACTTTGAAAGAGATTTAAAAACATACTAGTGAATGTAATTATTTCTTGAGGGATGCAGTATCCACTTTCCATTTTTGTTTTTGGTTTTTGGAAACAAGGTTTCTCTGTGTAGCTTTGCTACTAGCTCTGTAGTAGCTTTTTCTTTGTAGCTTGCATAGAAGCACAAATAAGCAGTATGTGAAAGCTTTGCTTCAGAAAACTGAGAAACCCCAGAACCAAAAAACCAGAGTCTTCAGAGAGATAGGTAGAAATGCAGTTGGAAACTGATTTGAAGGTAAAACATAATCAACCAAATACAACAACAACAACAACAACAACAACACCCTCTCAGATTCATTCTTTGACCAGTTTTCCTTCATGGTTGTGTCATAGATTTTAGAGATCAGCTGATCCAATCTTCATCTTTTCCAGATGGAGAAATTGAAGACCAAGAGGCGAGAAATAGATAGTATTAGGCTTTCAAGTCTTCTTATCTTTCTAGTTGAATTTTTTTTTTCATGTGCTATTTTTCATTGGGTGAGCTTGACTGTGCTGTATGTTCTCTTTATCATTGATCTCGAGATTAAATGAAGCAGCAGCAACTTTTCATTTCTTAAGTCTTTAGGCTAGGCACTCTTGAGTATGTGTTCCATTTTCATGTAGTGCTACTACCTTGGAGTGTGGACTGGAGTGAATGTATCACCATTCTTATTCTTCACAGGTGTTTTAGTAAACTGTTACAGACTCTGAAACTTTTTGTCTCAGAATTTCAGCTATCCGTTGTCATCTTTGGTAACTGAATAAAAATGTTTTAATGGCATTTGTACAGGTTTTACAAGCAATGGGATACCCAACAGGTTTTGATGCAGATATTGAATGCATGAGTTCAGATGAAAAATCAGATAACGAAAGCAAAAATGATACAGTATCTTCAAACTCAAGCAATAATACTGGAAATTCTACAACTGAGACCTCCAGTACCTTAGAGGTATACTTGTATCCTTTTGTTCTTTAGAATACAGTAGTGTGAGTGCTATTCAAAACCTTAGAGATGTGGAAAAATAAGCTTTTCCACATAGAAGTGTATATTACTAATATTCTGCTTTATTTCTTTGGCTGGTGCTTGATATTGAATTCTAGACCTTGTGCACATTATGCAAACACTGTATCACTGAGTCACAGCTGGAGTTCTCAGCTTACTTTTTTGTTTTGTTTTTGAGCCTGAGCTGCTAGTAGTTCAGGCTGGCATCCTTCAATTCCTGTGTAGTATAGGTTGATTGATATTGAACTAGTAACTCTCCTGTTTCCACCTTCCAAATGCTGGGATTATAGGAGCATTGCCACATCTGAGTGTTTGACTTTTATTGTGCCAGATTTATTTTCCTATGCAAAAATACATACACTTTAATTTAAAACACACACTGGCCATGGAAATACTTCTAGAATGTCATAATGATATGTATCAATAATAACACTATTAACCGAAGGATAAAAATTAGTGGAGGAAACAGATTTTTTTGAGGTGTCGGACAAGCTAGGGTACATAAGTTACACAGTTCAACATTTAATGTGGGAATCCCACAGGGAGTGTAGACTGCCCACTTTGTGTTTCAGAAGAAGAGTTAGCCCTGGATTGTGAACTTGTGATTCCAGATAATAGAATGGGATGAATGTAAGTATTGAATATGTACAATATATTGGAAGGAGTCTGTGTTAACTGCATTATCTCTAAGGAATTGGCTTTGGAATATTAGCAAGAAGTCACATTAATATTTTTGAAGAAATGTTTTTTGGGGATAAGGAAACATACACATAGCAGACATACGGAGAAAAAAAAAAAAACCTGCAAAGTGAGATTTCACCTCAGCAGCCTGAAACAGAAGTTGATCTCTTGTGTCTCTACAGCAAGCACCTGCTCTGTAACACATAGTTTTACAATGATGAGTCCAGGGGATGGATGCCTTTATTGTTTTTTTCTTCAGAATCTATAGTTTATAGTCTGTTGTTTTTACATTGTCTTCAGATATGTTTAGAGGGACTGAAGGGCTTATAGAAACATTGCCTCTCACTTGTAAAACTGAGAGTCATTTCTTGCATACTAAAAATAAAAATAATAAATCTTCAAGGCATCAAGCAAATTGCTGTTATTGTCTCTGCTTTGTTAGTGTCAGGAGATGAACAGTTATAGCTCAGTCCTTAGAGTTTGAATGAGGCAGTCCCCCTTTAAAGGCAGACTGTTCAGGTGACTACAATATTTACCCTTTACAGAGTTTTCCTCACCTATGATAATGTTTTGCTATCAGGGAATTCATTTTAGCTCTTAAATGTTTTAAAGTAGAATTAATGAGTTTACTTTTTAGCATAATTATGTTAAAAAGAAATTGAGTGTTGAACCTCTCTTCCCTGTCCCTTTTAGGTAAGAACTCAGGGTCCTATTCTCACAGCAAGTGGCAAAAATCCTGTGATGGAGCTCAATGAAAAAAGAAGAGGTCTCAAGTATGAACTCATCTCAGAAACTGGCGGAAGCCATGACAAGCGCTTTGTAATGGAGGTGTGTGCCTAGATATATGCCCACCTTACTCTTCATTCCACAGAGGTGTCAGATAGTAAAAGCATTTTAGACTTTATTAGCTTTTATTTTACAACACTGTTTGACTTAAAATATTTTCTTACAATGTGTTTTTTTAAAAAACTTTTTATTGTTAAGATTTATTTTAATTGGCCGGGTGGTGGTGGCGCACGCCTTTGATCCCAGCACTTGGGAGGCAGAGGCAGGCGGATTTCTGAGTTCGAGGCCAGCCTGGTCTACAGAGTGAGTTCCAGGACAGCCAGGGCTACACAGAGAAACCCTGTCTCCAAAAAACGGGGGGCGGGGGGGGGGGCGATTTATTTTAATTTATGCTTTGCCTGCATGTATGTGTGTCACTGGTCTGCCTGTTGGATTCCCTGAAAGTGGAGTTACAGATGGTTGTAAATCACAACATGAGTGTTGAGAATTGAACCTGGGTCCTCTGCAAGCATCAAATGCTCTCAACAGCTGAACTGTCTCTCTAGCCCTATGATGGTTTTGAATTAAAACTACACAGAGGGAGTTGTTAGAGATAACTGTAAAGTGCTGTTTTTAATTTCAGGTAGAAGTAGATGGACAGAAATTCAGAGGTGCAGGTCCAAACAAGAAAGTGGCCAAGGCAAGTGCAGCACTAGCTGCCCTGGAGAAGCTATTTTCTGGACCCAATGCAGCAAATAATAAGAAAAAGAAGATCATTCCTCAGGTATGAATTAACCAACCTTTGTAATAATCTCAAATTTCCCATTTATTTCCTCTTTTACTGTCTCCTTAAATTTTATTTTTTAAACCCAGTACTTGGGAAGTGAGGTGGGTAGATAGATTCCTGTGAGTTCTAGGCTAGCCTAGTGTACATATCAAGTTCCAACCAACCAGGATTACGGTTTTTTTTTTTTTTTTTTTTGTCTTTCTGAATGTATGTCATATTGTGTGGGTACCTTTAGAGCCCAGAATAGGGTGTGGGATTCCCTGAAGCTGAAGTTGCAGATGTTATAGGCAGCTGTGAGCCACTGGAAGAAGATACTGAGAAACAAACTCAGCAGTAAGCTGAGCCATTTTTATAACCCCATCATATTTTTAGTTGATGTATAAGGTAATGGGTTTCATTATGACAGTTTTATACATATTTGTCATCGTACTTTGTTTTTCTCCCATTGCCATCTCCTGTGTTTCCAATCCTCTTCCCTACTGCTGGTACCTTTCCTTCTTCCAAGTGTTCTTATTTTGCATATCATAATGATATCTATTTCTATCCATTTTTCTGAAAATAACATAATTTTATTTTCTTTACAGCTAAATATAATATCCCTGTGTATGTGTATACTCATACCCATACACCCATCACATTTTTTTATCCATTAGTCTGTTGATGGACTTCTATGCTGATTCTGTATCCTAACTACTATAGATACTACAGCAATAGATACAGATGTACAAGTATCTTTGTAGTATATAGACTTAGAATTTAGAGTTTTTTTGGTGTATACCTATAGGAATGGTATAGCTGTTGTACATATTGTAGTTTTTAGTTTCTTGTGGAACCTCTATATTATTTCCATAGTAGCTATCAAATTTTTATTACCAGCAGTAAATAACTATTATTTTAAAAATATTTGTTTTATGTGTATGGGTATTTTGCCTGCATGCATATATATGTGTACCATGTGTATACCTGGTATTGTGGATCCCCTGGAACTGAGTTATAGGCAGTTGTGAATAACAGTGAAGATCCTGGGAATGAATCTGGATCTTCTAGGGGAGCAGCCAGTGCTCCCAACTGCTGAGCTATTTCTCTTCATCTATATCTTTGCTAGAATTTGTTGTTTCTGTATATGTTGTTAGAGTGGTAGAGTAGTACTGGTGGGGCAAATCTGAGGACCTTGGGCAAACATTCTACCACTTATTGACACTTCTAGCCCTGTTTTCTTTTATTTTTTCTGATTTGTGTGAGTAGTTATTGTTATTTTCTAATGGTTATGAATGTGTTGAACATTATTTAAAACATTTATGGTCATTGATATTTTTTCTTTAACAACTGTCCATTCATTAGCCCATGTTACGGGAGATAATAAATAAGAGGCCTCCAGCTGGCTCCCTGTTTAGCTGCCAAGTTACCATACTAATGCTGACTGCTAGAGGACTGCCTGGCCCCATCTGGGTGTCGTCATCTCAGCAGGCTCTCCCTCTGGGCTGGAGCTCCTGAGTTCCCTTTGCAGCCACACGAGCCCCACGCAATGACCTTCCACCCCTCAATCAGCCACTATATTATCCATCGCCTAGCAAAATCAAAACTCTTAATGCTTATAGTTAACCAATGGATTTAATATATCAGTAAAATCCCAACACTCAAGATGCCCACACAATTAGACAAGTTATCCCAGTTATCCTAACCTTTTTATATATATAACTGTCTGAGACTACAAAAGCCACTTGGGTTCATGTCTGCTGCCATTTTCTGCCTCCTTTCTCCCCCCTGTGTGTACCCCTGCTTCTCCCTCTCTGCCACCCTTAGCTCCACCTCTCTTTTCCCTACTAATCATAGGCCTCCTGCTGCAGATAGATTGGTATGGGAAATTTCTGCTACAAACCTATGTTTTTTGAGTATATATTTTTTTGAATTTAAGTTTTAGAATTCTTTACAAATTGTTGATAATTCCCTGTCTGGTACATAGTTGGCCAAGACTTTTCTCCCATTTTACACACTGTCTTAGCACCATTTTTAATGATAGTTTCTTTGCTGTGTAGTGGGAGCTTTTTAATCTCATGCAGCCCTATTTGCACATTCTTTAGTTTATTTCCTATGCCATTGGAGTTCCTTTTTGAATTTCACATCATATACCCCAGTCCCACTCATCTCCCTGCTCCCTCATGTCTGCCTTCTGCCTTGCAACTTCCTCCAAATAAAACAAACAAAGTAAACCAAAGCATGGAAAACATCTCATCATGGAAGCTGTAGTGCATCACAGTTTGTCCTACGATATACTCCTCTATTCACACATCTTCACTTGTTAATGTTTATTGCAATGAGTCATTGGTCTGGTTTGAGGTACACTATCAATATTAGATCATCATCCAGCCTCCTCCTGCTTATCCTGTTGTTGCCCTGTGTAATGGAGAACCTTCAGCTTTGGAACAGCAGGACTGGCCCTTTCACAAGCCTCATCAGTTCATGGATGATGTAGATATTGGTCATAGATTGGTCATTAGATTAGGTCAACTCCCTGGATCTGGGCCTGGGTAGTAGCTGAGCTGGTCAGCTCACCAGCTCTCCCTCACCTACTCTTACCAGGGCAAGCTTTCCAGCACTGCCCTGGCTGGGCCACCCAGTGACACCATAGGCAAAAGGCAGAGTTAGCTCTCTCATGCTTATACCCTCGGGACTGGCTTACCTGTCCCCCTTTCTACCAGGGCCAGCTTGACTGTGCTGCCCAGGTGAGGTACAGGGCCTCTTGCTTTCATGACCCAGTGACCAACTCTCCTGATTGCTACAGCTGGCAGGGGGGTTGGGCATCACCTTCATACCTGCACTACTTCACAGGCCACCTCATAGCAGGCAAATGGGACCAGGGCCCACTTGGCAAGGCCAGCACTTTCTAAGTGCTGCCTCTGGTGAGAAGAGACCTCCTTATCACTGACCTTAGAATAGCAGCCAGAGGTCCCAGTCCAAGGCAAGTAAGGTGGAATTTTTTTTTTTTAAATCATGATGAGATGTTCAACTTTCTCAAAAGCATTTTCTGTATCTATTGAGATGATCCTGCGATTTCTGCCTTAAAGTTTGTTTTTTGAACTACTTTAGATTTTTGTAAAATTGTTTGTTTGTTTACTGGCTTTTTTCAAGGCAATGCTTCTCTGTATATAGCCCTGGATATCTTTGGGACTACCTCTTTATAGACCTGGCTGGTTTTTGAACTCTGCCTCCCTACTGCTGGGATTAAAAGCAGGTGCCACTGCCACCCGGCTAAAATTATTCTTAATGACTTGACACCTCTTTCTTTGGGATAGGTAGTGAATAATACGTACTAAGACAATACTTGTCTTTTCAGTGGACTTTTTGACTTATGCCCATAATTTTATGGGGAGTAAAGTCATTGTTGGTATAGTGAAGGATGGAGAAGATTTGGGCATTATAATGCCCACTATAGTGCCATGCCCTTCTACAGGGGTGGGGTGGGAGGTGAGAAAGGACAGAGAATGTGTGCAGCTAATTACATACACTAGCATAAGGATTTTTTTACCCTTTCATTTTTGTATTACAAAGACATTTTTAGACATGAGGAGAAAAGGTAATGTGAGTATAAAATATAAGACAAATTGTCTTCCTCATACTGAGTGTTTTTGGTGATACTAATGTCTGAATACATTGTGTGATAGAAACAAATATGTTAAATATTTAAACCAAAAAATGAACTTAGTATGATTCTCAGAGCGTTTATAATCCTGTGATCTGAGATGTGAGATAAACAGAGGTAGAGAACAACTGAGAAAAATCATGGAAGTAATTGCATGTTCTTTTAGTTTCCCATTGTTAAGTCCACCTCCCTCCCTCCCTCCCTCCCTCCCTCCCTCCCTCCCTCCCTCCCTCCCTCCCTCCCTTCTCCTTCCTCTTCCTCCTCCTCATTATTTACTTAATTTTTCCATTTAGCTTTGCTTTGGGTGGCTGGGTTGGTTTGTTAGCTGGTAGATTGGAATTTTTGAAACACGTTCTCACTCCACAGCACAGGCCAATCTGTCTTTAACTTATGATCCTGCTGCCTTAGTCTCCTATGTTCTGGAATTCTGGACATGCACCACCATTTTCTATTTTTCTTAGATCTCAGTTATCATTTCTTTCCTTTATAACTATTTCTAGTTGACTAGATAGTGTGGGGGTTACAGAAGAAAGACTGACAATGAGAAACTGTTTGTCTAGCTTTTTTTTTTTTTTAAGATTATAGAAGATCTTCTACATCTAAGATGATAGAAACAGGACAATCACCAGTCTCTTTTTTCCCTCTGATGCCTAGCCTTAATAATTGTAGTTAAAGTGAGATTGCTGGTACATGGCAAATGGCTTTTCTCAGTAGGTGTAGTTCCTCCCAGTGTATCACTATCCAACTCAGTTATAAGACAAGGAGGGCTAGTATGGTTCCCATGATCCATAGCCACTGTATATGTTACAGGGTAGGAACTATTATTTAAAGAAAGATTTTCTGATTGAACTACGTAGACTTAGAGTGATAGCAGTGTTGTGCATTTGGTAAAGGAGCTTAATCCACTAGAGAGCCCTGTGAGAGTTTTTGAGTCATAGATTTTGAGTCATAGAAACAGTTGGACTTATTACACTGACTTTTGCAGCCAGACCCCAGCCACCATCCCCAGCTTTCATTTGTACTCCAAAATGCTATATGTTTTTGTATTAGGGGACAGATTACTTTCCTTGATTATAAGTATTTTTAAAGGTCTCCTGCTTCAACAAAAGAAGAGTAGGTAATTCCCATTAGGTAGTAGAAAATGTATTCTCTTTGGCTTGAAATCTAACTTGAAACTCGAGTATAGTGAGATTGACTGCCTTGAGTTCTCTAGGGCAGTCTGCCATTCTCTTGAGAGGTTGACGGTGCTCTGTGCACCAATGACCCCTATGATGGGTTTAAAGAATCTGCAAATAGGTACAAAGTAAAAACTACAGCGATTTTAGTTTTGGTTGTTTTAGATGTCCTGTGTGTTAAATTGATATTATTAGTCATCTAGATAGTAATTGAGTAATCCAGGGCCCAGAGAGGTGAGTGCTGGTGTTGTCTCTTTTATTCAAGTATAGTAACTTCTCCATAAACATTCTTAGATGGCTGGTGACACTGACTCATCATGGGTCTATCTCACTAGGACGGGGAAAGCATAATGGAAGGAAGAGGAGACAGCTGGCCCAGCGTTGCCTCAGTCAGGAAGCAGAGAGCAAAGAGAGATTCCTTTTTAAACCAGAGCATCCTGTGGCAAAAAGACCATGGACATTTTGTTGCATGTTTCATGCACCTGGATAGTGTTTTTGTATTCACTTAAAAAGTAGGATCATGTATTTTCTAGATAAGTAGAAAGAACATTGTCAACATTGTTTGTTTTTGCCATATAAGACATCTTACACTTCCTTAGTAAATTTTAGTATTTCAAAGCCTACATTCAGGGACTGGAGCAATGGCTCAGTAGTTAAGAGCACTTGTTCTTGAAAACAACTTGCATTTGGTTCCCAGCACCCACCTGATGGCCAGTTCCAGGGGACCTGGTGCCTTCTTTTGACCTCCACAAGCACCAGTCATGTTTGCGAGCGTGCGCGCACTCATGCACACACACCCACACACACACACACACACACAGAGAGAGAGAGAGAGAGAGAGAGAGAGAGAGAGAGAGAGAGAGGGAGGGAGGGAGGGAGGGAGGGAGAGAAAGATGCTTGCATGAATGGCATTCTTACAAAATAAATTAATGTTTATTCTAGGTTAAAGTATTTGTTAATTGGCTAATGAAGTCTGTTAGTAATACCATAAATTAGATCTATGTTGAGTCATTCTGCAATCTGATTACTTTGATTACTTGGAGATAGACTGTCTTTTTAAAAGAAAATCCACCCCGTTTTAGAAAATTTCCACACTAGAAGCCATAAAATTTATGTGCTTAATACAAGAAACAATGTTTTGTGTATGAAACCTAAAAATGACTTTGGGTGTAATTTGGCCACTCACATTTGTGCATTGAATGTTAACTGTTTCCTAGGTAACCCACTAATGAAACATAGTTACTCAAATATTTTCATAATACATTGGTGCAGAGAGCACATTCTTCAGAATAGTCCTTTAAGGTAGGTGCCATGTCTGTTTTGCAGATGGTTAACTGAAGAGTCTAACCACAGATGTCTTACTGTCTCAGCTGAAGCCCCATAGTTGATGAGAGGCAGAAAGTTCATTTTCTCCATGATGAAATTATTGTTGTTACTACAGGCAAAGGGTGTTGTGAATACGGCAGTATCTGCAGCGGTCCAGGCAGTTCGGGGCAGAGGAAGAGGAACTCTGACAAGGGGAGCGTTCGTGGGGGCTACAGCAGCTCCTGGATATATAGCTCCAGGTTGGTGCCACTTACTAAAGATCAAATGACCTATTTGATTCTAGGCCTGAAGGATAGCATTTTCCCATTCTCTAGAGTTGTATGTGGTCTTTGGAAATACTGCACATGTGTAAGAGTATATAGAACTTCAGAAGGGATCTACTGAGTATCTATAGCCTTTCTGGAGGGAAAAGAATTATGACTGACCTTGGATGGAGGAATATATTTTGACAGAGAAGAATTTAAAAGCTGTTCTACAAATTATGGTATTTGGGCAGCAGAGCAGAGTGTATTTTGTTCAAAGAAGTACAACACAAAGAAGATAAATGTGTGTATGGATTAGGGGGTGTGGGATAGACACAGCGTATTTATTGAGAGCCTGTTATATTCCAAGTATTTTCATGTAAGTTACTTTACATGTTTTTAATCCTTGATGGATTAATCCTTAATTGTTTGGTGGAAGTTAGTTTACAGGTAAGGCAGATAGATCTGAGTGAGGTAAGCAGCAGAGTAAGGACTTCGATGCAGGTAATAGCATTCCTGAAGCTATTGGCCTTTTTGTTTTACTATATGTCTTGTGGGATAGCCAGAAAGCTGCCCCCCCCCCCCCCCTCTCTCTCTCTCTCTCTCTCTCTCTTTGTTTTTTTCGAGACAGGGTTTCACTGTGTAGTCCTGGCTATCCTGGATCTCACTCTGTAGACCAAGCTGGCCTCAAACTCTGAAATCCACCTGCCTCTGCCTCCCAAGTGCTGGGATTAAAGGTGTACGCCACCACCTCCTGGCCCACTTTCTCTTAATGTTCAAATCCATATGTTGTTTTAGCCATGAATATCTAGGTGCCTTGTTAAAGTGACATTCTTTGCAATGGTGAAGTGAAAAATTTCATTTGACAAGCCATTTGTATTTGTTGACCAAGACGAGGTTTATATGAATATTCGGTCTTATCTAGTCTAAGATTGAAAGATATTGAAAATTTATGAAAGAAATAGAAACTTTTTGAGATCCCTAGCCAATAGAATAGAGCTCGAGGATACTTAGTGCCTGAGATTAATAAATGGTGGGCTTGCAGTTCAGGATTAACCCTTTATATATCTACTTCTATTTTTGATGTGGCCAAAGATTATTATATACTTGTACAGCTGGTCCAACGGACTTATTATCGCCCTGCTGATACCCTTGAAAATGAGTTCGAGACTCGCCTAAGACGCTTCCACTGAGAGCCCATCTCCTTGACTTTGGCTGTCATACTGAGACTAGGAGTGGCTGCAGGTGTGAGAACAGGCTCTGAGGTGCTAGTACAGACCCCTCATTATTTCCATGAATTAAGAGCAGCCATAGACGTTGACCTATTTACTGTTTTTTAAAGAAGGTGATTTGTGCACTGCTCTTAGAAAAAAAAATGTTGTTTTTATGTAGACCATTTGGGGGTGATTAGGGACTCTGTAAATAAACTTAGAGAGATTAGATCAATGACAGAGGGACAGAGAAGCTCAACAAAATTAATTTAAAAGTTGGTTTAATAGATCCCTGTGGATAACTACCCTGCTATCCTCCCTCGATGGACCCCTTATGATTTTACTTTTGCTCTTGACTATAGGCCCTTGTGTGTTAAGTAAGTTAGTGACTTTTGTTAGAAAAAGAATAAGTGCTGTTCAGATCTTAATGCTATGCCAACAATAATATCGAACTTTACCGACCCAAGAAAATTATGATGATACTGAAGTCTAGCTCTAAGATTAGAGCTAGTTACAAAAGAGGTGTAGGAATGAAAGATATTGAAAACTTATGAAAAACAGAGAAAGTTTTTATGACCCCTAGACTTGAGCAAAAGAACGCAGGTTCACTAGTTCCAAGAATGCAGAACTAGATATAAGATTTTAGGCCTTCACTGCCCTGGGATACTTTCCACATTCCAGGAGGGGTACATTATTCTTGAGTCAGAGGACACTTACTGGATTAACATTCAAGAGAGGAAGGGAGGGGCTAATTAACATTACTCAGACCTCAGGGAAGAGAACCCACCTGTGGGTGGGGAAGGCCCAAAGCAGGAAGACACATTCCTGACCACAAAGAAAGATGCCAGTCATCTGCGTGGTTCCAGGAACTGCTGAGTTCCAACTGTTTTTATATTATGTTTCCTTGGTTACCCCTTCACACCCCCTACTCCACCCCCAGTTTAGAGGTTCCCCTATATAAGACCACCCCTGACCAGGCTGTCTTGTCAATTCCTCTGCCTCTGCGTGGGTTACAAATTGACCATCAGTCGACTGATCCTGAAATATACCTCTTGCTGTTGCATCAAGAGTGGTGTTGTGAGTTATTGGGTGGCCACAAATTCCTGAGGCTTGAGGGAGGTCCTCCCTTCGTGGTGTGAGGGGGATCTTACAAGATCTCTCTTAGAATTGCTTCACTGTACATGTTGCCGTTTGAAAAGTATTAGGAATAATGTCTCTTTGGAATTATTAGTTCACTCTGTTTGCATCCCTGGATGAAATGTCTTAGAGTTTTCTTGCTTTGAAACACACCAGACAAGATCAGGTGTATTCAGGGTGAAAATGACTTTGGGCTAGGACAGAGAAGTTGGCTCAGATATTTTGGTCATCTTTGTCAGCCCTTAGAAACAGTGATCATGGCATGGAATTTTGTTTATTGCCTTGCTTGTTCTTTTACTATTTGTTTTTATTGTCTTTTTATTGTCTTGCTTGTTGCTTGTTGAATCTATTGTATTGCTAGTTCCTTAACCTAGAACTGACTAATACTTGCATGTAATTAAATGGTATAAAAGCAAAAAGGAAGAGGGGGGATGGGATTGGGGGTTCTAGGGAGGGGAAATTGGAAAAGGAATGACATTGTTGGACTCTAAAATCCAAGACCAGGGGATGCACTCACACGTATGAGATTTGCTGCAATAACATGAGGTTTAATGATAATAATAATAATCCAGTGTGCTGGGGTTCTCTCACACGTGGGCAAGAAGAACCCGAGTTGAGGTTAAGGGCAGTTTTTGTACAACTTAAGGGGTGGACTAGGGAAACAGTGACTAGGCACAATATGATTGGTGGAACAGTGTGACTTTTAAAATGATTGGTCTTTGGGGAATGAGGTGGCAAGGACCTCACTTATCTGTAAGTGGCAAGGATTGGTCAGTCCTGCGGAATGTGCCTACATGCTGTGGACCTTTCTAGCTTGAAAGTGGGTTCTCTTCCCTGTGGTCTGTGGAACGTTAATCTGAGTTTCCTCTGAATGTTAATCCAGCAGGGTAATCCAGCAGGTGTCCTTGGACTAAGGAATGTCCTCCTCCCAGGATGTGTCTTGGGGCAGTTAAAAATTAACTTTAACTAAAAGTTAAGTTTAACCAAAAGAAGAAAGAAACATACTAGACATAGATTTTACTCTTGTTCAGCTTACATTGTGGAAGGTGAGGCATGGTAGTAAGCAAGCAACCAAACTTAAAACTGTGAAGAGTCTGAGGGAGGATAATGAACATAGTGTCAGGAGAATATGAGAGAGTACTCTGAGATAATCTAGTAGGTCCATGAAGGCTTCCCTGAAGAATTGACACTGGAGTGCAGTGTGGAGAGTTAGTACGTGTTCACTGAGAAGGCTGGCATGAAAGAGCAAACTTCATTTTTAGTTGAAAAACCAAACTATAGTGCAGAGACCCACTATAGGTACAGGCTTTCTGAGTAGAGAAATGAGGCCTGCCCTTTCACAGGCAATAGTTTATTATAGAGTGCTAGTACAATTTCTGGAAATTTCCTAAATGTCAGAAGGCCTTGAACATCTCAGAAAAGAGTGCTTTATACAGTTTGGCTTCTTTATTTCCCATATGAGGTTACTTAGATTCTGATCCATGGCTTTGATTTTGTCCTCAAATCTTAAGTACAGTGAAAAGTCATCAAGGATTTGAAGGAGAGAACAGAAAAATTAGATGTTATTTAAAAATATTTATTTTTCTATAGGGTAAAGGGGAAATGCAAGGGCACAATGGGCATAATGGCACAAGCATTGAAAGCTGTTGTAGATGTGTTGTTACCTGTGGAAACTGGTAGATGGGTAGATGTGAACAAATACAGGAAGCAGCATTGTTCATAGATGAAGTATTTAGACTGAAGAATAAAAAATTTGAAGGGCACTGTCACGGTTTTTAGCTAGATGAACTAGGGGTTCAATTGTACTTTTTCATGGGATAAAGAATGCTATAATATGTGCGAAAGGAAATAGGCATGGGCTTTTTTTGATTCCATTTGTGTCTGACTTCAAGATACTTTTCTGTACTTTCTTTATTGAAAATTAATAGCTTTAGCCTTACTCAGTATGGTTATTTATTGAGATTAGCCTGTATTTTGATAGTGTGTTCCTTTGGGGCTCAGTCTGGTAACATCTGCCATTGCCAGATCTTTTGTTATTTGCTTCCTGCCTGAGGATTATGCAGCTGTGTTTAGTACCATGATGATGAGAGGGATTGTGTGTTTTCTGATTGCCAGCTTTTATTCATAAATGGCTTTTGTCTTAAACCATTACTTTGATCTCTGTACAAGGTCTGTCTCCTGAAGCTTTAAAAAAAAAAAAAGAAAGAAAAAATAGTTTTTTTATTGGACAAGAAAACTTTAGGTTAACCTAGATCTTGTATGAATTTCTGTCATTTGTTCTGGGGATTGGCATAGGTGTTTTTTACATCTACGTTAACTTTCTTGCCCATTTAGCTGCTGTGATAACACTGAGGCTCAAAGAGTCTTAGTGGCCTGATCAGTGGCCAACTTCACTTGTAGCGTTCTTTCTTTCAGGCGGCTTTAGTAAAAATTTTGACATTGTAGCTTAAGGAAACAGCTTTTATTCCCTATTTTGCCCTCTGCTACTGCTTTTCTTATGTTTATTTTACCTGTTACTGTGTCCTCTTGAAATCTACAGTTTTAGTCTGGACTGTAATTGAGTGTACTGTCCCCAGTTTAATAGTCTAAATGTAATGCAAAGTGAAAAGTAGTTATCTCTCTGGCATGTACTTTAGTGCTTTATAAAAACTGAGAAAAGGTGACTTAAGATCTAGCCTGTGGCTCAGGGTCAGATGAGGCAAGAAACTGATGTTTGATTGAGCATGATGCAATATAGGGAAAAAGAGGAGGGGATATAACAAGTTAGCAACTTTTAGGGAGAGATTTTGTGTTAGGGCTTGGTATTCAGATGCTTAAGTAATATACCTTATCACTGGGCTCATGACCTGACCCATGCATTCTCTAGTGGCATTTCAGGTTTTCTTAAAGGAGCCATGGAAAGTCCTGTGTTCCATCTTTGGGAAATTGGTAATTGTAATGGTTCTAGGTATTATTTTGGTTAACAGTTGTTTATTATGTTTGGTTTAGCTTTTGCAAAGGTAAGATTTGATTTCTGCTACTTAAGTGGGGCATAGAGACAAGTAGATAAATTATAGCACAGTGTGGAAGTACAGATGGAGGAGGAGGAGTAAGAAAAGAAAGAAGAGAAAGAGACTGGAGAGAGACAATACAGATGAACAGAAGAGCAGAGGAGGAGGGTAAGCAACGGAGGTTAATGAGGTCTATGTAGGTCACAGTGTGAGGCTTCTGCAACTAAGCAGGGCTCTGTAGGGCTGCTCTGTAGGGTGTTTCTAGCCTTCCAGAATCTGCAGTTCTCCAGGTGCTGTTTGACAGTTGTGTCTGGACTGATTGCTACCTTCTTCTTTACACCAGGTTACGGAACCCCATATGGTTACAGCACAGCTGCTCCTGCATATGGTATGTACACTTTCTTACTGATTCCTCCTCTTACCAAATTTGTCACAGCAACTCAAAACATAGTTTGTAACCAGGGTTTCAGTAAACAAGTTGGAGGATCTCAGATCTAATCATTCAAGTGGCCCAACTTAAAGTCCCTCTGAAAATGCCACAACCTTGTGGTTCTTGGTTTGGTCGAAGTTGCTCTTCTCTCTGCTTTGCCTGATTGGAGAACTGCTTGTTCTTACTGCCTGTTTCTGACCATATTGAAATTAAGTATTTGAAGTAATTCTTACAGCCAGCCTATACTCCATTCAAAGGCTACTGAAGGGCCACACCTCCAGTTTCTAGCCCAGCCACCTGCCAGTTACATGGCCACATTGTTAGTTTGTGTATAGCACTTTATGAGTGTGGGTGATTTGAATGAAAAAAAGTCATCACTTCAAATTTGTACCCATTAGTCTTTGCTATACCAATAGATAGATGTCATTGGTCCCACAGAGATGGGTTTCATTGCCAATGTTACCTGTTCCTTTTGCAGAAAGTCAGTAGCTGATGCTAGAAAATCCTAGGCCTATTGCTTGCTTTTTTTTTTTCTTTTTTCTTTTTTTTTTTTGTCAATATAAAAAATACCAGCAGATATGTGACTAATGGCCCTTTGGATAACTTTTGAATGAGGTTTATGTGGCAATGGAGGCAGTAGGTTTGGAGTCAGTGATATGCTCTTAGACATTTTTCGTAACTCAGGTGCTGTATGTTACGGAATCAGCCATCTATAGGATGCTTGTCAATGAGAAAAGAGAGCAAAGGGTGTGTGTGTGTGTGTGTGTGTGTGTGTGTGTGTGTGTGTGTGTGTG
>JANHMN010000002.1:110445708-110473932 GCA_030674055.1 Rhabdomys pumilio | reverse complement strand
GTGTGTGTGTGTGTGTGTGTGTGTGTGTGTGTGTGTGTGTGTGTGTGTCTGTCTGTCCACAGAGCCCCAACCAGGCGTGCATGCACACGGAAGGCAAAGGTCCTTCATGCATCGCTATTTGTGGCATGGATCCTCTACATGAGTTCAGACCTTCACATTGTGCCTTTTTCTCTTCACACATCAGCTTTATCATTTTTATTTTGATGACAATGAATAGGTCCTTAAGACATTTCTATACTGAAGTGTAGAATTTGAGTAGTTTGGCAAGCTTCAGATGTGTGCAGGAAGTTTTGTTTGGGCAAAATGCAGAGCCTAGACTTAAGTCTTTGCCTGGTTGTATCCCCTGGCATACTCATGTGGCCCAGACTTCTCCATATTCTGAAATATAGTAATCCCAGATATGAGAGTTTAAGTATTTGTTTTTAACCTATATTTACTTCTGAATTCCGACAGGCTTTTTGTTGTTGTTGTTGTTGTTGTTTTTACCATTGGCATTTGCCCTTTCTCTAGCTTCTTAATGTCCTGAACATCTCATCCTGACAAATTGTGGCCAGCTGGTTAACCCCAACAGAGCACACTTGACTTATTTGCTATGCCTGAGTCTGTGTGTCAGTCACAAAATAACAAGATGAATTCTACTAAAGCATTGCTAGAGACCTTTTCTTTAAAAAAATTGGTTTTTAGACTCTTAAGTTACATCCATGTTTTTTTCTCAGTCTTTTTAATTTTTCTTTTCTGGTCCTTAACATTCTTTCACCCTGTGGCCTTTGAGCCTCAGAAGGCGCCTCTCTTCCATGTGCCATATAACTGACTTCCAAAGCTGGTGACATTTGATGCCCCATTTTTCACATAAAAGATTTGGTTTTTAAATGTTTCTGTGATGCAAATCTACTAAAACAATGCTTTATTTTGGCTGTAAGGTAAATATGTCTTTTGGCCTTTGTAAAGCTGTTGCATGTGGGGTTATCTCCCTCTGATCATCTGGTGCTCTTGAATACCTGCTGTTGCTGCTTTGTGATTTCTCCTAGGGTAAACATCAGCATAAAGGCAGGGGCAGATTTCAAATCCTCCTTAGTATGCAGGAGTTTGTGAGGCCACAAGAACGTATTAATTACAAATTAAGTAAACAATTAATCTTTCCAGATTTGCCATGCCAAATTAATGGTAGCCACTGAGAAGACAGACACCTGGTGGTGCCTTAATTGAAGCTGTCTTTCTGGGAGTTGAGGCCCACACAGAAAGCCTTATATCTTGGCATATTTTTTTCCTTTAATACGTCATGTGCCATATGCATTTCTAGAGTCACTTTAGGACAAAAATGTTAATCACTAGCATTGCTTTAGATCTTTTAGAATTCATGCCTGCTCACTCAGATGTCATTCTGATACAGGCTTTTTACTAACTAGAGCAGAAAACATTATGTATCAAGATAGAAGAACAATTGATTTGTGACAGACTTGTGGGCCTCTTCCAAAATGGTATGAAATGGACTGACTAATCTGGAAATGGTTAATGATAACTACTGTAAGAAGTTTAACCTGAAATTTTTATTGGAGTCCTCTCCGTTTCTTTTCTCTGTAGGTTTGCCCAAGAGAATGGTTCTGTTACCCGTTATGAAATTCCCAACATATCCTGTTCCCCACTACTCATTCTTTTAGCAAATGACAGAAGCTCATTCCTATTGAACAACAATACAGTACAATGCAGAATGTTAGAGAAAAAGCCTTTTTATCCTGCTTTCTTTGAACACATACTTACTTGATCAAAATTATTTGTAAAGAACATCTTTCCTACTTTTTGATTTTAACAAATGCAAATTCAGTTCTCTAAAACTTGAAAACAAACAAAAGAAACCAGTTCTGTGAAATGGTACCTCATTCCTGGAAATAACTTATACCAGCCCCTTCGCTGTAGGGAAGTCTAGCAGCTCAAAGTTGACGTTTTCAGAGAGTGTCAGATTATGTAAAGTTAAATTTGTGAAGGATGTATAGAGTCTCAACACTGATCACAAATAAACTGCTTTGTTGTAACACAGAGTACGGCCTGGTTCCTGACGCAGTCACTGATTGGTAGCTGAGTGATATGTGCTTGCTCCAGGGCACTTGAATTTGGGCTGTAGTTATTTAAAAAAATAAATACAGTAGAAACTTTTCATTTAAACCTTAACTTTGTAAATAACGAAGTGTGTAATTAAAGCCAATAAAATATGGGTTTGAATATTGTTTTAGCTTATTATTTTTGATATGTTTTGGTATCAAATTTCAAGGAATTGAAAACTAGTAATAACTTGGCCCTAGAAACCCATTTATTTGTAAGCAAGCTGCTAAAACAAAGCAAAGATGATTTCTCAATCTATTCATTTTGTAAGCTCTTTGTACTCCAGTTGTACAAGGGCGACCCCATGATAAGGTTACATTCTGTTATCCCAGCATTGCTTATTAAAATGTTGGCACCATCCAAAGATGGGGAAGGAGGATTGTGATTATTTTAGTTTACGAATTTCCAAGTTAAAAAAAAATAAATTAATCAATCACCCTCTTTTGTTCTTGTGGCCTTCTTCACTCTGTAAGACTCTGTGTTCACTCCTTGACTTTTTCCATGTGGAGAGATGATTAGCAGGTTTTTTTTCCGAATTCCTTGAAGGGTCTCCTTTCTCTTCTTTGATATCAGAATCTAAAGCAGCAACAGGATCCCCATAAAAACTCGCTCTCTGATTGTCCCAGTTCTTGTTGAGTGCTGCTGTGAAAAGTGACAGGTTTCAGCCATGGGTCAGCATTTACTTTTAAGACACCTGATTATACTGGTGGAAACTGGGAGCCAGTAACATTGTGCTGTTCTGTAAAGGGTGCAGACCCAAGTCCTCCCCTGCATTCTCACCGTGTTTGGAAAGCTGATGATGTTACTAGAAGGTAATGGTTTCATTAAGGTACTCACCCCCATTCAGAGTGTAGTCCTCTGCAAACACAAGTCACTATTCTTAAAAATGACTTAGGAAGTAAATACCTTTCTGTTAAATTCCTTTTCAAAACCAAGCAGTGCCCATCTCTTGACAATGGTCTTACTAAACTTTGCGTACCAGGCTCCTTTGGAAGCCAGCGAAGGCGAGGTGAGCCTGAGGGCACGAGTGCTGCATTGCTGCTCAATGTGTATTACATAATCATTGGTTTCTTTCCTTGACCTTTGCTTTCTACTTGTGGTGGGTGATACTTTAATAAAACCTTGTCACTTGCTGAAAATAGCTTTAACTTGTCATTCTCATCATGTGTGTTAGTGGCAAGACATAATGGAGCAGGGCCCCTTTCAGCTGGGAATTTTCATGTTCATTGATGTGTTTTGCTGACCTATGGATGAAACAGAGCCATCACTGAGAAGAAAAAGCATGGCTGCTAGTGTCCAGTTTTTATTAATTAAATATTTACAATGGTCCTGTTTTTGAAATACTATTAATTGGCAGTTGCAGTTATATTGTTATTTGAAATTGATCATCAAATTTGGACTCTAGGCTGGAATCTGCCTTGAGATTTCTCTTTAGAAAAGACTTTTGCAGTCTCTGACTGTGCTTCATAACTCACCCCCTCTCTGATGGAGGAGGAAGCTGTGCTGTTCTCCAACATGATGGCCGTCATTTCAAATGGTTCCTACCGAGTCTTCCCCCTTTCTTCTTAATTTTGTTGTTTGTTGGAAGTTACTAACCATGTTGTAAACCTGCCCAGTTGCTGCAAACTTTTACATTTCTCTGCTTTACTTAAAACAGTGGAGCTGTTGACCCTATGTTAGAAGTGGTAACCATGCAAGTTCAACTGTTAAAATTTTGTAATGAATTAAGTGTCCTCCCACCTTCTGCCCTTCCCACCCTTCATTTTGTAATGAAAATTCCACTTACAGTTGAAAGAACAGAGAAATATAAATGAAGCTCTTAGCTTCGTCCAGTTGTGTGAGATTAACATAAAGCTCTGCTTCTCTGCTCTTTTCTCCACTGTAGGTGGTTTTTTCATTGACAGCCCCTATTGCCAGCCTCTGAGCGTCGCACCATTTATTATTCACTTGGGCCCTCAAGATTTCTTCTCTGACTTCTAGAACCATCAGGTTGTCTGGCTTGAATGACAATTTTATATCTTGGTCTTAAGAGCAATGTGACCCCTAAGGCTTTCCAGCTTTCAGAGTGGTGACTCTAACCCTTTTTGAAATTAATGACTGAGAATTTTAAAGAAGAGCAATACTTTGTCCAAAGCCACGATGTCTATTTTAAAGCTCTCCTTTTGGACATGTAGCAATATCTAGATGTAAGCCCTTCAATGTAGCTCTTGTCAGGGGCTTTACAGATCAATGTAGAACTTAGAATCTGTGTGAGCTGTGCTATCCTCTGATACTTTTAAAGCATTTTTAGCACATAACTAGAACTTTTACTTTTCTGACTGTGCCAGCTAGAAGTATTATAACTAATCTGAGACAGGTGTCCTCCTTAAGCCATATCTTTTGGTGGGGGCTGGCGCTTCACCAGAGGTGTAGCTGGCAACCTGTGTCCCTTAAGGCCGCAGGAGTGCCACATCTCTTTTGCCCCATAATGGCTCTATAGGTTTCCAGCATACCTCATGCTGATGAGATTTGGTGCATAGTATGATGAAATAAGGGGTTGGGTTTAAGTAGCTCCTGAAATTGTTTGTAATCTCTCAAACTGTTATCCTTGGGAATGAAATACTTAACAGTTTTGCTTGGATTAGCATTTTCTTTTTTTCTTCTATTTTTTTTTTTTTTTAATGGGTGAATGTTTGAAAATCATGAATCAGTCACCATAGTTAATTGAAGAGCTGGGAATAATCTTGTTAATATATTTTTAAAACTGGTGTTGGACCCTCTGTGTATTTCAGGTTAATACTTTTAAGCAGTTTTCAGCACGTTTATCTCACTTTATTCTCGTTCTCCTCGGACCTCCGTAGCCATATCACTTGTATAAAATAGGCTGAGATATAGTGACTGTAAGCTGTGATCTCAGTATTCAAAGGTAAGCTCTTTTATTTTCTGATTAAAGAAAACAATAACCAATTAACATAACCTGCATATATGACAATCATATGATGTATTGGATCTCTTAGGTCTTATGTCACTGCATTAACTTTCAATTTTTATGGTCTAAATGTAAAATAGTAATTTCCAGCATTTGTTTTAATACTCTTGTAAATGCTTTATATTCAAGAGAAACATTTCACATTCACTGAGTCAAGTGTATGTGGGTAGAAATGTAGGATATAATGTATATGTAATTTATACATATAGAAGCATCTGTTTGAATATAATAATTCAGTTGTTGGAGCACTATCTAAGGAGAATTAAAATGACAGGGCACACTCTTGTTCAAGGAGCTAGGATATCAGAAGCAGTAATGCTGGTGACATGCTGTAGAATTCATGTGCATTTGCTGCACAGGCCGAGGGGTACAAGTGCCAATTTCTCAAGAAGATAACCTCTGACCTGTGTTGCATGCTCCAATACAGCAACAGCAAGAAGCCATTGGAAAAAAAAAAAGCAATAGAGAATCAAAGAAAAAACTATAAACTGTGGGAAATACATGTAATTGGCTGAGTTAAGCTAATTATTTGCAGAATCAACTTGAGCAAGACTCAGAAATGCAAATACTGAGTCTGCAGAAACCAAATCTGCTTAAGGAATTTGTGTGTGTGTGTGCGTGCGTGCGTGCGTGCGTGCGTGCGTCTGTCTGTCTGTCTGTCTGTCTGAAGTTAGGTAGCTAGAATATTATTTTTCACTGTATTCATTCATGAACAGAGTTCATTTAAAGGATGTAAGGATTAGACCAAACCTTACCCCACAAATACACCTCATTATGTTGTTATGTGCTAAAGGTGTAGGTGTGTGTGTGTGTGTGTGTGTGTGTGTGTGTGTGTGTCCGTCCGTGCGCGCACATGCTCTTGCATATGTGTATAAATGGATTTTGTGTTTTACATTTCTTTCTATAGCAGTTCTGTTCATCTCTAACATTAAGGCTGCTGGAACTTTGTTCCCACACAGAACCTGCAGTTTATGAGGTCGGCTTCTGTGAAAGGCTGTACAAAGCAGAACAGAGAAGTGCAGTGCACTGCAGTCCTCTGCCTGCGGATGCCAGGTCCTTTTCTGGGACCAGGGAACAGAGGCTCTGAGCAGTGGAAGCATCTTAAATCTGAAAGTTCCTTGCTAATGGAATTGGCCATGTTGTAAATAAATACCCTTCTTTGGAAGATAGTATACAGACAGTGGCAAAAGTTATTAATTTATTTAGTAGCTTAATTATAAAATACTGGTATTTGTAGGCTTTTCAACACCACAAAATTGGTGTTACCTGAGGATTTTGTCAAGAGCATATTTCCCTGGCATTCTTGAGGGCCTGAACTTTGCTCTGGTTATACTATTAATGTTCTGTCCAAATGTATGGTCAGAAAATGAGAAGCTCAGGACCACTGCTTTTGGCAGCTCTTTGTATAGTCCTGCAAAGAACTCAATGGGAAATGTAAATCCTGACTACATTCTTTCAGTGGCAGGTGAGGTGAGTGTTACTGTTATAAGAAATCACTTGCTGTAATTGTCCTAGTTTTTATTTTTCACTAATGATCGGAGTGGAGGAAAAGAGTCAGTTCAGTACTAAGTTAGGAAAATGAGCTAGAGATGTTTTTCACAAGCTGTTTGGAGCCTGTAACCATTGTAAGCAGAGTTACTTGGGAAAGTAGCCCACTCTGAGTGGTCTGCCTTTTATTTCCACTCTTTTAATGCCTCCTCCAGTCACTCATAGACAGAAAGATGCCATGGCATTCAACCTTGTTTTCTGCAACATCTGGTATCATACAGCTAGGGTTCATGGTTCCTTAGTGTGACTAGGAGGCTTGAGGAGGGAGATGGGTGGGGTGTCAGTGACAACAGCAGACCCAAGTACCTGCTTTCTTGATGAGTTCAGCAGCAGTGTGTGTTTCTGTACTACCTAACTTATAGAGCATAGTACAGCCGATTTAAGATGAGTTCCTTTTTTTCATAACAGTATTTTACAGAAAGACTGTTTTAAGTAATGAATTCATGTTGGATTAATTATATAAATAAGTATCCTTTTCCACATACCATTATTTTAGTTAGGAGCTAACAGCTTCAATTAATGTTTAAAGTAGTGATCTTTGGAAGTTTTTAAAATTAGAACCATAATGTAAATTTGGGTTATATAAGATTTACAACACAGCTAGATATCTAGAACATAAACCATATGAGGATCTAGGCCAAAGCATTTCTCTCACTCCAGCCCATTTTCGTGGAACTTGGATATCTCATGACTTTATATATTCAAAGCTTTTAGTGGTACCTGGTACACAGCAAGTACTCTGTGAATGCTGACTCTGCTGTTGTGGTTGAGGTGTTAGGAAGGATGTTAGAGAGGTGAGGCTATGCTGATTAAACAGCAGGTGCATGGCCTGCTCAGGGTTGAGTTGGGCTTACTCCTTTGTGCTCATAGGCTTGGGCAGCTTCCAGGCTGAGGCCAGACTTGGCAGAACAGATTTGCTCATATTTCTGCTGCAGCAGTTAAATCAGCCAACTTGCAGCCCAGGGTTTGTAAATACTTGTTTAGGAATTATGGGTGCTTAGAATTTCACAAGGGCTGAACTTAGACCATCTACCTGCCAATTGAAGTTTCCTACCCAGACTTTAGTAATAAAAACTCTACAATGGCCAGAATCTAGTTTTCAAGGCTTGTGTGTTTGTCGGTAAAGAACAAGTTATTATAGGAAGCATACTTAGAATGCTGTTGACTCATTTTTTTTGTGCAGAGTTCCTGTACCTTGTTTGATGCTTGGATATATTGGAATGCATTTGCAGTCATCATCATATGTTGACTTCCTTCTATCTGATAACTCTTAGGGCATTATTAGTCTATTTCTGTCTCTATCCGTTCATCTGCCTATTTGGACACAATTGGGAAGTTTCTGTTTAACACAAGGACAAGTGGGTTGATGGTGAAGTTGCTGCTGCTCAACTGAATACAGGGCTTGTATCTCCATGGAAGAGCTGGCTCACACACGCTGGCAAAGATGTGATCTCAGAAGAAGAAGGGGGTGGACAGGGTAGAGTCCCAGGTTGGTAGGAGGTGAGTTATGTGAAAACATAGATTGAATTCTGAGATGCTGTAATTTTAGAAAAAACTGGACAAGGATTATCTTTAAGGAGTCTAACAGTGAGTTAGACTCATGTTACCTAGTAAAAGTTGCTGTATTTCTGCTTAGCTGAAACTGTTGGTAGGTTCTTCATCTTACTTAGCCAGCGTCTAAAGAAAGGCTCTTAATGTAGGCATACATCCACACACATAAACAAATTACCCTGCCAACAACAGCAGCAGCAACAACAACAATCTCAAAAACCAAACTAGAACAAAAACAACTGTAACCAGTGATCAGAGGAGGATCATGGCCTTTTCTTCCTGGAACTTTACCATTTGTGCAAGTGGCTGTGTTGCCTCACAAAGGGTATTATAAGATTGCCACCATTGCAGTGAAGAGGAATGGTCCATGTCTTCTCTTTGCTGCTGCATGGCCATCAGTGGCTCATGGCTGCAGCACAGTTGCAGTTAGGACATTGCTGGCTCTTTTCTTTGTTCAAGATTCTCCTTCCTAGTTTCCTTTGTATAACTATCCCAAGTAGTTCAGTTAATGGCAGGCTTTGTTTAGAACTTAGGCTTGACCAACATTTTGACATTTCAACATATTTTCATCTACAGTGTTCATGTGACAACTGTATAAAATTAACAGAAACTATTTTGGGGTCAAGAAGAACTATTTTGGAGTATGAGTGGCAGATTTAAGAAGCCAGAATGGGAATGTGGAAGGAACATTGCTAGAATTGGTGTTGTGGGCATGTGTGACACTGGGACATTCTTAATTCTCAGGCAGCTGTCTTGGAGGTGCTGTTAATTTCTGATCTAGACATGAGTCTAATGTTCAAAGTTAACCGCTAGAGACAGGAATGAGTCCCATCTGTTTTTTTGTACCAAAGCTCCTTTCTGCTAAGCAGGCTACAAAGTATAAGGCTGCAGTGAAAGCTGGCCTGAATTCTAGGCCTCCTGCATTAAGCATATTTCTGAGCAGAACAGAATACCTTGAAATACAGGGATTTTTGCTTTTTGAGGGGTGTGGGGATCACTGATGATAAAAGGATAGCTAACAAACAGAGGATGAAGAGAAAGTGGGCTGTTTGACAGAGAAAGCTTTTGTGTCTAAAGCTTGTTCTGTTTGGATGAAGTAACAAGAGGCTGGATATCTGTTTTCATTAGCTCTTCTTTCTGGGAATGTATTCTCTACTTGAGAAAGGTGATGGTGGAGTTTGAGAGTTTGCTCATGGAGTCTGGTATAGAGAGGTAGACCTGGTCAGGTGTTGTAAGGTATCACATCAAAAAATTGACGCTGAGTGCTAGGCATTTGACAGTTTGCAATGTGAGTCTTCTCTTCATCTTGGGCCCAGGATTAGTGAACATGACTTGAGAACTGCAGGGTCTATGGAGATATTTGCTTCTCACCATGTTGGCTTGCAAGCTACTTCCCAACTTCATCACCAATTGCTTAGTGGCAGGAAGATGTGGGGATCCCACCTTGCCCAAGGTTCTATCATCTTTGCCACACTTTTTCTGCAAAGCATCCTGTGTTCCATTGGGGAATTGGAAGAAATAATCATATTCTAACCAAGTTCCAGAGCTGATCATAGTGTGGAGGAATGAGAGGTCTGGATAGGACACAGAACACTACAGAGCTCTCTCCCATTCTCTGGTCCATTTCTAGCTCTGAGTCCTGGAGTAGTGATGCAGGGAATACTGTTTTTCATGGAACTAAAACCCCAGAGGTCTTTGCAAACCACCCTTCTTGTTTGTGGCAAAACAGTGTGGCTTCTAATTAGTGAGTATTGAGCCACACAGGAAATTACATTTCTGTGCTGCTCTGAGGTTAACAGAAACTCTAGTAGGAATTGCTTTTGAATCCTGCAACTGAAGGACCTGAAAATTTGCTCTTATTAGGAAAGGGCCTTAAGTAAAGTGACTTTACTCAATTACATAGTGTTTGGTGGCAGAATACGCATGCTCTTGAATGTGTTCTGCTCAGCTGGTACTGTGCATTCCTCACCACTTTGCTTCCCAAAGACCATTTGATAGAAATGTCCTTCCTCTGTCTGGGGCATGTTCTACTTACCCTTCTTCTAGACTTTGGGACTATACAGCATGTGCCTTACTTAATGGAACAAACAGAACCAATCCAGTTCTTCTTTTCCCTTTCCTGTTCTAGCTCATGCTCTCCCTGATTCCTGCGGAAATGGATTGCTAATCAACTCTAAGCCGAGAAGCCTGGTTTTTGCTAGCAGCACAGTGGAATATTAATAGTGCTGTTAACAAAACTGTATATAATGAAGTGTAACTTAGTGGATGCTTCTTGAGAGATCCTGGGCTTTTAGAAATGTGATCTTTTGGGGGGAAATTGGCTAGTCTGCACATGCTTAGTTAACTAAAGGGTCATCTTCACAGTGGCACTTTCTGGAGCAGTCTCACACAAGGCTCTGCTTTGTAGAATCTGTCATTTGTATTTGAGTCTACATTAAGAACAATTATGAATATCCTCCTTTGAGATGTTAAAGTATGGAGATTGTCACTTGAGGAACTCAGGCTTACATCACCCAGAAATAAGATCAAAGGACCAGGATGCTGAGGCTAGTGAAGGGGTGACCTTAGGCAAACATGGCTAGTCTTACCAATTATTTTAAAGGACTTTATTTACTCGTATTTGGTTCCAGAAGGGTAAAGACAACTATGAGTAGACAGGTGGACAGTTTGATGTGAAAGTACCACATGAGGGCAGGTGAGGTACTTTGGAAGAGCACAAGGTAAGAAGTGTGACTGTGGGATGTTGAGAGCATATGCTGAAGCTGTGAGCTGCCTTTGGTGGTGCATGAGGAAGACTGAGTTCATGCCAGCCTTAGCTATACAGTGAGAAGCTGTCAAAAACAACATCCCAGCCAGTTGTTGGGTTATATAGAAGAGATTGTGCCATGGGATGTCCATTTTAATCACCTGTGACAGGACTGGGAGACATTGCTGGGAATAGCTACTCTTTCTTGAGCACATGAACTTACTGAGGAAAACATTCACTCTACTTCGTAACCCTCTACTTTGGCTGGGCTTAGTGTTGAGAATGTCACATGACAAGGTTTTCAGCTTCTTAGAACTGAGCAAGGACAGATGGCCAGGTAGGTGTAAGGTGCAGGAGAGTGAGGTGCATGTCAGGAGGTGTAAGCAGAATCAGAGCTGTCTTCTGTAGTGGAAATTCCAAAGCTGTCAGCTCTGCTCTACCTCGTAGGGATACTATTCCTGGCTTCACGATTGATGTCTAGTGGGCCCATTTTCAGGTTTGCAGACCATTGGGATAAGAGCCAGGTGGGTGAGTCAACTTATAGCATAGGAAAGACATAGAGCTTAGTCACAGTTGCAGTAGCCCTGGTCCAAGTGACCCAGGCCTTCAGATGGTACAGCACAGAGCAATGAGGGAATTCTGGAGAGAACCTTAGCAGGGACATCTGCGAGCAGAAGGCTCAGCCTGGTAGGCCTCATGAAATGGTTAGCAGGGTGAGATAGTAGGTGGGACGTATTTTCCAGAACTACTTTTTGAAGAGCCCTGGGTGCTGTGCCCTCTGTGATTACCATTCTTCAGTGTAATGAAAAAACATTCAGATAGTCAAGAACCCCATTGTGACTGAGAAGAAAGGGGCTGTTGCCATGCCCAGGTTGGGATGGAGGGAGTTGCTAGAGCTGTAGTAGAGGGGCCACAACCATTCTTCATAAGCAGATCTGATAGACCATTCCTATCGAGAGAGAGAGTGGTGCTGCTTCTGACCAGGAAGGTAATAGTAGTGTCTAGAGCTACTGGAGTAGAGCAAGGGCTCGAATGGGGCTGTGGGAAGAAGCACTTACTTGGCATCAGGCAGACACGGTTGAAGACAGGTGACATCTTTACCTTTTTTTTTTTTTTTTTTTTTTTTTAAAAAAAACAAAGCTGGGTCTGCCCATCACAACGTGATAGGTACTGGATATTCCCTTACACTGGAGATCTGTCTTTTGCTTTCATTTAATTTTTTTTTTTTTTTAAATTTTAAAAATTTAGCCTGCGTAGGGCTAGTGCCTTTTGGAAATCAGCATCTGTAGTGTCTAGATAGTCTTTAGCCATTGGGAAGGTGCATTTTCTTTACAGAGGTTCTTAAGGAGGAAAAAGACACGTAGTTACTGAAGGATTTGCTCTGGACTTCAGTTGTGAGTTAATATCCAGCTAGTCCTGTCTCCTGGGTGCCATGGACAGGATACCAGGTGGAATCACAAGGAGGTGCATTTTTTCAGTGTGGGGAGTGTGTGTGTGTGTGTGTGTGTGTGTGTGTGTGTGTGTGTGTGTTTCAAAACTAGGGCTTTGTACGTAGTAGGCTTCTACTATACCAGTGAGTGAATCAGGATGGATTTCTGCTCTATTTAGTTTGTGTACCTCTGCTGGGGACTAGACTGGAGGTAGCTATTATTTGGAGGCTTTAGGTCAGAACTTTAGAAAGGTTAAAGGTATTTGTGACACCAAGTCTGTCAGTTTTTGAGCAGTGAGAACTCCAGGGCGATATAGATGTCACCATGTCATCTGTTAGAACGAAAGTCTTTTGGGAGCCCTCCTGCTACCCTATGCCGACAATCTTCTCCTTTGTAGAATCCTTCCAGAATTTACTCACCACATTGGAGAATGGTAAAGAGCTGAATGGATGGAGTGAGCATTTTGGGGCACACAGTTGCTGCCATACTCTAAACTCTGCCACTGCAGCATGAAATCACCTCAGATGGTATAGGCATTGGTGAGTGTGGCTGTGTCCAGTCACATATGACTTTACATGCCAGGCCAGAAGCTAGCCGTGGCCTTAGACAGTAGAAGATTATTTACCCGTTTATATCTGCCTTGTGGCAGCTTCCTGAGCTCTCCTATGCACATACTGAGGATAAGGAAGGTGCAGATCCTGTCAGCAGGAAGCAACAGGTACACACTGCTGGGCACAGAGTGAAACAGCTGGCCTCAGGAAGGTCCCTGAGGAGCTCCAAGAGGACAAAGTCCAAGGGAGGCAGCAGCTCTGGAGCTAGACCTAGAGGATGATGCGGACAGGTCCAGATGGCAGAGAGGACGAGTCCAAGTTACAATTTTGTGTTGCCAGAGGCACTTGGGCTAGATTGGGACTGGCTGGGTGACAGGCTGAGGGGTGCAGACTATTCTCTAGGTGGTGGGTAGTTGACAGGTGAGTTTAGGAGTGTAAAGTGACCACAGACACATTACATTCAATGTTGTCACTGATTATGATAGACCATGCTTGTAACTACAAATCACACCTTTCTGCTTAGTGTGGACTAGATGTGTAAGGAAGGGGTGAGACGATCTTAGACTTATGATGCACAGTGCAGCTGGAATGTTGAAAAGTTTTCTTGCCAGGATGTCTTTGTGATGAATGACTGGTGTCACACGAGAATTTGACTGTTGTTCAGACCCTCTGTCTCTTAGGAGCCTAGAGATTACAAACAGTGTTTCATTGGCCTTGCTTTTTTTTTTTTTTTTTTTTTATTCCAGGCAAATTTGGGTTTTGGGTTTTGGTGTGTGGGGGTAAAATTTTTGACCCCATTTCCCCCCCCCCCCCCCCCCCCCCTATTCTCATCCCCTTTAGAACCGAATCACAGAGCAAGCTATGTGGCATGCAGACTCACTTAAAGCCAGGCCTTGCAGCTTTCTACTGACAGGTGAATACTGCCTTGGTTCATGCTGGACCTGGAGGGTTCCCTGCTCTTCTCCAGGTAATTTCCTCAGGGCAGTTTTTAGCCACATTGAAAGCAGCTTTCATTTAGAAAGTTCCAGCAACAACTGCTTGCTCTCAGTGAGTTTTTGTGATCTGCAGACATTCTGCTCTGCAAGGTGGTGTGCCTGGGGGACATGTTGGCTGTTTCAAGCCTTGCTTATTAGCTCCCTCTAGTGCAGTAGTTCTCAACCTTTTTAATACTGTTGTCCCTTTAATTCTGTTCCTCATATTGTGGTGACCCCCAACCAAGAGATAAGTTTTGTTACTACTTCATAATTATAATTTGCTACTGTTATGAATCATGCCAGAGGGATCTTGACCCACAGATTGAGAATCAATGCTCTTATAGGGATGTGCTGCCTTGGATTTTGCTGCCTGGTGAGATATGGGGTAGCTCTGATGCTGAGAGTAGAAGGCGCATTCCTCAAAATTTTCTAGAGAAGTTCCTGGGTTCATGGAATATGATTTGTGTATGGAATAGACAGAGACTGGCTCTGTCTTAATAGTGTGCAGTTTGTCCATAGCTGATACCAGGAATATATTCTTTATCTCTCTGGTTTGAGGCAGGGTTTCTCTGTATATCTCTGGCTATCCTGGAACTTGCTCTATAGACTAGACTGCTCTCAAACTCATGGAGATAGATCTGCCTGCCTCTGCTTCCTGAGTGCTGGGATTACAGGTTGTGCACCACCACATTCGGCTCAGAAATATTCTTTTATTTGGCAGCCAAGTTCTGAAACTCATAGGGTTCTAGCCTCATAGGGTGGTTCTTGTCACTTGGCATGGTCAGTCAGTGATGGAACTTTGCCTGTTGACTGTGTCAGTCTTCAGTCATAGGTTTAACACCATGAAGATGGTCAACATTAAAAAATAAATAAATTAAAAAACTATGTCCCTGAGCCAGAAAAATGTTTTTGTTCCTTGTCAGTCGATCAAGGAAATGAATCAACAGTAAGGATAGGAGTTTCAGAGGCAGTTAGAAAGACTGCCTGTAAGTTTTTTCCTGTAACTTAGAAAGTTGCATTTTTAGTTTCTGGCTTCTTGCCTTTTGATGAGTGGTTGATATGGTCCACCCTTCCTGGTTGAGCATACCTTCCCACTCTGGCCAAGAAACTTGATTGTTCTTGTCATAAACATTCTGGTTTAGTGAATCAGTAGCAGGGCACAGGGATCTAAGTAAACTTATCCCCTGAACACAGTTATGTCCCGGCTGACCCTCAAGGTATCCATGTTATCCATCTGTAAAGGAGGATTTGGATGTAAGCCCCGTAACCCCACATTCCACAAGTACTCTACTGTTAAACATGACCCAAGGACAGAAGTGTTGCTGCTACCAGATGCATGAAGCCCTTCTCTAACAGTCATTTTCTATGCTCAGGCTGTCTGGTGCCATCAGGGAGCATTCACTCCTCACAAGAAATCTAAGGATGTGGAGTGTTGTTTTCCTCCTAGGTCACGTCACATGACAGCTTTTTAGTGACAGGCCACACTGTAGTGGTGCAGATGGCCTTATCTACCCTTATTCCTGTTTCTGGAAAGCATACTTGGTTGTAGAATCTGCCAGACTGGGGCAGAGCATCTCAGCCTGTCTAGGGTCCTAGCTCTGTATCCCAGGAATTGGGAGTATCACTGGGTTTATGAAGCACACCAAGGCATAAAACAAGACTTTGTTCAGGTCCAGGATGAGGAAATCTGTCTTTTGCAGAGTTACAGGTGGCATTTATCTCCAGGCTTTAGCTTACTTGGGTCTGATGTTGGCCAAGTTAGTGCTGAGGAGTCTGTTTAAAATACTCATTTGTATTTACTGTTTTCCCAAGTACACAGTGTAAATAGTATATTTGCAGTGCAAAGTCTTTGGCAATAATTTCATGATGTATATTATGTTAAACATTGGAAACCACAAGCACCATGGACTGCCTCATGCCTTCTGGGCCTGTGGTGACATGTAGACTCTGGACTTTCCAAGTGTCAGCGTGCTTGAAGCAGCAGCCTGCATGTGTGGACTATCATCAGTGCCTCGCCCAGAGATGCCTGGCCTTCATCCAAAGGGACCCTGCTGCTCCGAGCCCTGCGAGCAGCACCCACAGTGCGGCTCCTTTGTATTGAGTATGTTGGACTCTGCCATAGACCCCTTGTCTGGCTGCTGCAGTTTGTAATGCCTTGACATGTTACATTTCTTTCCCATTTGGACAAATAAAAATAAACGCTATGTGTAAAATAGGAATGGCCTGGACTATTCTGTGCAGGACTCACTCTGCTGAAAAGTTTACAGTGCTAGCTGTGGAGATGCCTCAGCGGTTAAGAGTTCAGTCTCAGCACCACCCAGTAGATCCAATGCCGTCTTCTGCCCTCTACACATACCTACTTACCCAAGCACATACAGACATACCAATAAAATTGAATCAAGTGCAAGCTTCAGTTCTTTCCTCAGACAAACTCAGTTCATCACAGAGGCTGTTCACTTCATACAGAAGGAGTGTGTGCATGTGTCCTGACACGGTCAGTGATTTGGGGCCTGTGTAGTTTGCCATTTCAAACTTCCAATTGGGGTCATATTGCATGGGTGCTCAATCTAAACCTTTTAGATTCTTCACTTCTAACCCTCAAAACTGTCCCTAGAGTTAGCAAGATGCAGGCATTACCAGTAACAGGAGTAGAACATCTACAGGGCAGCAGCAAGCAGTTGACTTCAAAGGTGGTGGAGCTCTTCCTCCAGCAGCCAGCCCTGGGAAACCTGCTGGAGACTACTGTGACACCTGGCCCACTGGTTAGGTAAGTAGACAGTTGCACTGGGACTTGTGTCTTGAAGCACCTTAAAATTTAGGGCTCTGTGTTTTCTCTGCACACTGTCAGCCTGGATTTCAAAAGACTTGCTGGTAGGGATTCAGAAGAGCCAGCTTGTTTCTACTGCGACTGCATTCTCAGGGTCCGAGAGAGCACTCACTTGTAATGGGCACAGGGCCCAGCCCACTGCAGAAAGGTTTATTGGGTAACTAGGGAAGGGAGGGGAAGGGGACAGAGGATAAGGAATGTGTGATAGTCAAGGGCCTCTTGTAATGATAGCAACAAACCCTATGAGGCCAGCAGGCAGAGAAAGGTTGCATGGGGTGTATGTTCAGAGCCATATCTTATAGCCATAAGAAAATTTCCATGTAATGTACATATAGCATGTAATGTACATATAGGGAAGAAAGCAACAGGCAGGTATAAAGTAATACCCTGGCTGTTGGGATTTAGAACTGTAGGGCAACATAGAGCTGTGTGATCTTGTTTAGACTCTTCTTCACCTATAATAGGATAGTGAAGAGCCTAGCACTTGTGCCTTTTATTCTTTAAGCCAGCATCCCAGTCATTTTTTTCTAATCATGTTGCTCCAGCTCATGTCCTTGCTCCCTCCCCTCAGTGAATCTTAGGTGTTTTACCATCTGGTGCTCTGAGCCAGTGGCCCATGTCACTTACCTCAATGTTCCTTCACAAGGACTCAGATTTTTGTTACTTTTAGGTCATTCAGATCTGGGCAGTGTGGTATTCTGGGCTTAATTGGGGTTTGTGTGGATCATCCTTTTCTTCCCTTACATTGTTTTTCTTCTTCATCTTGGCTTTGCACTTCAGAGCTCTTGCCCAGTGTTTTAAGCCTCTTCCTCCCTCTCTCCACTGATAGTTGCTGACATGGGGCTTACATGCTCCAAGGTATGTCTGTCCTTCAGCCTGCAGATTGTATTTAACTACCTTTGAACACAGCAGGCCAGCTCCTAACTGCCTGACCTGTTCATTCTCGAGTGCCTGCTACCACCTGTCATAATACAGTACTGCAATCACCTTATCCTAGACCTGCCTCACCAACCGCTTAATGAACTCTATACTTCCATCTCTCACTAAACAAGGTTCACCTGTGACATGTTCCACTCTTTTGGTTTTTCAAGACAGAGTTTCTCTGTGTAGCCCTGGCTGTCCTGGAACTCACTCTGTAGACCAGGCTAGCCTCGAACTCAGAAATCCGCCTGCCTCTGCCTCCCAAGTGCTGGGATCAAAGGCGTGCGCCACCACTGCCTGGCATGACATGTTCCACTCTTAGACTTGTATCTGGTACTTGCTTACTCTCCACACTTCTTGCTTGTTCCTCCCTCCCCTGAATCAGGTTACAAGTGAGAGCATCTGGTGCTCTGAGCCTTCCATGGAATGTTCATTAATACCTGAAGATAGTTTGGGTTGTATGCTTTTGGCTTCCAGTAGGTAGAGACCAAATAAGCTGCTGAATACTGCCACTCAGGATGACAAAGCTGTCATCAGTGTTGAAATTGAGACGCTTTGCACTATAGATGACCCACTCACTCATCCCACAAATCTCCAGCTCTTCTGTCTAAGGCATTCTAGGACCAAAATACTGAAAGCTAAGTTTATCTTCCTGTTTCTGTAGAATGAAGTTTTGAGACTCCTTTTCTCCTTATCTTTCTATTCTGTCACCTCTGCTTATACCTTTCTTTCTCTTTCCATTTCTCCCCATAAAGGATCAGCAGAGAACTACCTAAATACAAACTACCCTTAAACTCTGCAGCAGTTCCTTCCCCATATCTTTCAGGTCTTTTGCATGGGCCTCCACCTAACTTAATTTTTCCATTTCTTCCTAAACATTGTCCTCTTGCTTCTATCCAGCAAATCTAGTTACTGCAGAGTTGTATCCCTACCTTCTTGTCTGCCTTGTAAAACTGTTCGTTCAGTGGTCCAGTGTATCCCACACACTTATAAGGTATATCCCCAATTCAGGATCTTAGTATCTTGCTCACACACTAAGATTGATGGACCCCTTTCTTGGATGGTGATAAACAGCTTCATGATGGAGATTTCTACCAAGATAACACTCCGTAACACGGGACCCTTGAGCTGCTAGCCAGCCAGCAAATGTAGGTAGACCCCAGAAACCTGTCCTCCACCCTATGAACAACGGTGCTCTGGATCCATTTCCTGGCCTTTTCAAGAGCACGTATCACAGCTTAGTCCTAAGGATCAGCAGTTATGTAGAAGTCAGGCAGGATCACTTGACACAGAATCTGGATCACAGGTCCAGATTCTGGCATACTTCTTTCTATTTCGAGACCGTCTATATAGATGGTTCTGGTAGGCTAGTCAAGCAGCAAGTGGAGAGAGGACAGGGTTAGAAAGCAACACTGAGATTTGGAGGAGGGAAATGGAATATATGGACCTGGGTCTCTACATATGTAGGGTGTAGAGATGTTGGGAGTACCAGCCAGGAATAGAAAGGAACTTCAGTGAAGATACACCACACCCACCCTTGTTACTGCTTTTCCTGTACCTGAGCTAACACTGCTCTTTTCAGTTGCTTTCCTTCTTGTACCAACAGCCACTTGCTGTTCTTTCTTCCATCCCCGACTATATCTCTGAAAGGTAAGACAATTCGGATCCCAAGCCTAATTCTAACTTCCTGTGAAAACCTTCCTTAGATTTTAAGCACTGGGATTTTCTCACCTGTCAACCTCAGTATTACACTTCTCAGGGAGGGCCATGGGCACCCATCTCTTGTACAACACAACCTGTACCTAGTATGTTCTTCCCATATGTGCCTGATGTACACAAATGCTGGTTCTGACTGCTTCTGGGGAATGGATAGGAAAGGAATATGCAATCATAAAACGACTTTTGTACGAAGCAATGCTGTTTGTACCAAAATATTTAATGAATATGCTGTTAAAACAAACAAAAGAAATAGTAATACAATTTTACTGGTTTATATTTCAGTTCATAAAGTTGACGCACAAACTACCCTAGCACACCATGTCCACACACCTAGTTTTAGATGGGCTTACGGCTGTTTTGGTTAACTGAAAAAGACAGACAGGAAGTGGTAGGGATGGTCTGGGAAGAGCAGGCCACTTACTATCTCCCCACTGTAGATGACCTCATTCAGCATTAGTAAAGCCAACAGGGAAAGAGAAAAGATCTCGTGTCTTTCTTTATATACAAACCCAAGCTACCTCCACACAGAGCAGAGAGGATGAGCCACTTGTGAGACCGCTTGTCAGTATATAAATTAAAGAGTCAAAAGGTTTTGTTTTTAATTTAAAAAAGGTGCTAAAACCGCCATGTCATAGCTTTAAAGTGAGAATCCACAGCCCATCATCTGACCAGTAAGATCCATACCTGGCCACTCTGGGAGGCTTCAGAGATCCAGTCAGGAAAGTAGGACCTTACAGTGTGTATATATGTTCATGTATTCAGTCTTCTTCACTTGAACAACCTGCTTTGCAAACATTAGAGGTCAAGGAACTCTTGCCAGCTCCTACAATGGCAGGAAGAACAAAGCCCCATAAACCTTGAGTGAAAGGAAGTGCCCCATAACCACAGATGGCAGTGGTAGATTAGCAGGTTGTCTAGGATTTAAACACTGTCAGTGCAGGGTACTGGGAAAGGTATTTATATATATATATATATATTTATATATACACACACACACACACATATATATATACACACATATATATGTACACATGACACTTTAAACAAAGTAAGAGCTGTCCATGTCATGATTGATTCAGTCTCACAGTCATGTGGCCCATTCCAGCCTTAGGAAGTAGTTTTGGCAGCTAATGCTTTTTTAAAAAAAAAAAAAAAAGACTCGACTATGAGAGTTGCATAGAATTGCTCAGCAATGTGAATAATTCCAAATCAAAGCCTATGCACTATATTAGTTAACAAAATTAGGTGACTTTAACAAGACTCTTCTACTCAAAGTGCTTTTCATCTCTCTGGGGGCTTTTGCTGGCACTGACTCATAAAAATTACTCTATTTTCTGAACCCCTGCTCCCCCACTCAAAGGATATGTGTGTGTATACATGTGTGCATATGTATACACACACACACCATACTTTCTTTAAAGGGTTTAGAAAAAGAAAACCCAATACATTGGGGGATACCCCAACTCTGGCTATGTGAAGTGTTCCTATACAGAAAAGAGGCCTGAATGGCACTAGGAGGAAGGACTCTGGTGCATGCCCAAAGCATCAGTTGGGTTGGCAGTCTGCTGCAGGAGCTGACCTACCAACATACTATACAGCTCTGACCTAGGTACATTCTGGTCCTGCAATATATCACAGAATCACACATCTGGCCAAAGAAGGCAACAAAAGGTGGCGTGTTTTCTGGAGGTGTCTGGAGGCAGCAGCTGTTCTCAGCATGTCTCTTTCCCTTGAACGCCCGTTGCTGTTTTTATGGAGCTCAGTGTTCGGTTAAACCAAGTCTTCTTGGCTGCTTGCACCTCACTGAGGGCAAGGCCCAAGTGGTGTTCCAAGTCCTGTAGAAATAACAAGGAAGTGTGTGAGGATCTGCTCCTACAGAGCTGAAGGGACTAAGCCTATGCACTATAATCTAATCTGAAATTACAGCCTCTTAAAATCACTGTCTTCCTGCAACTTTCAGGCACACCATCATCCAGTTAAAATTCCTGTAAGTCCAAATCACTTAGTATGGCACCCATGTTCACCCCTTCCCTGAGATTCTTCAGTAAGCAGGCGCCTCGCCTCTTTGGTTGTGGTCTGAGCTGCTCCCTCAGCTAGAATGCTGATCTTGATTTTCTGCAGCTGCTCTTTGTCCATCCTCTGACCACAGCTTAGATACTGCTTATCTTGGTAATACTTCTTTTTTTGGGGGGGGGGTGCTGTCCTGGGCAGTCCTACAAACCCTCTCTCAGTACCTAGTACGACCCTGACAAAAGAGGATGTGTCCATCAGTTATGGACTTTGGCATGGGAAATCTGGTCTGAAGTTTTAGACCTGAACCAGGTTCCTGCCACTCGTGGTGCCTTAGTGATAAGGGTGGCTGGAGGCTCATAATCATTAGGAAATATGCCCAAGGTCACAAAGTGAGGTTAGTGATGGGTGTAAGAAGAGTAAGGTTTACATTCTGTTAAGTTACCATTCTCCTGTATACTTAAATATCTTTAGTATTCAATATAACCTGACAAAAGATTAGGATTCCCATTTCTCTTTTTACCACCTCCTCCCCATCCCTTTTGTGTTTTTCACAAGGTTCTTCTGTGCAGCCTTGGCTGTCCTGGAACTAGCTCTCTAGACTAGGCTTACTCACTTGCTTCCGTCTCCCAAGTACTGGGATTAAAGGTGTCTACTACCACCACCGGTCTAAGACTCATATTTCTATATGGACACCAGAAGCCTAAGATGTAGAGAGATTACAAACCTGGATTGAGTTGGGGAGAGGTATTTTTTAAATACTGCTCTATGTTGTATTAAAAAGACTTAATGTTTTGTTGTTAATTCTTATTATGTTGAAATGGTTAAACACACTCTGGTAGGTAATAAGTGTTCTCCCCAGGTTATGGTTGGGGGGTGTGGGGATAAGATATGACATCCCGAATCACAAAAGTCATTTCTGGTGTTTCTAGTCCATCCCATAAATCTGACTGCTAAGGAGTATGTGTGCCTTCATGGTGCTGCTGTTACCTGGATCTTGCATTCAGCTTCTACCAGCTGCAGTTTGGTCTGTGCCAGCTCTAGCTCCATCTCCCGCAGCTGGTTCTTGAGTGTCTCTTTTTCTTCATCTGTGTCCTCATCTGAAACTCCCTTGGCTGAGCTGGTACCCTTCACTCGACCTTCTTTGTTGAAGAAGTCTCGGCAGCGGTCACAGTCATCTACCTTTTGCTGAAGTGAACACCAGATGTGAAGAGACCCCAAAAGATGGCACTCTGTCAGATGCTACAGCATGTGCCTCAGTGTCCCTTGTGAGTCTGGTGACCTTTGGAAAATGTTAGACAACCTACATCGAAGACTACCTGGTTGGTGTTTTAAACCAAAAGCAATAAAAATATCCCTTTGATCCATTGTGAGGAGTTCTAGGCTAAGAAAACAAAGTTGCATATAATCAAAGGTTCATATGCAAGGATCTTCACTAACTGGTATACAGAGAAAGTATCCAACTGGGAACAATGAGATATGCTGGTTTGTGCTTGTTCAGGGGGAGCTTCCAGGTTCTAAACACTTGAAAAAACTTTCATAACAGGGAAAAAAATAAGTAAATATTAATACTAGAATAAAGAAGTAAGATGCAAAACTGAATATAGACTCTGGAGAAATTGTTCAGTAGTTAAAAAAGAGTATGTAATGCTCTTCCGGGGACCTAAGCTTGATTCCTCGAACTACATCACGTGGATTTCAACTGCTTACTACTCCAGCTCTAGAGGGATCCATAAGCACCTGTGTTCACATCTACCCCCATAAACAACATAACTCATTAAAAATAAATCTTCAAAAAAGATCACCAACACAGGATGCCCTGAGGAAAAAAATAATCTGTATCCCAAATTTAGAAACAGAAATGTTTAAAGAAATTGGGATAAATACAAGTTTATATGTTAATCGAAGATCAGGAGAGGCTGAAGAACATGAAACACAATCTTAACTGTGGTGTGAGGGGATTAACTCAGTCAGAAAGTAGGTGCTTTTAGTGTGTGTTTGGGGCTTGAATTCAATATCCACGAGAGGAAAAAAGATTCTGTCATCTGTCTTTGAGTTTTTGTATTATAAGGTTTTACCTATTTCTCAAACTTGTTTAGAAGCATAGAAGGCATATTTAAACAGGTTAGTAAGGAACATATCAGAAAATTGGTGGTAAATCTTTGTAAGAAATACTTTAAAGAAAGCCTTGAGTTACAAAAAGCCCCCAAACTTGCAATAAAATATTAAAAATACTCATTGTGTTCAGATCCCTTAGAGCAGAAGGTATGCGTGCAGGGGATCTACAGAATGGTGAGTTAACAACAACCCTCCTCACCCCCAAGCAACACTTAGTGTAGCTTTCTCAGTGATGTTTGCAATTCTGGGCACCCAAGTGTGAGATTTAAAACTATAGCATATTTAGTCTTAGTTCTTCTTTTTTTTTTTTTCGAGACAGGGTTTCTCTGTGTAGTCCTGCCTATCCTGGAACTCACTCTGTAGACCAGGCTGGCTTCGAACTCAGATCAAATCCACCTGCCTCTGCCTCCCAAGTGCTGGGATTAAAGGCGTGCACCACCACCACTGCCCTGCTAGTCTTAGTTCTTCTAGAGAAAGGAACATGCAAATTGTTGAGCCTGCGGACTGCTCAGCTTGGCTCCTCACTTTTACCTGCTATGTCAGGGATAGCCCATATATTGAACTGGAGGGTAAGAAATTAATCAGTAAAGTCTTACCCGGATTTTCTCAATTTCCACTTTATTGGCTGTCTGTTGCTTTTCCAGTCTTTCACTCAGTTGAGAACAAATCTAAACAAATATAAAACCAGAGAGTTTGGCTCAATGTCACCTGCATAAGTTGGACTTTGGATAAATTCTATTCCAGCAGGAGAAGGAATATGCTGTGACTGCATAGGTGGGGGTGACAGAGCACAGATGGGAACCGACCTACAAATTTCTCTATAGACCACTGTGAGATCCCAGGTATAGAAGAAGGGAGATCAATCTGGTTCTGTTTACAAAAATTCTACCAGCCTTAGAGGGAGTGGCTTGCTAATATCCAGACACTATCACCTGACATCTTAAATGCTGGCTTTTATGTACCTCCTATATGCTGGGCACTCTGCATGCATTCCTAGTTAGAACTTAACAATCTTCCCAGGTGGAGATAAGCTTTCTTACTGTGAGACTAAGGTAAGAGCAGGGGCTTGAAGCCAGAGTGCATACTCCACCCACCATGTGTCCAGCCCAGCTCCTGGTACAGAAACTCACCTGCTTATAGTCACCAATGATGGAGCTGTTTTTTTTAATCTCTGATTCTGCCTTGTCAAGTTCCCGGCGGCACATTTCCTTTAACTGCACACATTAAAAAAAAAAAAAGTGTTTATTTCAAATGAAAGAGGAAGCTTGGTTGTTAACTACATAGTGTTGAGCCTTCCAGAAAATACCTTACCTAACTGTTTGGGCTTAGTTACCTCACACCCACCTCCTTCCTCTTCCCAATGCAACACTAATCCTCTGTATTTAACGCCACTAGGGGGAAAAGTCCATATTTCTAGAAATGCCAGTGCCCAGTTCCAATGAGGCTTCTACTAAAGTTGTTCTAGCCACCATACATGGAGACAGTGCAGGACAAACAAACCAAAAAAAGAAAAAAGACCCAGGAAAAGACGGCAGTGTTATAGGCAGTGCTTGTTTAGGCTCATCCTGGCTAGGCCTACTTGGAATGAGTAGTTGTGAAGGTCCCGTGCAAGTGCAGAGGGAGAGAGCTTGTTCTGGGTCCCATGGCACCCATGGCTTTCACAGTGTATTCTATGAGAGGCATCAGAGGACAAGGGTGGGAGGACTAGACATTGTGAGATGCACACTCTCCTGCAGATGCTAGCATTCTTCCATTGTTTTTCATGCTGATACACAGGAGCGTGCCCCATCTCAGTGATGGTACTAACTCAGGCTTTAATTTTTAGGAACCATTACATTTTATGGAGGAAATTAAAATGGCCTTTGAAAAGTAACTGAAGCCACTGTCTCCAGTTTCTCTTAGCACCAAGAGAAGGTATCTAGCAGAACCCACCAGTACAGTGTATGGGAGGAGGCAAGGATCCCCTCACCTGTGCAGACTCTTCTTCTAACCTCCTCTTCTCATCTTCTGCATCAATCAGCTTCTGCTTGGTCATCAGCAGCTCCTTATTCAATGCATCTGCCTTTTCCTCTGCCTGAGACACCAAGAAGATGCCATTACTAAGCACTCATTACGAGCTCAGACCTTGAAAGGTCAGGATCCTATTGTAAGAAGGTAGAGTGAGCCAGTTCAGATGGAGGAATGGCGCACTCAAGGTCACCCCTAGGCTGCACACAGGGTGTGGTTAGTGCAAGGCCGTGGTCAGGGACTGAGGTTGTTTTTTGTTTCTTTAAACTCACCTCATTGTTAAGGGACTTGTGCTACTTGAATAAATTACAGAGACCCTTTCTAAGCTGTAGGTTATCCAGGATACTATTGATCCAGTACAGTGCCTAGGCTAGCATGAATAATGGGTGGTAGCTGAATTTTACTGTTTTCTTTTCCAAATGGTTTCCATTTCTTCCATGCATCTGACTAGTCCTGCATGTATTCCTGATAAAGTTATTCAACAGAAAGAGCTACTTTCTCTGAAATTTTGAGTGGCCACTGTCTTTTCCTAGTACAAACAAATGTCTGGTGAGTAGAGATATAAATCTCAGGAGGGAAAAATCCCTGTAGCTCCTGACACAGATCCCTTCACAGATAACTGAAAAGTGACTATCATGCTGGACAAGAATCAAGAAAGCTAGGGATAGTCTTTTTTGGTCCCTTCCTGGACAACTTTGCCTGGCTTCTCTGATATTAAGCACTGTTGATGTCACTTAGACAAGTACTGTAGCTAAGGCTGAGCTATTCATTGTGCTCTTCGGCCTTCACAAACAGAACTGAGACAGGCATGAGTGAGCAAACTCAGACAACTGCTGACTCCTTGCAGACTGAGCAGGCACTGAGGATAGTTCACTACTTATTCCTTCATTGCAAACTCAAGAGGCAATCATAAGCAAGATGAAGACAGCAGATCACAAGGAAATAGTAAGAGAACACAGCTGATAGCACTTGAGCATAGCTGTGACCTGTGCCCATTATCAGTGAGTAGGTGGCTCATATGAAGCCAACTCCAAAAGTGGGTCAGTGAGGGGAAAGCTGATCCAGCTGGAAATTTTGCTTACATAGGAGCAAGGTGAGGCATTCTCTCCTGACCTCTCACAGCCTAGGTAGCAGAGCTGGACTCTACAGCCCCTGCTCTAGCTCCACTCTAGCTGGCTCTCAGCACTTCAATGGGAAGGTGCGCACATAGCCTACTGGACTGCACCAGCTCTAGTCCTGATGGGACCTCCCCTTGTAACAGTCACTCTATTTATATAAGCAACTGAGATGAGACACCTAGGGATAATATACATAAATCCAGGCTTCTACTTCAGTCACGAAGGGTGAATAGGAAACAGATTCACCCTTCTACTCTAACCAGAATTCTGAACAATATCTGGGAAACAATGAAGGTGAAAAGAAACCATCTATATTCTCCTATCACTGAGGCTTCGGTCAAGAGTGTCAAGCAGAATATGTCTGAAAAGGTTAGTTAGGGTCCTGGGTGGTTGAGGTGGCAGAAACTTCAGGACAGAGAAGGAAGTCATAATAATCTATAAGGTGTTAGAAAAAAGAAAAAAAAAAAAGACAGAAAAGCAATTCCTATCTGGATATAACTGAGCAGTGAGGACTTGTGGGTCCATTTCACAAGGAAGGAAACACAATGGAAATGCATGCCGGTGCTCCCATGATGTGAAGCCAAACTCTATAAAGTTGGAATTAAAATAGATAAATAGCTAACAGGGCTGTCATAAAAAAAAGTGTGCTTACACAGATTTTCAGATGTTGATTTTTAAAAAGCTTTGGAGTAAATTATAAAAATCTTTAAGATAGTAAAAAAATTTTACAAACTAAATCTCCCCCAAAGTAGGAAGAAATAACTCAAAAGGACATTAACAGAACAAATACTACAGAGAAGTAAGTAAAACAAAAGCTGGCTTTGCAAAGATCAACTTTACTGGTAAACATGTACTTGGGCGACAGGGCTAGGGTGGAGGTGGGCATATCCCAGTTCAGGAGTGCAAAGGGGAGTTTGCTAGGGATGTGTAAACATCAGCAAAGAAGCCCCAGCAGCTTCAGATATATACTTAGCCACCAAGGACAAGGTGTGGAAGGACATTTTAATAAAGAAGAACAGCTAGGTGGTGCACACCCCTAGTCCCAGCATTTTGGGGAACAGACCCATGGGAACCACCTTAAATTCCAGGCTAGCCCTGGCAATTTAACAAGTACCAGATTAGCCAGGTCCACCTTAACTAAGCAAATTGAGACTGTCTTAAAAACAAATCCAAACAAATTCTAGCAGTTGTCATGTGAAGAATTAAGAGGCATTCTCCAATTGGTATAGCTCCATTATCCAGGAAGTCAACTCATAATTTCCTGAAAATAAAATTGTAAGCATCATGACTAAGTTCATTAGATCGCAAGTTCAAGGTATGCCTTAACAATTTAGTAAGACCCCTATTTCAAAATAAGAAGCTGAAAGCTCGGCTGTTGTTCAGTAGTGGAGTGCCAGCCCGGCACATGTGAAGCCTCAGGTTCAGTCCTCACTGTTATAATGGCCCGAAGAACAAGTGATGCCATCCTATCTGTTCTCTACCCAAGACTGGTCTAAAGACCTTGGCAAGTATGGACAGCAGCAGAAAACGCAGTAGAGCCAGAAGAGCCTGAAGTTACAGTCTTCATTCAGAAATTTGAAAGTGTATGTATGTGGAAATCTCAAAAAAAAAAAAAAAAAAAAAAAAAAAAAAAAAAAAA
>JANHMN010000002.1:110263105-110445608 GCA_030674055.1 Rhabdomys pumilio | reverse complement strand
TAGACATATGGAATTTATATATATAAATAAAAACACAAAAAATCAAAATGAAACAAACAAAAAACAAATGCACCCCAACTAGACTAATCACAGACTTTGGCAAGGTCAAAGGCTACAAAGTATTGTACAAAACTACCTTCCAGTGATTAGTAGCCAACTGGAAAGTGCAATTAAGAATACACCATTATAAGAGACTAAAGCAGGAGTAAACTGTGTGAATTGAAAACCACAAAGTGGTATTGAGAGGAACTGAAGGCATGTTAACACACAGGTGCCATGCCATGGGCAGGGGGCTGTTCACATGTCAAATCTCTCTGAAAATTGACAGATTCCATGAAACCTTATTTAAAATCACAGAAGGCATCTATTACTAGAACCCTGTAAGTCCTTTGTATTTCTGTAAAAATCTCCATTCAAAGCAGCCAGATGCTGTAAATGACTTAATTTTAAGGTTCATTATAAAACTCCTGTAATCAAGACTCTGTAGTCCTGGCATAAGGATGGAGCAGCTAGAATGTCAATTAGACCAACTCATGCAAAGTCAGCTCATGTTTGGCAAAGAGGCTGAGGAACTGTAGTGAAATGAAGTCTGGCAACCTGCTGGACCCACCACCTAGCTGTGCTGCTTTTTGTTCTAATGACATACAATCTCACAGGGACTGAGACATGGTCCTGTCAGCCGTATGTCAGGGACCTTTCATAGGTTCCCTCACCTCACAGCCCCAATGTTGCTTCTAGTTGTCACCCTATGCACAGAGGAGAAATTTCTCTATCGCTGTGTAAACAATAGCACAAAGCGGCAGAAGATGACAAAAGTGATACAGTTCAAATGTGAGTAAATAATAAAAAAAATGAACTTTTAAAAACTGAACCTCTGCAGTCAAAAGAATGTGAGAACACGTCACCTTCTTCATATCAACTTTTAATAATGGTTTGGAGGAGTATCTGCTCAGAACGGTAGGTGCTAGCCAGGTGCTCCTGAGTCCTATTGGTAGTGTTCCTGCTTAGACTGTAAGCCTTGGACTCAGGCCACCTGGGTGTGCTCTGTGACTAGTGGGCAACCTACCTGTGTAAGAGAGTTAATCTGCTTTGTTCCCAATTTGTGATCTGTGAAAGGGGGTCATGGTCCTGTATACTATGCTGGACTGAAGGTTCACAAAGATGGTGTTACAGAGTGCTTGGAACAGTGCCTATCACCCTACAGTGCTAAAGAAATGCTAGTTGTTAAACATCAGACTCATTAACCTTCCTTAGCCTGTGCCTGCCACGTACTTAAAACAAATCACAGCTCCTCAACTGGTTCTTGTCTATAATGGCAACTGTTTAGTATCACAGAAAAGATCTCAGACATTCCAGTGATGTCCAAAGTTTAATAGCTTTCTGAGTATTTTTCACTCCTCACCTCAGTATCTCATAATTATTAAAACAAAATTCTTAGCCTGGTGTAGAGGTGCACTTGAGAGCAGAGGCAGGTGGACCTTTGTGAGTTCTAGCCAGCCTGGTCTATACAAGAAGTTCTAAGCATGTTGGAGCTCCATAGTAAGATCCTGTCTCAAAAGGAAAAAACCAATCTTATCCTTACCTCTGCCTTGAAAGGAGGGAATAAGGGATTAACAGAGCTGTGAAGCACTTGTAAACTGCCTGGTGCCACAGGACCAGGAGCAACCAGAAGAGCCGCTACAGCCTGCACTTCTTCTACATCAGGGCTAAGGAATGTAACCTATTTTTTAAGACTACAGTTTCAGATGAGCCAACCTGAAAAAAAGGTTTACACTGCTCATGGACAGGTTTCAAGAATTAAAGTCTAGGCTGGGCAGTAGTGGCCTACATGTCTTTAATTACAGCACTCAGGAGTCATAGGCAGAAGGATCTCTGAGTTCAAGGCCAGCTAGAGCTACACAGAGAAACCATGTCTTAAAACAAACAAACAAAAAACAAAAAAAAGTGCAAGACTATCTCAAACTACTGATTGACTTCTACCACATGTTCTTGCAGATGAGAAAATACAGTCGCTCAAGCTGAGCACGCACCTAGCGCTCTGGCCCACCTGCTGCTACTGTATATTGAGTACTTTTTTTTTTTTAAACAGTCACTTCCTTTCTGTATCATCCACAGCTGAGAGGGAACTGTGAGATGAACTCTGTAGCCCGATTCAAATATTCTCTGCCCTATTTACACAAGCTCCCTCTACTCTCCAGGCAGAAATGCTTGAGCAGTGAGACAATGTTTGAAGGTTTCTAAACAGGGAGAGGAGGCTGTTAACTCTGACAAGCAGGCCTATGTCAGAAAGGCAGCGAGAGCCCAGGTGTTACTCACAGAGAGCTAATGGCCTTGCACTATGGCTGGAGAAAGAAGCCTTCTCAGTCATGTCTGATAAGCTGTTCTTTGCATGCGCTTTTTTTGGTACAGCATGCCAAATTATGCAATCCTGACTATACCTGTGCCATAGTCATTACTCCTTCTGCCTAGATTTCAGTGTCCAGTGGGTAGGACAACAAACTAGATAATTACAGACTGGGTCTGTCTGAAATTTTTAATTTCTGAGATGATGAAAAGAACCAGCAGATACAGCCATATTTTTCTTTAATGTTTTAACAACTCTTGAGAAATCAATAAAAGGTATATTTGGGTAGATGTCAAGGACTTTCTGAAGTATATATTTTTTCTAGGGATGTAATGTATATGTGAATGTGAGAAGCTTGCAAGATCTTGGAAGTCTAGGTATATTGCTAGAATCTTGGCAAATCAACCAACGAGTCATCTCAGGATACTGGGAGGTTAATTCCAGGGGCTTGCAAAAACTGTAGTTCAGGGCCATATCCAACCCATCACCAAATTTTTATAAGTAAATTCTTATTAGAAAATAGCCATTCATTCATTTATCTGTGAACTGCTTTTGTATCATGGATAGAATCAAGTAGCAGCAACAGAGACCATAGGCCCTCAGAACCTTAAAACATTCCCTGTGTTGCCACAGCATAAGTCTGCTGATCTTAAGCCATGAAGGAGACTACTTCCTCTAAGTTTCAGAAACTTGTCGTACACAAAGCAGAAAGTCATTCTGGCAAGATCAAGGATACAAATAAAACCGTAATAGGTTGCTCAGCACTGAATGGAATCCCCATGAGTAGTATTACCCAGAAGGCTCACAACAGGAAGAGAAATCAAAGAAACCTCTGCACCTCTTCCTGTGGAATCCAAGAAGCTGGAACAACTAGCTGCTGCTAACCAATACCATGAGCACTAGTAAAAGATACCCTCTTCCCCACAAACCCCACCACACCCTCTCACTGTTTGGGTGAACACAGGGAGTGAAGCACAGAGGATGGTACACTGTAAGTCTCTCTGAAAGAGAGGTGACAAGTGAGCTGGGTCCTAAGGGAAGGGCTGACAGAATCTACAGCAGTCAAAGCTAAACTTCAAGAGAGGGATCCAATGACCTTAGTGTGAACTTTCTCTTCAGATCTGTCACACTTACATTGTCCAGGTCCTTCCGTAATGCAATTTTGCTGGTGACCAGCTCATGAGCTAAGTCATCGTTTTCCTGTTCCAACCTCATGTTAGCTTCCTGTAGTCGCCTATTTTCCCGCTGCAGAAGAGAAAAAAGTCAGTTATGGACATAAACACCAAATCAAATGGAAATGATAATTTTTCATGGGTTAAGCTTCAAAGTAAGTCTCCAAGACCTGTGGAATAAAGAGACACTGCTCACACAATCATGTTTCTAAACAAACAATTTCTAATTTTCTTTCTCCTCAAAGAAGTGTGTAACTGACTAAAGTGACCTTTGTCAAGAAGCTGTGTCTGACTGACTGAGGAAAGAACATACAACCTGGGCAGCTGGCTTGCAGGAACCAAACTTGTATTTTGTAAACTCAATTTGAAAACCAGTCTTGAAACAGTGGAACTGAGTCAATAAAGCTAGCTGTGGGCACACGTCTATGATATGAAAGGCTGTAAAACAAACCTCAAATCGCTCGATGGGGTCTTCCTGTTGGGCCTGCTGCTCCCTCATGGTATGGTACTCTTTTTCAAACTTCTTCAGCTTCTTCTGGCTAATCTGCCGAGGAAGTCACAGCACAGATGAAGAACCTGACCACGGTGGTGCTTATTGACCTGGACAGACCCAATTAATGCGGCATGGCATTTACTACTTTGGATGGAAATCTTCATAGACAAATATAAGCCCAAGACTGCCAGGAATATATGGTAACTGTGTAACTGGTCCTCTGCTACTTTGTGGGTTCTTTCTTCTTCACCCTTTCAACCTTCTAACATTAGATAGGAGAGAACAAAAAAAGGATAGAGAGGAAAGGAAGGAGATCCCTGAATAAAGTCAGGGAGGGTTAGAAAGGTGGTGATGTTATTGTTAGACTGCTGCCTGCACCCCTTATCCACCTGTCCAGAGGCACTGCTTGTACCTTCTTTAATGCTTTAATTACATTTTACATTCCTTATTTCCATTTTCATTTGCCAAGGTATCTGTCAACACCTGCTTTGAGTCAGGGTCTGATATGGCTTTGTTTACAAGTGAGACTAATCTTTGTTAAAAAAAAAAAAAAAAAAAAAATCAGTGAGGGCTTCTCCAGAGCCTGAGCCTGTAAAGTCTTTGTGAAAAAGGTATTCTTCCTAGGCTCCTCGGACATTGTCCCAAACTCTTAAAGCCACTAAGTGACATTGTTCTATAGTAGGGTCATCAAGTTAAATCTGTTCGTGTGTATCAGAGCACTGCCCTCCACCCAGCACTGAACTTTTACTGTATTCCTTCTCCTCACTCGGTTTCACTGTTCAGTACTCACAGCTGCGCCCGTCCCTCCCTCCAGCATGTTAACCACTGCAACTGTAGACTGGCCTCCAGTACAGCTGTCACCGATCCCTTCCAGTATTGGGGAATGATTCTATTCTGAGTAGCCCAGTTATTTAGAGTTTGTTTCACTTAAGGCAAATGCATCCCATCTAAGACCAGAACCTTTTAAAACCACCTTCATTTCTATAGGAAGCCATCCTATCTTGTCACACCTTGTTCTATACCATTAGCAGGCATATGTTATTTGGCTACTGGGAAAATTGATGGTGATCTCATAATTCTGGGTCACTCCTCTTCCCACTGTGGTGGCATGGATGGTTTGAGATTAACCCACTCTCTTGAAACAGGCTGTTTTATCAGATTGTCCCCCACCTTTTCAGCTTTTCTCTGACCCAACTGCCCTCCAGCCCTGTTTCTTTCCCTCTTTCCTCCTGCAGTGAACTCCTGTTCTCTTGCTTAGTCAACAGCACTGAGCCTTTTCACTCCCTTTTTCCAGTTCTCCTCGCTTCCCCAGAGCTTCCATTTCCACTCACAATATTTTCAGTTGCACAAATAATTCGGCAACCCTTTCAGAAACGAGAAAGCTGAGTGAACCCTCTTGTTATTCCATTCCAACCTTTTTGTTTCTCAGGCTCCTCCATTTTCACCTGCAATTTTTCCAGTTGCACAGACATTCTCCCATCCTTTGAAAGAGAATACAGAAAGAAAAAGAACCCCCCTCCCTTGAGAAGAAAGGGGGGGGGGGGAAGAGGGATATCCCAGCAGTAGCAGCCACAATAAATTTTTTGCTGGTGTCCTGAAAAAAATATCCATTCCTTTGTCTTGTCCCCTGCAATTTCTCTATGGCATTTGAAGTCAAGTTTCCCGTTCTGCCACATTAAGTGCCACTTGTCTTCTGCTACTTTGTAGTTCTTCTGCCTTCTACCATTCTCCACCCTTTCAACTTCCTAACACTAGATAGGAGAGAAAAAGGGTAGAAGGGAAAGGAAAGAGATCTCTGAGTGAAGTGGGGGCGGGCTAGAAAAGGGGTGATACTATTGTTAAACTACTTCCTGTTGATTAGGAATGTTGAGTTCCTTGGGGCAACTTTGATCTTCATTTCAGGATATCTGATTTCTTGTTCTTTTTTGCCCACAACTAGTTAACAAACCATGACCACCAACAACCAACTACCCATGGGACCTGTTGGGGTGCTAGCTTTTATATACCCTCTAAAAAGTCCCCAGAACCTCAAATGTCTATCAGAAACTATCTGCAGCTGGCAAAAATCAAGCCCTTGCTGGAGCATGAGGCAAATTATAGTCAACTATTGTGGACAATACGAAGCATCCCCTTATCCCACACTTGGGATTAAAACAAAAACAAATCATTATAATATTTCTGTGTTTTGTAAAGAAACCAAAAGTGTTTTACAGAACACCTTACACATGGCTTTAGTCACATTAATTTGGGGCTCTATTTGCCCCTAGTAGTATTAGTTGTTATTGTCGTCGTCGTAGTAGTAGTAATGCCACCATTTCCTGTAGGACATAGCAGCAGTGTTGCTAAACAGTGTTGCTGTTGCTAAAGATGCATCCCCAGCCCCAGTCTTCATCTCAGGGATCAAGAGGCTCTGTTTTATGAGTAAAGTTGTCAAGAAGAGACTGTAATGCCAGTTGGTGGTGACGCACACCTTTAGTTCCAGCTCTCTGGAGGCAGAGGAACTGGACCTCAGAGGCTAGCCAGGAAAACCCTGTCTTGAAAACTACAGAGGAGGAGGAAGAGAAAGGGAAATGGAAGAACAGGAAAAGAAGAGGAGAAAGAAAGGAAGAAGAAAGAGGAAAGCAAGGAGGAAGAAGAAAAGTGGTAATTGTAAAATTGGGGTCTGAAGGTGAGGCCACTGAATTCCATTCAAAGCCCAAGTCCATCAAACTTTTAAAAGTCCCAGCCTCTTTCCACTGTACTTGCCTCCTCTGTGCTGCCTCCAACAGGCACAATCCTCTCTGCCCTTACAAACAGATTTCACTCTGCCACTGTCTGTTCTCAAGCCTCTGCTTCTTGTAAGCCATTTGCTGGAACCTTCCACAGGCCACTGTGCTGCTTTCCAACTCTCTCAAGGACCCTACTTCTCCCTAGATGTTCTTGATTCACCAGGACCAACCACTTCTCTTTCTCCTGGGGATCTTGATGCTTTCCCTATGCTTGGCAGGAGCACCCTCTGGTGTTCATGTTCTGGCATGTCCTTCTTTTGCAGCCATCCTAACCACAATTACGAGTGAACCTTCCCCTATGGAAGAGTTAGAAGGATTGAAGTATAAGAAGACAAACAGTATCAAGAAACGCAGACCCTGGGAACTCCCATAGATCAAGCCACCAACCAAAGAGCATACATGGGCTACTCCATGCCCCTCAGCACATATATAGCAGAGGACTGCCTTGTTTTGCTTCAGTGGGAGAACATGCATCTGTTCCTAAGAGATGCTGGGGGAGGGGGCTGGGGAAAAGGGACTAGGTAGGTGCGTGAGGGAGCACCCTCTCAGAGGCAAAGGGGAAGGGGAATGGGGTGAAGAACTCTGGGAGGGGGGACATAGAAGGGAGCCAACATTTGGAATGTAAAATAAAAAAAAAAAATTTTTTTTAAAAGAGTGAACCTTTAGGATGCAGCTCTCTTTTGTTCAACTCCTTTTAAACAACTAACTCATTCTCTGTTTCAAAAAGTATATTTAAAAACTATGAGCTATAACAGCACGATAAAACAGACATGTTCAGTTTAGAAAATGACAATAAACCTAGTATTTATTTCTCAAACCATCAATTTTCAACATTAAATTACTCATTTTCCAATCAACTTCTGGTCCACAGATCCAAGTAAGTATAAAGAAATCTAAGCAGAATGGGTGAGCAGGGTGTATGTCTGCAACATGCCAGTGGCTGTGCCCGTGTATCTTTCTGGTCATCCTTTGATCTAGGTCAAGCACCCTGGTGTATCCTTTCTCACTGGCCCTGGTCTTCTGTATGGGCTGTAAGCAGATGTGTCTGAACTGGAGTTTTGTTTCTGGAATCTGGCATTGCTATCCTAAAGCCACTGGTCAGGGCACTAACTTTAGCTCTGGCTACAGTCTCTACAAAGATGGCCATGAAACAGAGGAGTCCACAAGCCTCTGTATTACCCAACTTGGGAGGAAACTTTTATTGTGCTCCTAAGTGACTCACCAAAGCCAACCGACCAACCAACCAAACACACACAAACCAGAAACCACACCTACAAAAACATCTGTGTGATCAGTGAATTTATGTACTAATCCTATTAGATAATGATGAAACAGAAAGTAATTGAGGCTTTCGGGAAGCATACTCTTCTACCCAGTGCTCTTTGCAGTCTGGGCAAAAGAAAGTAAGGGCAGGCAGCAAAGATAAGTCTCTCCCTTGAGTACCTTCTAAAAGAAGAGCAAACACTAACTCCTGTATACCTTCACAGACCTTCAGAAGACACAGTGTTTCACTCTCATTCAAAGCCAAGCCAGAACACTTTCTTCATAACCATATACTTTGAAAGACTAATTTCAAAATAATTCCCATATTTTATTATCTTTGACTGCAGCTGGCCTGACTCAGCACCCTCTGTATCCAGTGTGATCAATACTGGGTCTACCTCATGCACACAAGTTTTTGCTCTTCTGTATTTTATACATAGGTGTGAATTACCTTAATTATTTATTTTCATAATTTAAATAAGTACTGTAGGAATTATTTTGGCTTAAGATAGTTGTTTCTTGTCTAATGATCATGCAATCTACTCAGTCTATCACCAAGGTGTCCTGTCTAAAACTAGATGCACATAAAGCCTCTCCCACCTTCCCTGGAGTTCCCAGGTGTAAAATTTCAATCTACCAGCTCAGTCTGAGTCCATCCTTCAGCCTCAGTTGTTATCTCTCCCACAAACTCTTGGCTCACTGTGACTTCCTCCATCAATGACACATGTGCTTCCTTCCAGCTGTTACTGATGCTAACTTTAGGAACTTGGATGTCTGCATACCAGATCAGCTAGTTCAGGTTGCCCCTTACAGCCCAGCTCCCAGGAAAGAGAGTTGGCTCCTCTTCTAACTGAAAGGTAGAAGCCCTTGAAGCAAGAACAGTGATTGTGGTGGCAGTTCACACATACCAGGCCAGCTCTTCTCTATGTCCTTAAAGCATCAACTCAACTCCTTCATGGAACCTCCCAAGTTCATAGCTTCTCAGGCGCTTCACCCTTACTGTGTTGTGTTCTGTGTCTGTTTTGCTTGCCACCATACTACCAAGTGCCTAGTTAATTCTTGAACAGGATCGGGTCTTCCTTCAGAGCCTGCCACCAACCATGTTTTTGGTAAAGCATTAGATACAAATACACAAATTCTGCCAAGGTAGAACACTATTCTTTACAAAATTCTGTCACACAATAAGCATGAAAATACTTAACCAACAGAGACACAGTCTCCACTCAAATATCCAAACTCACTTTTTTCTTTTACTTATACTCAGGAGAGAAGATGGGTTATGCATTCTGCTCCACAGCTCAGAAAGCTCTGGTAGCTAACTCCTACCAGAAGGCTTTGAAAATTATAGTGTCACATAAAGAGGTACTGTTACCCTCAGCAAGACAGAAATTGAAATTGAATCCTTGCTCTGTTTAAAGTTTCTTTCAAGAAAAATAAACCATACTTCTGGGCTAAGTGTGGGTTGTAACTTAAGTGGACCAAGTTCATGTCAGCACTTGGCTCTGAGAAGTAGCACTGCTGACAAGTTCCTCAGCACAGGGTAGAGCCCTGCACTCATCCCTCCGTCAAACTCTGCATACCAGCTCTTTTATTTCCCACTTACTTAGCTGCACACTCTTTCTGTGTAGCACACACATATCCATGTGTGCCATTTCCACATGCGCCAGGTGTTGCTTCTGTAGGTCAGAGGACAACTTAAGGAGTGAGCTCTCTAATTCTACCATGTGAACTCTGGAGCCTGGACTCAGGCTGTCAGGCTTGGGGGCAAGCACCTTTACCTGCCGAGTTATCTCAATGTTCCTCAGCTTGGTATTTTGTATAAGTTCCAGTGTAGTCCTAAATACCTCTCTCCTTTAGTAATTAATCAGTCACAAGAACTGAATAATATACTCTTAAATATAAATACATGCTATCTGCCCTAGTGAAGCTGGTTCTTGGTATTAAGGCTCATGCAGATGGAGAGAGAGAATGAGAGTAGCTGCTGACCTGGTCTCTAGGTACAACCTGCTTACAGCGAGTAACAGACCACAGCTCCAGTCCTGACTTGGTTGATGACTTGCTCATTTGTGAACTACTAATAGTGCTTCTGAGTGTTAAGAGGATATCATGACAGAAAACTGTCATGTCCAGTGCTCAGGAGGCTCTGTAACACATAGGGAGTTCTTTTCAATAAACTGTAATTAGTCCTTGCTGTTGTAGTTATTATCTGGCAACCTATCTGTGAGGGTTTGTATATGCTTAGCCCAGGGGAGGGGCACTGTTGGGAGGTATGGCTTTGTTGGAGGAAATGTGTAACTGTGGGCGTGGGCCTTAAGACCCTCATCCTAGCTGCCTGGAAGCCAGTCTTAGTCTCCTAGTGGCCTTTAGATGAAGATGTAGAACTCTCAGGTCCTCTAGCCCCATGTCTGCCTGGGTGATTCCATGTTCCTGTCTTGATAATAGTAGACTGAACCTCTGAACCTGTAAGCTAGCCCCAGTAAATGTTGTTCTTTGTAGACTTGCCTTGGTCATGGTGTCTCTTCACAGTAGTAAAATCCTAACTAAGACACTATGTGAGTTAGGAAATGGAGCAGTCCTCTGAATAGGCACTGCATACATCAAACTACATAAATAAAGTCTATTTACACAGAGACACATGAGGTAGCCTGGCATCTGGAAAAGGAGCAGGTTTCTAGAATGCCTTCAGAAAGTTGTACAGAAATGTGTGTGGGTATGTGGAGTAGGGGTGGGCAGAGAGGGACTGGTAAAGGTAGGAGGTTGACTGTTAAGAGCTACATGGCCATATTGAAGCCTAGTGTCTGGGTGATCAGGTGAGTTGTGGGGAACAACAAGATGTCTGGTGCAGGAGGGAACCTGATGCAGGGCAGGGTTGATAAAGACAACCTAAGAAACTGTACAGTGGGTCTACTTTCCAGCTAGAGAATGCTTCAGGCAGTGCTTTGCTTCTGACTTACCAAGGACTCTCTAGATGGGGAGATGCCTGTGTTCCTGCTACTTTATACCTCAAACACTTTTCAGAGATGGATGGGGTAGACGTCATCACCTCATTTTACTATTAATTGTGACATGTATAAACAGCATTCACCAGCAACACCACAAGAAAAGTCTGGGTGACTCTTGTTTCCTGCCATGCTTGTTACTGAACAGTCTTCATCCTTCAGAACATCTATAACTGTTCTGACCTGAACTAACACCAAGAATGCTCTAACACCTCACTTGAGGGAGACAGGCTAGGTAGGCCAAAAGAGCCATGAGCAGCAGCTTTGTAAGGCATCATTTCTACAACACTGCTGTCTAATCTACCCTGCATCACACAAGCAGATAGAGACCCATGGTTGGCAGTCTGATGTAATTAAGCTTTATATTAAAGCTCTTAACTTTGTATCTGTCACATAGTTCATACTCAGATTCCTTTAAAGATCATGAGACAGAATCATGCTCTTGAATCTGACCTGAATGGTTTTTCAGAAAAAATTAGTGGCCAAGGTCCCAAGAACAGTCAAGGGAGGCAAGTACGCAGCTGCCCATGCACGAGCATTGGAGGGCCCACTATGGAGGAAAGAGGCACTAGAAATGCACACATTTCCTCACAAAAATCTAGTTCTAAAATATATGAATTAATGAATAGAACACCAGTCTTACTTAGCCTTAGAGGGTAGTGTGACTTTGGGTACAATGTTCAGAGAGAAAGTTTCCACCCTGATAGAGGTCAGTCCTTTTTAGAACCCAGATCTGAGTTCTAATCTCAACTACATCACTTACTGACATCCTTGGTCTAGGCATCTCTAAACAGACCCTACAGCTCACCATGAAGATTCATTTCACTATCTGAAGCATTATGTTTTAAGAGTCTGTGAGCAAATATAAGGGTTGGTGGCTTTGAGGGCACTACTCACATAACTCTTAAAATTCCACTACAAATAATCTAAATAGAGAATGAAGCACAAATTAGTGTTGCTTTCAGCTTGTGAGTAACTAACTCCTGCATGCCAAAGGGTTTTTCCCAACAGCAAACGGTTAAGATTTCATTGTTATGGAGTTGCTGATCATCACTGATTTCTTTTCTTACAGGAGTCTTGGCAGGAACCTAAGTCTGAGTCCCACGGTAAGAAAAGATGCCTTTAAGAGTTTTCAGTAAAGGAAAAAGGTCACTGTAGAAAGGAGGCAGTAGTAAGGTGGTCAGAGTCAGTGTACACTTTAGTGACAGGCTGGGGAGTGTGAAGACACAGGCTGTGAACAAGAGGAATCAAAAGTGGAAGCACTGTTCCTGTCCTAGGCCCCGAAGGGCATCAAAACAGGAACAGAGTGAGCAGAATGGAGGTGGCTTCTCACATACTGAACCATTGTGAGGAACAGGAGTGATTCTCAGTGGCAGAGCTTGCTTGGGCGTTTGCCAGTCACACCCAACTGTACAGTATTATTTTTTTTTAATCTGTTTGAAGAAACAGAGACAAGCAAATTCTAGCAGTAGCCATCATTTCTTGAACATTTAATAGTTGCTAGGCAGTATATTAATCAATGTACATAACTATTGTGGTTAATCCACACATAGAAACACTTAGCTAGGGCATCTGGAATGTTGTGAACAATCTTAAAAAGCATTAGTTTTCTTACGCCAATAGGAATTATTTTATCATCCCTTTAACAGACCAGAAGGCCATTCCAAACCCTAGCTGCCTCCTCTAGTCTAGTGCCTGCTCTATAGACAGTGACAATCAGCACACATGGCAACATGAAATGCTACAGTGTTCTTTTATATGACCCTAAATACAATCTCTTTTCTGACCCTGTGTTAACCTCGAAATTCCTAATTAAAGCCTTTTGAATTACAGCATTTTCTCTTTGAAAATACAAACTTATTTTACTTCTTTTTAGAGAATTTCTGATCACAATAAATTTCAAAGGGTGAATATAGTACAGTGGAAATCAAGAAAAAATTGCACGTGTGTATTTTTCTCCAAATATCTCCAATCCAAAGTTGACTGAACACATAAAAAGGAAATGGACAGATACAAAAAAGTCGAAGTATATATGAATGTGTTTTGAAAACAGAAAGGTACAATATATACAACATAACATCCTTATTATGGGATGTAATTCCATAATCTGATATTGGAAAATACTGCACACTCTCAGAATTGTCACTATTTTGTTTATTTTGGTTTTGTGAGTTTTGCTAGGTTTGCTTGGAGCTCACATGTAGCCCAGGCAGGCCTAAAAATACTGATTCTCCTGCCTTTTGGCCTCCCAAGTGCTGAAACTACAGGTAAATATGATTTTTTTTTTTTTAATTACTGACATGACATTACACCTGATTCCATGAGACACCACAGCCAAAACACATGTACATTTATACAACATTCTGTAATTCAAACTGTATATATGAGCTACATATGAAATACACATGAATTTGGAAAGTAGTATACTTGAGTTCTAACCCCAGGATTGTTCAGTAAAAATAAAAATAGCAACAATGCTCCTCCCTCCAAAACAACAAACACAACAAAAAGCTCCCAATAGTTTCTAAAATACTCTGGCAGCAAACATTAAGAAAAAGGGGCACTCGATGTAAACTATCAATTATATAATATAAGCATTAACAATTTTATCAGAAAACTGAGGCATCAAGTAATAAAGGAAGACTAAGTTAATGCAAATGTTGTTTTACCTTTGTGTTGCAGGCTAGCTCCATGAGCCTCTTTGCATTTTCTTCTGAGCGGTATCTTTTAGGGAGCTGAACCCTGAAGAACTTCAAGGCACCCTCAAAGTCCGTCAATAGCAAGTCATCCTTGGAAGTCTTGAAGAAAATAAGAAAAAACATCCATATGTATGGGAAAAGGTCTGTTATAGAGATACATAAGAAACATTTTACAATCCCAGAAACATGTCTTAGTTTTTGTAGAGTAACTTGCACACATTCCATCAGGAAAAATGGCAGACCACAGGAGCACAATAACCTCTTAGCATGAGATGAAAAGGAAACACACAACAGCACAGGGCAAGACAGCAGACACCTCAGCTCACCACACACATGTACCTTTAGTAATCCAAGGGCAACATTAAAGATGACACTTATTCCCTGAAAGAGAAGAGACAAGACAGTTTTATTCTCTGTATCTGCTCTGTTCTGTTAGCTTCAGGGCCATCAAGGAAAGGTACTTAAAGGAGACCCAATCTCCAGTTTTCCTTGGAGAAGATCTTTACCAGTCCTATCCTCACACATAAGAAGAATGAATGCTTTTCTGAAATAGTCCATGACACCAAACCCAAATATTATAGTTATTAAATAGTAACCTACAAATATGGCAATCCCATGTACCCCAGAACTGAATTTCCCTCAAGGTTTCTAGTCTGTCTTCCTCTTCTGAACAAAATGGGAATTGTGGGCTAAAGAACAGGTCAGGAAAAGCACTAACAACTGTTTTCAAACTAAACACAGTGTCTGGGCCTTGGTTCCTATAACTAATGTTTTTCTTTTTCTTTGTTTTTTTTTTTTGTTTGTTTGTTTGTTTGCTTGTTTTTGTTGAGACAGGGTTTCTCTGTGTAGCCTTGGCTGTCCTAGAATTCTCTCTGTAGACCAGGCTGGTCTTGAACTCAGAGATCTACCTGTCTCTGCCTTCTAAGTGATAGGATTAAAGATCTGTTTCAAAATATGAAAACAGAACTATGATAAATCATAATATCACAGTGGAAAAAATATATATGCAAAAATGCATTTTCTTTGGAAACGCTCCTTTAGGTGCAGCTCCCTACAGCAGAAACGGTGTGAGAATATGCACTAAAATTTTATAAGTACTTAAACTGTAGAGACAGTGAGATTAAATTATTTTCAATAGTTTTAAGTCACATTTTCTAAAGTTTCTGCCATAAACACATTATTTATAATTAGTTGTTTTTTCTTTCTTAACACATACACACCTCTCAAATCTCAAGCTATGTCAGGGCAAAGGGCATTTTACACACTGCCTTGTTCTTTTTTAGTGACAATGCTCTACTTTTAGCATATTCCTACCCAGCCTCAAAACGTCTCCCTTTCAGCTAGTATGGCCATTTAATTCAGTTCACCAATACCCATGGAAATGGAGGGTGAGACTTCCAGCAAAGCTTCAGGCATGAGATGTGACACACACCTGAACTCTCTGCATCTAGGAAACCCTAACCAAACAAACAAGGTACCAGCTCCCAATGCAAATACAGGTATGAGAGCTATAGCTTAGTTCTAAGGATAAGACTCTGAGAAAGCAGGGTACTGCCATCCTGTCTTCCTATACACAAGAAAGAAACCCCTTATTTCACTTACTCAGTGTCACAGAGCCAAACCAAATACTATCTAATTTAAATGTCTGATGTGTGTCTTTTTAGCAGAGAGCCTCTGTGACAAAGGTGAGCAGAACACTGGCATCAGGAAGAACCACCTCAACCAAGACTTGGCAAATACCAAAACAAAACAGAAGACAAGAGATTTGATAGAGCCTATAGTAAAGTGTACTGCACATGCAACTGTAAGTCCTGTGCCTCTGATACATACCTCACATAAGAGCAGGTCGATGATATGGAAGACCATGTAGAGAGGGAATTTTGCAGTGAAAAGTGTAAGGAACCACTGGGAGGCATACATGTGTGCTTCAAGGCTGATATCCAGGAAGTGGTTGTATAGATCAGGGATATACTCCTGAAATAACAAACTTATTAGTTCTGGGCACATATGCAGCTATGCTATTATTTCTCAGGAGGCTCATAAATCTGCCAGCAGTAGCCTAGAAATCATATACTTGTATTTTTCTAAATGTCTCTTAAGTGTTCATAGCACTTATCAGTTCTTTTCAGACTACAAACTAGTTGAAAAAAAGGAATTCCCCCAGAACAGTGATAAGTATTTGGAAAGCTAGTTTTTATTTTCAAATTGAGAAGCTTGTTTCACTTTGGTAGGGGACTCTTAAACAGATAGATAGATACCTTTGTAGCCTTTGTGAACACTGCTTCCCTGAATTTGCTATAGAAAAGGGCTCTTTAGATCATTTCTAAGACTGACTTAAACACATCAGATTTCCATCCCCATCACACAGTGAGAAACAATAGGAATAAAAGCCATTGTTTCCCAGTCTTTCTGTCACTAGTTTGCACCTATTCATCCAATCCTGTCTGAGTTCCCTTTACCTGCATGAGGCGCTCCAACTGGTAGAACTTGCAGTGTAGATCTTCAAAATTTTGCTTGAAAAGTTCCCTGAGACCATAGTCAAACATGATCTTGACCAGAACACTGAATGCCTGTTCTTCGGGCATCTGTAACAGACGCAGAGAGGGGAGGGACACAAAACAATTACCTCAGTATCTTCAGCTTGTCCTCCATTGTCTTATCAGGAAATGGAGTAGTGCACAGAAAGCCACCATTAACTGACTCAGGCAAGGAGTGTTTAAGGCCTCTTCCGTTCTGCCATTGCCTCTCCCAAAGCAGGAGTGTAATGATGAACCACTAGAAGGACTAATGAGTACCCAGGACAGAAAAGCGTGTGTCTCCTGCTCAGAATCAAGAATTAACCTCTTCACTGGATTGATAGTGGTGTATGCCTTTAGCCCCAGCTCTTGGGAGGCAGAGGCAGGCAGATCTCTGTGAGTTCGAGTCTAGCCTGGTCTAGAGAATGAGTTGCAGGACAGCCAAGGCTACATAGAGAAACCCTGTCTCAACAGAAACAAAACAGTATAAAACAAAACAAAAACAGAACAGGCCCCTCTGGTAGCATAGGATTAGAGGTGGGTACAAACAGTCTGTTACATGCTATGTTTTAGCTTTCTGAAATCATAAGGTCTTTATCCAATTATTCTTCTTCCTTTTGCCATAATGTCATTCTGGAAAATTGTTTTTTCTTTCCTATTATTATAAAAAAAACTGTTCATGACGGTAGAGAGATGGTGGCTAGGAATACTGATTACTTTTGGCAGAGAACCTGGGTTTGGTTGTTCCCACTCCAATGGTGGCTCACAAACAGCTGCGTCTCTAGCTCTTGAGGAGCCACTGTACTCTCCAGGTTCCACATAAGCACACACAGGCGCACACACACACACACACACACACACACACACACACACACACATAAATCAAAGGGTAGCTTATCTCAAAAACAAAGGAAAACAATGGCCTGTTCTAGCAGAGCCTTTCCCATTCTCAGTCTAATGCTGTTACTCAACAGCAACAGCAGTGCAGCAGCAGTGGTGGCAGTGCTGTTGAATTACCCAAGACCCTCCTGCAGCTCTGTCTATAAACATCCACCGAAGAGTAAGTGCATCTTTCATGGCTTTATGGAACATTCCTCCAAGAGTGTGAGAGACGTCTAGGTTTCAAATGGAAGGAAAGCACTGGTAATGTTTAAAGGCTTCATGTGACTGTAGCAAGGTTCAGAAAAGTCAAGATGGTGGATGAGCTTTGTGGACTATGACGTTGGAGGTGGCTAAAACACAGGACCCAGAGAGCAAAAAGCACAGTGAAAGAGCAATACAAGGCAAAGCCTAGCAGATTCTTATTGGAAAGGACAGGGTATATGGGGCAAAATGCTAGCTTTTCTGATATCTTTGCTGTGAAATGTGGCTCCCCTATCCCACATGTGAGGAAAAGTGGCTTGATTTGTGTGGTACTTCTGATGCTGGGTTGCCCATTTCCCTTGCAGGGAAACAGACACTTAAAACTAAGGCAAGTAGGAGTTCTAAATAGGTGGGATTTGAGAAAGCCATTTTCAACAGGTGATACTTAAATGGGTATAAGTGTTCTTTGAGTGAAACTATAATAAAGAAACAAATAAGTAAATAGATGAACTCCATAGGTGTGCAAGACAGACATAAAGTCTGGCTAACACAGCAAATCATAAAGAAAAAGAACTTGACCTATTTATTAATGTCATAGCATTAGCATATTCCAAATCACCCAGAACCAACCTGCTGTGCCTACTACAGTCACTGCCAAGCTGACTTCACAGTAGAGCAAATAGAGTTCTCCCTTTTTACATGTAAAGTCATCTTCACAAAATGGCTTAAAATCCTGAGAGTTCCTGCTCTCTCAGAGCAAGCATGTGGGCTTTATTTTGGCTTGCAGGGTTGTTCATGTGAACCCTTGTTTTCCTCTCTAGCTCTATCTATTCCCCCCCCCCCATGTAGTCACATTTATATCTCTTTAAATTCCATACATTTGAAATTCTTGAGCTTCTACATGATATATGATCCCTTTGACAGCAATGTTCTACTATATTTTCATAGTTTTAAAATATCTGCATAGCAGTGTTATACAAAAGAAGGTTAAATGACAATGAAGAGGAAGTTCACGATTTTCAGGGTCCACTGCACGGTAATGGTTTGTCTGCCAAGAGGAGCCTTTAATCTAAACAAGGTCTCTGTTACAGTCCTGCACTATTCATGGATTTTACCTGGATAAAGTCCCTAAAGGCATGCTGGTACAGCCATCTGTACAGATGGTGGTGTCGCACTAGCTCTGTACTGTGCTCACTCTTAAGCTTCTCATTCTAGCAGTACTTAGAACTGCTGACATCACGTGGGCAGTATTCTTGCCACATCCAGGAGGACAGATCTTTTCCCAGGGGCTCACTGTGTAACTAACTGCACATGCACTAACTTTCCTTTTTTTTTTTTTTTTTTTCTTCTTCCGAGACAGGGTTTCTCTGTGTAGCCCTGGCTGTCCTGGAGCTCACTCTGTAGACCAGGCTGGCCTCATGTACTAACTTTCTAATGCAGCCACAGTCCGCTCAGGTCAATTGCCAGTCGGGGCAGGGAGGGGGGTGGGGCTTCAGCTCCTTTCAGAGATGGACCACTGACAGTGAGGGAGGGTGGCAAGTTGGGAGCAGGAGAATGACCTCATTCAGCTCCATAGTGCCATTAAAGTTAAATTAAGTTTGTAAATACACAAGCTAAGGATTCTGTCTAAGACTGTGGCCAAGCCCAGCCTTAAGCCCAACTTAAGCCTTGCTTAAATTTAGGCAGGCACATAGATCAGACCCAGCTACTCACGTGGAGAAGCAGCACAGCCGCGAGGAAGGACTGGCCCTGGCAGTAACCAATCTCTTCATCATACACAGAGTATGCCTGCATAGGGGGGGAAAAAGGTGCTTAAATGAATTAGATATTCATGGGCCACGCCTGCTCTCTCAGACCTTGAAGACAGGAACCAATAGGAGGCTACCCAAGTCTCAATGAAACACTGTGAGGTTGAAAGAATGAAGCTAATATATCTCTCCAATGTCAGTGTTGTCTTCACAGTAAAAGGCACTGTCACCATACTGCCTCCTGTGGTCAAGGGGAAAGACTATCAGAAATGAGTTGAGCATTAAATCAGGTTCTAACAGCTCCTAGTTCTAAACCCCTAAAACATTCTAATTCAACCATAATAAATCCCCCATTTCCCTGTGACTCTGTGGTTCTTGTTAAACATGCATGGCTATTGTAGCATCTACTAGGCCACATTTTAAATGCCCATCTTCTTCTCTAGGACTCTACAGTGCTCTGAGGGCCGGGAGGATATGTTCTTTACCTAGGCACTAATTAGTTACTCAATCATCCATCTGGATAAGAGGCTTTGGTGTAGACAGTGAGAACCTTTCCCATAACAGTGATGGCTCTAAGATCATTTTAATTTTTGTGGCAGTAGATGAGCATTCCCATTGCCTGTGAACATTATCTTTTTTTTTCACTTTATTTATCAATATTTGTATAAACACATATACCTATACATGCCTACATATATACATACACATATAAATGATAATCAAACAATAAAATGCATTCAAAAAGTATGGGGGGGTTGGGAAGAGTGGGAGGAAGGAGAGAAAGGGGAAAGTTAGGTAAATATAGAGTTCATATATGAAATTCTCAAAAAGGAATCCAGTTTTTCAAAATGTTCAACAGACCAACCAGCACTTCACAATATGAAAGCAAATTATGACCTACAACCATGTAGAAGGACACCTCAACTCACTACAAACTTTGAAGTTCAAAATAAAATCAATAAAAAATTAGTTCACCCAGCATACTAACACAAACCACAATAACGTTTTATAATTCAAAGTATTTCTGAGAACAAGAAAATAGATTGTCAGGAACTAAGTCAGCAGAACCAGGGGTACATTGTGTGTTAATTTTTTTGTTTGTTTGTTTGATCAAATCATAATTTTTACTTTTTAACACAGGGGTTATAAACACAAAAATGCAGAATGTGGGGAAGGGGATGACACAGGAACATAGATGTTCAGAGGGAGTACAGATATCTTTCAGAACAGGGTATCATCTGGGTGAAGGTTCAGGGGTCAGGTCACTATGACTCTTCCTATGATTCCCTTGTCATAATCTAATTTGGTACTATATGCCAAAGGCTGCCTATTTACAATAGTTTGTAGCCCTCTGTTTGAGTGTTTTTCCATAGAGACCCAAGTCTTCGTGTTAGCAGGCATATATGTCTGGCCTATTGCTGATTTTAGGCTTATGGCTGATTTTAGGTCTTCAGTGTATAAGCAGGGCTGCCCCTGACATCTCCTCCCTTCTCCAAGTATAGAAGGGCTGTAGCGATTCTAATCTTGCCAAGGCGGGGATAGAGGCCTGACCTCCAGTAATTAAAAGGGGACATTGTAATGGCTCCAGTCCTCCTGTCGTTGCTGTGAACATTATCTTGACTAAAACACTGACACTTAACTTTCCCCACAGTTCATTTTCTGCTCCATTTTTTTTTTTTTTTGTTAGCATTAGTATTTTTCATGTAAGCTATGGTAGAAAGGGGGAATGCCCATAAAGCAGTGGTTCTCGGCCTGTGGGTTGTGACCCCTTTGGCGATTGTATATCAGATATTTACTTTATGACTCATAACAATGGCAAGACTACATTTACTAAGTAGCGATGAATAACTGCATGGTTGGGGTCACCATAACATAAGAAACTGTATTAAAGGGTCACAACATTAGGAAGGTTGAGAACCACTGCCATAAAATAGTGATGTATGATCCTATGATTTCTGTCTTCTGTATGATATATTTATTTCTGTTGAAACTTCCCTTATTTTCCCAGTTCTTTGTACCAAGGTTCCTCTGTCCTAAAAATGGATATGAAAATTAGGTGTTTTGGAATTTGTCTTTCAGTCTGTTTATCAGATGATAGGTTGTATCATTAGCTTAGAGACACCATAGCTTTACTAACATACAATCCTCTCTTCATAAATTTGGGTAGAATTCACTGTAATTTTATTAGGGTTCATGGCTTATCACACCTTGTTTGATGAGAGGGCTACAAGATGAGGAGCATATATAATTTTTTCCAAAGACAAGATACAAAAAGAGAGTTTCAGAAAGAATCTGTTTATAATACCAGGAAATGTACCACTTTCTGCACTTTAAAATAAAAATTAGTGTTGGGCCAATATTGCTAAGAGTATGTTGAAAATTGTCATGGCTAATCACTATCACAGTTCTCTGGAAAGCATTTGGTAATGCCATTGCAGGTATTATCAATAGCTTATCAGTTACAAGTCAGAGGCCCGTGTCAGGTTTGCTGGATTGTGTATCAATAGCTTATCAGTTACAAGTCAGAGGCCAGTGTCAGGTTTGCTGGATTGTGTGTACATTACGTATTAGTCTATCATAGGGTTGACTTACTATCCTCACTCAGTCTTCTCTGGTGAAGGGCTCAGCACAGCTTAAAAACTTTTCTGTAGCAAGATGAGATACATATCTATGGAATCTTCACACAGAGAACTGAGGGGAATGCACTATTCATATTCAAGCTGATGATGGACCAAATGAATGCACACAGGCACTGAAAGTACATGGTGTTCTTGGGGAAGCAGCTGAGAGTATAAAGTCCAAGGTCTATAATGAAGAAATGGGGGACAAGTCATCTCATTAGTTCATTCATGTTTAGGGAACATCTGTAATATGCTCAGCAGTGTGCCAAATGCTACTGTCCCTGAGAACTTCAGTCAGTAAGGGGATTCCAGCACATCAATGCAGTTGTGTAAAGGTAAGACTGGCGAAGCAGTAGCAAGCCATGACTCAGGATATATTACAAAATGTCACCAATGAATAAGTTTTGTTTTGTTTTTTTTTTTTTTTAATTTCATTCTACTGTTTTGACTGTAGTACTCAAGATTTTTGTGGAAGCTGCACAAATGAGCTAATTCTTAGGTAAACAGGAAGTAAATTTTGAGGTAGTACAAAAGTAGGCTAGACCCCCAAAGGCTGGGCTACTAATTCAGAGCAGTCTTTTATAATTGCCAGCAACATAAGAGGGCAAGCAATGAGCGAGCAAGCACAGAGGGATAGTACAACTCTAACCATCATATCAAACGTCCTGGGAACATGAAATGGTGGGAAAGGTGACCTTAGTCAGTCAAGGGCTGCAGAAACTGACATGAGGACCCTCATAGTTCCTGCCACTGCCAGCTGGGTGAAGGCATGTAGGGAATTCTGGATATAGAGCTGGCACTGGAGGGCTGAGAGGGACAACAGTCTACCTTGAAGTTTTAAAGGACAGAAGAAGCAATGTAGAGAGAGACTGACATGAAGGGAATATACAGAAATTCATCACAATAATCAACTCCTCTGTATCTAAAAGCTTTCACAATAAACTTGTTTTTAAATGAACTGGAAGACCAGCTTTGTTCTATGATTCTAACAGAGACTAACTGGTACCTAGGAATTTAGACCTCAAGCTAGCTAAGACAGATTTGGGCACATCTACCCAGTATGGAGAGCTGCTGGTCTGAGAGTGAGAGGGCCCTCAAGAGGACAATGTAGAGCTATGGCACTGCCATCTGAGTTCTTGGGGAAAAGTCACTGTGGTAAAGCAGGCAGAAAGAAAGAGAGCAAAGTTACTGGTGAGGCTAAGAGGTGGAAGGAGAACAGGGGATTGGAAGGAGACACAGAAGAATGAGGCAGAGACATTGAACACAGGGACACTTTCTAGAAGTGTCTAAAGAAGTGGCTAAAGGACCTAAGAAAATTACAACAGAATAACAGCTCTGAGTGTCTTGGAGAAATTAAAACTATAAACTCAAGAATGACTTCTCTAAAGTTTAACTGTCCTTAATAGTTCAAATCACCTAATGTGTTGTCAGGAAGCCTATCTTAAAAACTAGCTGATAGTTTTCTCTTTTTAATTCTAAGTGGAGGTATTTTAAGAACACATTTTGAGCTTTGCCTGAACATACTACAAAAACCTATCTCATTCTGAGAAGGAAAATATCAAAGACCAGATCTGAAGTCAGGACAAGGCTGAAAAAGTCCAGTCCGCATCTCTCTTAGCACTGTATGTGTGCCAGCTCTAATGTGTGCTACTTGTACTCTGTCTGTAAGAGGAGAGTAAATAAAATTTAAAATGATTACAACTGAATAGGCTGTTACTTTTACAGTGTTCGGATATAGGTCTTTTTGACAGAAATGAGTATGAAGCCACAGTGCTACAAACCCACCTGAATGGGCACTGGCACTATTGTTGTCATATCCATGGGGCCAACTCCAGCACTTACAGTGTGTATAAACATGCTATGGCTCCAAGGTGCTTTACAAACCAAATTTGAAAAATGTAAATCTGTACTATCAAGAATTAGGGAGGCCCAAGTCACTGAGCCGCCCGCCCGCCAAGGGCTCAGCTGCTTCCCCCTCGCTTCCTGACGCTCCGTGGCCCCGAGGCTCCGTGTTGTGTCCACCCCCCTCCCCCGCAGGCCGTTTCCACCGAGGAAAAGGAATCGTATCGTATGTTCGATATCCAGAACCTCCACTCTTTCGACCCCTTTGCTGATGCAAGTAACGGTGATGACCTGCTTCCTGCTGGCACTGAGGGTTATATCCAGATAAGAACTCAACAGAGAAACGGCAGGAAGACCCTTACAACTGTCCAAGGGATCGCTGATGATTACGATAAAAAGAAACTAGTGAAGGCGTTTAAGAAGAAATTTGCCTGCAATGGTGCTGTAATTGAGCAGCCAGAATATGGAGAAGTAATTCAGCTACAGGGTGACCATCGCAAGAACATATGCCAGTCCCTGATAGAGATTGGACTGCCTGAGGACGATCAGCTGAAGGTTCATGGGTTTTAAGTACTTGTGGCTCTCGGAAGCTTAAGTGAGGATTTCCTTGCAATGAGTAGAATTTCCCTTCTGTCCCTTGTCACAAGTTTAAAAACCTCACAGCTTGTATAATGTGATCATTTGGGGTCCGCTTTTAACTTGGACTAGTGTAACTCCTTTATGCCACAAACTGAGAAGAGCCATGCAAAAAAAAAAAAAAAAAGAGGGAAACACGGAAAACTATATAAGGAAAGTTCATAGCCTTTGTCTTGCTAAGCTTCACATTTAGCTATATTGGCTTCAGTTAATCTGTGTTTCTTTCTGGTTATCAAACTTGTTCTCTGACAATCTCATGCATGTATATAACACACTCTTAATTATTTTCACTTCACTACTCTTATCTCCCTCTGTACCTGTCAACAGCACTGGGACAAATCCCTGTCCCACATTTATATATCTTTGGTTTTGTGACCTACTTACTTGAACTAGGTAGGATTTGGCATGACTTCGGGTTTGAAACTCTCCATTGGAGCCTGGTGGACTCACCAGTGGGTACACAACTAAAGAGGGCTCTCCAGGGATCTTTCAGTAACCAACAGTTTAGTAGAGAAGAATAAGGTCCCATAGGACAAGGGTTCTATCCATGATTGGCTGTTGATAGAGACAGTCCTGTGCAGACCTAGTGGTTGTGAATTCGTAATGCAATGGCTTTTCTCGCCCAGTAGATAGTATTATACAGGCCTTCACTCTATCTTCTGTCTCTTACGTTTTCTCTGCCCTCTTTTCTATTTCCTTATTACATTTAAAAACACTAACTGGCTGAGAACAATCTTCAATATAACATGACCTTCAGGAATACAGGTACTTGCAGGATCCAGAGGCACTGGATTCTGTGGTGCTAGAGATCAAAAGGCGCTAGGTGTGCGTGCTGGGAACCACACTCAGGTCCTCTGAAGAGCAGTGCACGCTGTTACACTGCGTCATTATCTTTGGCTTTCAGATCCTCTCTTTTGCTGTCTTTATTTCCAATTCTAAACATCAAACACAAATTCTACTTTGTAGACAGCATGGTGAAATGCATCTGTACTCCCATGACTTGGGAACTGGAGACAAGAGGATCACAAACTTAAGACCAGCCTCTAGTACTGAGACTGAAGACAGTCTAGTCAACATGAAGCTCTGTTTTTAAAAAAAGAAAAGTATTCCAAACAAAAAACCCTCAAACAAGTCCCCAAATTATATTTTGTAGTTTGTCTTTATATTTATATAATTTCAAAGAAGCAGAACCACCATTTAAAATCAATACTTTTACATTTTAATAGGAAATACCTTGCATATTTTATATAAGGAATCTTGTCCATCTCCTCCTGTGTCCTTGAAGTAGTCATGAGCTGGAAATGTGCGGTTAATATCTCTGGTGATAGCACTGTCTTGGGGAGACTCCTGTACAGAGGAAGAGGGGAAGGGGAACATTAATAAGACAAATATCTATTTGGATCTGTATAAAAGGGGCCCATTATTTATGTACTTCAAGTGCTATAACACATACTCATGCCTGTACTTTTACTACCTTTCCAGGGGGCTACTCACTTAAGTAAGAGTGAACAAGGTGGAAGAAAAGTCCCATTTCATTGTACATACCTGATGCTGTATTCCTCATGCATTGCAAACAAATGAGGCTAATGACCTTTCTACTGCAAAAAGGAAAATGAGCTGCTAAAAATGTTTTACACAAAAAACCCATTAAGTTTACCACAAAAGAGGAGGCAATGTGCAATGCTTAATCTACTGACACAAAGCTCACATGCCCATTATCAAATGGAAAAACTAAGCCCCTAACCAGAGTCTCTATGAGGCAAATGGCACAAAAATGCATAAGAAGACCAAAAAATGGCCCAGGATTCAAATGACCTATGAGAAACTTCCTAGTTCTTCTTCCAGAAGAGAAAAATGGTCTCGGAATCAACAAAAGTGAACAGGTGTTAATAATGCTTGCTTCTATGAGGCATACCAGCACTCTGATGGGTCTGACTCCTTAACAGTTTTCATTCAACTACTGCCATTAATCATGGGAACAGACAATGAGAGCTCACATGGTAAATTTCTGAAGCCTGCAAAGAATGATAACAAGCTGGAGTCCCATGAGAACCACTGGCTTAAAATACTTGGTCTTGCAAAATATGCTGAAGAACTTGGAACTAATTCATTTGATTTGCTGTAGGCCAACCCATATGAACCCACCCACCAAAATTCTAATGATGAATTTAATAAGTTCTTGTCAGAATAATAACATTACAAGTCTCACAAAATTCTGAAAACAAATCCATGTCCTTGACAATTGACCAGAGAGATTTGTGTACTGATTTTAAATTCACCTAACTGCTGCTGCTGTCAACTGAAGTTTATATATGTTCAGCACAGAAACAATGTCAGACCCTGCTATAACTTGTATGTCCTTTTGAATACTTAGTCTTTCATATGAGTGTTAAAAATACTTCCTGCAGTTTACAAAAAGTCAATTATCAAGAAACTGTATCTTGTCTCTTGTATTTCAAGCAACAAAATAAGACAGTTTAAATAGCTCAGAAACTATACACATTAGGTTGGCTAAAATTAAAATTAAAATTTGGTGAAGTTGGTGAAGTAATGCAACTCTTATAAATAATGACTAGGCTATACCATCGTGCAATCACTTTGGTAAATTACACAGCACAGTCAGCATTCACAAGTTTACTATTTGCTAATAAAAGGAACAAGAGCTACATGGAGAAAGGAATGATTCTAAGACTGAGGCAACCCCCCCAACCCCCCAGAAAACCAAGCAGCATTTTGTACTGTCAAAAAAGACAATAATAAACAAGCAAGTTTCTTTTATTACTACCACAAACCACACCAATCAACTCATAACAATAATGCTATCCACAAGACAATGCCGAAACTGAAGGGAGTCTGTCAGAAGGATACTGACAGCCAAGGAAAATGTTCCTAATGACTTAAGCCAACAAAGGGAGAAAGTAATACTGAGTTATAGTCTTTGGTGTGAGAGAAATACCCATGAGTTTCTACATTAAAAAAATGGATTAAATATGTAGGGTAAAGAAACACAGGCAGGCCAATTTCAAATAACTTGTGTACATACTGTGTCCTCAAGGAAGGAGAGGGCATACTCCAGTACTCAAGCATGGACACACTCTTCTGGAGGACTGAAATACAGTATGGAAGGAGAGCTGGGTTCAAGGAGTAGCCACGCAGGGGAGAAACCCAGAAACCTGGTCTCACAAAGACAACCAAGATCTGTATTAACAGTGGTGAGTCATTCTGCTAGCAGACACTCCTCGTGTTACAAACATGGCTTTTACTTTATATCTTTAAAATTCATAACTTCATGAGAAAAATACCAGACAATTTCTTGAAGGACATTGTGCGAAATTATAACCACCACACAGTTCGTGTTCCTTTCATTAGTACATGTCACTAAAGCAAAATCTCGATGCTAGGTGGCTCATCTCTAGTGATTCTTCCTTAGCTCTGTCATGATGCTATGTGGAGGTGAGACTGGAGAAAGGCTCCTTTAAACATTTGTGGATGACAATTTAAGGAAGTCATAGTAAGTGGCGTTTCCTTGTTCCCACATCAAAACTGATTTAGTTCACATCACAGTGGAACTGCCCTCGGTGATTTCTCTGGGTGTCTGTTTTTATACCTTACTGTGAGAACAGGGCATCTGGGTAGCTTCTCAAGATTAATAAGGTTCTGGGAACTGGAGGAAGTGCTTTGAATACATACTCTTTGTAAACTCAAGCTAGAAAATAGAAAGCTAAGAATGGCAGGAAGAAAAAGAATGTACCCAAACAAACAAATTGCAGTGGAAGGTTGCCATGAGAAATAACAAGTAAGGGGATTGTACTTCCCAAGTAGTTTGCTGCCCAGATTAAAAGTTCTCAAGAATAATGTTATCAATGCCATAAAACTGTATGTAACACTTCATAAAACAGAAAAGTAGCTTACTCAAATACATTATTTATCCATGAGACAGAGTCTCACTATATAGCTCAGGCAGGCCTCAGCTTTCTGGGTCCCGAGATTGCAGGTTATGTGTCAATCATACCTTGCCCATGTCCTATCTTTAAAATGTAATTTTATGAATAAAATATATTATACTGGTTGCATAGATCTATCTACCCTACAGATAGATCTGCCTACAGTCTATATGGAGGCATAGTCTCAACTGAGCTTTCCTCTTCCCAGATCATTGCAGCCTGTGTCAAGTTGACAAAAACAAACCAAAACTACTAGTACAGCAAGTACAGTGCATTTTGTGTTTGGTTGGTTGGTCGATGTTCAGACAGGGTTTCTCTTTCTAACCTAGAATTCACTCTGTAGACAAGATTGGCCTCAAACTCGGATCTGCCTGCCTCTGCCTCCTGAGTCCATATGGACCATGTGTAAGTTTTTAAATATAAAAACAAAAGTGGTTAAAATCTCACCATGTGGTTTGTTTGTATGGTATCAGGGAGTACATAAAAAGACTAGGCATTATCTTTTTTAAAAGATCCATTTTTTAAAAAAATTAGTGCACTTGGATTATAGAGATGGCTCAGTGGTTAAGAGCACTGGCTAATCTCAGAGTCGCTGGGCTCCATTTTCAGTACTCACAAGCATATGTAACTTTAGTTCCAGGGTAAATGATGCTCTCCCCTGGCCTTTGAAAGCACTGCATATACATGGTCCACATATTTACATGCAGATTAAAATATCCATACAAAGTTAAAAACAAATCTGTATTCTTTTTAAGTATTTTGAACTTTACTCTTTGATTTGGCCTGACTACAGGCAGATATACTTTTATTTTACTTATTTTAAAACTTTAAAATATACACAAAAAATTTATTTGATGAAAACATAAATTGGAAAACATAAAATAGGGGTGGGAGGGATGGTTCAGCAGTTAAGAACACTGGCTGCTGTCCAGAAGACCTAGGTTTAACTCCTAACTCCCACAGGACAGCTCACACCTGTCTGTAACTCCAGTCCCAGGGCATCTGACAGCCTCACACAGTCATACATGCAGGCAGAACACCAATGCACATGAAATTTAAAAAAAATACTTTTTTAAAAGTATAAAATATAAAATCTACGTAAATGTAACTTAGAAAAATAAAAATTTTCACATAAATATATTTATAGAAATTGCCAAGAAATTAATATTGCCAAGAAATTAATAATACTTTAACAATAAGAACCTGCCATGTGATGAAAACATGTCAGAAAACACCATAGTTTAGAAGAGAACATTTTAAATTTCATTAAATCATAATTGCTGAAAAGTTTTTAGGCTATAATTATTTTAGTGTTCATTGTACCATCTCACTGAATTATGGTTCCAGGATGCTTTGAGACTGTTGACAGCGCCGGGCAGTGGTGGCGCACGCCTTTAATCCCAGCACTTGGGAGGCAGAGGCAGGCGGATTTCTGAGTTTGAGGCCAGCCTGGTCTACAGAGTGAGTTCCAGGACAGCCAGGGCTATACAGAGAAACCCTGTCTCGGAAAAAAAAAAAAAAAAAGAGACTGTTGACAGAAAGGAAAGTAAAGAAGTGAAGGAGAGAGCAACAGAGGGAGAGAGAAAGGGGAAGGAAGGGAGGGACAAAATGTAGCACTGCTTATAAACCTTTACATTTGTGGTGGTGGGGACACTAACTACCACACTACTGAATGTCCTTGTCAAAACTGTCTTCTAAGAATTATAAGCATTTTCTATTCCATGGAGAGTGAACCAGTGTCTATTATCTTTTCAATATCAAAACACGAATCCTAGAAATAAACGTTAATAATAACTTCATTTAATAACAACACAAAACTAAAAAACAAAACAAACACCTCCATGACTGATCTGAGCTTTCAAGAACACAATACGCACATTACATATCTGTGCAAATACAAGATTACTGGTCCCTCCCGGCTCTCACAATTGCTCTTCAAGTCCTTACTTGCTTTTTAACTAGGAACCTTGGGGTTTCCGTCCTATAGCACTGTTCTTCCATACCATTGCAGGAGAAGAGATTTGGGCAGTAAACAAAGTTGTCGGGATTCTCATAGAAAATAAATACGTTAATAGAGATTGCTTTTCACATAGATTACGAGAACTGCTTCCAGAGAGAGGTTGAGGGTGGGGGCATGATGACAATAAAACTACCACCAATTTAAAGTTAACAGCACAATTTAAAAACTGAGCCAAAGAGAGGGAAACTAATCTACACATATTTAAATATATGAAAAACTATAAAGGCACTCAGTAGTTTTAAAGGTTTCCCTTCAAAAGCTCAATTACATAAAACACAGAGCAGCCTAGAAATCCATTTCCATAACAATAGAACATATAGGTAACTGGAGGTACTAAAATCAGGCCACCGTGTGGATCCTGGAGTTGTTTTACAAAGACAACAGTACAATGGATGGGACTTAAACTCTGTAATAGGCAGCTTTGTTTCTGTGTGTGCCTCTGTTGTTTTGATTTAGTTTTCACAACCCTGGGCAGTACACTTACCTCAGCTAGATTCTGCAGTATTTCTAACCATCTGATTATAAGCCTAACCTATGTGCCTGGGTTTATAAGAAGAAACACTATGTGGAAGAAAGTGAGAGGGACAAGGCCTAGTACATCAGTGCTAACCCTTCCCACCAGATTTGAGATAGACATTATTGGCAGAGAAACCAAAAGAAAAAATGTGTTTGGCATGTTGTGTTGTTTCGTGCCTGATCTGGAGAGAAGTAAGAGGTCTGTAATCAGACAGGAAGCAATTCAGAAATCTACTGTATGCTACCAATATCATACTTCATTACAATCAGACTAATTTATAAGGAAGAGAAGACAGAAACACTGACACTTCAAATACAAATGATAGAATAATATTTTTTTCTTTTAACCTGTGAATCATACTGATCTAAACACTGTAGTGCTCAAGAAGAAATACTTGTGCTGGTTAGATTTATTTTGTTTTAAACCAGTCCTCAAGGTAGAGATCCACTTCAGATTTTCTATTATTGTCTCATTTAGTGAGTTCTTCCTTTTTAAGATAAACAATTACAGTAAACTTCAAATGCCTCTGCTTCTTCATTCCCATTCCTAACATCCAATAAAGCAAATAATTCTCCCAGACATGGAACATAAAAGACAACCATGTAATGTGGCCAGAGTATTAACTATAAAAACTATGCTCAGCAAGCCTGTTGTGGAACTATCTGCTCAAGAAGCACTTTTAATTTGTACGTATAGTTAAAACTGCACCAACTGGATGAATATGTAAGCATTATCCAGACACTAGGATCTATCTATGACAGACAATGTAAGAGGAAAGTGGCTGACTTCAGAAAAGACAGCTCTGTGTTTAATAAAATAATGGACCGCTGTCACATTGTTTCAAACCAAATATGGCATTATAATGCCTTTCTAAAAATAAGTCTAAATCCCATGTGACATGTAGCCCTTTAGCTATGTCCATTTCCTTTTAGGGCTCAAGTTTCCCACAGGAAAACTGGCCAATGTTTGGCAAAACTGCCTGAAATCATGTATAGATAAGGCATAAATGCTAACAGTGTGGTCAACCTTTTCCTGCTTGGCTATTGTTGATTCTCCTGCATAGCAACACATCTGGAAAGCCCAAGGACCAGGCAATCTAAAAACTGTTAATGACAAAAGTGAACAGGCAGAGAATCATTCTGAGTAAAAACATGGTGGTGTTGGTAAGGGTGGCAAGTTATGAGTTAAATCAGAAGGCACAAAATTATGTGCCAAGTCTTTTGTAAACAAATGTTTCTGGAAACTAAGTACTTTTAAACACATTTCAATTTCATTTCTATCACCAAATAAACTGCACATCAAATAAGTACTCTCCTAGTAAGGTTAACAATGTAGTATTACTGTATTATTGTTGGATGTATATGCTTAAAATTTTACAGAGCTTCCCATGTGAAGAACAAAAGGGCCTGGTATGGTGCTGTCAAGTTGAACTCCAGTACTCAGGAGTTAAAGGGCTTGCATGGTCTATGCAGTGACTCTCAGGTAAGGTAGGGAGTTAGAGTTGGAAAGTGAGACCCCATCTCAGTCAGCCAGCCAACTATTACCACCAACAAAGTAACTAAAAAACTTGCTGCCAAGCCTGATGCCAGTTCAATTCTTAGAGTCCACACAGTAGAAAAGGAGAACTGGCTCCTCCAGCTGCTCTCTGACCTCTATACTCCTGCCACTCCCCACAAATGCACACAACGTAAATAAAAACAGTTATCATACAGTGCACAGTACATCATACAAAACCAAAGTCAATTCTTATATTCCTCAAGTTATATTTTCATATAACCTAATCCATTCAATTAGAATTACTAAAATGGTTTTCTTTTAAACATTCAATACTCAACTTTATTTCAAAAAGTTCATTTCTTCTGGAAATAATGTCTCAAGTCAGAGATTTCAGAGTGCAGTCAAAGCTTTGCAGCTGTGAAGCACCTGTAGTCTTTGAGATGGATGTTCATAGAACATCTCCAAACTTCCAGATAGCATTCAGAATTCAGGAAGAGGTCTGCATTTTTTATGAAAAAAATTAATCTTGAAAGAACTGTCGGCTGGGCGGTTGTGGCGTACGCCTTTAATCCCAGCACTTGGGAGGCAGAGGCAGGCGAATTTCTGAGTTTGAGGCCAGCCTGGTCTACAGAGTGAGTTCCAGGACAGCCAAGGCTATACAGAGAAACCCTGTCTCGAAAAACCAAAAAAAAAAAAAAAAAAAAAAAAAAGAAAAAAAGAAAGAAAGAACTGTCAAGAGACAACTATTTAAATATTTAAAGGCTATCTTGTTTCATCACTAATATATCTAAAGCTACTCACCATGCATGGAGCTTGGCTAGGTAGGCTTGTTGTAATCTCTGGGGACCCATGTGGCTCTGCTTCCTGGCTCTGGGGTTACAGATGCAGTACAAGTCCCAGACTTTCTGTGGTGCTGGGGACCCACACCCATGTCCACATACTTGTGCAGTAAGCACTTTACTCATCAAACCATTTATCTCACTAGCCCCCAAACTCATTTTAAAAATATTTTTAAAAATGAGACCTGCTTATACATGTCACCCTCAAGCTTCCTTAGGTCTAACTATAAGCCTAAGAATTTCCCAATGAAGTACATCTACACAGTGAATGTACGAGTCAGTGCTTCTTAACAGGCAGCATTAACCCTAATGCAGTGCCTCAGCGCAAGAAGAAACACCCAAGGCTTCAGTACAGAGTGGCTGCAGATCACCAGGAGAAGACTTCAGGGATATGAGTATGTACTGCTTCTAGCAATAAGTCTGTCATTGCAAGACAACAATCATAGTAATTTACGAAAGAATAATCCTTTATTTTTAACCTGCAAAGGGTTTTCTCACATCATACATTGTTTGGTAAATTACAGATAAATGTACTAGAGTCTTACTGACCTTTGTGTTTCCTTAATCTTGCCCAGCTGGATACTCTCTACATCAACATTATGTCTGCAGGGAGTAGAGTAAGGAGGGCAGAAGAGTATAGACCTACAGAAAAACTCTCTCCCAGAGCCTATGCACCAACTTCTATGAAAACCCACTTGATACACATCTCTGCCACCCACACATTCCAGGCAACATTTTATATTCTCTCACCACCTCTATCTATCCCAGCTCAGGAAACATATCTATCCCTACACAGACATCTGTTTTAACGCATTACTTCTCATGATATAAAAAGAATGCTTTTCAATAGCTGTTGTCTCTCAATGAAAATTAAACATTAAAAACCTGGAGGGAGCCACACAAAGAACATATCATAGTAGGTTAGGAACCAAAAGGTCTTATGGTTCTAGCCCCCCCACCCCCAATTCCCATGGGAACACACTGACCTTGCCAGTCTTTCTGGGAGAAGGATGTACGATGAGTAACAGGAAACTGCTCCTTAATGGCTACAGGTAAGGTGGTACTAGCCACACACACTTCCTATAAACCAGCAGCTAGTTATCTCCTCTCTAACTCCACTTCTGCTAAACTTCACTGCCTTTTGCTGAACACAGTTTATATTCTTCATTACAAACAACCCTCCCTTATAGGTCAGAGGACACCAAGTTTACAATCACGCACGCACGCACACACACACACACACACACACACACACACACACACACACACACTCATGTTCCTCAAAGGTAGTCCTCCTTTTCACAGTTGGTTGTTTTTCTTAACTCTGAATGGAATGCTTAACTGCTATTCTGTTGCTCTTCTGGTTTTGACATTTCCTATAGATTTCCATGGTGTGGGAGAAGACACTGCGGCTCTGTCCACTCACAGGTCTACATCTACAATTCTTTCTACATCACAGGTCTTACATCCACAATCCACAATTGGTAGCCATAGTTTTGCTACCAATTTTGGCTAAGTCAATATAATTTATAATGAGTCAGAGTATATTTATAATTCTACTCTTTTACCTTTCTTTTTTTTCTTTTCATAAACTGTCCTATTTTCCTTTCTCCTGGTTTTCTCTGTTTCTCAGTATACTATGCAAATATCAGTGTATAATTCTGAGTCTTAAACCCAGGTGTATATACCTCAGTGGTAATGTATAGCTTTGTCATTGATGATACATAGCTCGTAATAATGCATAGCTCTCTTTAGAATGTCTGAGGCTCCCTTGTATCCACAACGCCACAGATAAACCAACTCCAACATCCATTCCTTAAGAACAGACCTCTAGCTGCTAGGCCTTTTTTTCCAGCTTATTTTTCACCAGGTACTATCTAATTCACCTTAACAGCCTCTTCCCCAAGGTTTTCCCTTTTTGTGGGAATTCTTCCTCCCTGGAGATATTTTCCTAGATTTTACATATTTCTCCTTTCTCATTTTGAGGAAATACATTTTTCAGCAACTCTCTAAGAATGTATGCAAGGCTGGTAAATATATTCAAATACAACACATGTCATAAAGTGGCTTTACTTTATCCTCACATTTGAGCAATAGTTAAATGGACATAAAATTCTGGCTCCCTTCCTCATGCCAAGCTTTTATGACTTTTCATTATCCTCAGTGTTTTAATATTTTTCAAGATCACCGTGTCAATACTGTCACTGAGTCATCTCCTTATGTCTGCACTGGGCCTTAATGTTACCACTCCTTGTTATTCTTGTATCATTAACTGAGCCTGTTTTTCTCTTTACCTACTATCCTGTCTCTGCCTTTCTCATTTATTAGCTACCCCTACTTAAGCTTTATTTTTGAGCTTGCCTGATGTTTAAAAATATCTTTTGCACTTGAATTTCAGACCTTTTTGTTTGTTTTAAACAGTACCTTATTCTACAATAATGAATGCAAATTCTTTTCTGGTTGTATCAGTTGGAGTTTAATTTCCAGGGTTCCTTAGGAAGCCCCTATCTTAGTTTGTTTTGGTCTCTGATTACTTTCCAAGAAGCTTCTCCGATAGTTGTAATATTAAAGGAGAAGCAACTAGGCACAAGTGCATACCTAAAGCCCCAGTTACTGTAGTAGTTCCAGGAGCCTAAGGCAGAAATTCAAGGGCAGTCTGGGTAACATATGGCAACCTGTTGTCAAAAAATATATGGCAAAAAAATTATATATATGTATACATATATGTGTACACATACGCGCGCGCGCGCGCGTGTGTGTGTGTGTGTGTGTGTGTGTGTGTGTGTGTGTGTGTGTGTGGTTTTTTTTTTTTTTTTGAGCAAGGTGGCCCAGTGGGTAAAGTGCTTTCATTTACTTTGTGAAAGTTCCTAACTATGCAAGTTTCTAACCTGTCTAAGCCTAAACATTCCTGACCAACAAAAGAAAGAAATTAAAAACAAATACTTGTTAAGTAACCTAGGGAAGTAAATGAAGTAACCACCTGGACACTGCTGTCAGAAAGGCCTGGGTTATAATCAAGATCCTCCATTTAGAAGCTGTGTGTATTTAAGCCTCTGCTTTCTAATTTGTTTCAAGAAAGGTTAAAAATAATCACTTGCTCGTACCTGTTGGGCACGTACAATGTATTGGGCAGATTGAATAAGGTGCTCATGAAATTCTCCTAAAACCTAACAGCCTGAGGTTTACATGTATATTGTTGCTTATACTCCTTATGTCTGTATTTAGGCACATGTGTAGCTGTACATGTGATGGCCCATTCAAACTAAGTTCCAACTCTTCGCAAAAGTACTAGAAGAGGGCAACAAAGGAGGAGCAGATGTCTGAATTCTGATCACAACACATGGGAGCAGTTGGGCTCAGATACCATGTAAAATGTCAGAGTAAGAACAATTACTTCTAATCCTTTACTGCCCCCTTTTCTTTGTTACATATGACCTTATGGCCTATCTGTCTGCTATTTCACTAGTGCCCAAATGATACTATTAATTCCCTAAGAGATCCCACATACTTTGCTTTTCCAAATAGACACTGTGTCAAGACAAGTTGCCCTTGTGCATGAAGCAAACTAAATGAAATTGGCTGGTCTTTGAATCACCACAAAACAGAAAGCTGTAAAATGATGAAATATAAATCAATGACAAAAAATTATCTTAAAAGAAGACTTTCAAAGGCTAGCAAGACTTGCAAGGGATCTGATGAGAAGACAGGTGAACTCACATGAAAACAACACAGTGCTCAATCGAGCACAGGCAGGTCAGCACCGGCCACAGACTCTTCCTGTGTCTGGATGGCAAGGCTTCTGCAATCACAACGTTGATCCCTCACATCATAGAACAGTGTTATAAACTTGCATCTCCACCAGGCAACCATCTGCACAAGGTGCTACTTGCAGGAAATAGACTGCCATTATGTGAACTTACCCTAAATGAAAGGCAGACCACGTGTCTCATAAAGATGCCTTGATAAATTCCTGCAGGTGGGGGTTGTCTGTGAGGTCCCTTGAAGACCTAATTACAGACTTTTCATACAAAACATCTCAAGACTGTAAGACAGAGATGATACCTCACTAGAAATGCCCTCTTCTGGATAAAAAAAAAACCCCAGGAAAGAAAACAGAGCTAGAAAACTGTTATTTTACTGTTTACTAACACTTTTGCTCTGAAACAGGTTCTGTATTAGAGTCTGGGGATGCCGCTATCAGGAGTACTGTCCTTTGCATTCACTAAATTTTCAGACAATAAAAGGAAGTACACAAGTCATCATATGGTCCTCAGGGATTGCTAATAGCATGGAGTAGTGATCTAGCATTGAGCCTCCACAATCCAAATGTATGGAAGCACACCATAACATATAGCTTAAATGTGAAACAATGGCAGATACATACAAGAGTAATCACTTTTATTCATGAAGCATTTTATGGTACACCCACTTCTGTTATCTGACTCAGTTCTATGGAGCCCTATGAAGGAAAAAGAACCTTTAGCATCTTCTTCTCTCCCTACTTTACTAACCAGCTACTCAGGTTTCTACATTCTCAGTTCAGAGTTCACTGTTACTGTGTCACATGTCCTTTTATCACCCACATTTTTAAACAGATGCCAGTGACTCACTTGTAGTCGGTCATAAGAAATAGCTACCTCATTTGTAGAATCTATATCAATAATAAGTATCAACACTATGTATAGTTTAGTATATTTACATTTGTTTTTTTCAACCTGAATCAGGAAAATTATGCAAAACTACATTATTCCATGACTTACAGGCTTCAAAAAAACCTTACAATGCTACAATTTTCCCATCATGAAATGTCTCCCAAACTGATGATATAACAATAAACTCTGGTTTGCCAATAACTTATTTCACAGATCTTTTTAATACAGAAACACATGGACCTGGTCAATGAAATTAAGACATTTCCTACAAAGTCACTGCACATTTTTCAAATGAATCTTTGAAAAGCTGAGAAAACCCTTCCCAAATCATTCCACCATTGGAGCCTGCAGACCTGCCATTTCACTCAAGGAAATGAACCGTTCATTTATAGTTCAAGTTTCTCCAATCCTAAAAATATTAAACTATTTAAGTACGAAGGAAAAGCCAGTAGAAAAGGCTCAAATAGAATTTATCAAGCAATACTGCTAAAAGGAAACCTGTCGAAAATAGAACTCTGAGTAAAAAGAAACAAGCTTGTGAATAATTCTAGCACCCATCTGGGCTACTCTGCTCTCCTTGAGGTGGGCACTGGATCACATACAACCACTTCTTAACTTTTAAGAGGCACAAACATCTTCATTGAAATTACTGTATAAAAACACAATTCATTTACAAAGTAAACAATTAGTATCATTTTACTTCAAGCTTTACTATTAAGTAATCTTATACTATCTCTAAGAGCGTATGTGTATTCTGATGCTAGTGACATACCAGAGTTAAATGAGCTATGTGAGCTATCTGCAACTAAAAATATGTATTTTTTTCTGACTCTGAACTAGTCAGATTGGCATTCAAACAAAATATCAAATGTTGCACTAAATGTGGCAGAATAAAAAGATTAAACACCAACTTTCTGAATCTATCATGGAGAGAACTGCCCCCTCCCCAAGACTGTGTAACTGTGCCCTTTATCTCTTCTTACCCAGCAAACCAAAAATAAAATGGTCACGCAGGCAATGAATAGAGAAACAGAATTGATTCCTTAAGCCTTAACATTTACACAGCACAATGGAGATGAGACAATCTGAAAAGACATCTGTTAGTACCTAGGTTCTGTGAGGGTCTATCTGGATGTTTTCCTTTATCTTAGTTTCTTCTTTAGTCTGTGCCTCAAAAAGCAATATAAATTCTACTTTGAAAAAATGTTTTTAATAAAACCAGAATTTAATACTAGTAAAACTAAGCAACTATTTTTTTTACCAAAATCTTTTTTAAAAAGCTGTGTTTAGATTATGCGTGGTTAGATATTACCAGAACAATTTTCTTTTTCACTGTTACAAAATGGAACCCTAGAACAATAAAAACAAACAAACAAAAAATGAAAAGGACTTAACTCCTATCTAAGAGTAAAGTCTGCTCTCTTACTACAGTTTTAATACATTTTAATAAATACTTTCTCCAAGATTCCCATGTTTGCTGAACTAAAAATTCATAAGCATAATGCTAACATGAAAAGACTAAACTTCTTAGCATGTATGAAAAAGAAAGCTGGTATGGTGGCACATCTGTAATTCCAGCACTTGGGAGGGGGAAGAAGAACTAGGGGAGGCCAGCATGGGCTACAGAGACTACTTCTCAGAAGACAATGAGACGAATCCAAACCAAATCTGTAGAGCTAACCTTTCAGCTGTGCAATGCAAGGAGAATGTATTACAAACTGGTTTTCAGAATCCAGGAGAAAAGATTTTCTCCTTGAAGCAGAAATCCAACAAAGCTATTTCTAACCCTGCATTTTCAGCATGGGTTCTAAATTCTGAAACAGCAGAGTCAAATTTGCTAACACTACATATACAGAACAAGCAAGATTTGGAGAACTCAGAATCTATTTCTGTTTTCCAATGTTTTGAGACAGAATCTCATTATGTAGCTCTGGCTGTTCTAAAATTCCCTATGTAGAGCAGCTGACCTTGAACTCACAGAGATCCACCTGAGTCTAGAACTTGGAATCTAAAGTTTAAATGTTCTTAAAATTCTCAGTCACTTAAAAAACTTAAAGCAGAACACATCTGGGGTTAAAATAAAATCAATGTCTAAAACGTAAAATCAAAATTGGCTGGAAGATGAGTATGGTGGATCTTTAATCCCAGCAGAGACAGGTGGATTTCTGCGAGTTCAAGGCAAGTCTGGTCTAGATAGTGAGTTTTAGGAAAATCAGGGATACACAGCAAACAAACCAAATAAATTCTGCTATGGATATACAAGTGAAAATTACTTGCCTTGCTTGCAAAGGTGCAATACCAGAATGGGGTGTGTGTGTGTGTGTGTGTGTGTGTGTGTGTGTGTGTGTGTGTGTGTGTGTCTGTCTGTCTGTCTGTGTGTATCTGTTTGTCTGCGTGTGTCTGTGTTTTTAAAAAGAAGTTTTTTTAACATCAGAGTGAAAAGCCAAGGCATATCTGCCTGTTTTATAAAACATTTGTGTCCTTTTTGGGATTTGGAAATCCAGTTTTACCAGCAACCCCTGGGTTTCCTCCATTGTCCATTGCATTAAATATAACTATTATATGCACACTACAACCTCTAGCCAAACGCAGAGGCCAACTAATTTTCTTGACAATGAAAATGAAAACTAGCACATAGAGGGGATTCTGACACTAGCTGCCAACAGCCCTCTCTCCTTTTAGACCAACAATTCTCTTGGTTTTAAGACAGTTACTTTTAAAAGGTTAACACTACATATGAACACACAACATTCTAATTCTAAACAATAAAATTTTATACATTTGCTAATGCTTTGGAAAATAAAACCAGACGAGTGAGACAAGAACTATATGTCAAAGGATTTTTCCAAAAAGAGGATAGCAGGAAGGAGACTTGGCCCAACTAGAGTTCCCTTTCTCCCCTTCCGGGAGGCCTCCTTAATAGGGTCTGAAAAATGTTTTCCAAAATGAACTGGTGACTGTGATGCTAGCTGACTGTTTAGAAGGCAGACAGTTTACTCTGACCCTGGATTGACTGTATCAGTGGACTCAGTTCTTATCAAAAACTTTGGATTAGAACAGAAAACACTATAGTACTTAAAAAAAATATTTTCACATAACAGTAAGACAGCTACCCATCGATTATTCATTTAAATACATTTTGTTATTAAAAAATCCCAACGTAGTGTACATAGTCTCAATATTTACAGACAGAGACCTGGGAAGAGCACTGCAATTCACCACTGCACTCGTGCTCACAGTGCTCACAGGCGTGAGTTGAAGCAGCTGGCTCATGCACTGTGTGGCTTCACCGCACAGCTGCGTCACCTCAAAACTCTGTGATGCTCAGTGCTTCATCCTACGGAGATTTCTCTCAAGAGGCGAGAAAACAAAACATCTAAATGAGTGCTGAAACGTGCAGTACAGTTATATTTTGACACAAATAAAATCCTTGCTAGTTCATCAATATACTTTAATACTTCCTGTTAGAAGATACCAACTGCACATAAATTCCAACTTGCATCAAAGAATCCATAAAGGGACAAGAAAATGGTTATTTTTTTTTAACATGCTGACACGTTCACACCCAGATTCAGGCACGCCAGTGGGGAGAGGTGTCAACTATAGCTTTACTCCGTTTGAATCTGAGAACTGTAGTCACTTCCATGACATTTCAAAAACTGGATCAAGAGTGATTTTTTTTTCATGATCCTGATTCTTCTAATTTTAATTTTAAATCTCATTTAGGAAACAACTTCTGCAAACTACGAATAGTTTGCAGTTATCTGGATAGTCTGTAGTTGCTCCTACATCTCTAGTGAACTGGAAGCACAGAGATGGAAGAGAAAAACTGAACCAAAGCCATCCTTTCTCCTTGAAAACAGAGTCCCCTCAGACATGAGATCCATTAGGGGGTTCTTTGCGCCTAACTGTGTAAGGGTCCTTGGCTGTGGTGTGACTTGCACAAGAAGTACACATAGACCCTGAAAGGCCCTTTAGTCCTCGCTGGAAAACACTGTTGGAGAGACTGTAAATGATACAGTTGCAGAAACTGTTACTAATAGCAAGCCAGGTTGTCAGGAAGGATGCAAGGCGGCTGCTGCAGCCAGTAGAACTCTCCAGCAAGAAGTAGATGATGTACGGCAACCAGAGGAGATAAAACACACTGGTGATTCTGAATAGGACCATGGCATAGCGCTTATCTGGACAGGTTTGGGCATCCCCAGTTTCCCCATTCTGGCTGCTGAATCGGGCTTGCCTTTCGCTGATTTCTTTTGTGTGCTGCTGGCAGATTCGGAAGATGTTGAAATACGTGAAGCAGACAATGAGGGCAGCTGGGGCATACAGCATCATCACGATGAACAATGTGAAGTAGGAATTGGTGTGCCAGGACTCTGCACACCACTGAAATACATCTCCATGATATCCTGGTTTACCCCAGTGGAAGAAGGAAGGCAGGAAGATCAGGGTGGAATACAGCCAAATCAGAAAAATACAGAGGCGTAGTCTCCAGGGAGTAACCAGGGTATTATAGGTTAAAGGCTTAGTGATGGCAATATATCTATCAAGGCTGATACAGGCCAGAGAAGCCATAGAGATGCTCTTCAGAACTGACACTACGAAACCAAATACTTGGCAAGTCACAGCCTCCTCCATCGGAAGAGGGTAGTAGAGGAGTGATAAGGAAGGGACCAGGCAGCTTACCCCAACCAAGAGGTCAGCATATGCCATTGTCTGGATAAAATAACTTGTAGAATGATGGTTCAACAGAGGTGCACAGTGAAACACAAAAATCACAATGATGTTGCCAGAAATAATCAATACAGTTAGAAAGACAATAATCAGCACTTCCAAAAGACAGAACCTGACAGTTTCCAAGTAGCCCAGTGCCAAAAGACAGAAAGGATGGCTGCTCTGATTACCATCCCAGGTGGAGTTCATCTCGTGCTCAGGAACTGGCTCTCACTTCATGCTGCCACCTGGCTGCTGTCACAGTTCCTAGGAGCAGCTACTGTCATTGCAGTGACAAAGCCAGGGAGCCCTAGTCACCAGGTTCCTAGGGTTGCTGCTGTGGTGGGTATACTGCCTCCTGTACAATTTCCCTTTAAATTCTTCCTGGAATAGGGAAAGCCAACAGCAGATGTCTGGCCAGTTCCAGACGCAGGCATACTACCAGGTTCACCATACACATAGCAAGGAAGCAAGGCAAACTGGGAACAGTGTCTTCAGGCCAAGTGAGGGTGGGGAAGGGGCAGAGGGAGGAAGATTAGGAGCTTCAGCAGGAGTTGTAATGAGTCTCCTCTGAACAGCTGATAGAAGAAAAGGAGAGAGTATTTTACATTTTGCATTCCACATCCTAGACAAAGAACCTAGCTAGCTCTGACTGCCAGCACCCCTCCCACTTCAGCCTAAGCAGCCCCCTCCATAAAGGGCCCTTACTCCAGAGAAGCAGCAACACCACGCTTCCAAGAACAACATAAAGAAATTACAGACCCTCATTTTCTTTTATTTAGCCTGTTGTAGGAGATTCTCCTTATGGTAATCCTGAAAACATTTGGCTACATTATCATTGATAAAAATTAACCAAGATTAATTTTCTCCATTAAATACAATGTACTATTTTATCTCTGCAAACACCTTAATACAATTTATCTGCTTAGCTCAATTTTGGAGTGTTACCTGTGATTCTGCACGCTGAAATCCAAACAAAAGCCACAATACATCCTTAGCAGAAAGCCTTGCAATGCAGGAATGTGCATGAAAGCCTGCCTACTGCAGAACTAAGGCACAGAGGGAGGGGTTAACAGAGTAGGAGGAGAAACACAGAGAAGGGGCTTGGGAAAAGGAAGAAAGGGAGGCAGGGAAGGAAAACACACGTGCTGCAGCACACACACACTGTAGCATCTTGGACAACTCAATAGCATTCATTCCCAGAGAGGAGCTTCCCGACTGCACAGTGGGTATTGACTTGGTGTGCCCATAGTACAGTGTTGAAAGCTGTTTCCTCCCCGGTCTGGAATCTCCCTTGCAGTTAAATGAGTGGAATTCAGATTCCCAGTAAGAAAAATTGGCAGAGATGGGGATTGAGAGAGGGAGGGAAAGAAAGGAGGGGAGTGGAAAGAGAGGGAGGAGTCAGGATCTGGGCTGAAGCTCAGTACCGGGTGGGGAGGAAGGGGGAGAGGGGGGGTCCTATTTTTGTGTATCACTTCCCCAAGAACAAAGGACAATGTCATAGAAGGGAAGTGTGTGAACAGTGCACGGCAACCGAGGAATGCTAATTCAGCTGCACAGGAAGTCATAGCTGAAAGACAATACTCAGCCTCAATCTTCTTGTATCATTTACTGGATATTGGCTGATATTAGGAAATGGTGCCATTCTGTCTCTCCCTCAGTTTAGTTAGGTGCTCCACCTGAGTAGAGTGACAGACTGAGGCAGTGCAGATTGCATCTTACAGTGCAATCTTGTTTCTACTTATTTAAAAAATGCAAACTGAAATAACATTTTTTTTGGATAATATCATATATGGTGTTTTTCAATAACTGGGTGCTGTGGGAATGGTATAATTTTGCCTGAATAAAGCCTCACACCCTCAGTAAAGTAAAAGAAAATAAATGCTGGCAACTGTAATAATCCCAGGAGATCTACACACTTGGACAAAGCACTATTTGATCCAACTTGTATGTATGTTTGTTTGTTTGTTTGTTTATACATACATGCTTTCTCACAGTGGGCAAAGGATGCTCATAATCACAGTTCAGTGAAGTGTGAACACTTTACTTCAACAAAGTAAGGACCTCAGAAACATCTTCAAGGAGACTAGTAATAGTATGTTGACAGGACTCAGTAGAGACCAGCTGCACAGAAGGGACAGCCTCCTGCCTCAGAGCTTTTTGTATTTAAATCACTGTCACTCACAGATAACTTGAGGTACTGTGACTCCTGTTCTCACTTCTCCCAATCCCCTTCCATACTCATTTACTAGTATGAGGTATGCTGAGGGCTCTACCTCTGAGTATCTCACACAGCACAGCAGTCTCCTGATCTGCAATTTTACATTCCATTATCTTAGCACAGCTGTATTCTGAAAACACTGAATGGAAACATCCTACAGTTTGAGACAGCCAACATTCACATAACATCACAACATATGCTGTTGTTGCTATTTTATGATTATCTATTATTTTTAACCTCTCCCCGTGCCTACTTTGTAAGTTATACTTTAAGGTAAGGAATAAAACTAATTACAGGTCTGGCACTACCAGTACTCCAATTCATGCCCCACTTATCTTTTGCCAGGTTTCATTGAAACCAAAATAATATTCTAAAACTAAAACAATAGGTAAGTAAATTAACTAGGCAGTAGCTTACACTTACTATGACTATGAATTATCCCTGTTAATACTAATGATCAGAAGCAAGGTTCTATTATCACATTTTATGCCTAGGGATATTAAATTATCCAACAAAACCATGTAGGAACAGTGAAGTTAGTAGGATTTGAAGTAAGACAGCCTGCCTTTTGTCTGATATGTGAAATCACGTTACATGAGAATAGGAATCAAGAATAGGAATTTTTTTAAATTTCACTTATTTATTTAATTTTATTTTTGAGGCAGGTCTCACTTTATAGAGCAGGTTGTTCTCAAACTCACAGAAACTGGCTTGCCTCTGCACTAACATGCTCTGTTGTGTTACATGTTTTTTAAACCTAAATGTATGGCTTTAATTGGAACTGGAACCACAATTGAACACTAGAACACTTGCCTTGTATGTATAAAAGTCAGCAATGAAAAAACAAACCATAGAATAAACATGAAATAAAATGATTCAACTTTTTTTTCCTGTTACACAAAACCATTAACATGTCACTTTCGAAGATTTGGCCCCTATTGGCTTCCAGCCTCACCCCAGTCTCACTCTGGAATCATCCAGCATTCCTCACACTTGAACGGAGCTCTTTCCCAGCGCCTCCAGCATCATACTCCCACACTCTGACTTCAGAAGACAAGACCTTTTAGAAAGCTTAGGTGAGAAACATTCAATGCCATATGAATTCAGTGGCTATGTACTTTCTTCTAAAAAATCTCATGAAATTTTATTTGTTTAGTTGATTGAAACAGAGACAATACTTTTTTTTTTTTTAATGAATAATACAAGCCAAATACAATAAAAATTTTGTCTTTAGGTTTCAAGAGCTTTGGAATGAAGCTGTAATAACTGGATAAGCATTCCTATTCTTGAAATTCAGAACCTAGAAGCAAGTGCTAAAAAATCCTGCAATTGTCTAAGGTTTCAGAGCACTTCAATTTTCATATCATGGTGGCTTAACTGATAAGTCAACATAATCCAAACCAAATCAGACCAAGACAACCCAAAACCACCACCACCACCACCACCACCACCACCAAACAGAAAACACCAAATCAGAAACAGTTCTGATCTCAAGCTTTTAGATAGGGATATTCAGTCTGTATCAGGCTAAAGGATATAAAACTTCTGTGGGCTAAACAAAACGAAACAAAACAAAATCAAAAAAACAATCCCAATACTAACAACTTTGAAATGGTCAAGACAATGTATTCACATTCTTGGAATTCAGGAAACCTTGGAACTTCTTAGCCAGATTTGACATTCAGAAACTCAATGAATGGAAATGTTTTCACAAAGATATGTGGAGGAGGTCACATTGCCTGACAGCTAGGTTTAATTTCCTGTTGCCTTATAAGGTCATGTCTAGCAGCACCTAGAATTCCGACAAATGTTAATAAGGCATCCCCAGCATCCTGGCCCCTGACAAGAATGTACACTCACCTTGATAGCCCCTACTGACCCCTCAAAGGTTTAAACACCCTTTGTTCCCCTCACTAAAATGAGATGACTCACAGAAACTGCCTGGGACTCAGTTCTCACAGTGCTTGCCTGAGGTTTCTTTTGCTCCTGACTGTTCTGGCATCCTCTCCCAGATCTATGGTTATGATCACAGGCTGATCATGCTGATATGACAGGGAGGCAGAGCCTGAATGACATCTTAGCATCCAAGGAAAATTGGTTACAGGACCTCTATTGGATATAAAATTCATGGATGCTAAATCCCTTATATAAAATGGTGCAGCAGGGAAATGGGGAATGTGGTAGAATGCTTGCCTACCACGACCAAGATCCTGGGTTCAATCTCCAGCACTGGGGGGAGGAAAAAGTATTTATAGACAACACTCCTGTATAGATCAATCCATATCTCTAATAATCTCTATCACTGATGCTTAAATCTGTGGATATAGAATCCATTAAAAAATATAAAAAGATCTTCATTTGATATTCCAATGGCTGGTCCAAAGTGAAGAAACTCATTTGAGTTTATAAATGGAGACAGTGAGAGCACTGAGTTAGTGCTCAGGCTTCCTAACTCCATATGCTTCCTGTAGAACAGACAACCTTTCATTGCTGGGTGAAAGGAAACCATCTCTCAGTGATGACAATGTCATTGGTGCATTTGATTTCTAGACTTGTGAGATGTGGCTGGGCCTTCATGGCTTCAACCGCACAAGCAATTTAGAGATAAAATACTAGTGACATACAAGTGCTGCTAGTTTAGGTCTGAATGTGAGTTTGTAATTGCAGCAAATCCCTACACTTGGCATTAAAGCTCAACACAGAGAAGGAGACACACAGTGAGAAGGGGCACGTCAGGTCTGCCACTGACCTACTAGTCTTTCTCATGATGAAATGAATATACAGTAGAGGCACTTTTCCTATAAATTTTGAAAACTAAACATTAAATCAAAAGGAGCAGTAAGAGGTACTGACATAAAATAAAGATATTAAAAACATAGCCAAAGACAGAAGGCACTGAGGAAGGTTTTGGAAGCTGCAAATTGGAAAGTGCCTTCTTTTCCTTTCATGTCCAACTCCAGCTCACATGTTACCAGATTCAAACAGTAACGAGACAAGCAGTGAGGAGGGCTGAGGGAATCACTTCCTGAGACCAGAAGGGATCTTTAAGTCCTTGCTCTGGTGCGGTAGTTTAGTCCCAGAACTTGGGAAGTAGAAACAGGTGCATTTCTGTAAAGCCAGCCTGGTCTATAGGTCAAGTTTCAGGCTAGCCAAGACTCCATAGTGAGACTCTGCCTCAAGAAATCAAAACACAAAACAACCTTAAGGACATATTTTATACAATGGACTCCATGCTGCTGACCACCCACCCCCTCCCCCCAAATAAGCCTTGGTAACATTTAATATTTCTTTCTTTGGTCTTTCTTTTATTTTCTTTCTTCCTTCCCTCCCTCTCTTCCTTCCTCCCTCCCTCCCTTCTTTCTTTCCTTCCTTCCTTCCTTCCTTCCTTCCTTCCTTCCTTCCTTCCTTCCTTCCTTCCTTCCTCCTTCCCTCCCTCCCTTCCTTCCTTTCTTTCTATCTTTCTTTCTTTCTTGAAGCTTTATTACTTTATGCAGAGTGGAGATTGAGATAGGGAGCCCTTGCTAAGACTAGCTTCAAAACTTACTGTGTAGCTAAGGATGAACTTGAATTGCTCCTGCCTCTACATCCCTAGTGCTGCGATTACAGGAGTGAGCTATCAATACATGGCTCAAGACTTTGTAAGTACAAAGAATACACTCTAAAACAATCATAAAAGTACAATAAATATCTAATTCATGGTCACAATCTCTTGTTATTACCAAGCTTTATGCACTGTGTGGAACTGTGTATGCTACATTTTTGGTAGCTCTTAATTTTCTATGTAACCAGACAATAGCACAAAAAGAGCTTGCACCAAAGATTCTGTTTTGGTTTGTTTGTTTTGTTTTTGACTGTAGGGGTGCGGAAGGGAGGGGGGTGAGGGTTCCGAAACAGGGTTTCTCTGTGTACCCCTAGCTGCTTTTGAACTGAAGAGATTACACTGCCTCTGCCTCTAGAGTGCTGGGATTAAAGGCATGAGCCACCAATGCCCAGTGATTCTTACCTTTTATATGAAAAGAACTTTTCGACTACAATACTTTTGTTTTCTAGGTATGTGAGCACGTATAAATTATATGTAATGACATTATTATATATAACATTTTCATATACATATTCATGCTCCCATTATCCTTTCTTATTCCCTGCTCCTGTTCCTGTTGACTTCTTTCCTCTTCTCAACTACTATGGCCTTTCTACTTTTATATATTTTTTTCTTCTTGTAAACCAACAAATTAAGTTAGGGTCACTTACAGGAGCACAAGTGGAGGGTTATTTTCTGGAGGTGGGCCATGTGCAAGTAGCTGCATCACTGAAGAAAATACGTCTCCCCCACAGTGATCTCTAAGTGCTATAGATACAAGGAGGTGTAGGACCTTGTCTCCATTCTACCTGATGGAATGAGTTCACAAGGTCACCATCATGTGCAAGTCTTGGGCAGATGGTCTAACTCTCAACAGCTGAGAGTTCAAGTGCTACATTGTGCCTGGAAACCACTGTACTTCATCCCCTCCCTCTGGCTCCTAGATCCTTTTCACCCTCCTCTTCTGCAGTGTTTCCTGAGCCCTGGATGGGGTGATACAAATAGACTCTTTTCTGGAACATGTCTCAAAAACTATACACCAGAAAAAAAGACACCCCATTGTTCTACCACTCCTTTATGACTGCCACTGTGTTTTGTCAGACACATTCAACAAAGGACCTTCAACTATTCTTGAGATAGGCTTCCTAGGCCCACAATTCTGTTTATGTTGGACAGAACATTTTATTTTAAAGATTATATCTCCTTTCTGTATGTTGTTTTCCCATAAAATTATTTCAACAGTTTCAAAAAGATAATATAATAACTTATATTTAAATTTAAAATATTTTCTTTACAAAGATTTTACTTCTTTCTCTTATCAAAAATTCTCAGGTTAGACAGAGTGGCTAAAGGAACCTAGGCCTGAAAACCTAAGTGTGGCCCTTGGAGAATGAACCCTTAACTATTTTCCTCTGCCCACACATGTACAAGGGCACTAGCACGCCCACATACTCACACAAAATAAATAAAATGAATCTGTATCTTCATAACCCAGGTTTCAAATTTACCTATCAGGGAAGCTGCTTCCTAGCAGATAAACTCCCACAATTTTTAGAAAACTAAAACCAAAACCAGTAATATGGGTACAAAAGGCACAAATCCTGGCTAACTTTGTAGAAAACCATTTTACATGTTTGTATACTATACATGGAATACTTTTTTTTTCTTGCTTTGTTTGTGAAACTTTGAAGAATGCTTTAACTTGAGCAGGGCATACTGTGAAAATAAGGGTTTCACTTTAGAGGAATAAACTAGATTAAATGTAAGGCTGCAGATTATTTTCTTATTAAGTGTAGAAACTAAAAGAAAGCCTTCTTTAAAGAAAGCATTTTTTAAGGAAAATAAATCTATAGCTGGGTGTGGTGGCTCATGCTTATAAATGCCAGCACTTGAGAGCCTTAGGAAAGAAAACTGCCACAGGTCCAAGGCTAACCTTGACTGCACCTTGAGCTCTAGACAGTCCAGAAACCCTTTTAAAAAGCCAAACACACAAAGAGCTGGGCTTAGTGGCGCACATCTTTAGTCCTAGTGCTTAGTAGGTACAAACAGGTGAATCTCTGAGTTCCTGGTCTACAGAATGCATTCCAGGACAGCCAGGGCTGGCTACACAGAGAAACCCTGTCTCAAAAACCATAAAAATTAAGAAAAATAAGAAAAAACAAGCAAACAAAAACCCACCCTAACAAAATGAAACACTGTAATCACTGCATTGCATAAATGCCCTGGATCAAAACGTTGATCATTAATGGAGACAGGAAGGATATTTCCCACCACTGAGATAAATTCAACTGAGGAAGTAAACTTTGTGCATTCATCTTTGTGCCAAAAGGAAAAAAAAAAAAGACATCTTTAGACTATACTTATTTAAGATAAAGTATAAAAGATTTGACCATTCACTCTATAACCTCTCTGACCTTTGTGATGAGAATTCGGTACTTTTCTACCAAGTGATCGTTGTTGTGGCAGCCTGCTAGCAGCTGCCAGACTTCTCCACGAAGAGCTTCAGGAACACCACTTCTCACTAAGGATGACAACTGCTTTGGTCTCACACTCAAGTTGAGATGCCTAAAAATAAAGGCATAATTCATTATTTTGGCAAAGGAATAGGCTCTGAAAGATTCTTTAATGAAAATAAAATGGTTTACAGAGATATGAGAAGGTAACATAGTAATAATAAAAAATAAAGTATTAACATAGCACCTATAAACCACTGTGTCTAAGTATCATTAAAGCATTATCTAAAAAAGAACTGGAAGCTAGGAAGTGATGCTTTTAATCCCAGCACTCGGGAGGCAGAAGCAGGTAAATCTGAGTTTGAGGCCAGCCTGGTCTACAGATTGAGCCAAGACAGCCAGGAGATACAGATATATACATATATACATAGGAGATATAGATATATACATAGAGAAACCCTGTTGGAAAAAAAACAACCAATCAACCAACCAAACAAAAAGTGACTGGAAACTACAGGGACCTTTTTGGTTACAGCTTATGTACAAGTTAGAGTAAAACTAAAATTAGCTGCTGGAGAAATGCTTTGACTCTCCACAGAGGCTGTCACCTGGTTCACCAATGTGTAGTTCAGTTCTCCCTTCTGTCCATCTCTACCTTGCATACAAATGGCAATAATACACATACACATGAAAAAATAAAAATAGATCCTTGAAAAATTGAAATTAATGGGCATAAAGAACAGCAGCAGCAACTGTGAGCTGCACACTTACACATTCTATGTCACAGTATCTCAGGTGTGCTGTTCCTCACGTAACAGCTTCACCACGTGCTAGCTAAGAACACTCTCACCCAAGCAGTGATGCAAGTCACAAAAGCTTTGGGTCTCAGACTTCATGTATAAAATGAACAAAATAAAGCCTGTTTTCAAACACTGGCATGATCTCAGTGCTTTGTGTCTTAAACTGACCCTACCATAAAAGGCAGATGTTATGTCCATAATGCAGAGAAGATCAAGGAGGCTGGTCAGTTCAATAAAGGTATGGGTGATCCTGAGACATGTCACAGCTCCTCTGTGACTAGAAAACCACCATTAATGAGTCACTAAAGCAGGATTCTGACCCAGAAATGCTCCTGTGACTATCACATTAAAGCACGTCACCGATTTAAAAAAAACCATCAGCACATTATAAATACGTCTGAGACTTTTCACATCACCCAAATTCTATGAGAATAATACAATGTGTATTTAAAAATTGCTAATCACTTGTTCTATGATTCTGTACCCTGATGTAAAAGATATGGGCAATTCATATAAATTTTTCCTTGCATGTGTGCATATATGGAGAGTTGCCAGCAAAAATAGTATTACTCTTTATGCTACTAATTAAGGGTCTGAAACACTATGGCCTTGGGGCAAATAAACTTTAACGGACACACAATTATGTGTCCTGTTCCAATTATTACTTAGGATTGTTTTGATTTTCAATAGTTGTGACAGACTATCATTGGACCACAAAGTCTTAAATATTTGCTATTTGCCTCTTCACAGAAATATTTGCATAAAAATATACGTAACTTAGACTAGTAAAATTTCTTTCAGAATAATTTTAGTCCATTGACAGTATTAACTCCACATATAAATAGCATACTATTTTATACTGAGCACACTAGTGCTCCTATTTTCCAAGGGTCACATTCAAATGAACCTGGAGAATGACACATAGACACTAGTGCCGTTATTAAAATCTACGTTGGGGGGCTGGAGAGATGGCTGAGTAGTTAAGGGCACATGCTGCTCTTCCTGAGGACCCAGCTTCAATTCCCAGCATCCATATCAGGTAGCTGACAAGTGCCTATAACTCCAGCTCCAGGGGGATCAGACTCATTTATGTACACCCTTCCCCCCACCCCTCCCCCATAATTAAAATTTTTTTTTTAGATTTATTTTTTTATCTTATGCATGTGAGTACATTGTTGCTCTCTTAAGACACACCAGAAGAGGGCCCTGGATTCCATTAAGATGGTTGGGGGCCACCATGTGGTTGCTGGGAATTGAACTCAGGACCTCTGGAAGAGCAGTCAATGCTCCTAACTGCTGAGATATCTCTGCAGCCCAATAAAAATAATTAAAAAAAAAAAAAATCTACTTTCAGTAAATAAATCAGCGTCAAGCTCAGATTTGCTATGTTGCCAGTTTAGTTATTAGAATGCCTAACCTGTGTGTAAACATGTACAAGTCGGTAATACTGTACAGCTGAAGGACTGCACACAATTTGGTGCTGTGCTAGGTGTGTGGTAAACGTTTACACTATCATCACTACAACCCTATATCCTAGAACATATAGGATAGACAAAAATGTTCAAATGGATGAAACACACTAGATTATTATATATTTGAAGACATAAGAAACCAAGCAAAAGCAGTTGAAAGGATCTTAGGACAGCAGAAACAGATGGAAATTCAGTTAATATATTTAGAGAATGGGAGGACACAGCTGATTATGAGTAACGAAGTTCGACAACAAAACAAACGAAGCCATTATACAAAGTGTTTGGGCTTCACAAAAACAGAATGAGGTCTTACCAGGTATGGTGACACATGACTTGAATCTCAGCACTTGGAGGCAGAGGCCTGTGACCTCTGTGAGTTCTAGACCAGCCTGGTCTATAGAATAAGCCCCAAAACAAACAAACAAAAAAAGCTCTGAACTATGAACACTGTGAAGATGGTTTTAATGACATTATTATGAAGTCTTGTCAACACTGAATTACAGTGCTGGTTTAGCCCAGAAACAATGTACACATATAAAATCCCTGCAGCAGCGGTCCACACTCCAGCTCACTCAACTAAAACTGAACATGACGAGTATCAGCAATCCTGTCTCCTATTGGTAAAGAAATATCAAAATTTAAGAAGAGACATTTCCAAGGGCTTTTGCACAGTTCATGTATTACAGCTGTGTGTCTAAAGACAACTCATGCTTTGGTTTGCCATTTTCTTTTGTACATATTTGATATTTCCCAATGTATACAGTGTTGTGTCCAAAGTATAAAGCAGTATCCAAGTATCAGAGCAGATGACGTCCACGTGTAGTTAACCCTGAAGGGCATGGCATCTGCTGAGACACAGCTTTACCAAAAATACAGTTAATTTTAATAGTCAAAACTTCTAAGAGGAAAAAAAATCCTTAATGTACAAGGCCCATAAATAACTTTAATAATCAGAGCATCAGCAATAAAGACATGATCAGATCACTTTCAAATTTAGCTTTATCATTCCAGGACATCCTACCAAGGAAGAAAAGATATGGTATATATGCCTCACCAGAGTATCAGAACCCAAAGGTAATATATTGTTTGTAAACAGGATAAAGAATAGTACTTCCTAACACTGCTGTCAAACTCTTTTTGTTGTTTTTCTTTTAGACAGGGTCTCATTGTACATCGCTGGCTGGCTTAGAACTCATTATATAGACCAGGCTGGCCTTCAATTCGAGGAGATCCTCTGCCTCTGCATCCTGAGTGCTGGGATTTAAAAGATACCATACTCAGCCAAATTCTTTGTTTTGAGACACAATTTTGCTATAGAGTCCAGGCTGGACCTGAAGTCTTAATCTTCCTCCTTCTACATCCCAGCCCTGAGATTGGAGACATGTTCTACCATGCCTAGTTTGCAGAAATCAGTTACGCTTTGTTTTGCAGTTTTGATGATTAAACTGAGGGCCTCAAGCATGCCTGGTGAGTGCCTCACTACAGAGTCATATTCCCAGCCTAAGCCTAAACTACTGATTTTAGTAGTAAAGCTAATGGATACAGCGAGGCACTCATGTCATGCTCAGGGTACTCAGCTGTGCCATTTCAGATATTATATGTGTCACAGGTAAGAAAAAATCCTACTTAAAGTCTCTACTATGTCACACACACACACACACACACACACACACACACACACACACAGAGTGACTATCTTCTAAAGTCGTCTGATCACTGGATATTAACAATGGCGTGTATTTTTTTTCTTCATAAGAATTGGACAGATTTATTTAGAATTGTTATAAAGGAGAACTGCTGTTTTGCTCATTGAAGCACTATGACTTTCATTAATACTTTTTTTTTTTGCCTCATCTTTATATTAAAATTTCCCACACAAATGGCAATAAAAAAAACTGACAATATCTGATTTTTGTCTCTTATTTTTCTACTTGCCAATTGTACTTAGATATCTTTAAACTCCATGGGGGAAATTACCTAACACTGAGAATAACTAATAATTGGAAGAGAGGAGATCAGACTGAAAAAGATCACCTCCAATCATAGTAGATTTTTAAGCAGTTCACCATGTGTGGCCTGCTAACTGTTAAACATTTGGCCTGAATAACATGCAGGTTGGTAACTTCAAAAGAGCAATAAGACAGGCCTCCCCTGCCTCCTGCAGAGAACCAATAGCTACATTTTATAAGTATATATCTGAAACCCTAAGGAACTTCTTGCACTAGAGGTTGTAGGGAATGTCTACACTTGAAGTCCAACAGACTTCTGATTGCATCTAATTTCAGAGCTCCGTAGAACCAGGCTTGTATTCATTACATTTCCTCACCCCTCTAGTAGAGGGCACACTCCTGAAAACAGATTTTGTAGTCACAAGGAGATTTGTGGGGCAGTCTTATTTGCACAAAGCTTCTTATACATCTTCAGTTAGAGCTTGGCAAGCCAGAGGCAGCTCTGGCTTTAAAGAGTGAAGGTGGCAGTGGTGCGTTCTGTCAGTTATAATCGACTAGCCAGTCTTTCCTGTCTTCTCCACTGTACAGGACCAAACCACTGCTCTCCTTCTCTTCCTCTCTCCCAATGAACTCCGTATGTCTGGACATTTTTCTTATCAGTGAGACTTTGTTAGGTTTCTAATGATCTCAGACTGATTCATGAGCTTGTTGTTATCCTGATGTATGTCTAATAGATTCCTGAGTGAGGTCTTATTTGTACATTTCTGCTATTGGTTCCAGATCGAAAATTAGTTAAGAAATGAGAGTGACAGGTGAGATGCAGAGTGAGTCTATAACTCACCATTTTGACAGCAGTTCTCCCCATGTTTCCAGAATTTTTTCTGCACACTCTTTGGATACATCCCCAAATCCACTCAAGAGAGGTTCATCATTATCTGTAATAAGCAAAAAAGAAAAAAAAAAAAAGAAAAAAAAAAAGAAAAAAGAAAAGAACATGGGAATATAAAAGGCAAATGTAAACATTTATTGGGAACATAAAGCTATAATATATGTTCTTAGTATTTATGCACAATGTGAATAATCCTATCTCAGGTACAATGCTTTTATAAACTGTTTAATTCTTTCTTGCTTTCTATATGTCTTTATTATGTCAATTATAGAAATATCTATCAATAAAATACAGAACTCAAAATGTGAAATGTTTTCTGTTTTTCAAAGTATGCAGTTTCATGTACAAAAACATGTAACATTTTTGTCTAAAATAGTAAAGAACAAAACTAGTCACCCACGAGTCTAGTAAAGGAGTGTGGTAAGTGGTGGAATGATGGTTTTATTGAATCATCTCTCATTTTTGTGTCTCTAGCCCACTTTCCCAATTTTTACCTTTATGTGTCTGAAAATGCTATGACATTCAATGCTTTGCATACTAATTTAAAAAATAATGAATTATGACATGTATAAGGTAAATGAATGCAAATGCTTGTATTTACATGACGATATAAAGATAGATGAATCATCAGTATGATCTGTTAAAAACACCAAACAAATGCAGCATAATCAAGATATTAATATCACTGCTTGACTGAATGATGAATTATCATTAGTATTTTTTCTGGTCTTTAATGACATTATGACTTACTTTATAGATGTTCTATAAAATGACATTAAGTTAGAACAGAAAACAAAATATTAATAAGGACAAAATGAATACTTTAAAATTTAAGGAATGAAAATTAATATATGGGGAACTAGAGAGATGGCTCAGAGGTGAAGAACAGTGACTATAACATATCACAAGGACACAGGCTCCACTGTGTTCACAGCAGACTTATTTATAATAGCCAGAAGCTGGAAAGAACCCAGACGTCCTTCAACAGAGGAATGGATACAGAAAATGTAGTACATTTACACAATGGAGTATTACTCAGCTATTAAAAACAATGAAATCATGAAATTCTTAGGCAAATGGATGGAACTAGAAAATATCATCCTTGAGTGAGGTAACCCAATCACAAAAGTACACATTTGGTTTGCACTCACTGATAAGTAGATATTAGCTAAAAAGCTCGGAATACCCAAGATATAATTCAAAGACCACATGAAGCTCAAGGAGAAGGAAGACCAAAGTGTGGGTGCTTTGGTCCTTCTTAGAAGCAGAACAAAATACTCATGGGAGCAGATATGGAGACAAAGAGTGGAGCAGAGACTGAAGGAAAGGCCATCCAGAGACTGCCCCACCTGGGGATCCATCCCATATACAGTCATCAAATTGCAGACAGTATTATGGATACCAAGAAGTGCTTGCTGACAGGAATCTGATAAAGCTGTCTCCTGAGAGGCTCTGCCAAAGCCTGACAAACACAGAGGCGGATGCTCACAGCCAACCATTGGACTAAGCAGGGGGTCCCCAATGGAGAAGTTAGAGAAAGGACTAAAGGAGCTGAAGGGGTTTGCAACCCCATAGGAAGAACAACAATATCAACCAACCAGACAGCCCCAGAGCTCCCAGGGACTAAACCACCAACCAAAGTGTACACATGGAGGGATCCATGGCTCCAACCGCATATGTAGCAGAGGATGGCCTTGTCAGTCTTCAATGGGAGCAGAGGCCCTTGGTCCTGTGAAGCCTCAATGCCCCAGTATAGTGGAACGCCAGGGTGGAGAGACAGGAGTGGGTGGGTGAGGAAACACCCTCATAGAAGCAGGGGGGTGGGATAGGGAGTCTCGGAGGGTGGAGGGGCCCAGGAAAAGGGATTAACATTTGAAATGTAAATAAAAAAAAAAGAAAAGAGACAGGAAGGAAGGAAGGAAGGAAGGAAGGAAGGAAGGAAGGAAGGAAGGCTGACCACAATTTGGACCACAGTTTGAAATGGTTGGCAGGGGAATGCCAAAGTGCATCAGACTTTAAAGAGAATACATGGGCCTTTATGCACGTCGATGATTTATGAGAGCCAAATGTAGATCATAACAGACTTCATCTCAGATTCAAAGCACACAAATTCAGATTCACATTATGATTGCCAATTTCTATCTATGTAGCCTGTGGCAAATTTACTTATCTGTGATTCTACTTCTTTATATGAAAAACGAGGACAATAATAATCTATTTTTCAGGCTTACTGTGAGGATTATTAGAATCAGGCACTTTGCTACCACACAATAAGCATTTAATCATTAAAAATGAATAGTCCTAAAAACTAACCATAAGGTGATTAATCCCAAGACAGTGGGACTTATATAAGAGAGAGAGAGAAGAGAGAGAAGAGAGAGAAAGAGAGAGAGAGAACTGTAAAGTCAGGGCTTATTATCATCTTGAAAAATCACATATAATCATGGATATTTATCTTTTTTAACTTAAGCATTTCTTATACCTATTTATTTTTGTTAATGTAATTGATCTGCTAGAAATGTTCAAGGCAGCCTACTTATCTCTACGGAGTTTTGCACTTTCAATCCCAGCTCAAAACAACTCTTAGGATGTCCCACAAACTCTCCAAAAATAAAAAAAATAAAAAATAAAAAAAAAATAAACAAATTCGATGAACATCGTGTGAATTTCACAGATACAAACTCAATTGACTTTCTATCATTACATTAAAAACGAAGCCCTTCCATTGCTATGACAACCCCTGTGAAATGCTCTCTTTTTCCTGTGCCAAAAACTTCTTTCTAGCTCTTACTTCTTTGTATTACCTTTAAATAGTGACCAAAAGATTATAAAATCTCATTTTCCAAATCTGATTACAAGTATCTTAAAGAATGCCCAACTGTGGGCTGGTGTGGTGGCTGAGTAAAGGTGCTTGTTGTTCAGCCTGTTGACCTCAAAGTCATCCCTGTAGCCCACAGAGGAAAAGGCAAGAACAGATTCGTGTGCCGAGTTGTCTGGACCCTCACTGGCACATTGTGGTGCAAGTAAAAACCATACACACAAAAATAAATGCTGGGGAGGGGGTAACGTATGGCAACTTCAACTATTTTCTAGCATCTCCTAGTTGCTTGTCTATGAGAGACTCATAAGTGCTTCACTGAGTTTCAACACCACATCCTACTGCCAGACCCTTATACAGATGAAGTTGCTGCAGTATACACAACCATCCCTATTCATAAACCAACCTTTCTGCACTTACCTTCTTCTTCATCATCTTCTGGAGGAGAGGGGATTATGGAGCTCTGGGATCCAGACTGTGGCAAGCGAACTGAAGGACTGGCTGTAGTTTTTCTCCTCTCTCTCTCTGACTCACTTTCCAAACACACAACTTCATATAAAGTGTCAGCATTATTCTTTTTCTCCTTCTGCTTTATCTTGATGACAAAAAAAAAGGATTATGTAGCAAACTTCTTTGTTTTAATTACCATTTTTAGTTTTGTATTGGATACAAGAATAAATGGTGTTTTCTTGAATTCTACACTAAATGTAACCTTTATCAAGTAGAAAAGCATAAGTTAATGGCCTGGCATAGTGGTAGACACTTTTAATCCCAGCACATGGGAATCAGAAGCAGGCAGATGTCTGTGAGTTCAAAGCCAGCCAGTATACATAGAGACCTTGGCTCTAGAACAAAAAAAAAAACCCAAACGAAAAACCCAAACTCTTAAGAAAATTGAACATTTTAAGTGATATTGCAGTTTTATAGTTTTATCTGTCATTAAAATAAATCATTAAATACTTAATCACCAATATTTAATGAATGTGAAAGTCAACTGTCCGGTATCTTTACAATAAATTTAAGGTGTCTTTTCAGGTTTCCTACTTAAATTCACTTATCAAAATTGTAGATACATTCTAAAAGTTTAGCACTAAGAAAATCCTTTCCTTCTTTTGCTTAGTTCAAACAGTATACAAAAGATTTTCTTAACTCCAAAGCTGGGTAGGAGGACAGTAGGTAGAGATGAACAGCAGGAAAGACATCAATAAAATTCCCAACAATTTTTACCAAGTAATCTCAACCTAAACTCTGGTTTTTACTTTTAGGCAAGCACCATAAACAATGCATATGGGCCTAATTTAAAAAAAATTAGACACACATACAATTTTGTCAGCATAATACATATTTTGCGCACCTTAATATTCCTATTATTGCCAGCTGGAGGGAGCATGGGGGAGATGAAAGGATGCTGAAGGCACAGAAAGGTGCAGAGCACAGCAAATGGATGGTGGAGGACAAGGTTATCTACAAGGTACAGGAACACCAGAGTAGACTTTACCATGCTGATCTCTACTTGGCTTTTCATTAAAAGCATTACTCCAGTCTTAGGAGTAAGGCCAAGATGATAGCAATGTGTCCTTTAATATCGTCCTGAAGTGCAATTTAATATATGAGTCTTAGCCTGAAGGCTGCATTAAGCATCTCCACCAGTAGAGGCCAAGCACAATCACAGAATAAGCACAACAAAACCTTGCCAAGCCAGATCACAGAATATCTGATTAGTTTAGCAACTGCTTCTAGGGTTGCTTAGTTTTCTAGACAAATATATTTATCTCTAACCCAGCTCCTTATTATTAGTAAAGGACTCTGGCTCTGTGCAGTTACAAAGTGGCCTGCACGCTTGTGTCTAGGAAAATACATATAATTTTTGTCAGATAGAAAAGATGACCCAAAGGTTACCTACCTATAGCATAGTAACCTTAGTAATCCCCCCACCGTCCTGCAGACAGGGTTTCTCCATGCAGCTTTGGCTGTCCTGGAACTCACTATGTAGACCAGGCTGGCCTCAAACTCACCTCTGTCTCCTGAGTGCTGGGATTAAATTCAAGGTTGCACCACCATTGCCTGTCAGTGATCTTATTCTAATAGTCTCTGTTTTTTTTTATTTAAATAGAAGAACCAAATAGGCCCAAGTTCTTAAGTACTTAGTTTTATCATCTTTATGACTAGTGAACTAAATTAAAATCTTTGATATATATTCATCCCTAAGCTGAAAACAGTATGATTTTGAGAACTATAATGATAGGAAAATACTATTTAAATATTTTGCTATAAGTTTGTTAAATTACTGAAAAACAAACAAACAAACAAACAAACAAACAAAGGAAAAACAAATCACAGGATCTCACTGTGCAGCCCCAGCTAGCCTCAAAGCCATCAGGATTCATGTGATGCTGCCATCTGAATGCTAGGATTAAAGATGTGCACCAGCATGCCCGGCCTATATTGTTCTTTGAAACCTCACCTAATTGCTATCTGAAAAACATCAAAGATTAACTATACAGCTCTCCATGTTAAAAAAAATACAAAACAGTAAACATTTCTCCAAGACTATAATACAAAAGTAAGGTAACTAATGTCATTAACCTAAAAAGTCTTCTTTGCTCACACTGTCAAGAATATACCTTGTAAGTTATATAAAGGTGAGAATGGGAGTAAGCTGATAAGTTATTAACTCCATATGAAAAAATATTCACTGTTCAAGCACATGGGATTCATTATACTATTTTAAAAACCTCTTTCTGAATTTTCTATAGTCAAAAGCATTGAAATTTACATATTGCTATATATATTTTTATAAATATTAAATAATTTAAGTATGTAAGTTTCTAAACTGTTATACATTCAAATATATACAATTGAAAAAATATGAATTATATAAAATATAAAAATTATATACACATACATATGTATATATACATATGTATATATATATTTCATATATATGTTTGCTATAAGTTTGTTAAATTACTGAAAAACAAACAAACAAACAAAAAAACAAAGGAAAAACAAATCACAGGATCTCACTGTGCAGCCCCAGCTAGCCTCAAAGCCATCAGGATTCATGTGATGCTGCCTTTATATATATATACATATATATATATATATGAAAATCAATCTAATAGGACAAAGGAAGAACAGACATGTATAAGGGAAGACATCCCTGTTCCTGGGTAAGATGACACCTCCTTAATAGAAGCAACAGCAACTTGTCCCAGAACTGAACTAGTGAATTTTAATGTTTATCTAAAAAACAAATAAAGAGTATCTAGGAAAGCCCATAAACAAGAGTATCTGCTGAATGAAAGTTGCCCTACCAAATACAAAGACATGAAGTCTTTGACAGCAATGCTTTACTAAATGGACCAAGAAGTAAAAACTTCAAAGAAGCCCAAACACACATGAAAACTGGATAAAGGGAGCACCACAAACCACTGAATAGTGTAATAGCTAATGAATTTCACGTGGACTAGATGGCCCTTGGCAGAAAAAGTGAGACCCACATTTTACTGTACAGAGGATCACTAAACTAATAAATCAGTGATCTAGAAACATCATGATAGTAATAGGAAAGTGTGAAAAGTATTTTTAACTTTCCCATTTTGATGCCAAATTCAGAAGCTTTAAAAAAAAAACTTGATAATTCAACTGTGTAAAAAGAAACTATGTGGCAAACTCAAAAAGAATCACTAAAACTAAAGTGAAAAAGACTAGTAAAAATGGGCAAAATACCATATCTAAAGGGGTTGACCTAATGAATACATAGATAACCCATAATCCCCAGCACTTAGAAGGCAGAGTTTACCATGGTTTGAGACACACAAATGAAGAGGAGAAATAACTAAATGATGCTAATAAGAAATATACAAGAAAGGGAAGGTTATTACCTGACATGATAAAATGTCTGCCATCATTGATCAAAAGATAAAACTTTCCATAGTTATCACTGTACCACCTAGATTCTTAAGTGTACCAACATTCTCCTGACAGGTTTTTGGATAAACATGTCCTCTAACCTTAGACTTGGCCAATCTTTAAGGTGACAATGTCAATGAAAGAGAATGTGGCAAATGGAACAAAATCTCAAACATTGGTGATTCTACTAAAAGAAAACATTATAAAATGTTATTTCTTTTTCTTAAAAAATTCATTTTTTAAATTTATCTGTGTGTGGTACATGTGTACAGCATATGAATGTGACTTGTGTGTGTGTGTGTGTGTGTGTGTGTGTGTGTGGTGCATATGTGTCATGTTTGTGGTATGTGTGCACGCGTGCCCACTGTTATGTGTGTGTGGTGTATATGTGTGCTGTATCCATGTGTCATGCTTGTGGTACATTTATTTATATGTACACACATGCACAGACGTGTATATGTGTGTGTTGTACATGTGTGGTATGTGAAAGTGCCATGTCCAGACTAAAGCTGACTAACATGATTCCACCAGAGGTACTCGTGGTCTGGACTGTGATCCCGTTCCTGGCGGAAAGGCCTATACTAGCCCTTGGGGGTAACCCTCGTGCCCCCCAAAAGTTGATGCCTACCAGGTCTCCTCAGCCCACAGTACTTCCCACCCAGAAAGCCGTATTAGATGAGACTCAGCCAAATTTGGATGGGTCAGAACTCAGGCTGGTCCAGATAATAGAGTGGGCTTTTCAGGTGTCAAATTCTACTAACCCAGAGGCCACTCAGGCTTGTTGGCTCTGCTATGATGTAGCCCTTCCTTACTATGAGGCTGTAGGGCTCATAGGTAATTACCCAACCTGTCTCACCTTCAAGCTGCCACTGGACCTCTCGAGGTGCTAAGATCACGCTAACAGTGGTCTCTGGATGAGAGCTCTGCCTGTAAAAGGTCCCACATGTGCAATACAACAGTCCATGTAGCACAGGAAGACAGTGTTAGTTACTTACTTCCCCACCCCGAAGATGGTTGGTGGGCATGTAAAATAGGACTTACCCCCTATGTTAATTCCAGGGTGCTGAACCAAACCCAAGACTTCTGTGTCATGGTCTGGTTGGTGCCTAGGCTAATATACCATGCTGAAAATGATTTCCCAGATGCCTGGGTGGGAAGACTCCACAGGTCTAAAAAAGAGCCTGTTTACACGACTCTCACAGTCCTCTTGGGCTTGGGGGTAGCAGCAGGGGTAGATACCAGAGGAACCTCCCTAGCTCTACAGCCTGAGTACTACCAAGACTTAGAGAAGCTACCGATATAGATATTCAGGCAATGGAAGATTCGATCTCCAAATTACAGGAGTCCTTGGCTTCTCTATCTGAAGTAGTTATGCAGAACAGAAAGGATTAGATCTCCTTTTCCTCCAACAAGGCGGGTTGTGTGCAGCCTTGAAGGAAGAATGTTGTTTTTATATAGATCATTCAGGAGTAATGAAGGATTCCATGGCCAAGGTCCAAGGAAGGTTAGCTAAGAACAAAGAGGAAGAGAACAGAATCTAGGGTGGTTCGAGTCATGGTTCAATAAATCTCCCTGGTTTACTACTTGGTTTCGGCCATAACAGGACCCCTTATAATCTTGCTTCTATTGGTCACCTTTGGCTCCTACATTCAAAATCGCTTAGTTAAATTTGTTAAAGATCATGTTAACAACTGCTTATGCTTAGACAATAATATCACGCTGTACACCAAGTTGATAGCTTGTGATTCCAAGATTGGAATCAGCCACAAATAAAAGAGGAGAATGTAGGAATTCAATTAATCTTAAAAATTAACTGCCCAGGACACATCCCAGGAGGAACACATTCCTTAGTCCGAGGACACTAGCTGTATTACCCTGCTGGATTAACATTCAGAGGAAGAAGGGAGAGCTGATTCCTCAGACCACAGGGAAGGGAACACACCTGTGGGTAGAGAAGGCCAGAGTATGTAGACACATTCTACAAGACAGACCAACCCTTGAAACTTACAGACAAGGGAGGTGCTTGCCACCTCATTTCCCAAAGACCAATCAGTTTAAAAGACACTGTTCTGCCAATCATACTGTGCTTAGTCACTGTCCACACCTTAAACTATATAAAAACTGCTCTTAGCTTTAGCTTGGAGTTCCTCTTGCCTGTGTGCAAGGGAACCCCAGTGCACTGGTTATTATCATTATATTATCATTAAACCTCATGTTTTTGCAAAAAAAAAAAAGTGCCATGTCTGTGGTGTGTGTGTATGTGTGTGTGGTGAGGGGAAGGAGGGATGGAGGGACAGAGAATATCTGTGTGTGTGCGTGCGTGTGCGTGTGCGTGTGCGTGTACGTGTGCGTGTGTGTGTGAGAGAGAGAGAGAGAGAGAGAGAGAGAGAGACAGACAGACAGACAGACAGACAGAGACAGAGACAGAGACAGAGACAGAAATATCAGAACAGGACTCTAGTTGTTTTCTTCACCTTATTTTGTTGAAATAGGATCCCTCACTGAATCTGAATCTCACCATTTCACTGAATCTCACCATTTCAGTCAGGCTTGCCTTATAGTCTCAAAAATGGGGTTACAGTCATGTGGAAGTCATGACTACCTTTTTATGTGGGTGCTAGTAATTCAAACTTAGGTATTCATGCTTGTTCAGTAGGTACTCTTAGCCACTTAGCCACCTTCCAAATTCCCAAATTTGGTAGATATATACTAGTTTACTGTATATGCATGTACACACACACAGAACAAACAGGAACAAGCAGACCAGGTTATCAGTTATGGTTATATTAATTACTTATCTCTATGATGTTGGTGATATCACTTATATTTTTCAGCTGATACTAACTTCATTTACAAAATAATCATTATGTACATGATTAACTCTACAGTTTATTTGACAATAAAGAAATTATTATTATGTCTAAGTGCAGATGTTTAAGTTAGAGGGTAATTTTGAGAAGTCAGTTTTTTTCTACTATCTAGTTGTTTCTGCCATACTACTAACTGGCTCTATAGCTTCTGGACTATTCTCCTGTCCCTCTCCCCTCTAGCTGTAGGAGTTGCAGGATTACAGATGTACATGTCATCTGGCTTTTTTACATGGCATCCAGTAATCAAATATAGGTCTTCAGGCTTGTGTAGGAAGTCTTTGTACCCGCTGAAGCATCTTGTCAGCCCCCCAATTCAATAATTTGATATTTCTTTATCTTTTTCTCACTCTTTTTAAATTTTTTATCTTAAGTATAGATTACTTTTATATTTGTGCGTGTGTGCATGTGTGAGCCTGTGTGTGTGCTCATGCAGGCAATACCTGCAAAGGTCAGAAGAAGGTATTGGATCCTCTAGAACCAAAGTTACAGATAGCAGAGAAGCATCGTATGGATGCTAAGAACCTAACCCAGGTATATTCTATAAAAGTAGCCAGAAGCTACAGATCCATTTCTTTAGCTCCACTCTTTCTCTCTTTTTAAAAAATTACATTTGCTTATTTATTATATGGATGTGTGATGTGCATGTGTGTGTCATGCCACAGACCATGTGTGAAGGCCAGAGGACAGTTGGCAAGATATGGCCATAATTATATATTGCTAAGAATACCTGGTTGGTTTTGCACTTACCTTATGCCACAACTGGAATATTTAACATTTAGATCCATTTTAGTAAATGTTAAGCATTTAGCTCAAAGAATGCAGCCTTTCTTTCCCTACTAATTTCAAATTTCTTCTCTGATTCTATCTTAATAAAACAATTCCGGATGAGAAGGCTTTTATTCTAATGAGTTACAGTCATCGGATAAATTTTAGTGAAAAGAAAAACAAGAAGTTTTAAACACATACCCCCCAAAATTTCTATAACCGTTTCCTCATTATTTATGGTGAGCACACACAGAGATAGACACACACACACACAAACCAAAACAAAAAAAAACTTAACAACCCAAAGAAAGACTATACATGTATTTTAAAAATCTGCTCGCTAAGATCAGGGACTAGACAAGGCTGTCCACTCTCACCCTATCTATTCAATATAGTACTGGAAGTCCTAGCTAGAGCGATTAGACAACAAAAGGAAGTCAAAGGGATACAAATAGGAAAGGAAGAAGTCAAAATTTCTCTATTTGCAGATGATATGATAGTATACTTAAGTGACTGTAAAATTTCCATCAGAGAACTCCTAAACCTGATAAACAACTTCAGTAAAGTGGCTGGATATAAAATCAACTCAAACAAATCAGTAGCCTTCCTATACTCAAATGATAAACAGGCTGAGAAAGAAATTAGGGAAATGACACCCTTCACAATAGTCACAAACAATATAAAATATCTTGGAGTTAACCTAACCAAGCAAGTGAAAGATCTGTATGACAAGAACTTCAAGTCTCTGAAGAGAGAAATAGAAGAAGACCTCAGAAGATGGAAAGATCTCCCATGCTCCTGGATTGGCAGGATTAATTTAGTAAAAATGGCCATCTTGCCAAAAGCAATCTATAGATTCAATTCAAATTCCAAATCAATTCTTCATAGAGATATAAAGAGCAATTTGTAAATTTATTTGGAACAACAAAAAACCCAGGATAGCGAGAACTATTCTCAACAACAAAAGAACTTCTGGGGGAATCACCATCCCTGACCTCAAACTGTACTACAAGGCAATAGTAATAAAAACTGCATGGTATTGGTACAGATACAGGCAGGAAGATCAATGGAATAGAATTGAAGACCCAGAAATGAACCCACATATCTATGGTCACTTGATCTTTGACATCCAGTGGAAAAAGGACAGCATTTTCAGCAAATGCTGCTGGTTCAACTGGAGGTAAACATGTAGAAAAATGCAAATCAATCCATTCATATCCCCTTGTACAAAGCTGAAATCCAAGTGGATAAAAGACCTTCACTTAAAACCAGATACAGTGAAACTAACAGAAGAGAAGGTAAGGAAAACCCTCGAATACCTAGGCACAGGGGAAAAGTTTCTGAACAGAACACCAACGGCTTATGCTCTAAAAATCAAGAATTGACAAATGGGACCTCATAAAATTGCAAAGCTTCTGTAAGGCAAAGGACATTGTCAATAAGACAAAACAGCAACCAACAGATTGGGAAAAGATCTTAACCAATCCCACATCCGATAGAGGGCTAATATCCAAGATATACAAAGAACTCAAGAGATTATACTTCAGAAAACCATACAACCTTATTAAAAAATGGGGAACAGAGCTAAACAAAGAATTCTCAACAGAGGAAACTCGAATGGCTGAGAAGCACCTTAAGAAATGTTCAACATCCTTAGTCATCAGGGAAATGCAAATCAAAACAACCTTGAGATACCATCTCACACCAGTCAGAATGGCTAAGATCAAAAACTCAGGTGATAGTAGATGCTGGCGAGGATTCGGAGAAAGAGGAACACTCCTCCATTGATGGTGGGATTGCAAGCTGGTACAACCATTCTGGAAATCAGTCTGGCGGTTCCTCAGAAAACTGAACATAGCATTACCTGAGGACCCAGCTATACCACTCCTGGGCATATACCCAGAAGACGCTCCAACATATAATAAAGACATATGCTCCACTATGTTCATAGCAACCTTATTTATAATAGCCAGAAGCTGGAAAGAACCAAGATGTCCATCAACAGAAGAATGGATACAAAAATGTGGTACATCTATACAATGGAGTATTACTCAGCTATTAAAAATAATGAATTCGAGAAATTTATAGTCAAATGGATGGATCTAGAAATTACCATCCTGAGTGAGTTAACCCAATCACAAAAGAACACACATGGTATTTACTCACTGTTAAGCGGATGTTAGCCCAAAAATTCAGAATAGCAAAGACTCAACTCACAGACCACGTGAAGCTCATGAAGAAGAAAGACCAAGAGGGGACACCTCAGTTCTACTTAGAACCAGTAACAAAAATACTCAAGGGAGCAATTATGGAAACAAAACATGGGACAGAAACTGAAGGAGGAGCCATCAGGAGACCATCCCACCTGGGCATCCATCCTATGTACTGTCACCTAAGCTAGACATTGATGTGGATGACTGGAAATGCATGCTGTCAAGAACATGATATAGCTGTCTCCTTAGAGATCTGCCAGAGACTGACACATTCAGAGTACGATGCTCACAGTTAACCACTAATATGATCAAGGGTTTCCCAATGGAGAACTTAGAAGACTGAAGGAGCAGGAAGGGTTTGTGACCCCAAGAGGAAAGCAACAACACCAAACAACCAGAGCCCCCCAGGGTCTAAACCACCAGCCTGGGAGCACATAGGGAGGGACCTACGACTCAAGCTGTATACATAGGGGAGGACGGCCTTGTTGGGCATAGGTGGGAGAGGAGATTCTTGGTCCCATGAAAAATGAACACAGAATAGGGGGGAATGCGAAGGTGAGGAGGGGGTAGTGGGGGTGGGGGAGTAGGTGCGGGCATAGCCTCATAGAAGGGATATAAGAAGGGGGGATGGGATAAGGGGTTCCTGGGAGGTGGGGGAAATGGGATAAGAGGATAAAACTTGAAATGTAAATATTATAACCAACTACATAAAAGGGGAAAAAAGTTGTTAGAACCAACATCTTTAAAAAAAAATGTCAGCCCTCTAGGAAAAAAAAATTTTTTTTCTTGATACTAAAACTTGTCCAGAGAATTGTATATTGCAGAATACACAGCCTTGGTGTATCTACTCATCAAGCAAAACGAGCAGACCTATTCAAACCTCCGGTGTCCGGGAATTCCATCTGGATGCAGTGAAGACACAGCGTCAGAAGCTTATCAATTTACTCTTCCCCTCCACCCCTCTTCTAATATCTCAAAGCCCGTAATCAGCTTGAAGAAGTTAAAGAAGAGTCAGTGCTCCTATTCCCTGGGATTGGGGACTAAGGTGGTTAATATTAGGCTGTCTCTCTGGGAAAAAGCAGTGGTTTTGTTGGAACAGGGAGGATTAGCTAGGATTTATGCCATAGCCATAACCTATTGGTAGAAATCTGTATAATTTAGTATCAAGATGAAGTTATAATTTCTTAAATGGTACAAAATTCACTTGGATTTCAAATTTAAGGTTTTCATTGGTATGAGCTTCTTATTGATATGAAAGTGAAATGAATATTGATACTCTCATGGGCATTGTGCCAGTATAACACATTTAGAAATACAAGGCTTAGACCCAGTCCTTCTTTAACTTTTTTAACTGATTTGGGATGATTAGCCTGTGAGTTAAGGGACCATAGCAAATTCATGATAATAGGTATAGATGAGATTGAAGATTCCCAACTTAAAGGGCCAATAAATATCTTCAACAAAATTATAGAAGAAAACTTCCCTAATCTAAAGATCGAGATGTCCATAAACATACAAGAAGCCTATAGACTGCCAAATAGACTAGACCAGAAAAGAAATACCTCCCATCACATAATAATCAAAACACCAAGTGCACAAAACAAATAAAGAATATTAAGTGCAGTAAGGGAAAAAGGCCAAGTAAGATATAAAGGCAGACCTATCAGAATTACACCAGACTTCGCAACAGATACTATAAAAGGTAGAAGATGCTGGACAGATGTCATACAGACCCTAAGAGAACACAAATGCCAGCCCAGGCTACTATACCCAGCAAAACTCTCAATTACCATAGGGAGAAACCAAGATATTCCACGACAAAACTAAATTTACACAGTATCTTTCTACAAACCCAGCATTAGAAAAGATAATAGTGGGTAAGATCCCATACAAGGAGGGTAATTATACCCTAGAAAGAGCAAGAAAGTAATCCTCTTCCAACAAATCCAAAAGAAGATAATTCCACCTCTAATAACAAAAATAACAGGAAGCTGAAAAAGACCACTCTGTCCCACGTTTGGGGGCCAAAATGTTGAGACCCATGCTCTGGCTGGCTTGGTGGCTAAAACGTCCCGGCCTGTGTTGCTGCTCCTCTGGTCCACGGGTCAGGGTTTAGCAAGAGAGAGAGTAGGGGGAAGACGCGAAGAATAATGACAAACCAGAGGGTCCGTAGTCAAGTCTGGTTACTCCTTTATTCCCCTCTTTGACTCCTCTTGACTCTCTACTAACGCATATTAACTCTTGTTCACTCCTCTTAACTGTATTGACTGTATGTATGTGTATATATATATCTATATATCTATATCTATATCTATATATATATATATATTCTTACAAGGAAATCCTGGGTATTTATAAGCACACGCAGGAGAACACAGGTGAAAACATTTTACCACGTGCACTATGCAGCTGGGGTCACTAAAAAGCAAAACAAGCTATGTGGGATAAACAAGATATTTGTTAGAGTGTGCTCAGCTGTTGTAGGCTGCTGAAAAACCAAGTCTCTATCAGGGTAAATGGTTCCAGATGGCTCCAAAGATGATAACTGCTTTCTAGCCGCTTTCTGCTTAAAGTCGGCTCCCTACAGGAAGCAACAATCATTATTCTTTAATATCTCTTAACATCAATGGACTCAATTTCCCAGTTAAAAAAAATAGGCTAATGGACTGGATACATAAACAGGACCCAGCATTTTACTGCAGACAGGAAACCCACCTCAGTGACAAAGACAGACTCTACCTTAGAGTAAAAGGCTGGAAAACAATATTTCAAGCAAATGGTCTTAAGAAACAAGCTGGAGTAGCCACTCTAGAATCTTTAGCCCAAGAACACAAAGGGAGGAATTCATGGCTCCACCTATATAGGCAGTTGAGGGTGGCCTTCCCGGGCATCAGTGGAAGTGGAGGGCCTTGGTGCCTGAAAGTTTGGATTTCCTAGTGTTGGGTAATTTGAGAGCAGGGAGGCAGTAATGGGAAGATGGTGGGAACACACCCTCATAGTAATAGGAGGAGGAGGGATGGGGTAAGGGGTTTTGGGGGAAAATGGGAGAGGAGATAACACTGAAAGGTAAATAAATAAAATAAAATATTCAAATTAAAAAAAAAAACATAATGGGTCTGGCAATTGTAGTTGAGCAGTCAAGACCTTTTGTCAACAATTTATAACAGGGGTTCGTATAATCCTCAAGGACAAGGTATTGTGGATGAGGCCCATGAAACTTTAAAAAGACTGGTGAGACATACTGTTGCTGAGACAAAAAATGATGCCGACCTGTGAGCTTGCTGAGTGCCCTGACAAGGGTGACTTGGGAGCTGTACTGGATATATGTTCCTGACCCACTTTTGCTTGACTATATCCCAGATGGGACAAGGTGCCTTGCCTCAAGTTTTTAAACCTTATGGGATAGAGAATCGAAGAGAGAAACTATGTCTCTTGTATTCTTCTTAAAGATGCCCAGCTATTAGGGCTCAATCATGTACTGGTCTAGAAATCAATCCAACATGGAAAATAACAGTCTACTTTTGGAAGACTGGATCTGGACTTTGTGAGGAACATATTTGGAAGCTAGCTGTAGCTATGATGTTAGGATAGCAAGAGATAATGTTGGGACAGGATCTAGAACTCAAACAAGGGTAGGTGCATGTTTTAAGGCTCTTTTAATTGTCAAGCTAAAATTGGTTTTGTCTCTCCTACAGCATTTATTTTAAGTTGCATTGTCTGTATTATCTGAAGGAAGTTCAAGGTTCAAGAGTTAGGAGCCATCCCAAGTGTCATGACAAATATCATTGGAATAGTGTTACTTTTGAAATTCACAATGATTGTCATTATAATTAGAAAAAAGTTTAAAGACACCTGTAGGATATTTGGCATAATCCTGACACCTCTCTGGGTGTGTTAACTTTGCATAATGAAATTATGAATTTAAAAAATGCTGCTCTGTTGACCTTTGATGCTGCAGATAATCCCGATAAAATTATCCATGGCCTGAGCTCAGTATTTCCATTTTGGACAAACTTCAGAAATGGCATATATAGCTTGATCAGGCTAGCCCTTCTTGTTTTGGGAATACTTTTATTTCTGCCCATCGTGTTAAAGCTTATCTTTAACAACATCAACATGTTGGCAGGCAAAGTACATGGCTTAAACCTGAAAATGGACCCCCAGACAAAGTTATTAAATTAACAGGCTGGCAAGGCAAGGATGGGTAAGATTCTGTACAGAGCCTTACCAACCTAAGACAGAAGTGCATTGCCTTTGATAATGCATATTCCATGACGAGTAAGGAAAGCATTCTTATCAGAATGATCTCAGACAGGCTCAGTCTTGTAAATGAAATAAAAAAGGGGGAGAGGTGGAGAGCCTTTGGGACTGCTTGGCAAGAAACTGACATGGGCCAAGGATAAGGAAAGGGGCTGCGTGACAGGAATATGACATTGGCCAAGGACAAGGAAGTAGGCTTCAAGCAGGAATCTGACATTAAACTAGAACAAAGAAGTAATTTCAGGTAGGAGTCTAAATATTAGGCTAGAACAAAGAAGTAGGCTTCAGACATGAAAATGACCTTGGTCTAGGATAGGGAAGTAGGCTCAGATATTTTGGTCATTCTGATAAGCCTTTAGAAACATTGATCACGAGAGCATTCACATAACTGGGTTTAATGCCTTGCTTTTTCTTTGACTATTTGTGTTTATTGTATTGCTTGTTCCTCGACTTTTTGCATCTATTGTATTGCTAGACCCTCAACCTAGAATTGATGTTATAATCAACATGGTATAAAAACATAAAGGAAGAGGAGGCATAGGATAGGGGGCTCTAGGGAGGGGAAATGGGCAAAGGGGATGACATCTGTACTGTAAATAAATAAAATATCCAATTTAAAAAAGGTTAAAGAAAAAAAGAAAGGAAAAAAAGAACATACCTAGAGCAGACTGTACCAGGAAAAGGAAGAGAAAAACATATTTGTGGGACCTAGGAGGCAGTACATCAGTAACAGTCTTATAAGGATTTTGGATTGGGAAAAAAAAAAAAAAAAGAAAGAGTAAGTTTTGGCTCTTAACAAAGAAGAATAAAAAAGGGTTTGGAGTAAAAAAAAAAAGAAAATATGATCTGATCTAAAGCAGACATGTTTAGAACAGGCCATAGGGGACAAACACAGAAACAGAGAGATGACTAAAAAGTCTCATGACATAGGTGATAAATGATGGCAATGAATTCAGGTGCAGAGAAGTAGTCAGACTTAGGATATGCCTTGAAAATATATAGAGTTTCCTCAAACAATGGAAATGGGGACAGAAGGAATAAGAGAGTAAAATCGTGGGCCTAAGAAAATATTTAATAATAGCCATGAATTGCAAGACTAAATGCAGACAGGTAAGTATAGCCTTTGAGGGTAGGGAAGGTCTGAGATGTCTTAGAAATGAAGAGAGGAGTAGGTATTTAAGGAGAAAGAAGAGGTCACCTATGTCAAATGCTGCAGAAAGGTAAAAACAAATGAGAACTCAGATTAGCAATTTAGGTCAACTAGGACCATGACTTTTTTCCAGGAATGTGGCTACACAGGAAAAAGGTGGGGCTAATGCTGAGGGTCAGTGGTAGAGTAATTGCTCAACAAGAAGAATAAAGAAGGGTGAAGGAAGAAAAGGAAAATAAATAAGAGAGGAAAAACAATGGGGGGGGCGGTAAGGAGACAACAGCAATGGCAGAAGTAGCCACCAAGAGATAAAAAACAAAAAAACAAAAAAACAAACAAACAAAAAAAAACTAATATATGGTAGGAAAATTGAGAGTCAAAGAAAGCTAAAGAACACAATATATTTTAGTTACTGCCATCACAGAAAAGACAAAATTATGTATACAGTTAACTGCCATCTAAAAAAAGAACACGACAGAATGTCAACTGTCAGAAATAATTAATCTGAAATTACAATACAGACAAATCAAGAGGAAGATGTTACTCACTGTTCCTTAAGGATCATTCAGTGATTTTGAAGCTACAGTATATTATGCTCAATTATATCAAAGAAAATCTGCTAAAAAATAACAAAAGTTTTAGAAGAGAACAAAAAACACTAAAACAAAAGAAAAGCTCACTAAAGAATTAGCTGGACATTACAGAAATAACAAAATGCAAATATAAAATTAAAAACCAAAACAAAACAAAAACCCAAAACAAACAAACAAACAAAAAAAACCTCCCCCAAAACAAAAAAACTCTTTTAATAGACATAGTAGTATACTGAAAAAGTAAAAAGGACCTTATGTTAAGTGTAAACACCATATTGAATGAAATGAAATAAAGCTATGTTTGTATAAAGATGCAGGAGAACACTCTTTTATCAAATCCAAAACTTGAGGAAGGCTAAATGTGCTTCAGGATGAGCTCAAATGAGGATATAAAGAACCCTGGAGCTTTAGAAAAGATGAAGATTATCCAATGTGAGCAAAAATTAAGAGATGATTTCCCTCAATACACTAAAACTGCATATGGCTGTTACAAGCTCTAACAATGAATCATCAGCAGCCTCAGGTGTGATCCTCCTTTCTTATCCTCTTGGCACCCTGGTGAAGTACCTGCTTCAGTTTCAGAAAGAAGTTTTCAGTAGTGCTCCGTTTGCTGAAGGGCCAGAATAACCTTTCATTAGGTGAGCACACACGAACTTTTGTCTCTAAAAGAAATCGAACAGGTTCCTGTACTTCAGTTATCACCAAATCCACAGCTGTTGTCATGAATAGCACTTTGTCTAGAGAGAAACAAGACAGAGAAAAAAGATGAAAATATATTTGTTCATATAATCAGTTAAGTAATTGCTCTTAATGTAAGTATTCAAGATATCTTAAGGTCAACCATAAAAGTTCTGTCAGTAAACCAGACAAGTAACTGAAATCATTTTCCACTGAGAATTCTGAGTCTAGATAGGATCCCTGAGGTAGGAGTAGAAGCAGCAGTATAGCAGTAGAAATGTATTGTCAGGTTGTCTGCAAAAGTGTTCTAAGTCTCTTAGTCACTTTTACAAATACTGTAAATTCTCAAGTTCTAAATGTGGTTAATAATAACTTTTGACCTAGAACTCACAGAGATCTGCCTGCCTCAGCCTCCAGAGTGCTCTACCATACCCAGGAGGGCATCCCATTCTTTAGAGCTATCTGTTTATATCCTTTATCCATTTATATTTAACATAACAGCCGAAGAGAAACAGCATTCAGTAAAACAGTTAGCTGCACATAGCATCATATTTTCAAGATAGAATACATACTATCCATAAAGGCCAATCAGGAGGCAAAAACTGTTTTGGGTTTTGTTTTTTCCCTCCATCCCTCCATTCATTCATTCATTCATTTATTTATTTATTTATTTATTTATTTAACAAAATCTACCTGCCTTTGCCTCCTGAGTGCTGTGACTAAAGGTTTGTAGCACCATGCTTGGATGAGAAAAGTTGTTTATGTGGTATTCAGTAGGCAACTTAGAAAAACATTCCTACAGAAACTATCTTTGACGCAACTTATGAAACAGCTATGATTCTCTTTGTGGGAATGAACTATGACAGACTGACTTTTCTCTCCTATATAATTCTTTCAAATTTTTAACCATGTATGCAGGGATTATCTCTACAAAACTAAATTTTAGAAGTCTACTTATAAGAAATAAGAGAGGCCAGCAATGATGGCTCAGGAGGAAAAGGTGCCTGCCACCTAGTCTGATGACTGGAATACAATTCCTAGAATGATACTGGAAGAAGAGGACCAACTCTCACTGACCTCCACATGCACCCTGGCTAACACTACCCTTCCCAATACACACAGACACAGACACACAGACACACATATACACACACACACACACACACACACACACACACACACACACACTGAAAAAAGGGAAGGGAAAAAGCAAGAGAGAAGAAGAAAAGGAAACTAAATAATCAAAAATTTTATTGTTTTTAAGTTAAATTTAGTAAGAAATTCACAAATTATTTAAATTAATTGTTTCACCAAGATTTCCTAACTTAAAAAAAATGTGTACGCCAAAAATGTCTATGACCAGGCCAGGTATGGTAGTGAGCACTATTATATTATTATAGTAACTTTTATTTATAATATTATATTATTATAATAACTTTTGACCTAGAACTCACAGAGATCTGCCTGCCTCAGCCTCCAGAGTGCTCTACCATACCCAGGAGGGCATCCCATTGAAAGATAAGACAAGAAGAGCTCATCGAATCTAGGTAAGTCTGGTCTACCAGTAAGTAAGTGAGTGAGTGAGTGAGTGAGTAAATGAGTGAGTGAGTGAGTGAGTAAGTAAGTAAGTAAGTAAGCGAATTTGAGGTAAGTAAGTTCCAGGACAGCAAGGGCTACACATAGAACATGTCTTAAAACCCCAAATCCCAAACTAAAAGGTATCAGTATGATCTCAGGGCTCTAGTCGCATTTCAGTGGTTAAAAGGACTTGCTGTTCTTTTGGAAGACCCAAGTTTAATTCCCAGCACCCACACTGCAGCATAATTATCTGTAACTGCAGTTTCAAGAGATTTGACACTCTCTTCTGACCTCTGTTGGCACCAGGCATAAAGGTGTTGTACAGACATACATTTAGCCAAAACATTCACACATAATAAAATAAAAATGAATAAGTCCTAAAAAAAACTACCTTTAGGGGTTTCTTCATTCACAACTTGAAAATGTGGGGATTTTGGATTCCAGCTTCCAGTAATAACATATGACTTTCCATCTGAACTTTTGCCCATAGACTCCTAAAGAAAAGAATAAACATGAACCTTAACACCAAAGTCAGCTAACCCTCATCTTGAGGCTTTTAAAAACTAAAAGTTCAAAATACATAACTTTAATAAGGATTGTACTGAGTTTAATATGTATGTATGTATGTATGTATGTATGTATGTGTAACAGAAGTCTCCAAAATATATACTGAAAGCATACAGGAATCTACAGTCCAGCAAAGACTTTACATTTCAAGTTACCCACAACAACTGCTGTGGTCTTTTCCACATTCCACACTGTTGAAGAGTTCTATGCTAGGAAAGAAGGGGATGACAGTGTCTCAAAATCAATGAAGACAGAGTGATTAAAAACTGATTTGACATGTATCAGAAAAACCAGCGGCTGCAACCAAGTTTTACTAATTGCAGACCATCTGAAAATGACTTAAATAGACTGGGTCCATGTGAAAAGTCCAAATGACCATGTTATATCCCAAATTAACCAACTGCTTCCTGTAATAGCTTCAACTTTGAAGGTGTTTATGAAGCACCAGTGTACTGACATTAATGGTATCTCTTCTGATTCAAGGGACAAATTATGCTACAAAAGCATAAATCTAGACTATTGCATTTGCCTCTGCAACCATCAACTTAAAAGCTTCCTCAGGATGCCAGCACACTCATTCCAGAGGAGAGAATACAGTGAGTTGTTTGCCTTCCTTCCAAGTTCATCACTGCAGATACAGTAATTACTCACACTTGAAATTGCTTGGCCTTCTCTGGGATGAAACAGCAAACCATTAATGAAATCTGAATGGCCCTCTAAAACCTTATATTCATTTTTATCTTGATGATCTGAAATAAATAAACCTAATTTTCATATTAGCAACTGAAGTACAAAATTTGATTAGTGGAGGACATGATTCAAGGCTAGTTTCTGGACTCCTATGCTATTAATAATGACTCTAAGATGAAATAATTTATATTGTTTAATATTCAATTCTTTCCATGTCTTTTCTTCCGGACATGTCAACAGCCAAATAAACACAGCTACTATAGTCAATTAGATTTATTGATTCTCTAGTATCAAAGGTATCATATACTACTACATGCAACATCCATAGTGTAGACAGCTTTTCGTGTGGCATCTTGCTTCGTATTTTATGTTGAAACTCAAAAGACAACAAAATAGCTTTCTACTAAACAGTGTTGTGAAACAGAGAAGGCACTGATGTATGCTGCCTTGAGTAAAGCTGCTCAAGTGTTAGAGGTTTGTCTAAAGGCAGAGAGAGGAGCATGTGAATGATTATAGTTAAGATTAACACATCAATTATTTGCATAACTGGTCCTAAAGTTATGTATAAGATAAATGTATATAAATCATTGGTGAAATTTATAATTTTTAGTTTTGGAAATAATGGTTTTCATATACTAGCAATAATATCTCCTACTACTTGCATTATATTTTTATTTCCTTTTTGTAAATTTGATTTTTTTTTTAAATAAGGTCTTACTGTGTGATTGCCTCTACCTCCCAAGAGATATTATAGACATATGCTACAATTACTCCTACTTGGGTTTTGTTGTTGTTTTGCTTTTTCGTTTCTCTGTATAGTCCTGGCTGTCCTAGAACTCACTCTGTATAGACCAGGCTGACCTTGAACTCAGACATCTGCCTGTCTCTGCTTCCCAAGTGCTTGGATTAAATGCATGTGCCACTGTGCCTGGGTCCTACTTGTAAATTTAAATAACATAGCAGTTTGATTCTTACATCAATCCTACCTAGTAAGTAAACATAAAATATTATTCCCACTACACAGGTCAAGACACCAAGGCTGACCTACACATTCAAGGTCAGACTTGTAAATCCCATGTCAGGAATAAGAAAATTCCCTTATCTTTGTGGATTGCTTTGTAGCTTACACGAACACTTTTATATGTGTTTATATATGTGACATATTTTGAGTCTAATGTGATAAAGTAAATCAATATGCTAAAAAAATAGAAATAGTTTACAGACTTCTAATAAAAACCAACCACAACCAAAAGAACCCACAACAACAAAAAAAATCTCACCAAATCCAACAAGTGCATATCACTATTTCGGACATCTTTTCCTGGGCTAAGGAGAAGACCAAAGCACCTGTTAAAAATAAAAAAGAACTGACATAAACTTGTAGTAAAACTAACAACATAACTTAAAACCAATAATGTCATAATAATCATCATCTTTACCTGAGCTAAGCAAATTTTGTCTTTTTATTATCACATACTAGAGATCAACAGTATTAACTAAGGATTTATGAGAGTGATTTCAAGAATAAGAAACACTACAACAAGCACAAAAAAATTACCAAGAGGTCAATATATTTTGAAAGTAAAATTGTAATACGGTCTATGACTACTCTATTAGACAGATAAAAAAACAAAGCTCATATTTAAGCTAAATGTAAAGAAAAAAGTTTACCTTTCAATGGCAAGCTCTTTGTTAGCTGTTTGCTGCACACAGATGACAATCTTCTTATCAATTCCTTGGCGAAGTTTAAAGCATTGCCTGTCCTTGTCTTTGGGAACAGCACTGTAAGAAGGCCAACATATTTCATCAATGTTGCTAACAATTATCTTGTCAGACACAATGATAACAAAGACCTTAAATTTCTGATTCTTTCCTTTGGTTTATAAGTAAAAGCAAAAAAGAAAATAGAACTGATTGTGAATAACAAGATAAAAAAAAATGTGACCAATTTCTTATGGCCGAGCCATGACAAGTTACTATTCTTAGGTAGTGCTGACCTTATGCTATTAATACTAAGGTGGTTGTTATTAAAACAAGAAAAGGAGCTAATAAATACCATATTTATTAATCTTAATAAAGATTAAAAAGCCACTTTACAAAAATAATCACCAAATGTCCCATATACTCTCTATCTCTAGGGGTACTTTTCTCAAAGGTGACAGTGTTAGAGGTGACCATCCATTATGTACCAAGTCTTATCACTTTAAAACACTAACTTAATGGCAACAGAGCTATTGGTAGATAAAATAACGAGTAGATGAAAATTGTTACGTATTTATCATTTAGATACTATCTTGAAGTGCGTATGCATTTGTGTGATTTGCCAATCTAATGTTCTGTAGCATTTTCATTACATAGCAAAAAAATCCACAAAGGATAAACATGTTCAAAGACAAATTTTACGCTCCAAACTGTTAAATATTTCTGGCAGACAATATCATTTTCAGCTGTCCTTACGTATCTCATTTAAAATACACACATACATATGTATATGTATATGTATATGTATATGTATATGTATATGTATATGTATATGTATATAGTGTTCTGCCTGTATGTATGCCTGCATGTCAGAAGAGGGCACCAGATGTCATTATAGATGATTGTGAGACACCAGATGGTTGCTGTAAATTGAACTTAGGACTTTGGAACAGCAGAGGTCTTAAGCTTCTGTGGCATTTCTCAAGCTAATACCTTAGTCTCTTATGGTCTAAGGATTGTTAAGGAAAAGTAAACTCTCAGCAGTTTGAAACAATGATGAGCTGAGTAAGATACAACTCAGAAGTACAGTGCTTGCCTAGTATGCCTTGGGTTCAATCTTCAGTGCCACATAACAATACAACTCAGTAAAAGTCACCTAACGCAGAACTGTTTGGTCTGCATTAATAAGAAACAAAATGTAAAGTGTAATCAGTGGGAGTTCACTCTATTGAACCCTGGAGGCCAATTTGTATTTCTTGTCCTATAACTATGTTACCTTTACATTTAATCCTCACCGTATACCTTAAAGAGACATGATGAAGACTTAACCTTGTGAAGCTGAGGCACAATTTTAACTGGTTGAATTGCTTGTAAGGTTAAATGAGACCAAACCAATCAAGCAAGCAGGCAGGTAAACAGCCAGGCAACCAACCAGAACCAATCATCTTGAAAGTTTCTTGGGCGTAAATTTTTACAAGTTGCTTGGTAATTATAACAATATAAAACTGATTTCTTTTTTCTAGTAATAAAACTGGCCACCAGATGGCATTGCAATTCCAAAGAGATACCAGTTTTAGACAAAACTAGTCAGCTACTATTCTTTTTATTGGAAAGTGATTTTTAGAGATCACAGATTTTCTCACAATTTGATTTTACCTACTATTAATATGATGACTCATTTTATGATATGAGCTATATGGGAGAAAATCCGGTCATCTTGCTAAATAGTTCAATTTTAGACACAAAGGATTTGCGTGTAGCCACTGAATTTTACATATAAGGAAATTATAGACTGGAGAGGTAAAAGGACTTCAAAATTGCCACACTGTTAGAAGTAGCAGCAATTTAACAAAAGTCTTAATTTTTATTTTAGGGTCCTTCCTATTATTCAAAGAAATATTTTACTTAAAAAACCAAACCAGCTAGGCATGGCAACTCAGATCTATCTCGGCCCCTGGGAGGCTAAGACTGAAGGGCAACTATGAATTTGAGGCAGACCTGAGCGTGGTATTATTATTAATAATAATAATATTATTATTATTGGTCCCCATAGGTTTTTCAAGACAGGCCTGATTAGGCCTGAATGGCTTAGAAGTCACACTGTAGATCAGGCTGTTAGGCTGGCCTCAAACTCACAAACTCACAGAATTGCTTGCTTCTATCTCCCAAGTGCTAGCTTATATTCTGAGTTCTAAGCCACCCTGGGCTACACAATGATTTCCATTTTCAAAGGATAATTGAATGAATTAGTAAAATGAAATAATGAGATGAACACCAAACTTAGTAATTTTTAACTGTATATAGAAGGCTCGGTTTGGGACAAAGACCATTATTTTTCCTTCTTTTGTGTTTAGATAAACTTTAATGGTAAAATTGGATGTCAAAAACTGTAAGATCTTTAAATAAAAACCAGACAACCAAATTAACAACACCAACAACAACAACAACAACACCAACAACAACAGACAAATTGTGCTGGAGAGTCTCACGTCAACCTGACATGAGCTGAAGTTGTATGAAGAAACCTCAATAAGAAAATGGCTCCATAAAATCTGCTCTAAGCAAGCCTGTAGGACATTTTCCTTAGAGATTTATGGGAAAGGGTAAAGCCCATTGTGGGCAGTGTCTTCCTTGGGCTGGTAAGAAAGCAGGCTGAGTAAGCATGAGGAGCAAGCTAGTAAGCAGCACCCCTCCATGGCCTCTGCATCAGCTCCTGCCTCCAGGTACCTGCCCTGTTTGAGTTCCTGTCCCGACTTCCTCCACTGATAAATTGTGATATGGAAGGGTAAGCTGAAAAACCCTTTCTTCCCCAAGTTGCTCTGGTCACCACAGCAATAGTAACCCCAACTAAGATACAAATACAGCGATAGTTGTAGTCTACTTAATTTTGGCCATCTTGGGCCATGATTTTTATCAGCTGTCAGTCAACCACTCTGACTTAAAATAATATAGTAAAAGATACTCATAAGATGAACTTTTTAAATGCTTTAAACATTAACACAAAAAGCCAGGCAGTGGTGGTACATGCCCTCAATCCCAGCATATGGGAGGAAGAGGCAGGTAGATTTCTGTGACTTTGAGGCCAGACTGGGCTACAAGAAAAACTCTGTCTCTAAAAACCAAAAAAATTAAAGTAAAAAGATTATAAATCTTTCTTTTCTCCCTTTATTACTGCCATCAACTTACTCCCTGTAGAAGTAATCATTTTAAGTATCACTGTATCTAGTTTGATCTAGTTTCTTCTGTACCACAAATAATAGTGTACTAAAATTCAGCAAAATAAGTAATTCAAGATGCTCTACCTAAAATAACCTTTACCATCATCTTCTTTTATTTCTAAAGACACAGAGAAGGTAAAGATGTCGCTGTCAGGAGTCTGTGGTGCAGTTGTGGCTGAGAGTGGGGTCTGCTTGGCAGAGCGGCGGAAGGCGGTGGCAAAACCGTAAAGTATCCGGCTTACCTATAAGCAGACATGTCAGGAAAGTGGCTGTTATCATAAGACAGAAAACACTCTCCCACCAGTGACTCGAAAAAGCATTTGCTGCTAGACTTCTTTTACATGAAACAAGCAAAATCAACTTTTAGGGATACAACTCAGAACAGCAGGTTTTTTTTTTTGTGTGTGTGTGGGGGGGGGGTCGGTCAAGGAAGGGATTATTCTTGAATGCTGGGCATGCTCTGTTTTTTGATCTGGGCAGTGGTAGAAACTCATGCAGACTGCCACTGAGGAGGTCAGCACTTTATGCAGAGTCCTTTTTGGGGTCAATGAGATGATGCAGCAGGTGAAGGCACTTTCCGAGCAAGCCTTGTGACTGGAGCTGGATCCCCAAAACTCCATAGGGTGGAAGGAGAGGACCAACGACAAGTTGTTTCACACCCCCACTCCCTGCATCATGTACACAAACAAGGAATCATAATATATAAAAATAAACAGAAAGTACTTTATTAAGGTTAAATGTTTATTTACTTGGGAGAAGGTAATCACTTGTCTTTCCCTTGCCGATTTTTTTCAGTTAATTACCTAATTTGTTAGGTTTCTAAAATAAAATCATCAAAGAGGGATTAAAAAAAAACAGAAATAGTTAATATTAGAAACCTAAAAAAAAACACTTCTTAAATGCTAGAATTTATATAAATATATGTTTAATAACTAGGCATGGCTCTAATAAGTTTAGGACCCATTCATAAAAAGTTGCAAACGTGTCACTGTTTGGATAAGGTTGTGAATCTATTCCAACCAACAGATCACACCTCCTACAGCACTGAATGTGCAAGTGCACGAGTGTGCTCTCTGGTGCATGTGAATGTACACAGGTATGTTCGGTGTATATGTAGGTCAGAATTTGCAGTTGGGTGTCTTTACCTACTTTCTATTGTTTTGAGGCAGAGTCTCTTACTGGACCTGAAACACTCTGTTGAGACTATAACGGGTGGCCAGCAGGCTCCAGGCTCCACCTATGTTGGGGTTATTGACATGGACTACCACTACTAGCTTTTTAGTGTGGGTACTGGGGATGGTCTTCAGGTCCTCATATTTACGCAGCAAGTATTTTACTCACTGAGCCATCTCCCTGTCCTGTGGCACTTGTAGCAAGAGAGAAAGTGGTGAAATCTCATTTGTATTTCTCTCTTTTGAAGCCTGCCTGGTCTATGAAATCAGTACCAAGACATCCAGAGGTACACAGGGAATCCTGTCTCAAAACAAAACAAAACAAAACAAAACAAAAACTTACAGCTTCTTGTATTTCACAGCGAAAGACATGTATCCTGAAGAGCTCTGCGTTGTAGTGACTTTCAGTGAATGCAAAACAGTCACTCTCAGGAGTCCCATCGTGCCCTCTGACACAGAAGAGAATTTTGTAGATAGGGTAGTTTGCTATTTCAGTGTTCGTTTGAGGATCTAAAAGTCTATCCAGACAAAAAGGAAAGAGGTTAATTATGAGCAACCTGTATTTATATTAGGACTTAATTTATTTTTATTATTATTTATTATATTATATAAATACCATATATTATTATTATATTTATACTAGGGAATCTGTTCAGAATATGATTATGTAAGTCACTTTTAGTGTACTAGTCATGTTGATGTTGAATTCTGATCCATAAGTCAAGTGTGGATGTTGAGGTTACTCATCACATAATTTCATGACACTAAATCTAGACAGTTATGTGTTTGGGACAGACATGTAGAAAGGTATTAATATCAGCATCAGAAAATCTGATTATTTTTGTTTGTTTTTGGGTTTTGTTTTTTTCTTTTTGAGACAGGGTTTCTCTATGCAGTCCTGGCTATCCTGGAACTCACGCTGTAGACCAGGCTGGCTTCTGCTTTCCAAGTGCTTGGATTAAAGGCATAAGCTGCCACTGCCCGGCAGCAAATATAATTCTTACAGCCTACTACTAAATAAAGACAAGATCAGTACATAAATTAAGACCTCCAAAATAGACTAAGACCTTTGCATATGATTATACTGTTAAAAAGAATGTGTTGTTTGTAAAACTAAAAACATAACAGTGCACAACAAAGCACAAAAATTGACCTTCAAAAACAACACATAAAACCCCAAAGAATGCTAGTCAATACAAATCAAAAGGACATCATTAAATAAAATCTATTCATGTGACAGCCACAATATTCTAGACTCTGTTCAGACCACTAAAGACAGAATTATGAAAGGTCAAGAAGACACTTTGTAAATGGCATACTGCAGGGCAAAGCTATCAAAGGGGAAAGGTCCTGGCAGCCCTGTTCAAAATGGAGGAACCCCAAGGAGCACTAACTCAGTTTAAAGACGCTTTCACAAAAGCTGTAAGAATGCAGGACAAGATAGACGTTTGCTCATTTTCTTAAAGAAGGAAAATATATTAGAACAAAGTATAATTTCAGTTTTTAGAATAAGCATTCACTTAAAAAGGTACATTAAAAGTAATTAGAATTAAAACTAGAATTTGAGATTCTGAAATTGAGACAAATTAAATGTTCAGATTAACTATGTAACTTCCTACTTTCCACATGTAGCGCTATGTTGCTATTATGAAAACCCAACATGTTTCTAAGGGTACTGAAAAGCACAGAAACCACTGATCAAAGTATAAACTGGATCAATTATTTCTACATACAACAAAAGCAGTAATAATAGAGAGGCTTTTGATCCAGTAAGTGTATTAGGACTCTACCTAAAGAAATAAAGATCCAGTGAATTACTCACTTATAAAGTACTCAATTGTCTATAGGATAATTGATACTATTATTGGTACTTTTCTCATTATAAAACTAAATGAACTATAATATACATCATGTAGAAGTCCACTGCCAGAAAAAATGTTGACTGACATAAACATATATCCATGTATATGTATATTCATAAACATATACACAGACACACATAAATATACACTGTATGACTTTAGCATGTACTGTTCTCCCAGATTCATGCACTGAAAGTAGTTGCTGTTACTTTAGGAGGTGGTAAACCCTTTGGACAGTCGGTCAAAGCTAGAGGAAAATAGGTCACTGGGACACACCCATCTTTTCTCAGGCACTTTTTTGTTTCTCTGTACTTAATGGCTCTTATAAGGTAAGAAACCTTCCTCTACCAAGACGTTTTGTTGTGATATATTGCCTCACCATGCCTAAAGACATTGAGCAGTTGACCTTAGGCTGAAACCTCTGAAACTAATTGTCAAAATGAATACTTCCTCTTTTTAACCATTCTGTAGGGCTTTATTACAACAACAGTAATAGTTATACACAGAGTTGTTTTGTGTTTGTGAGACAACTTCGATGCTGTTGCTCAGGAGACAGCTATAACTGTGTCTGTGTGCTCACACAAGCATAAGTATGAGCAAGTGAGAGAGTGTAAGACACATTTACCCACAGAGACTCACTGACTTACTGGCTTGGAACTTGCCAAGTAGGCTAGGCTGGCTGGTCAGTGAGCCCTAGGGATCCACTGTTCCTGCTTCTCCAGCACTGGGATTATAGGCAAGAACCACAATGCTATGAATTTATATATCCCTGTGATAACACAGCTATTTCCTCAGCCTGTATAAAGAGTATAGATGAGTCAAGATTTTGACTGTGCTTATCAACAGGAAACTAAAATTAAGAGGGCTTTTTTTGGGGGGGGAAGGGGGAGTTGGGAGTTGGTTTTTTCGAGACAGGGTTTCTCTGTGTAGTCCTGGCTGTCCTGGAACTCACTCTGTAGACCAGGCTGGACTTGAACTCAGAAATCCACCTGCCTTTGCCTCCCAAGTGCTGGGATTAAAGGCGTGGGCCACCACTGCCCCGCTTGGCTTTTTTTTTTTTTTTTAAACTCATGTTATATTGTTACTTTTCTGAAACACATTTTCTGTAATTATTTAGCAACTGTGTATCTAACTGGATGGTGGCAATCATTTGATTTGGTTATCTTTATTAGTTTGAATTAGTATAAGCAATACCCATTGCTAGAATTTCTCTGGTCTCTGATGTCATTTCTCATTTTAAAAAAGAAAGGGACATCTTTCATGGTCAGTATGGTTCAACTATCTTCAAGTCATTGAAGTTTCTAATATTCCATTGAGGAGTGGAATATGGAGCATGAACAAATAAGCATTTTTCATGAGGGTTGCAATTCAAGAAGATATGAGTATGGCATATTATATGTACCAGTGCTTCCTTGTCTAACAGCTCTTAACAGGGGCCTGTCTTACCTCACAGTTCCTTCAGATACATTCGGCACTGAGAGGGTTACATCCAGAGAAATCTGACACTGACTTCTCAATATTGACATCATCCTCAAGGCTTCCACTTCACTTCGGGGAGCATTTACTGAGGCACAGCCTAAGTAAGTTAGTTTATTGAAAACCACACTATCCTCATCAGCCACTGGTGTGAAAGGACTTGACACTTCAGAATCTGAAAGAAACAAAAAAATAATAGTGTTGATATAAACAGCAAGTAACGGTCTAAAAGACTTACCAGGTTCAAAAATCAAGTACTAATTAAGACAGTATGTAATATTCCAGGGGGCAAAAACATGTCCACGGGAGCCAGGCAACTTACACTAGAACTGTAATGCCAAGATTTTTACAAATTGATGTTAATTCCAAACCCAAAATGTGACCTGAGAGTCAGATCTGACTCCTGATTCCATCTCCTCACTTGTTTTTGATTTTATAATTTACATTTAAACTAAATACACGTGTAGTATCCAAGTATTCTGAAAACACTGATGTCTTCTGATTGCAGCTACAAGGTTTCCAATACACAGGTAGCTTCTGCATTACCTCCTTTAACACCCTGCTTCCAAGTTAATAAGTTATTCTTGAAGATGAGCTTTCCTAACTGTTCTGGCCTTTCTGTTCTATACCCTCTCATTTCCAACTTGCTTTCTGAGAGGTTATACCTGGAGCAAACATCTATTTTCTAACACCATAATCAAAATTCTTCTTTCCTAGAAAACTTTGGTTTGTCTGATTTTCTAAAACAAGTTTTTATACTAATGGCTGGATTTAAAGTCATCATAAATTTCCTTAAAGACTCTTAAAGCCACCTGAAGAAAGAAATGACCTCCTTCTCAGTATCCTGTAACTACTGTTTTTTCTTTGTTGTAACAGAAATACAATTAAAGGAAAAATCAGAATACCATATGCATCTGACTACATCTTAAATTTAGAATATGGGGCTTTAGAAAACTTATGATGGTTTTTATTCTGTTCTTGAATCTAGTACTGGACAGAAGACACACAAGTATTAAAAACAATAATCTTAAATTACACATGTAATGTAGTAATCCTAACCTCCTTGTCCAGGTTTCACTGGCAGGCTCATCTCTGGCTTCTGAAGCCCTACCAGAGGCACGGGATTAATGGTGGACGAAGCTGAGAGTTGATCAGAAAGAGGCCCATCTCCTTCCCCATCCAGTTGTGACCTTTCCCCTGGCTGGTCATCCATAGGAGGATCCATCAGCACATCTGCTAGCTCTTTCTGAAGCTGCTGCTCACTTCCATTCCCTACAATCTAAGCACAAATACACGCAATCAGCAAAATGAGAGGCCAGCACTAATTTAAGTGGGTCCATGTTCTAAAGCAAAGTATCACCTTTTCTTTTAGAAGGATATCTTTTGAATTTTTTTAAACGGATGATATGCAACAAATAAAGGCTGTAATTGCTGTTTTACATAAAAAGTACACAATGAATCCAAAAATAATGTTCAGATGTAGGTAACATACTAACATTAACATTGTCTGTTTAATAGCTTTTCTTAAGGAAATGTTCATCCTTCTAAAACTTAAAAGAAATGTCAACTACAGTAAAATTTTACATATATTTTATGACTATTCCTATATATAGATCTCCTTTATTTCTGGAGAAGACTTATTTGATACAAACTGGCCTCCAAAGCGCTGAGACGTATGAGTAAAGTTGACAACGTAGGGCAGTCAATCCTGAGAAATAAAAGCAACGTATTCCAATAATGACTTACTTTATTTTTTTTCTGTTTTTTTGTTTGTTTCTTTTGGCTTTTTTATTAAGTTTTATCATGGGCTATAATAGTTTATCATCAGTTGCTCATAAAGGGACGCGAAGAAATGCAAGTAAGTGTTGGGAGCCGACTTTTAACAGAAAGCGGCTAGAAAGCAGCTATCCATGCCTGTAAGGCGCATGTGCTAGCCACGCCTCCAAGGCTTATGTCATATCCACGCCCCTACAAGGGGCGTGGCAAAAGTGTACAAATACCCCAGATTTCCCTTCAATAAAAGACTAGACTTGAGACTGGATCAGAACCTCTGTCTTGTCTCCATTCCTAGCGTCTCTTTCCCTTATCTTCATTTCTCTTTCCCTCTAGACCCTGACCCAAAGACCGGAGCAAGCTGCAACATTTTTTGTTAAGTCTTTTGTCTCAAGCCAGGTAGAGCGGAGCCAGTTGCAACAAGAAAGGCTGCTCAATGTTTAAAAAACAAAACAAAACAAAACAAAAAACAAACAGCTAACAAAAACCAAGTATTGTTACAGGTTACAATATAAAAAAAAAGTACAAAAAAGTAATAATTGATTTTGAAAAAAGTTAAAAGAACAAGCTATACTAGAGGACATTCTAAAGACTAAAATCATCAAACATTTATGCTTATTATACACTTTTTATTTTCAATGGAATTTTCAGCTAGCTTTTTATCTCCTTATGGCTGGTTTTGCCTGAATGCCTGTCTGGTGCTCATGGAGGCCAAAAGAGGTCAGCAGAGTCCCTGGAATTAAAGCTACAGACAGCTGTGACCTACTATGTGGGTGCTGGGAATCTAACCTGGGTCTCTGGAAGAGTAGCCAGTGCTCTTCACTGCTAATCCATCTTTCCCGCCCTCTTTACTGACACTATTTGTAGTATTTGATGTCATTGTTATGTATACATCTGTTCTGTAACCATGATATTGTATAATTTGTTGGTCATAGCAGAGAAAGACTACTTTGAAACATATCATTTGTTTTTATTTTGTTTTGTCTGTGTAGCTCTGGTTGTCCTGGAAACATTGAAAGTTAAATTCAAAGGTCACTGACTAGAAGTTTCTGTTGTCTGCTTTGTTTCCTCTCAGTGTATGGGAAATAACGTGTCCCTTGTATTTTTTTTTTTGGCTGGACACTGTAGACAAGATGTTGTACTGACTCAGGATCCTGATGAGCCCACTTCAGGACTTCTTATTGTTTACATTTGTTGACAATGAAGACACTGAGAGCTGTTTTATGGCATTCCAGTTGCCTAAGGCAAAACTTTGAGTCACTGCTCTGGAACTAGGAGTGGAGACATGACCCTCTTGAACCCCATTTTCTTTCTTTTTATCTTATTAATTTTTTTCATACAGTATGTTTTAATAACATTCCTCCATTCTTCCCTGGCCATCTTGCTGATTATGCTAGACTGTGGAGCAGATATAATTTTTTATCTCAGGTAAGCGAGGAGGAACAAGATGGGGATGCTTAAAGTAAGAGATTCTTACCAGAGTTTCATGATTAAGACTTTTCATTTGCTGTATTTCTTTTCAAAGATATCCAAAAACTTTAACACTCTTTTTTATTTTTGTTTTAATAATTGTCATCAGTGCTTCTGGGGAATAAGTCATGCTGTTATGATGGAAAGTTGCTCTCAGCAAGTTAGCTTTATAAAATGTAAATTAGATCATGTTCCTATTCAAAACTTCCAAAAATTCTCATTACATTTAGAACAAAGATCAAGTTTGCTACTAAGTTCCAATAGAATCAAGCATGCAAGAGGCTTGCCAGCCCTCAGATCATGCCTTACTCTGCTGGAGCCTCCACCCTCTTAGTGGAGGTATCTGCTACTGCCTTTGGAAAGCCTCCCAGTCTTCTACAGTTTTCTTCATTTCATTCAGAACTCAACATAAATGTCATCCTCACCTCCAACCCTCTATCCCTCCCTTCCTGTTCCTGTTCCCTCCCCCGTTCTCCTGCTTCCTCCCTCCCAACCCCTCACTGTTTTTTTTGTTTTTTGTTTTTTGTTTTTTTTTAACAGCCTTGGCTGCCCTGGAACTCATTTTGTAGACCAGGCTGTCATTGAACAAGAGATCTGCCTGTTTCTGCCTCCTGAATACTGAGAACAAGGGAACAATCCTGAAGTTTAAAAAGTGTATACCATAAGAATTTTGGCAGAAGCTTTAAAAAATTTAAGAAGCTAATCAAAATAAAAATCCTTAAAATAAAGAGTAATAAATATACACAAAATTTAATACTATTGAAAAGTGTATCTATCAATCCCGTGTTCTCCTCAGGTTACTCTTTTATTTATTAGCTCCAAGTTGTACACAGGATTTAGCAAGGCACATGTAGGCTGTCAAACTTTACCTTAAGTCCCGTCTTCTCATCATCACTCCCATTATTTGTAGATGGTGTCTCATCTCCTTGCCTGGAAACCAAGACAAAATCTTCACTATTAAGAGTAGACACTGAGTCTGAAGAGACACTGATTTTTCCAACAGAGGCCTTGTCATCCATAACTCAAGAATGAGGCTCAACTCATGAATGGTTAAACGTTTTTTAAATGCCTGAAAAACAAAAACCATAAAGATTCATATAAAATGTCTGCCACATATTTAGTTATGCTCTATTCTTAAAAAAAAAAAGAGCTTCTCATTTATTCTGATAAGGGTATTCTGTGCTATGTAGGTCAAGATATTTCAGACTTCGTATAATTAAAAAACAATAACCCCAAATACTTATAGGGCTTAGGGCTGCCTTTAGCACATATTGCAACTCAGGTCTTGGCTTCCAGAAGCAAAGATGAACTCAACAGTACTCTGGCCTTTAATTTGTATTGAAGTTAAAACACTTGGTAATTGTGAAAGTGTAATAACTACATTTCCCTAGCATTATCAATACTGAAATTTAAAATACTAGGATGGTATAGCAAACTTTATTTCACATTAATACACAGGAGAGATAAATTCAAGACAGAGAAAGCAGAAACTCTACAACTGGGAAATATCCTCCATTAAAAACTGATAATTTCTTAGGACTCAAATCAATATAAATATTGTAAAAAGAGCTAGCTATAGCTCTGTGTTCACCACATCAATAAAGCTAACCTTTCCAACTTAAGTGTCGGCTTACACTTCGAAATTTTTTTAAGATTATCATTTTATTTGTGTATGTATACAAGTGTACAGACCAGGAGAGGGCTTCAGATCCCCTGGAACTGAAGTTAATGATGATAGCTGTAAGCTACCATTGGACACTAAGAACTGAACACAGATCCCCTCCAAGAGCAGTAAGTGCTCTTAACCACTAAGCCATCGCTCCAACCCGTGCTTTGAATTTTTACTTGAATATATACTAAGCACATCATATGCCAAATACTATTTTCTCTTCTAAGGCTTAACTAGAAGACCTATCTATCATCTAGAATTGAACCATTCCTAAGTATTAAACAGAAAAACAAACAAAAACCATCAATAATATTGAACATCTGGAAATAACACCCCCAAGGAAAATCATTTAACCAGCTAATGGCACAGATAAGGATAACCTCTATTCTGGACATTCTGTTGTCTTTTAGTTATTCTTCTCCTGCTTAAAGATTAAAGAGTCAGAACCAATTAAAGACCAAACAATGTTGGTCTTTAATCCTAGCACTCAGAAGACAGAGGCAGGTGTATCTCCTTCAAGGTCAGCCTGGTCTGCATAGTGAATTCTAGGACAGCCAAGGCTACACATAGAAACCTTATTTTGAAACAAAAAACAAAACAAAAGAAAAGAAAAAAGAAAAAAGGAAAAGAAAAAGAAAAGGAAGAGAAAAGAAAGAAGGACTAGACACTCTGAAGTTGGAAGCAGGCAGATCTTTGTGTGTCCCAGGACTGCCTAGTCTACACAGCTGTGAGTTCTAGGCCAGCCAGAGCTGCACTGGTAGACCCTGTTTCAAGAAAATAAACAGATAAGATATATTTACAAGACCAAATATAAATGCATAGTGAGGAAGGGTAGAGTGATGCTCACTCATAATCTTAACAGGATGATGAGTCAGGACTGCTGCATGTCTGAGGCTAGACTTGGGCACACAGTAAGTCCCTGTTACAAAATGACCAAACGAGGGCTAAAAACATAGTTCAGCAGTTGAGAGCACTTTCAGTTCCCGCAGAGGACTCAGGTTTTCTTCCTACATGCACATGGTAGTTCATAACCGTCTATAACTCTGTTCCAGGGGACCCCATGTCTTCTGGCCTCTGTGGGTACCAGGCACATATGTGGTGCACATATATAATACAAGCAGACAAAATACAACAAAATATAAACCAAAATTTTTAAAAATTAAAAAAGAAAAATCACAAAGCCTCAAAGAATAGCACAAGACTGAAAATTATCCAGCACTCAGGAAGCAGAGGCAAGCAGATCTCTAAGTTCGAGGCCAGCCTGGTCTATAGCACAAGTTCCAGGACAGCCAGGACTATACAGACATTGACAAGTACTTTTAAATAGTCTTCTGAAAAGCCAAAAGAAAAATGTTTTCATTCATCCACTAAGTGGATACAAATTTAATCTGGTAAAGGTAATGTTAGGAAAATAAATCCAAACTTTAGCAGAAATAGAAATTTATATAGTCTAATAGATGTAGATTTAGGGTACCAAACTAAAAGACATGTTGGATAAGCATTAACTTAGAGCTGTGCTGGGAATGCAGTCTTCAGTCCCTTCAGTCCCTATAGTACTTTCCTGGCTTCTGTACATGATCAGCTCCAGTTTAGTCTGTTTCCTCTACTATCAGGAGTTTCTCAGTTGACTTGCTCACTTTTACTGGAGTCAAAGGCATTGCTTCACTTGCTCATGTTCCCATTTGCAGCCAAGATTTTTGTTATAGCAGTATGCTGCTTTTTTAAGGTTATGATGAATGTACCCTGATTTTAATCTTCACACTGCTATTTTACAGACAACAAAACTAATCATGGGCGAGGTGGTGTAACTTGGTCAAAGTACTATAACTAACAGAAATCAAGACAAAAACTGTACTGTTATCTATAGGTCCTAAAGCAGAGCTCTACTAAGACAAACATGCCTGTTTATGTCTAACGCCTCAATGCTGAAAAGTCTCTTTTAGGGCTTGTATTTTAAGTTAGTTTTCATGCTGAATTAGTCTACAGTCTATTTCAAATTAAAGCTAATAGTGCAACAATAGCCGAAGGCCTAGGAAAACTGTCTAAACTGTCATTCAGTAGGAATGTGGTTTACTGAACACTACACAGGAAGTAAGACTCCTCCTCTCCAGTCTCCACTGATAGGAGGTAAGAGCCCTTCCCAGCATCCACTATGAAGAGACATCACAGAAAGTGATACATACTTCTGGCAATACTCTAGAGACTTACAGCCTTTGTCTTAAGACACTACAAACTAATGTTTTATTTCGAATTCTATTTTATTCAATTATAAGACACCTCTCCATTATTTAATACATTTTATTCTTTTGCTTTTAAATATCATCTTTAGCTCCTAGAATAATGTAGTTGTTTAAATGTGTATTAAACAAGTAGGGTAACATCAGATAAAGACAGAAAAGACATGGGCACCGAGTGAGAAGGTAATACTATTTAAATTGTATTTGGAGAGATGTAGGAGGAATCATAACTCAGGCTTGCCTCAAACCTATGACCTCCCGAATGCCGTTCTTATCTGTGACAGTAAAGCTTGCGATCTGAACTTAGGAAAAACCCAAATTAGAATACCAGACCTAGGGTTGGGGTTATAGCTTAGTGGAACATTACTTGCATATAATGTGAGAAGTGCAGAGTTTGATCATCCAGAACCAAAATAAACAATAAAAAAACCTTACCACACATCAGTTATACTATGTACACTGGTTATACTACTCCTTAATTGTTTAGTCTAGTTATGCAGTTTCTGTAAGAGAAAATGATACAGTATCTATCTCACAGGGCTACTGTAAATTGAGTAAGGGCTTTATGTAGATATATACACAAAAAAACCTTAATACACACAGAATATTATATGTACTCAGATATTAAAGCTTTTTAAAATTAAGAAATGTTTATTAGCTAATTTGAACAATCTAATTTAGATAGCATATTACTAAACAAAGTATACAGACTTCTTAATTGCACATGTGTTGTGGGTTGGTCTGTTGCTATATGTTGTAATGTTAAATACTGGCCCTGATTGCCCCAGGGATCGGAGAATCCTCACTTACAGTGTACAAAGTAATGCTATTTAAAACTTTAATTTAAAACTATTGGTTCAATAAAGATTATGACAGCCTATAGCTGAACATAAGAGAAGTAGGTGGGGTTTCAGTTCCTGGGCTTGGTGTTTAAGGAAAAGCTGAGGGGCACAGGAGGAGAGACAGAAGGTGGAGAAAGGAAAAGCCGCCATGGCGTAAGGAGTCATGAAAATATGACCATGAGGGCTGGGTGTTAAGAGCTGCCTAGATGGAACATGGCAAGAGGATTGTATATGCTGGTCCAGGAAGTGATATTATTTGGAGGTGTGGCCTTGTTGGAGTAGGCGTGTCACTGTGGGCGTGGGATTTAAGACCCTTGTCCTAGCTACCTGGAAGCCATTGTTCTCCTAGCAGCCTACAGATAAAGCTCCTCCAGCACCATGCCTGACTAGACTCTGCCATACTCCTGCCTCAATGATAACGAATCGAACCTCTGAACCTGTAAGCCAGCTCCAAATAAATACTGTGCTTATGAGACTTGCCTTGATCATGGTGTCTGTCCACAGCAGTAAAATCTTAACTAAGACAGAAAGTTATTGATGGAGAAGTAGCTTAGAGAGTAGATATCTGACCAGCTAGAGTGCATTAAAAACTTATCATAAATATAAAAGTTTTGTGTTTTTTATCTAGGAACTAAATGATCAAACATAGGGTAGAAACCCCCAATTGAGATTAAATATTTACTATTACACATATTGTAACTTATTTTAATCTAAATAAATATAAAGAAATACTTTGAAAAGAAAATCTTGTTTTTGTACAGCACAACAGAGTAAAATCTATCCTACTTACAGAAGAAAGAATGTCAGCATTTTGGGGGAGGGAACAGTAACAGAGTCCTATATTGCTCAGGATGGTCACTAACTCAACTCTGTAGCAGAGGATAACTATGACACCCCTAGGATTACTGGTGGTGCCATGTCTGGTTTACAAAGTGCTATGAATCAAATCCCAAACTGCATGGATGACACACATACACTTTATAAACAGAACTACAGCCCCAGTCCTCCCATGACATGAACACTATGTCATGGTGTTTGGTAGATACTAAAAAGGATTGTTTTCTTTCACAAGAGTGGTAAGATTCAAATATGTTACCAAGAGCCCCATGTTAGTAAGCAGAACTTTGGAATGTTTCCTTTTCTACATATCTTAATAAAATCAGGCTGGGCATGGTGCCACATGTCTTTAATCCCAGTACTGGGAAGGAAAGGGCAGTTGGATTTTTATGAGTGTAAAGCCAATCTTATCTAAAAACACAGTGAGCTCTAGCCAGCCTATACATAGTGAGGCTATTTCAAAACAAACCCAAAAAGCCAAAAAGAAAATAAGTAAAAGTAAAGTCACCTAAGGTGAAAGGTAATTTCTTCCACTTATGCATCCTCCTGCATATTTCACAGTCCAATGGTGTTATTTTTTTCATACCATCTAACCTTTCGTTACTTTTATCCTACTAACACATGAAAAACCACTGGATATTTTGACTGAAATAATCTCAGCTAGGCCAAACCAGGAATGATAGTACATGCCAGTAATCCCAGCACTTAGAAAGCTGAGGCAGGGTTATTAAACATTCAAATTTAGCAGCAAATGTAGGACTCTCTATTACAAAAGTTTAAAAAGAAAGGCAGGCAGGCAGGCAGGCAAATACCTATGCAATTCTAGCACTCATAGTTTGAAACAGAACACCGCCAAGTTCAAAGACAGCCTGGGCTACATTGTGAGTCTTTGCTTTAAATAAATAAATAAAATAGGGAACAACAATAAATCTCTTTACAAACTTTTTGCACAAATTCAATGCTTTGTGACATTAAATGACAATTTTATGTTTGACTATGCACTTCTACAGAAAACACAGAAAACAATGCACCTGAAGGGGAGTGAGATGGCTTGGTGGGTAAAGGCATTTGACACTAAGCCTAGTTACCTGAGTTCCTGAGTTCTATTCCCAAAACCAGTGGAAGAAAATAACCAACTCCCAGGATCCATCCCTCTGACGTCTACATGCATAGTGGCTCCCTCCACACACAAATCAAATGACTTTTAAATATATCTAACTCTCGCTGAATGAAGATGCATATTCATTCTCGATCTCTTACAGATTCCATTAATGTGTTTTGAAATGGAAAGTAGTACAATAAAAATCATTGATTTTTTTCAGATACAAATTAAAAATGTGTATTGTTTCTAGTTTCTAAAATTAATCTCATCAGTTAACAGTGAATTTACTTGTGGTCAGGAATTGGTGGTACAGGCTTTTAATGTCAGCAACTGGGAGGCAGAGGCAAGTGATCTCTGTAACTTTGAGGCCAGCCTGGTCTACATGAGTTCCAGAACAGCTATGGTAACATGTATAGCTACACAGTAAGATCTTGTCATCAAAGTCAACCAAACCCTGACTTCCTAGCTAGGTATGATGGCTCTTATAATAGTCCCAGTTATTCAGGAGGCTTAGGCAGAAGACTACCTGAGTACAGGGTCTGAACTAACATGGATAACGTATTATGATTCCACCACCCCAAACGAGAAATAACAAGAATTAAAAAGCAACACTTCAAAACATTTTCCCTTTACACTCTCATTAAATTTCTACTTTAAAAAAACTATCCACAGATGCCAGAAATTGTGACTCATACCTTTAACCCCAGCATTTGCGAAGCAGAGGCAATCAGATCTGAGTTTGAAGCCAACCTGGTCTATAGAGTGAATTCTAGGATAGCTGGGCTACACAGAGAAATCCTGTCTTGAAAAAACCAAACCAACCAAACAAAAACTATCCACAGAGGCAGGAGTAATAGATGTCTCAGAGGTTAAGGGAACTTTCCCAGGTTCAGTGCCCAGCACTCATATAGTTGCCAACAGCCATCTGTAACATCTAGGGGATCTGATGCCCTCTACTGGCCTCCACAGCACCAAACACTAGCAAAGTACATAGACATACATGTAGGCAAAACAATCACACACATACAGTAACAATACATCTTAAAAACAACACAAACAAAACCAATAAAACAAAAACAAAACTATCCCCATAATGTTCTGAGTAGTGATGGCACACACCTTTAATTTCAGCACCCAGGAGGCAGAGGCAGACAGATCTCTGAATTCGAGGCCAGCCCGGTCTACAGAGTTCCAGGACATCGAGGGTTACACAAAGAAACCCTGTTTCAAACAAAAAGTAAGCAACTAACTAAAAACCAAACCAAACCAAAAAACTATCCATAATGCAAAATTTCAAAACTCAAAGTCAATAAAAATGGCCACTTCCTTATTCTGACACTATCACTTCAGGTTTCTTTCCTATCTGCCCACCATCAGCTCATTTAGGTTGCTTCCCTTCTGCCTGTACTAGACACTCCACCCTCTCCCTGTTTTCCTTGGCTATCTCATTATACACGAATACTACCATAGACCTATCATTTCTCTGAGTTCCACATAAGTGGTCCATTTGTGTTATGGCTTCTTTCTTTTCTATTCACTAGCAAGTGTCTGATACGCTTTATCTATCCTTTTTCAAAAAGCCTCTCTCTCTAGAACACAGGTTCTCAACCTTCTTAATGCTGTGACCCTTTAATATAGTTCCTCATGTTATGCTGATCCCAACCATAAAATTATTTTCATTGCTACTTCATAACTATAATTTTGCTACTGTTAAGAAACATAATGGAAATATGCAAACGTGTTTTCAGATGGTCTTAGGTGACCGCTGTGAAATGACTGTTTAACCCCCACAAAAGGGTCTTACAGGTTGAGAACCACTGTTCTAGACTCTCTTAGTTGTAAATTTCTTAGTTACAGAATTTCTAAATATTATATCTGACCCTATAGCTAATCCTTCTTCACCTTCCTCAAAATTCCTGCTAATTCCTGAATGAAAGCAGAATGAGGAATGGTTGAGATGGTTCATGGGATAAAGGTACTTATTGCCTTACCTGAGTACTTCTGTTGATCTCAGGAACCTACACGGTGGAAGGAGAGAACAGACCCTAAAAACTAGTCCTCTGACCACCCCATGCACGCATAAAATAAGTATTTATCCATAATAAAATATGGATAGATAGATAGATCGACTGATAGATCAGAGTTGGCTGGAGAGACATCTCAGTAGTTAAGAACACTGACTACTATTCCAGAGGAACTTTGTTTTGGCTCCCATCACTCACATGGTAGCTTACAACCATCTTTAATTCCAGTTCCAGGGGATATGATATGATATGATATGATTTTGTGGCCTCTTCAGGCATGCAGCATGTACATGGTACAAAGATGCAAACAAAGATGCATGCAAACAAAATAACAATACACACAAAATAAAATAATGGCTTTTCCTTTGGCATGTTTAATTGTGATGTTTAACAGACACCCTTACAGTTTAAGATGACACTTTAACAAATTCTCTAACTATAAACCACCACGTTACATGTTGGAAATTTATAGTCGCAATGCAGTATACCTGAACTATTTGTGAGCAAGAGACTATGTTTTATTTATATTATCTTCATATGCTTGCTTACTAGAAGTGCTCAGTGAAGCTGAATGGCTGATACACCGCCCTCCAAATCCATGTATTTCTCATCTATGCATTAAACTGAGGATCCAAAATATATAAAAAATTATTACATCCATACCCAACATGTACTTTCCTCCTATAGCACCTAAAAATACAACGTAACAAAAGAAAAGTATTTACATTATATCAAGTATTCTAAGACGTCAGTTAAAAAAAAGTATATGGACTATGCAAGGGTGCCCAGATTATATGCAAATATTCTACCATTTTCGCATGAGTAGGGGTCTTTGAATGACTCTCATACCCTGTAACATACTGGGGAACAAATACTGCATGAGTGTAATTATAGGATATAGTAATAGAAAGACACATGACCAATATGCTACGCTATATGCAAGTACTTGGAAAAATAGCTACAGAAGACTGATAATAAGAAAAAAAAAAATCCAACAACAGCACATTCTTTTGAGACAAAAATCTCATGGCATAGCCAGCCCTATCTGGCCTTAAAATCCTAGTTCCTTACCTCAGCCTCCAGGGTGCTAGGATTACAGGAGTGTGCCAACTACCCCAGCTACTACCCTTGACCATCTCTGACTCTATCAAAACCTCAAATGTCATGGCCAAGAAGATAGTTAAACAACACTGAGTTTCAAAATATACCCTGATTCCTTAGGACCACACACATTCATCCTTTCACTCTTACTCCTCGCCATTTTTCGTTGTTCAGTAAGTAAACTGTGTTGTTCAATAAGCAAATGAGTATAGCTTTATGGAGTCGTAAGGAGGATGCTTAACACACCTTGCTAAATCTAAAAAGAAAGTTGTAGGGAGCCGACTTTAAGCAGAAAGGCTAGAAAGCAGTTATCATCTTTGGAGCCATCTGGAACCATTTACCCTGATAGAGACTTGGTTTTTCAGCAGCCTACAACAGCTGAGCACACTCTAACAAATATCTTGTTTATCCCACATAGCTTGTTTTGCTGTTTAGTGACCCCAGCTGCATAGTGCATGTGGTAAAATGTTTTCACCTGTGTTCTCCTGCGTGTGCTTATAAATACCCAGGATTTCCTTGTAATGAAAAGAATAGAGTGAATATGTGCCAGTAGAGAGACAATAAAGGAGACTTGAGACTTGACTCCAGAACCTCTGCCTTGTCTCCATCCTTCGAGACCCTGACTCCTTGACCAGAACAGCAGCTCGGTCCACAACAGAAAGTGATATGTATTAAGTACTGAGTGCCAATTTTAGGCACAATGTGGAACTAAAAAGCACTCAACAACATTATTGTCAGTGCCATACTAACCTTGTCAGATGAATATTAACTTTGTATGACAGACCAAAGCTAAAACACGATGGGTAATTTGCTTTGGTTCACAGAAAAATTATGAAACTTAGTGGAAACCAAGGTGCCTAGGTGTTCTGCTCTTTTCTGAGCAGTATCTCACTCCTTGGAATCCCTATCTTCATTCTTTATGTATTCCAGCCTGTCCTTTGGTTAATATTACTTTCAGCTCAGGAACTACAACACAAAGTAACAAAACAAGATCCAAAGGTGTCATAGCAGGCCAATTCCCACAGGGTCTATATCTTTTAAAGTAAAATGAGTACTGGGGAGATGAGTCAGCAGCAAAAGTCACTATTGCCATGACAATCAAGAGGACCTGAACTCAGATCCTTACGTCCCATTTTAAAGAATAGAAGCCAGGCAATGTGGTATGTGCCCATAACCCCAACATCAGGGTGTTGGTCAAGGAGAACACTGAAGCTCACTGACCAGGTAACTTAACTGATGAGCTTCAGGTTCACCAAGAGAAACTACCTTAAAACAAATGCAAGAGGACAATCCCCAGTGTCCACCTCCAGCTTCCTCAGGCACAGGTGCACCCCATACCCAAAACCCCCAGCAAAGGTCTATGGTGGAGCTCAGCTCTAGAGCACAGGCTTGGCATGTGTGAGGCTTTGGGTTTGATCCCCAACACTAAATCTAAATAAGCAGAGTAATAAGGGAATACATACACTGGTCTCAGCTCTTTTCATTTTGTCAGTTTTAAACTTGTTTTTCTTGCACTAGTTTTCACATGCATTTCTCATAGTCTACCCCCAGAAAAGGAAGGGACAGATCTAATTAACTCAATGGAAACCTCCCCTGCCTTTAAAAATATAGATTTCCCACCACTAATTGCTAGACAATAGGTATAGTTTTGTTTTAAAGTCTGACTCTTAACTTAAGGCTGCTGCTTTGAACTGTATTAAGTGAAGTAATGAAACATGTGAAAGTAAGCCTTCTCATTAATTGAAGCTTAAATTTAAAAACCAAAACCAACCAAACAAAAAATCATTATCTTGGGTATACTTGAAAGTAAAAATTAGAAAGCCAACTTATCTAAAAGTTACTCTTTAACAAATTATGAGACAAAGTTTTCTTCCAAATGTTCCACAAGTTTCAATCCTTTTTATCATCACAGTCAAATATACATGTGCCACAACTTAACCACTTGAGACTTGTTTAAGTGTCAGGTTCTGTGACACTAAGCCCATCCACACCACCACCATCTAGAATTTCTCTCATCTCTAGTCTCTTGCAGCCATCATTCTATCTTCTGTTACCATGACTGCTGTATCCCTGGGTACCTCTTAGGCAACAGAATTACAGAATATCTTTTTCAAGGTGGATTCTTTCATTACTATGTCATTAAAGTTAATCAATGTTGTAGAAGACATGCACCACTTTTTTTAATAAAAAGGATTTTGTTTAAAGGCTTAATCACAAGTATCAAATATATATTTGTTTATCTATATCACCTAGGTTAAAAACTCTGAAAATTCATAAAACGAGGGGCTAGAGAGAAAGCTCATGAGCTAAGAGTATTTATTATTCTTACAGAGGAGTTGGTTTGGACCCCAGCACCATATCCTCTCACATACCCTGGAAGTGGAGTTCCAGGGAATGTGACAGCCTCTTCTGGCCTCTATAGGGACCAGGCAGGCAATTAAACAATGTCATTACCAAACGAATATATATATATATATATATATATATATATATATATATGCATATGTGTGTGTGTGTATATATATATATATATATATATATATATATCCTACAGAAAGTCAGTGTTTTCAGTTATTTTTCATTTTCTCATGAGTAATCACGCCTTCTTGTTTATCGAAAGGTAATAATGTAATAGGTTAAAAAAGGTTAAAAAAAGAGTAAGACTTAAATTTTTATTTTTTTCCCCTTAAAACCTTATACAAGGTTGTGATTTTAGTTATGTAACATGAGGGGATTGAATCCTACTATTTTATGAATTATCTAAGAAAGGAGAAAACACCAGGTGCTTTACAGTACAATATTAAGTAGGTCCATTTTAATCAATGAAGAAACTGAATTTCAGATTTATCGAGTAGCTTTATCTCCAATCACATATTAAATTAAGTCTAATATTTGGGGATATCCATGTTTTTCTGTTCCCACAGTTGAGACTTCTCCCACTATACCTCGATATGACAATTTTCTTACCTGTGCTGATTGGCTGAATGCAATAATGCTGATACTGAAGACAGAAAGGGCTAAAATGGTCTCCCATTTCTGATGCTACTATGGCTACTTCAGGAAACTACTATTTCTTCCCTCTACAACTCTTAAGTATGTTGGCTTCATACCACTTCAAAGCACTATCTCTAAAACTAAATATTTAAATTGCTATTTGAAATCCATTTTCATAATAGCTGGAAACAATAGGAAAATTGGCTTAATATTAATGAATTACTAGTGCTTATTGTCAAGGTCATTGTATTCTTCCAAGCTCTGCTAGCAAAGTTTTTCATTTTTTTCTGAACAGTTTAAGAAGCACAATTTACATTAGCATTGTATAAATATAAAAATATAAATGCTTTAAAACACTGTAAGGCCTTTCAAAGATTTTTTTTTTTTTTACCCTTTTAGGAAATTAGTCAATATAACTCCTCCTTATGCATAATTAAGAAAATTAATCTACTACATTTAGAATATTCACCTACTGTACTTGAGATCTGAAACATCTGATTATTCACCTCTCTTTACTGTTTGTGAACTTAATATCAAGCAAACAAGTCATTCAGTAGAAGACTAAAACCTAAGAGCAATATAGTTTCTCTTTTCTGTAACTTGTTTTGTCAGAGGAATATGTAAAATGTTTGATAGAAGCCTGGTCAATACTGACAAAGGGATGGAGGGACATTAGGGAAGTGTATCAAGCACATGGTAGGCAGTTTATTATCATCTCACACTACTGTAATAGGCATTTGTGCAAGAAGATACAAAATTCACATATATTTAACTTCCATTCTATCTGAAAAAAAAGTTTTCTTAAAACCAAAACCTGAATATTGTAAACACAGGACTGGTTTAGTATTAGCATTTCACGATTAGACAGAAATCAATTTTCTACCTGAATATCTGGGGGATGCAATAGATAAAGAAATAATACTACAATAAAGAAATAATTTTTCTTCTGCAAGTAATCAGAGGTCTAGATACCAAAAACAAAGTCTCGTGTCATTGAACAGTTCATTAATCAGGACACCTTTAAAGGCACTGAGCTCACTACAAAAATATTAAAATCATTGGTCATTTCCATAAACATTATACATATACACAACATGTAATCTAATGTACTTACTACACTTCTAATATCCTCAGAGTTGAGTTGGGCATAGTGGCTCACCTTTAATCCCAGCTCTTGATGAGTAGAGAGGCAGGTGGATCCCTTTGAGTTCAAGGTCAGCCTGAACTACATACTGGATTCCAGGACAGCAAGAGCTACACAGTGAGACAGTGAGAACCTATATGAAAAAACAACAGCAACAACAAAACCCCATTCTCAGTCTACATGCATAATGCAATACTCATCCTTAGAAGTAGATCAAGACTGTACACTGTAGGTTGTAATTCTCAAAATGGCTAACGAAAAATGGGTAGAGAGTGCTTAAAAACAAATTACTGTTAAATTTTGAGTAACACTATGTTAAATTTATCACAGAAACTCAGTTAATATACCATAAAAAGTCCAACACAAACTACCAGTGAGGTGCATTTTAGTATTTGCAGCAGCCAACAGAAGACCAGGGCTACACTGGCCTAGAGAGAAAAAGAGAGAGAGAGAGAGAGAGAGAGAGAGAGAGAGAGAGAGACTACTAGCTTATGATGTAAGTATTGATCTGATAAAACCTTAACCAGAAATCCTTAACAATTATGTACTGGGTTAAGTGCAAACTTCTAAATTTGGCAACATAGCCAAACAATTAAAATCTACTTTCATATTTTACTGCCAAGGTAATACTAATTAGCAACCATTATGAACTTACAAGACAGAATTGGGGTTTTATTTTACTTTTTAGTGACTGAAAGAAGGGATGGGAGTACTAGGCCTTATAAGATTCTGAAGAAGAATCTTCTGAGTATTATGGTAAATGTGAATAGAGAAAGGAAACCTCCAGGCCAAACTCTATAAAGTAACACGTTCATGACTTGCACACTTCCATATTTGGTCAGTTTTTGGACATGAAGAGAACAAGGCTTTTAAGAGTCATCAACAGTGGCTGCAATCTAAGCGTAAATAGCTATGCTAATATTGGTTTGCTTACATTTTTTTTTTAACACTAACAATACCAGGAGAGGGCAGAAGTGGAGAATGGCCAAGTAACCAGTTTGTGAAAATTCAAAATCAAGAAAACATTTAAGCAGCTTTAGGTAAGGTAGGATTTTTCTTTTCAGAAATTTATGGGGGTATCTATTCCTTATCTTCGAATTTTCTTTCCTTAGGATCGAACTATGAATAATTGCTTTAAAAAGAGAAAACAATACAGAGCACCAAAATGGTTTAGGTACATGGCTAAACAAGAGCCTGAGGATGAGTAATGCCTTAGTTCCAAGAAAGTACTGACAAAATGGTTTAGGTACATGGTTAAACAAGAGCCTGAAGATGAGTAATGCCTTAGTTCCAAGAAAATATTGACTCTTGTCTATTTATTTACTTGTTTAAAAAATGTCTAATGATAAATGACAATCTGAGAAGTTGCAAAGATACTTATGGGCAGGCTATGTCATAACATTAGGACATCAGTGTTCTCATGAAAATACTCAACACTGGTCCCAATTTAAACAAGATAATCCCTGAAAGTGACTTGCTATAACAATTACTAGGGAATTATCTTTCATAGTAGGATTTATCTAGCAGGAAATTTACTAAATAAAAGAAAATGACTTTAAAAGTTCACTTATTTAGAAAGTCATGCCTCTACTGTGGATAATGTGCACACTACACTGAGAGAAGGGAGGACCCCATGTTTAAGAGTCATGCTGTGCTGCTGCTAATCACCTGTAAATTGTAAACAAAATACTATGGCAAAATTCACAGTTGATGAGTTTCCAAAAATATAGTTTAGTAAAGCCATTGAGTTAACTGAAAACTGTGTTTAAAAAGTAAATCAAAGCAAGGTTGTACAGTATAGTGTATCTTGGTGGCAGATCACAGAATTTCATCATTAGTCATGTAGACTCAGACAAACACACAAACACACACACACACACACACACACACACAGTTGAAGAAACTGAAAAAAATGTACCACAACATAGCAATATGGTAACTTTAATCATGAAACTGATCTGATATTTTGTATTAAAAATGTAAATTTTATTTATTTTTTGGTGGTTGTTCTTTGAGATAGGGTCTTGCTATGTAACCCAAGGCGGCTATGAACTCATGATTCTCCTACTTCAGCTGCTGAGCATGACATGTAAATTAAAATGTACATACATACAAATTAATCATTCAAATTTTAATTCAGATTCTGACTTTTAAGGAAGATCATAAATAATCCTATCCTTTGTTCATTCTCATTTCCTAACTAAGCTTTGGCTAAATCTTCAATATACAATACAGTATTATGAATAGATATGGATTAATACAACAGGTCTTTCGCTTACATTAAAAAGTTATACATGCAATTCTTTGCCACCAGAGTTTTCCCAAATGACTTTTTAGTTTGACAATTTCACTAGCGTCCATTGTTTCTTTGCCTAAACAAACAAAGTAGCTGGAAGCCCACATACTTACATCACGTTCTATTCACAAGAATGTAAATACAGGTGTTGATCTAAATGAAAATATCAAATGCATTTCGAAACTCTGTCCCTTACATTCTTCTCCCGTGGTAGGGGGACCCATCCCCTCATCCCCCTATCTCAAAGTCAAGTTGAAGCACGGTTTTTCAAAGGAGCGCTACAAGCATGGACATGAGTTTAATAGTCTGCTTAGGACACCTGTTTCCAAGATAAGTGGATCCTTTGAGCACCACAGGTATGAGTATGATTGTAAAAGCAGGTGCAGACTACCAAAGAAGGTATTACCAAAGACTACGGACCTGACTACTATTAGGGGCTGGACAGCGCACCCCTGGAAGGCTGGAGAAAGCCTTTGGACTGACTCACAAAACCCTGAAGGGTGCTGAAACTCAAGACACAAGGCAGGAACAGGCAGGCGTTTCTTTTAGAGAGTGTGATGCCAGAGACACTTTAAACGCAGGTGGAGAGAATGAGGCAGAAAATACCAGTAAGAGAAAGCAGAGCGACGCTGAAAGTCTTTCAAATGAGGCGCAGCCAAAGAAGCCAACCTGAGGCCCAAGGCAACCTCAGTCACACACACACACCGACACAGTGGGCAACGGGAGAAACTGAGGCAGAAGACACCGGCAGATCTCCAAACAAGACCAAGACAAAAACACAAAAGTGAAGAGAAACCGGCTTTGTTGGGAGGGGAGAGACCTCGCACAAGGGAACAGCAGTTGCAAGGCTTGGAGACACCCACCCAGACAGGGGGAACCGGTTTGGGCAGGGGTTCCTGGGAGGCGGGGGTGGCGGGGTAGGGCCCGCGCGTGCGCCATCTGCCCTCCGTGGCCGCTCCCCCACACCCATCTCCGCTCCCCTCAGGGCTCGGCCCGTCGAGGAAGCCCCCCGTAATCCCCGGCCCGACTCCGCCCGGAGGGGAGAGAAGGCAGCCGGATTCTAACCCTGGCGGCAGAAGAACCCTCGCCTCCGGGGTAAGGAGACCAGGGTGAGAGGAGGGGAACGGCGACTGTACCGGACCTGCTGCCGCCGAGCGCTGTCCGGGAGGCTCCGCCGCCTGGGCCTCCCCGCCGCCCAGCCCCCTGCTCACGTGAAGCAACTCCTTCCGCCCTCCGGCCCGCCCCCCGCCCCACTTCATAGGCCCCGCGTCCTCCCGCGAGGCGGAGCTTCCTTCCCGCAGCCCCACCTGGGCTCGGAGCCTGGCCGAGGATCCGCGCTTGCGCGCAGGGCTCGAACTCTGCCATCACTGCGACTGCAGCCGAGGGCCAGGAGGCATCTCTGTGTCCACCTTTCTGAAGCAAGCCCTGTTTACCAGGCGGCACTTAACTCCCCCAACATTTACTGAGGCGCACAGAACCAAGGATTGTGACAGTTTATTTTATAAAAACATGTTTCTCAGTTCAGCTTTACCCCAAACTTGGGAAGATGTGACCGAATCCGATATACAAATCAAACATCGGGCTCCAAACTGTGACCTGGGTTTCAGGTACTGAGGAAACAACGAACGAATGCGGTTGTTTCAGTCTGTGACTAGAGGATGAGACTTTTATTTGAGAAGGTATTACAAGTAGAATACAAAGCAACAGCAATAAAGCGAAGTTTAAAATTCCTGTCCGGAAAGAACAATGTAGCTGAGAACAAAACAAGTGTGCAAGTTTTTTGAAAGTTCTTACTTTGTTGTTACTGAGGATTGAACCTAACACCTCATGCATTTACCATGCAGCTCAACCCCAGACTTATTTTTAATTTTGAGACAGGGTCTCACTGAGTTACCTTTGTCGGCCTTGAATTCACTTCGTAGAGCAGGCAAGCCTTGAACTTTTCATCCTCTGGTCTTGATACCTCAAGTAGCTAGGATTACAGGTCTTTGCTACCAGGCCAGGCACTGCTGCTACACAAGACTTAGTAATTTATACTTTTAAAGCCGCTTATTCTTTATTTGAACGTGGTACAGTCTTTGCCTAGTGAGTCATTTACAACGTGAACCAGGAAAGCAATTTAAAAAAAAAAAAAACAACAAAAAAAAAACTTTGCTGCTACACTTTCCCTTTGTGACTTGTCCTTCACAAAATACCTAGACTCCAGTGGGATAAGAGTAATGTTTCCTTTTCCTTATACACACCCATCTTTAAGTATTCAAATAACATGAGAAAGGAAGTATAATCTCGTGCACTCCTAACAAAATGTCTACTAGTTTGGTGGTCAACTTCCATGTATTTCTTGATTCATAAGTATAGTCAAAGTACATGTGTAAATGAAGTTTTCTTAAATAAAACTTTATTACATAATCAGGAGAAAAAAAATTAAAAAATAGAAACAAAACAAATTAGGAATGTCACATTTCACCACCAATGTTGACATTTCAGTTGACAAGATCAGTTTAATAATCTAATATCTCTCTTTGACACGGGCCTCATGTAACTCAGGCTAGTCTCAAACTCTTGATCCTCCTGCCTCTATCTCCCAAATGCTGGAATAACATACCAGTCTAGTAATCTTTGTTTTTTTAAACTAATAACACCTACCTTACTTCTGATTACTATGTTTAATTATTAGACCATCAGTTGCATTTAGTTATGCCTTTTAAGTTTTTAAAACGGGCAATTTGAAAATGAATGGCTCTTTGCAGATAACTAAAAAAATGAAAGTAAAAAATTCCTGGATTTGAATATTTGCTTCAAAAAGTCTGCAATAATTAGTGAATTAGTTTGTCTTCTAAACCCTATATTTTTTTGCAAACTAGAAGCTGTATTAGAAGGTTCAATGAGTCACCTAGAATGTTGTGCTAGACTTGCTTCCTGATACTAGATACAATGCAAATTATTTAGCACATAGTATTGCTTACTGTGTAGAGCATGGGATGTTGACTTGGTAATGATGCCTGTTTGCAGACCCTAACTCTTCTTTTCTCTCTCTGTATCTCATGTATCCCAGACAGCCTCAAATTCAATCTAGCAGGTGATGATGGCCTTGGGTCTCTACCTCCCAATGCTCGGGGTTACAGGCACACACCAAGACACCCCGTGTTATATATGGTGTGTGGCATCAAGCACAGGGTGTTCTTGCCTGTTAAGCAAGCACTCTACCACCTGGGCTAAATTCTCAGCTCCTGTAGAGTCTTTTTATTGTTGCTATTTCGAGACAGGGAGACCATGTAACCAGAGTTCTTTTAAAACACAGACTTTAGTCTATTTTAGTGCCTACCAATGTCACTGAGTAACTTATATCACTCACAGAAAACTAATTTAGAGCTTTAAATATGCTTAGTTTTTACCAGAGGGTGGCTTTGAAGCTTTATATTGTATGAGTACAGTGTATGTGTAGAATTCGGGATAAAGTTATGAGATAAAGTACTTTGGTAAGCAAGAGCAAGAACAGTAAAACCTCTGAATGCTAAAAAAGGAGGGAAATACAGCTCAATCTATAGACAGAAAGGTGCTTTTTGCAGGGACAGTAACAATATCATATTTGGGGTTTTCAAGAGAAATCTCTGGTAATGCTGCTAAGCAAGACAGGAGGTAAGTAAGTCTGGAGGCTGTGTAAGATCAAAAACATTAAATATAAGGGAGGAGGAACTAGGGTATTTAAAATACACCCCATCCAAACTTTCAAGCTTCCTGATTACTTTCTGTTGCTTGCTCAAATATGCCTTATTAGTGCTCCAAACATTTTTTTGTGCGTGGAGCATACATAAGTGTACAAGTGTGTGTGTGTGTGTGTGTGTGTGTGTGTGTGTGTGTATGTATGTATGTGTGTGTGTATATGTGTATATATATATATACATACACATATACATGTGAGCCATGTGCTGTGGAAGACAGAGGACATCATATGTTGTTACTCAGGTACTGTGCATCTTGCCTTTTGAAACAGGGTCTCTCATTGTCCTATTGTTTCCTGATGAGGATTCACTGGTTGGCCATCAAGCTACAGGGATCCAGCAGCCTCTACCTCCTCATCACAGGGACTCCAAGCATTCACTATAAGGCTTTGTGTAAGGATTGAAATTGGGTTGCTTGCACAGCAAACACTTGAACAACTGAGTGCACCATCTACCCAACCCCATCAATTAATATTTTACTTCCATTGCTGTACTTTTCAAAGCCACAATTTTATTCTGCCTCCTTTTCATAATTTCTTTCCTTTTCGTGATATTCTCATTTTGCTCATATACTGTTTTCTTGATTTCATTCATAACTCCCAATTGTTTGAGTAACCATAACATAGTTGTTTTAAAGACTTTGTCAGATGTGACTAAAATGCATGGGTCATTGGGTTTGATCAACACCAACACCCCATATTATTTTTAGTTAAATATCTCTTGGGGACAATTTGTAGACTTAGTTTTTTCTTTGGAATTGGCCATATTTAATGTTCCTTTATAGGCCTCATGCTTTCTTTATATTTCTAAAGAAAGATGTATTTACTTTTATTTTTATGTATTTTGCCTGCATGAATGCTAAATGCACCACATGTGTGTCTGGTGCCTTCAGAGGCAAGAAAAAGGAATTAGATCCCCTAGAACTAAAGTGTCCTAGTGAGGGTTACTATTGCTGTGATAAAACACCATGACCAAAGCAACTTGAGGAGCAAAGGATTTATTTAGCTTGCACTTCCACATCACTGTTCATTGAAGAAAGTCAGGACAGGAACTCAAACAGGGCAGATGCCTGGAGTTAGGCGCTGATGCAGAGGCCAGAAAGAATGCTGCTTACTGTCTTGTTTCCCATGGATTGCTCAGCCTGCTTTCTTAAAGAACCCAGGACCACCAACGCAGGGGTAGTCCCACCCACAGTGGGCCAGGTCCTCCTATATCAATCTTTAGTTAAGAAAATGCCTTACAGACTTGCTTATAGTGCAATTTTTCCTTTATTTATTTTTTATTTATTTTTATGTATATGAGTGCTCTCACAAGAGGGCATCAGAACTCAATATAGATGATTGTGAGCCATCATGTGGTTGCTGGGAATTGAACTCTGGACCTCTGGAAGAACAGCCAGTGTGCTTAACCGCTGAGCCATCTCCCCAGCCCCTTCCCTTACAGTGTAATCTTATGAAGGCATTTTCTCAATTGAGGATCCCTTCTTTCCAGTCTCTCTAGCTTGTGTCAAGTTGACATGAACCACGCAGAATAATAGACAGTTGCATAAGGTTCCATGTGCTGGGACCTGAACCTGGGATCTCTCCAAGAACAACAAGTGCTCTTAAATTGACCACTGGGCAATCTCTCCAGCCCTGCTTTTTTGTTTGTTTGTTTGTTTGTTTTGTTTTAAGAGACAGGTTCTCACCATGTAACCTTGGCTGTCCTGGAACTCACTCTGTAGACCATGCTGCCAGATCTGCCTGCCTCTGTCTCCCAAGTCCTGGGATTAAAGGTGTGTGACACTACCCCTAATCCTGCTTTGTGATATCTGAAGTGACTAAAAACTAAGACATTTGGATCACATGTGATTATTATAGAAAGTCAAAGTCTCCCTCATCCAGTTTCTATGTGTATGGGTAGTATGCCAGTCTGTGTCCTAATGACCCCCATAGATTAGAAGTCATCAGACACTCTGGAACTGGAGCTACAGATGGCTATGAGCTGCCGTACTGGTAATTGAACCCAGGTCCTTTGGAAGAGTAGCCAGTGCTCTTAAAACCATTGAGCCATTTTTCCAGCCTAGTTTTACCTTTTCTGGTTATTAATTGACATATTAATTCTCTCCGTGCTGGATTTCGGGATGAATTTAGGAAAAACTTTTTCCTGGCTCTTTTGTGAGCCTGTATCCTCCCTGATTATACACAGTAGATGTCTACTTTCTATACAAGAAGTTGCTTTTGAATGTCCTAATCTTTGTTTCCAAATAAAGTAAAAGGGAAACAATACAGATGCTATTCCCTTAAAATTCCTAAAAATTCTGTCAAAATACAGAGTTAAATAATAGTAGCTTGGCTATGCTTACACCTCAGTGATCAAAACAAACAATAAGGGGCATGCATATACAAGGCCCTGGGTCAATCCCCAACACTGAAAAAAAAAAAAAAAAAAAAAAAAAAACCTTGAGAAGAAAGAGTACCCATTTTCTGGCTGCTCTGGCCTGTCACATCTTGGTGGTCATGATACAGTGAAAATTCCGAAACCAAGATATGTTTTCCAAAATAAGAATTCAAATCAAACAATTACAATCTTATATGCTCAACAATGGGTAAAATAGACATATGGAAGAAAAGTAAAGTAGGGAATTGAACATCACAAAAAACCCCAACTACACTTAACATACATGTATGGACTATTCCATACAGTAACCACAGAATACATTCTTAAGCATTTATGAGATTTACTAGAAGAGACAACATGCTAGTCCACAAAACAAGCCTCAATGTATTTTAAGTCCACATAAAGAATCTTCTCTCAACATAACAAGATGAAGTTAGAAACCAAGAAGAAACTTCACAAACATGCAGAAAAATTTTACAAACATGTAGAAAAAAAAACAATGGGTGAGAGAACAAAGCCAAAGGGAATTATAAACTACTCAGATATAGCATGCATGCCAAAGTTTAAGAGTTGTTGTTATGACAATCATCAGAGGGAAATTTAGTTGTAAGTCTACACTTTAAAAACTACTTCAGAGGTGGGTGTGGTGGAGTAGAAGGTGCATATTTGCAATCCCAGTACTGGAAAGGCAGAGACAGGAGGATTACAAATTCAAGGCTAAGCTCTGGCTAAATAGTGAGATTAAGGCCAATCTGGACTAGACCTTATTTCAAAATTCAAAAACACAATAAAAGAAACAAACCAACAATAAAAAAAACACTCAGATCAGTAGACTAAACCTTACACTTCAAAGATCTACAAAAATGTGTGTGTATGTGTGTGTGTGTGTGTGTACATACAAGCCAGACAGGCAAGATAGGCATGGTGGTGAATGGCTTTAATCCCAGCACTTGGGAGACAGAGGTGGATCTCTGTGAGTTTGAGGCCAGCCTGGTTTACACAGTGAATTCTAGGACAGCCAGCGAGGCTATAATAGAGACCCTGTCTCAAACGACATAAAACAAAACAAAGAACCAAAGCTAACACAATTCTTTTTTAAAAAATTAAAAACAGGCTAAAAAGAGTAAGGAAAAAAAAGTCGACAAAAATTCTGAAAAAGACCAACAAAACTGACAAACCTTTAGCCAGACTAATAAAGAGACAATATACAAATAAGTATAAGAAATGAAACTAGGGATATATTATTATCAACATTATAAAAGTTAAAAAAAATGAGACTATTATAATAATTATATATCAAAAATTAAAGAGTAAAAAAGAAAAGGTCACACTTCTCAAAACAATAAATGACCTAAACTGGCTCAAGAAGAGAAAATCTCAGCCCTATACCAAGTAAAGAGACTGTCTTAGCCATCGAAATCTCCCAAGAAGGAAAGTCTCATATCATGCAGTCTTATCAGTGAGTCCTATTAAATATTTAAAGAAAGAACAAAGAGGCTTTTTTTCCTGAAAAGTGTGCAAAAATGTGAGGAATCAGTGCTTCCTAACACATTCTATACATCCAGCATTGCTGACAGGAAAACCAGACAAATCCATTCTAGCTAAAATAAAAACATAGATCAGTATCACTGAAGAGTAGATATAAAAATAACCAACAAAATATAAACATAGTAAATCCAAGAGCATATTAAAAAGAATTTTACCACGACCAAGGAGGATTCAGCCCAATATAGGATGCAAAGTGGTTCAACAAAATAAATGAAATACACTGGTATTAGGAGTGGGGCATGTGGTCATCTCAACTGATGCAGAGACAGCATTTGTTCAAGATAGCATACTGCAGAAAGTTAAGAATTGGCAGAAAAATTCTTCAACACAATAAAGGTATTTACGAAAAATTCATAGTGAAACATATATATATATATATATATATATATATATATATATATATACATATATATATATATACAATAATTTAAAGCCAAAAAAAATTCCTCTTCACATCAGGAATAAAACAAGGATGTCCACTTCTACTTTACTATTACTGCTCTTGTTCAACACTGTATTAAAACTGTTTGCCCTATTAGACAAAAAAAAAAAAAAAAAAAAAAAAAAAAAAAAAAAAAAAAAATCCTCCTGTTGGAAAAGAAGTAAATGATTTTTGTTCATAGACTACACCAACATGTAATAGAAAAATCAAAAAAGGCCACAAGAGGGCTTCTCGAATTAATAAATGAATTGCAAGGGCTATGCAAACACATTAAAAAAAAAAGCAGTGATTTTTAAAAATATATTTTTTAGACACTAGAAATAAGCACTATGAAAATAAAATTAAGGAGGCAGACCCTGGTAAAAATGTGTGAATGAATCAAGAATGCAGAAAACTAAGGAAACATTTAATATAAAAGACCTGAAGAGGCATCTTGTGGTTTACAGACAGGAAGACATTAAAAAAACTTAATACTATTCAAAGCAACCTACAAATTTAAAAAAACAAACAAACAAAAAAACGTTCCAAAAGCCATTTCCCAAGAAATGGTAGTCAATCCTCAAATCAATACAAAAGTAGGGCTGAAGATGTAGCTCAGTAGTACAGTATTTGCGTAGCGTGAAAAGCCATAGGTCCATTTCCTGATACTAAATTCAAATAGAAGCGAAAAACATCTTGAAGAACCAAAACAGTCTTGAATAAAGATAGAGGACTCATAATAAATGCCAAACTGCCTGCAAAGTCACGGTTACTAAAGCAGTATGGTACTAGCACAAGGATAAACGTAGATCACAGTCCTGTAGATAGCCCAGCAAGAAGACTCTGATAAAGCGAACTGATTTCCAAAGGGGCTACTCAGCGGGCAAAAGTCCATCTTTTTAACAGAGATTACGGAACATGTATATCCACAAAAGAATACAAGGAGTAAAAGTGGGAATAGGTAGCAGTGGTTATACAACATTGCACAAAGCTTTAAGCTTGATAAAAGATTAAGTTGATCATTATTTCTGTTTCCCATAATAACGCTACCAAATGGTAAATAAAATAAATGGAGAGAACTCAATAAGCAAGTGGATTGACAAAGCAAAGGGAATTCAGAATGATTTCCAGATTTTCTCACTGGGAAGAGGACCCGTATGATTCTTTCACTAAGCAAGAACTATAGCTGGGTAGGCCTGGGCGTGAACTTGTTACAGAAAGGCACACTAAACATTGGACGACAGGAAATCGGTCTAAGCCGCTGGCTTTGGTGCTCAAGAAAGGTTAACGATAGATTTGTGAACGGCTAGGGTACCCAAAGATAAGGAAGGCAAGAGATTGACCTGGGAACACATAAGGAAGATTTCCTAAGAAACACCAATATCCATAAGGGAGGGGACCCAACAGCTTTCTGCATTCCAGGCTCCCACGCAGCGAGTCCACATCCCTGGGCGGGAGGGACTTACCACGGCTTGCTCGCAGACAGGCTGCTCAGGCCCATGCAGGCAACGGTTCGCGAGAGCCCTTCGTGACTGCAGCGGCGAAGAACAGAGCTCCGGCTCCCCGTCCACGGAAGAACCGCAGCTGTGAAGCTCACAGAGCAGACCCTCTGCGTCCCGATTCCCCGGCCTCGCCCCGCGCCCCGCCCACAACGCGGAAAGTCCTTCTCGGAGGCCCGTCGTCCTCCGAGCATTCCGATTGGCGGAGTTACCATGGGACCTGGAAGTTGTCTTTGTCCGGCCAGGGCTGCCCTTCCGGTTCCGTTGGGTCCCCCTTTGGCTCAGGTTGCCTGCCCCTCCCCCTTCCCGGAGCCCCGAGGGGCTGGAGCTCCTGGCTTTGCCAGATCTAAATGGCGGCCTTCCCCTCGGGTCTGTAAGTTCCTAAGTTCGGAGGCCACCCGAGAGCCGGGCTAGGGTGCGGGGTCTCTGGAAATGGAGCCCCCGTGGGGACCTGGATCGGCTGCAACCTGCCATGGGATGGGAGCCAAGGAGCTGGTCTAGGCCCCTGGACTATTGAGCCATTGGACTGGCCCATGCTGCATCCCACCCTCTTCCCCTTCTCGAATCTGCAGTGGGGAGTCTCAGGATGCCCCAGGGACCGCCTCCTTGGACCCTCTACATAGGGCCCTGTAGCTGGCCAGGAAGCCAGACTCTGGCATTTTGTAAAAAGTGTTGCAGTTGAGGCCGGCAGAAAACTGAACGGCGGGAGCTAGCCAACGCAAGGCCTTCAGTGCCAACCGCGAGACTACTGTAAGTGCCAGGTTTTGATGGGTTTTACCCTTGCTCAGCCGTGGGTTACAGCACCTTTTAAATTACTGGTGCTGTGCCATGCACTGGAGGTTCGTCAAATATCCAGTATTCATCTCAAGTTTGGAAACGATATATATGAACAAACTGATGCTTGTATGAGGGTGGAGGGTATGCAATAGGTTACTTTCGTCAACTGCTCTAAGGACAGTTGCTGGGAAGCCTGTAGAAAGAGAGTGGCCTCTAAATCCTACTTCTTGATAAAGAGAATGTGTGAAAGTATTTTTCCCGAAAAAAGAAAAGTTGTAGTGACACTGAGAAGTCACAGACTATGTATGAGAAGCAGGAATAGGGATGGGGAGATTGTGTACATAAGATGGAATTTGAATTGGATAAGTAAATTGAAATCCAGATAGTGAAAGGTTTAATTAATCCTAAAGGAGATGTGTTATCTTTTTGAAGCTCTTTGAGCAGGAAACTGATTCGGTCAGATTTGTACTTCAGGAAGTGATTTTGTTCTCTGGGAAGCCTAGAGAATAGAAATAGCTGACTCTGGGTTCTTTTAGCTAAAATCTAGGTACTTATATTTGAGATTACTTTGAAAAAATAATGTCCTGGTGAGATGCAGTAAAATCTAAAGTAGAGTTATGGTATTGTACAAGAAAGGAGGCAAGTGCTGTGTCTTAGATAATTATACATTGAAAGAGAAGAGAAAGTAAGTCTTAGAATTTAGGCAGTTGACATTTGAAGAATAGTAATGCAGTAATCAGAAATAAAACCACAGAGAATTAAAAATTCAGCTTTTGTGTTTGAATTTATGTCTAAGGTGATAGCCACATACAGCAGTCCAGCATGAGTTGGGAATGCAAACGTGGAGATCAGCCTAGGCTTCATGGCATGTGTGCCGTGAGAATAGCTGGCATCATAGAGGGAGCACTGAAAAAGAAGGTATTTGAAGGACGCTGGCCACATTAATGAAGCAGAAACTCAAATTGGAGCCAACAGTAAGAGGTAGAAAAGAACACAGGGTTGAAGCAACTAGGGTGACCTAGATATCAGGAGAGAATTTTGAAGAGAATCTATTAGATCATTCTCAGCTACTGGGGAATGAGAAAGAAAAAAGAAAAGTATCTTTTTTTGTTAACTGGATTGGTAAAAAGCAATTTTAGTAGATGAGGCAATGAAATATAAAATATCTGAGGCCTCAATTGGTTTGATATTAAATTGGAGAAACATGAAAGGTTTACTTGTTTATTCGCTGTGCACATGTTTAAAGGGCACACAACAGGCACCATTCTAAGCTCTTTTGAAAATGAACTAATGGGCTGGAAAGATTACTCAGTGGTTATAGCTCTTGCAGAAGACCTGGATTCAGTTCTCAGCACTCACACAGTGTCTTACAACTATCATAATTCCAGTTCCAGGGGATCTCATACCTTCTGACCTCCATGCACTGGGCATGCAAGTGGTGCACATACAGACATGCAGGCAAACATTCATAAAACAATTAAGTCTTCTTTAATGATGAGATTATTTAATTTGCCTTAGCAGCCCCATTTATTCTTGGTTGAAAAGAATCCTGAAACAGACTGGATAAGGAGTTGACCCATGACCATAACCCTGAGTAAGTGGCTGAGCAGAGTTCTAACTCTAGAAATACGATTCCAGAGTCGGTCCTGTATTCACTGTGCTGTGTTGTGACTAGATGGGAGTCAAGAAGTAGGCCATTGTAAGGAAAAATTGGCTTCTTGATTAAAAGGAGACCTGTAAGGATAGTGAGGGTGAGAAGAGGTAAGTGAGGAGTTCATGTTATATTGTGTATATGATTTTTCTTTCTTTTGTCCTAAGATCCTCTTGCACTCTGTGGAAACTTAGGTGTACTTCTTGTACTCTAATGTTTCACTTACAGTCCACTTAGCATTTCAGTGGGGTTTCTAACCGGCTACCCTGGTGCCACGAAGGCTCCTGACGGATTGTAATGGGCAGGCTTATGACCATCCCCTGTAGTAGTCTCTGGGTTAACTGAATGGCGTACACAGATGTCCAGCCATTCAGGCCAAATATTTTAGGGTTATTTTGATCATTTCTCTCTTGTTCTTTACCTTAATGAGCAAGATCTTTGGCTAGCTGGTTCTTTTTATTAAATTCTTTTTTAAATTTCCCTCTATAGTAACAATCTCCTCATTTCTGTTTTGATCTGTTAAAATGATGGCATTGCAAAAGGCCATTCATTTGCTTAGCCTTTCCCTATGTATTCTTATCTTTAAATTGCTAAATTTTGGCTAGTGCAGGAGTATAAGCATCATAATTTTTAAATATTAAATACCTAGAGCAGTATTTCCTAGTATATTAAGTTGAGATTAAAGTTAGTTAAATTTAGTAATAAGGATAGGGACTTAGGAATTCTTACCATAGGGAAGAAATGAAACTGAGAAAAGAGACAGACTTTTCTGTGGAATTAAATCTGGAAAAAGCCTAGCAACAAATCAAAACCAGACCGTTTAAGACTGTATTTACCTTTTCACAGTTTAGTGATGCTTCAGAAACAAACCAGAAAAATAATGGTTTTGTTTTTGTTTGTTTTTGTTTTTTTTTTAAATGACTGTAAACCTAAGGCTGAGGAGATGACTCAGTGGTTAAGAGTACTTGCTCCTTTTGCTGAGTCCTGGACTTTGGTTCCCAGCACCTATATCCTGTGGTTTACAATTACCTATAACTCCAGCTCCAGGGATCCCTTTTGGCCTCCATTGGCACCTGTGTGCACACAGACACACACACACACACACACACACACACATTTACAGACAGACACACATACGTATTAGTAAAAACAAAATAAGTCCTTAAAAAATCAAAACAAAACCTGAGATCAGTAATAGTAGGCTAAAAGCATGAGATGAAGTCAAGAATAAATGTTCTTATAGCAGTGTTAGTCAGTACATGAGCAGCCTGTCATTATAGTCCTCTGCAGTTAACAGAAATTCGGTTTTAATTTGAACTTTGTGCGTTTAGATTTAAATATTTTGCTGAAGTATAACTAGAAACCACAAAAATCTAAAGTCTACAGATCATGATATAATGTTCCCATTATTATATTATTATGTTTAATCTAATGCTCCCATTATTTCATATATTGATTCATAACTTGAACACAAGTTTCAGCTCTAACAATTAGCATTTTCTTTCTTTTTCCTTGTTTTTGTTTTTTGCTTTTTGTTTCTGGTTTTTTGAGTCAGGGTTTTTCTCTGTCGCTCTGGCTGTCCTGGAACTCACTCTGTACATCAGGGTGGCTTCGAACTCAAAGAGATCCATCTGCCTCTGCCTCCTGAGTGCTGGGATTGAAGGTGTATGTCACCACTACCCAACTAACAGCATTTTCTGTCTCTTTTAATTTAACCATATTATTTATATATTTTCTCAGCTTCATTTTCCTATAGGCAAACTATGAGTAATACTAACATACCAGTAGAAATTTTTAGTACTATGTGAATTAATTTAGATAAAGCATCTAGCAGTATATTTGTAATATGACACAAATTCAGCAGAAATTAGGTATCATTTTATAAAAGGAATTAATTCTATTAGATGATAATTATATTTTTTATATTGTTTGTTTGAGTGTGTGTGCATATGCATTTACTTTTATATTACATATTGTGCAAACTCATATGGTGGTGGAATTAGACCTAGGATTTTACACATACTAAGTACACACAGTCTACTACTGAGCAATTAATTATTTAATAAAATTTTTTTCTTTTTAAAAATGGTATTGCAGATTTGGTCTAAAGAGTTCTCAAAGGCTCAAGTAGAAGATGTGTAATATACACACAGCTAAGAATGTTACCATTAAAGTATGCTATAACATCTTAAAAAAAAAAAAGAAAAAAAAAGAGTTCTCAAGATCTTCAAAAGAAGATATTCTGATATTGAAAATCATCTGTATTAAAAGCCATCAATAATTCACAGTGAATATCAAGGAGTCACTTAATTTTGTGTTTTGTTTAATGAGTTGTATAAAGTGTAATAAACAGTTGATCCTTGTCCTCCTGGGAAAGGAGACTAGTGACAGGAAATAACTAATGGCTAAAGTGTGTGACCTAGAACTAGATTATTAGAAGGATAATTGGGCTGATAAATATTAGGAAAAGCTTTCTAAAGTAAACAACAAACTTCCCTAACTTTTTTGGACTGCAGTAGAAAGATTAAGAAGCAGGCTTTTTCTTGAGACACCTCTTTGGCTGCTCCTGTTGATAAGTTTCTGGAGAACTTATGAGTGGGATTTGAGGGAAACTGAACGCAAGTTAATCTGTAGAGAAACAAGGGATGAGTTTCCAAACTGAATACATTTGTCATAAAACATTCTGAATGCTACCTCACTCTAGCTGAAAACAATGTTCACTTTTGACTATGACTAGGAAAATATTGGTCAGCTTAATGAATTGGCTCAACTCTAAAAAAAAGAATGGCACTTTTGTTTGGACAGTTGACATAATGGACATTTTTATTATTTCAGGCTAAACTGGAACATTCAACATTTTCAACATTCACTGTTGCAGTTGCAGAATGAATATTTTAAAGTCTGCCACTAAAACTGACCAGTGGTAATATAGTTTGGCTGCTCAAAATACTGATAATATTCCCAGTGTTTGAAACTCATAGAATTCTCTGCCACATTCATTTCTTTGCATTTAGAATGCCACACAGGAGAAAAAGTTACATTTTGTGATTATTAACATGTGTGTGCCCTACCTTCTAAGGTTTACTTCTTTCTGCAACATTCAGCTAAACTATGAGATTTAGGATTTGTTGTTGTTGTTGTTGAGGTGTAGGATCTCACTATGTAGCTCAGACTGGCCTGAAACTTGAATTCTAACCCCCTCAGCCTCTGAGAACTGTGTGCATAGGTTTGTGCCTTCAGACCCAGCTTGAGGTTTTGTTTTTAATGTTCTTTTCATGATCAGTTATCAAGGTCTCTAAAATACCTTGTATTATTTTTTGCTTGTTTCTTGATACTATTTTCATTCCTATCTAGGCCCTTGTGGCCCCAAACCTGTAATGCTTCCATAGGTATTAATCTGCTCTACATAACAAGGTTATTTTTATTGTGAACCTAACACTGTAGGCTCAACTACTGCATTCTGAGCTTTCCTGTGTGATTGGTGTGGTATTTAGTGAGAATAGTCTGCACCAGTTTGAATAGAAGAGAAATATGACATGGAAGTTGCCCCCTAATGCCAGAGAATTGTAGTTCGGACGGGAAGGAACTATTTGATGAAGCAGTGTAAATGTTATATGGAAGTACTGTGTTGACGGCCCTAGAGGCAACTCAGACAAGGGCCTCTCAGAACTAGAGAGCTCGGCTGGCTAGAATGCAGTGTTCTAGAGTAGTATAATGTGTGACAAGCTTAGAACAAGTAGATACATTGTATACCTGTCACAGAGGAATAAGAATAACATCTGGACTCTTGTCATCAGGAGCTGATAATTCTGTGAAAAATTAAGATTGTGAACTTTGTGCTACAGAATCTAGATGTGATAACAGGCATAATAATACATGTATGCCTTTAATCCCAACACTCAGGAGCCAGAGGCAGGTGGATCTCTGTGAGTTCTAGACCAGCCTGGTTTACAGAGTGAGTTCCAGAACAGCTGGAACTACATAGAGAAACCTTGCCTCAAATCAAATCAAATCAAATCAAATCAAATCAAATCAAATCAAATCAAATCTAGATTTGACCAGGAAAAGCTGGTTGTCTCACTTGACTATGAGGAAGGGACTGTTGATATACAAAATTCAAGCTGAATTTTTTTTTTTTTTCTTAACATACTAAGTTTATAGAACTGTTTTTCAAAGACAGAACTGACATACCTATTGACCTGATAGAAGATGGGTTTATATAAAGAGATTGCCAGTTACTTTAAGTGGTTAGTAGACTGGAATTATGGTGTTGGTGTGGCTAATTCTTCCCTCCTATTTTTAACAGTGTTGTGAATTGAACTCAGGGCTTCACATGTGGTGAGGCAAATTATCTTCTACTAAACTATATGTGTTCTCAACCCTATGCACAAGCACTTCCGTGTTGACTGTATTATACTATTATTTACCTTTATTAGTTTTAGTTAATTGACTTATAACCAAGAGGCTAACCTAGCATTTTTTGAAATGTGCTGTTTGAGAAAAGAGGAGCTAGATGCCAAGGAGAACCTTTAGGAACCAATTCTAGTACTTTACTGGTGAAAAATGACAGACACAGGGGTAGGAAGGAAAGAACAATCTAATAAGCAATTGAATCTCTCCCTTATTCCCACTCATACCCCCACAGGTTGGGTCATTGTTTTCTTCTCAATTTATAAACAAATGTTTCTCATAAGAAAGTTTAGATTTATCCATAATGCACAGGATAAAGAATTGTGTTTTCAGCCGGGTGGTGGTGGTGCACGCCTTTAATCCCAGCACTTGGGAGGCAGAGGCAGGCGGATTTCTGAGTTCGAGGCCAGCCTGGTCTACCGAGTGAGTTCCAGGACAGCCAGGGCTACACAGAGAAACCCTGTCTTAAAAAAAAACAAAAAAACAAAACAAAAAAAAAAAAAAAAAAAGAAATGTGTTTGTCAGTGACTAAAACTGCTTTTTTAAATCTGTGACTTTTATCACAGAAATGGTTATATGAATAAATTTATGCCAAAAGGGGGGTGGTTCTCAGTAAGCAATATCCCTGTAGATGCTTTAAAATAGAAAACAAAGGGCTGGAGAGAGAGAGCTTAGTATTTAAGAACACTTGCTGTTTTTTCCAGAAGACTTCAGTTCAATTCCCAGTATCTACATGGCAGCCCAAAACCATCTCTAACTCCAGTTCCACTTTATCTGACACCCTCTTCTAGCCTCTCGGGATACACATATGGCACACAGATATGCATACAAGCAAAACACCTGCAAACATACATATATACAGCAAAACAAAGAAACAAATAACAATAATAGGAAACAAAGGAAAACAAAGCAGTTGTTTTAGGAAAAAGCAGGTGAAACATGTTTTATGCAAAAGAAATAATGTCTTCTTGGTACTTGGGTTCTTATGTTTTCATTTGAACAGAATTCTCATTTGATAGTGAAAAATAAAGTTTTTGGACTAACTCAAGCATTGTTCTTGTGTTAAGTGTCTTAAAAAATTGAGGGAATGCCCAGTTATTTACACTTCTATATATCTATTCCTTGGGTATAGTTGGCACCTGATAATGGTAAGAAATAGCTTTTAACAGCCATTGCAAGCTGTTATCCTAGCTTTTTGGAGACATACAAACAAGCATGATAACACATTTGGTTTTGAAAGGTAAATCCAGGTTTCTAAATTGTTTAAACTTTTTTACATTCCACCTTTTTTACATTTCTGTCCTTTAGGTCTGCCAAAATGTCTGAAAGATCAGATCTCCTTCACTTCAAGTTTGAGAATTATGGAGATTCAATGTTACAAAAAATGAACAAATTAAGAGAAGAGAATAAATTTTGTGATGTTACAGTTCTCATAGATGATGTTGAGGTGCAGGGACATAAAATTGTTTTTGCTGCAGGTTCCCCCTTCTTAAGAGACCAATTTTTACTGAATGATTCCCGAGAGGTGAAAATCTCCATATTACAAAGTTCTGAAGTGGGGAGACAATTGCTCTTATCCTGTTATAGTGGTGTGCTGGAATTCCCTGAGATGGAACTGGTAAATTACTTGACTGCTGCGAGTTTTCTTCAGATGAGCCACATTGTAGAACGGTGCACACAGGCGCTGTGGAAGTTTATAAAGCCAAAACAACCAATGGATAGTAAAGAGGGATGTGAACCACAGAGTGCTTCTCCCCAGTCGAAAGGACAGCAGGGAGATGCCAGAGGCTCTCCAAAGCAGGACTTACCGTGTATTCATCCATCTGAAGACAGCATGGATATGGAGGATAGTGATATTCAGATTGTTAAGGTAGAATCTATTGGGGATGTATCAGAGGATAGAAGTAAAAAAGATCAGAACCAGTACATTTCTTCTGAACCCACTGCTTTACATTCATCAGAGCCCCAGCACTCCCTGATAAACTCAACTGTGGAAAACAGAGTTAATGAACTAGACCAGAGCCATCTCCACAATTATGCCCTCTCTTACACTGGCAATGATGACATCATCATGACCTCAAAAGATGTCTTTGGGCCTAATATTCGAGGTGTAGACAAAGGCTTACAGTGGCATCACCAATGCCCAAAGTGTACCAGGGTATTCCGTCACCTGGAGAACTACGCCAACCATTTAAAAATGCACAAACTCTTTATGTGTCTACTCTGCGGCAAGACTTTCACTCAGAAAGGCAATCTTCATCGACACATGCGTGTGCATGCCGGAATTAAACCTTTCCAGTGTAAAATCTGTGGGAAAACCTTCTCTCAGAAGTGTTCCTTACAGGACCATCTTAACCTTCACAGTGGAGATAAGCCCCATAAATGTAACTATTGTGACATGGTTTTTGCACATAAGCCAGTTTTGAGGAAACACCTTAAACAGCTGCATGGCAAAAACAGCTTTGATAATGCCAATGAGAGGAGTGTGCAAGACCTCACAGTGGATTTTGACTCTTTTGCATGTACAACAGTCACAGACTCTAATTGTCAGCCACAACCTGATGCAACACAGGTCCTGGATGCAGGTAAACTGACCCAAGCTGTCCTCAGCTTAAGGAGTGACAGTACATGTGTAAATTGAACAGGGCATAGTGCTCACCCCGAGAGCTGACAGAGTATGGTAATAGTCGCTGAGTCTTTTTAGAAGTCACTTGGTAGTTTCTTCTACAAAGCCTCCAAGCAGGTGGTAGTGAGTGAGTTGAAGCACTAGCAGACTAGGTGACTCCCACTTGTGGTGGCTTTGCTTTCCTTTGGCCCTCTCCTGGTTCTTTTTTGAGTTATTTAACCTGTGATGTCTGTTTTCCTTTTCTAAGGAATAATTCCATTTGTCTACCTTGTGTTCATATATGTCTTAGACTGACACTATTTTAAATTTTTGCCATGCACATTCTGAAGGTACCAACAAATAACATTATCTACTTCCTACTAATAAACTATGTTTAGGAAAGTTAATATTTTTCCTTGGGGGAAAAAATGAGGCTGGAATAGGAGGTGATACTGCTGTTGACCTAAATATGTGATAGAGTTTCTGTTTGTCTACTGTGATTCATCCAAGGCTGATGAGTGAATCTGCTTCCTGCCATTTGTACTTTTTTGGAGCTGCTGTGGAGAAGTGTGTGGGTTTGTATTTTAAACACTAACTGCCCATTGAACTTTCCTTAAAACCCAGAATACAATTTTTTCAGCAGCTTCTGCAGACAAAAGGGACTGCCATGAGGAGGATAGTCAGTAAATGATAGACATATAATAAAACAAGGGTGGGTACTTGGAAGGTTTCCTAAATAGTATGATCTAACACGAGGCCATCTGCTTACGTATGTAGCCTGTTGATGCTTTTGGAATTGGAAGTGCTTTAGGCATACTCAAGTGAGCTAAAGAATAATGGCCTATGTTGGAGTCTAAACGATTTATCAGTTTATACATAAGAAAGGTGCATTTGGCCATAAGTTGTCCAGTATAGAGTTAATGTCTCCGGTCTTTCCTTTTCACATGTACCTTTCATCTTGGAAATCAATGAAAAAATTAAATGGGCTACAGAGGAACTACCAACATTTTTGAATTTAGATAGTCTTAGAGGTGCACAATACACTGTCCACTTTTGTTACCTTTGATAGTTGATCTTGAAGAATGTTAAAACACAATTCTTTATCCTGAAGTAAATTTTAGACATTAGTTTGAGCCTGCTTCTTACTCAAGGGTTACAGTGAGGTTATAGGATTGCTAGAGATCTTAGAAACTCTCAAAAGCTTGCTCACACTATCTCTGTTGTTTTAAATAGTGGCATTTAGAGTCAAACATGTAGCCTGGCCACCATTGGCCCAAAGACACCTGACAAAACATGGATGATTATCCCCAGTACATCTCTTCCACTATGCCTTGTCTTTAATTTAAGGGGAATAACAACACATTAACAGAAAGCTTCCAGTTTTGTTTCACTATTAAATATTCGTCCCTTTTGGTTTTCAGAGACAGCCAAGAATTCACCAACAAACTGTCACAGAAGGACTTGTGAGAATTACTCTTTTAACTTTATTTTATTTTGGTGGTTTGTGCTTGTAATCTCAGAGTTTGCAAAGTTACAGGAAGGCTATACAAGTTGCCTGGCCTATAAAGTGAGGCCCTCCTTCAAAACACCTAAATAAATATTATTTTATGGTAGTGGTGCTGGAATTCAAACCCAGTGTCTCATAGGCACTAGACAAGCACTGTACCACCTAGGTACAGCCCTAACCTGTAACTGGTTTTAGCTAGATGAATATTATACTATTTCTAAATGACTGACTGGTTTGGCTGTTAAGGAAAGGGCAAGTTAGAACAGTGTAAAAATGATCCAAATATGATACTGATTTTGTCTAAGAAACTTCATTTCCACCAGACTTTGTTTTTATTTTTAAGCTACGAGAGTACATGGACAGATAATCCAAAAATTAAATTTATATATAAACATAATTTGATATATTTATACCTGACTCAGATTTGAGGTATAATTTCTACTTAATATTTAAATATGAGTATGGTCAGCTAATATGACTGCTAGGTACTCTATTCCCAATGTCACTCAATGTACGGCCTAATGATTCCTCCTCGCATCCTGAATTTTGCATGATTCATCCAAAGAGCACCAATTCTATGCAACAATGGACTCTACTCTTCTCATTTTAAATATTTTTTCTGAACATCATTTGAAGATGGTGGGGCTCCATACATTTATTCATGTCCAGTTACTGTTAGTAGTTTGAAGACTGAAAACAGCATGGGTTCAGATAATACTGGTCTCTCTGGTTGGCTGGAGGCTATTTCTTGATTCATTTTGTCACTCAGAAGAATTTCTTTCTTTCTTTTGTTTTTTTGCCCCCCCCCCTTTTTTTTTACAATGCTGGAGAGTTTGAACCCAAGGCCTCATGCATGTTAAGCACTAAGCTACTCCCACAGCCTCAAGAAATACTAGTAACCAACTGGAATTCCCAGGTACTATGTTATATTCTGAGGCTAGGAAGGTAAGATTGATATGGTCCCTGTCCTTATAGGGCTTACGTGTCAAGTGATTTTAGTGAGATTAGGTCTCAAATTTATGTTCTAATAAGAATAAAATTGCCTTGTTTTCTTTCATCATTTAAAGCAGTGGTTCTCAACCTGTGGGTTGTGACCCCTTTGAGGATGGGGGGTCAAATGACCTTTTCACAGAGGTTGCCTAAAACCATAGGAATTTTTTGTTTACATTATGATTTATTTACTCTTATGATTCATAAGAGTAGCAAAAATGCAGTTATGAAATAATGAAAATAATTTTATGGTTGTGGTCACCACAACATGAGGAACTATATTAAAGGATATCACAGTATTAGGAAGGTTGAGAACCACTGACTTAAAGTTGGCCTTTTTAGGGTTTTCTGTTAGTAAAAGTTTTGGTTCTGTTTGCAAGTGCAGACCACTTACCTAATTTGTGATCTCATCCATTTCTTGGCTGGAGAGTTCTTATTTTTGTGTGAGATATTTAATTTTGGTGGGACTTGGGTTCTTTGCTCACACGTTTCTTAGATTTTAAAGAAAAGAGAAGGCACATATATTTTATTGTGGAAGAAGGCTTTTCAAACTAGTGACTATATGGGGCAGGGGTAAACCTTAGTTTTTCAGCATTTGGTTTGATTTTTTTTTTTTTTTTTTTTTTTTTTTTTTGAGGTAGGATCTTACTTTGTAGCCTTTGCTGCTTCTGCCTCCCAAGTGCTGGGATCACAGGTATATGCCACCATGCCAGCCTCAGTGTTTGTGCTGTATGGATTCCTAGGAAAACCTCAAAAGGAAGAGGTCTCTATTTACTGTAGCTTTTTTTTTTTTAATTACTGTTATTTATTTATTATTTAATATGAAAACAAACTCCAAACTGAAGTGGCTCTGAGGTAAATCAGGTGTGATTTTGCATTAGTTTAGAAGATGTGTAAGTGAAAGGTGACTAATGTCACCATTTCTAAGATATTGTCCTAAACAAACAACTTAGAACATTTTATTTCAGCTCATGAATGGCTGTTCTAAATCTGTTGTATGTTAGACATACTTTGAACTACCTCTTTACTTAATGGGGAAGTTTCCTTAATAAAAGTTTGACAATTAACCTGTGGTGTCATTGACTTATTTGTCTACTCTTTTCCCTCCTTATTTATCAGTTGTTTGAATTTAATTCTTTAAAACACATCTTAAGGATGGTAAGGGGCTGAAAATGCAGCTCAGTAGTAGTGTTTCCCCTTGGCTAGCATTCTAGAGGCCCAGGCTTTGTTCCAGGCAACGGGCACAAAATAATTGTCAGCCATCCTACCCTTCGCAAATAGAGGCTTTCTGAATGATAAATTCTGAGAATGCAAAGAAAGGTAAATATGTCTTAAATAATCCCCCTTCCTTCGTCTGGCATATACTTCGATGTGAGTATGAAGTACAGTCTTAAAGATAATTCATTTCCAACTGGATCCCAAATAATTAAGGTGCAATTTAGAAATAATGTGTAATCATTATAAACTGGTATTGAAGTTTGTTGTGTTTTGTAAATCGGCTGACCAGCCAAGGTGTTCCCCGAGGAATCACCACCATGAGCCAGGCCTAGTACAAAAGGAAATTTATTGGGGGAAGGGAAGGGGACCTGGAAAAGGGGTAGAGGCAGAGAAAGGAGGGGATCAGAGAAGGCTAGAAAGAGGAAAAGCCCTGCGGGAAGACCTGGGGGAAAGAATGCAGAGTGGAGAAAGAGGCAAAGCAGCCCTTATAGGCCAGGTTAGCTCCTACCTGGCAGGTGGCTATGCAAGCTGTTGCTAGGTAGCTGTTGGGCGGAGCCTAGAGGAATCACCGACAAAGGGTAATCGGGAAGGAAAGCAAAGCAATGCTTTACTTTCATAAAGCCCCGTGTGTTTAATTCCCATCACCCAAAGAGAAAAATCCTTTAGGGGCAGGACACATGGTGGCATTCATAGCGACAGGCTGTTTAAAGCAGCAGGGTGAAGAGGATGCCATTGGAAAGAGGAGGGGAGGGCAAATAGAGTGATGAAGCTGTGTACCGAGGTTGGGGACAGGTTCTGATGGGACTTTGAGTAGCCCAGCTACAATACAGAGCCCCGATGTCCTTTCCTTCGGCTCCGCCCCTCAACACCTTGGCGGTTCCAGCCTTGAGCGTTCTTCACTCGCCGTTACCAGCTTCACAACAGAGCAAGAACGGCATTCAGGCGTTTTTCTGTCTTCCTTGCAGCGGAAAAAGTAAGGAAGAAAGAGCATCTCAGGATGTTCTTCCGGGGCGTCCAGACAATCTCTGTAAATAATAAGGCTGGTTGACTCCGGAAGCGTTTCCTTCCAGGCTAAGTCCATCTTCCGGCCTGGGCTGCCGTTGCCGCGGAAGCCTCAAAGCCAGTTTTGCTAGTCGGTAAGTTAAAGTGACGGAGACATGCAGGGGGTTGAGGCTGAAGGACAACGCCGCGTGGGAGTACACCCCGCTGTGGCCTCGGCTCCAGCTAGGCGCCGCACCCGCCTGGCTGGTCGGGCCCTGACTTCGGAAGGCTGGACGTGGGAACTGTGTGCCTTGTTGGAGGGAGTTGGCAGGCAGGCGGTCTAGGATTCCTGTCAGCTCCTCCTGCTGTGTGGGCCCGTGTGCCCACTGTGTGAACACAGAATCAGGAGGAAAAGATTCCCTGGGAATCACGTTAGTCTCTGGTTTGGGCTCAACGGAGCTAAAGCATGAGTTGGGAAATGGAGCTGGAATCGTGAATGTAATAGATAGGTAAATGGGTGTTCCTGTGTTTTAGCTGTACAGTGATGAACAATTTAACATTAAGGAGCTGGGAGTATGAAAAACGGACCAAGATCAATCTATTAAAGGTGGGTTAGGGTGAAATCCTCAAGGAGTTTGCATTCTTTTTAAGAAGGAAAGGCTGTCTAAGAAGTGGGGGAGATGATGGATGATTTAATCATAAGAGCATTTTTTTTCTTTCCTCCTTATTTTTAATCATAATGTTAATTTGGATGGAAATTTAAGAAGATAATTCGGAATATTTAAAGAGTGCTTTGCTAAAAGACCTGTTGGAAGTCATTACAATGGCCAAGACTGGGGACTAGCAATAGTGGTGGGACAATTTGAAGATTGCAGTTTCTAAGTTAAGGGGTTAAGTGTCACTACCGATTACTGGTATTTAAAAACTTAGGAACATGATACAGAAATGCATTATGAGTTTCTGGATTTATAGATGGTGATTTGGGAACAGTTTCACTTCTAGCACTCAAAGTAGAGTTTGGGTCTTCATTTTTTTCCAATACATGTTGGGAAGTGGGGGACTCTGTATCATAAAGCATTGCCTATCCTATGTCAATGCTTCTGTTCTGTTTTGTATAGATTGTGGCCATGGCTGCTGAGTCTGATGTTCTACACTTCCAGTTTGAACAGCAAGGAGATGTGGTCCTACAGAAAATGAATCTCTTGAGACAGCAGAATTTATTCTGTGATGTATCGATTTATATTAATGATACCGAGTTCCAGGGGCACAAGGTGATCTTGGCTGCTTGCTCCACTTTCATGAGAGATCAGTTTTTACTCACACAGTCGAAACATGTCAGGATCACCATTCTCCAGAGTGCGGAAGTCGGCAGGAAGTTGCTGCTGTCGTGCTACACTGGAGCACTTGAAGTAAAAAGAAAAGAGCTTTTGAAATACTTGACGGCCGCCAGTTATCTTCAGATGGTTCACATTGTAGAAAAATGCACAGAAGCTTTGTCAAAGTATTTGGAAATTGATCTTTCTATGAAAAATAACCAACACGCTGACTTGTGTCAATCATCAGATACAGATGTTAAGAATGAAGAAGAAAATTCTGATAAAGACTGTGAGATCATTGAAATTTCAGAAGATAGTCCTGTAAACCTAGATTTCCATGTCAAAGAGGAAGAAAGCAATGCATTACAATCTGCTGCAGAGACACTGACATCAGAGCGAAGGGGACTTCAGTCACCAGAGCTCTCAACAGTAGACAGTGGCTTTAAAGAGAATGAAATTTGTATCCTCCATGTAGAATCCATCAATACAGATGATGTAGAAAATGGGCAGTTTTCACAGCCTTGTACCTCATCCAAAGCAGGCATGTATTTCCCTGAAACACAGCATTCGTTGATCAATTCAACAGTTGAGAACAGAATGGCAGAAGTTCCTGGAAATACAAATCAAGGGTTATTTTCTGAGAATTCTGATGGAAGTCATGGTACAGTAAATGAGATTCAAAATCTGGATGAGAATTTTTCCTTGAGGCACCAGTGCCCCAGGTGTCCGCGGGGCTTTCTTCATGTAGAAAACTATCTGCGGCATCTTAAGATGCATAAACTCTTTTTGTGCTTGCAGTGTGGGAAAACATTTACACAAAAGAAAAACCTTAACCGGCACATCCGAGGACACATGGGTATACGGCCCTTTCAGTGTACTGTGTGTTTGAAGACCTTCACTGCTAAAAGCACACTTCAGGACCACCTGAACATACACAGTGGGGACCGGCCATATAAATGCCATTGTTGTGACATGGATTTCAAACACAAATCTGCTCTCAAAAAGCACTTAACCTCTGTTCATGGCAGGAGCAGCGGTGAAAAATTATCTAGACCTGATCTCAAACGGCAGAGTCTACTGTGATAAAATCAATGACTTTGAAGGAAACAGAATCCCTTTGTTAGGCACATTTGTTTATAAAAATGCAGCATTTGTAGTGTGTCACCCTCCCCCAATCTGTATAATTTGTTTTTGTTCTTACATGTTATCCATTCTGAACTTCTAATAATTCTAAAGTTGTGAGTGGTGTGATTAAGTTTATGAGATTCTATGTTGTCTCAAATATTATGTATTAGTCCTCTGTTCAGCAGTAATTACAGATTCTGATTTGTAGTTTTTAGATAAGTGATTTAATGTTGAACTATATAGAACCTTAATGAGGTGAGATGACAAGAAAATAGATTTGAAAGCATAGTGTTGCACATCACTATTAATCTTGAAAGCAGATAGGACTAGCAATTTTTTAAAATTTAACCAGTGTTCTTGAATTTTAACCAGAACATGAAGGTACTGTCTTAAACTAAAGGAGCACAATTCAGATTCACATGAGGCCAGCAGAATGTCCTTAAAATTGTATTACTTAAATGTCCAACAGAATAATTAGACCCTTTCACTCCTTCCAACTCTAAATTCTACTAAGAGTTCTTCAATATAACTTGTTCTAATCTATGGTGATATAAAACTGGAATTTTGTGTTCCTTTTGATAGTTTTTAACCCAACATAATGCCATTGAGCTTGATTTATATGTATATTAGCAAGTCATTATATATAACATAGTTGGATTACAAATTCTGTGGCCAATGCAAGTATTTTCTTGGCATAGATTGGCAAGTTACTTTTCTTAGATATTCCACTTTCATCAAAGACATTGTTGTACTGTTTACTTAAGGTTTCTTTTTTTATTTGTTTTGGTTTACATGCACTAAAATTGACCTTCTCTGTGGAATTACATTTCTACGAATTTAATTCATATTTAATTGTCTGCAATTGGGACACAGATAATTCTATTAGCTTCCAAAATCCCCTTATGCTGCTCTTTTGTAGTTCACCCCTTCCAACTCTAAATTCTACTAAGAGTTCTTCATCAATATAACTTGTTCTAATCTGTGGTGATATAAAACTGGAATTTTGTGTTCCCTTTTGATAGTTTTTAACCCAACATAATGCCATTGAGCTTGATTTATGTGTATATTAGCAGTCATTACTTTTTTATTCTCTTACTTTTATGTAGTAATATTTTGTAATATTTGTGTAGCCCAGGCTGGCCTCGAATTTGCCTCAATTCCTGAGCACTGAGATTATGTCTGGGCCCTTTTTTTTGTTTTGAATTGCCTATGTATGCATTTTCTTTTCAAGCAGTCACCAGGTGACTAGTTTAATTTTCAAAAGCTACTAGAATTAGTTATAATGTCTCATTTGTATGAATATCTGTACATTCAAAACTTTTGCCCTTACAATGAAGAACAAAATTTACTTCTGGGCAAATCCCCTTCCCTGACCATAGGAAGAACTCACTTTCAACCTGTCCTATTTCTCTACATAACTTAGCTCTGTGTAGAGTTTCTACTATATTTAAGTTTTATTGACTCTTTTCTGTATTTTAACATGTAATATACTTTTACTATATAAGAGTTTTGTGAAAATCATATAGATGTTATATATAATTTTTGTGAAACTTTTGTGGGAATAATGCTCTACATAGAATTTTTAACTCTGGGAGAGACTTTAACGAATGTAAGTCTCACAGTTACTTCATGACCCAGGTCACTAGGTAATGACATGGAGCAGGCCACCTGTCCTTCAGCTTTTCTTAATTTTATATAAAATAACTTTGATCTTCATAATTTGTATAATTATTTCTAAGTCTAAATTTCTACAAATTTATATTCATGTGAACAGAGGAGACATTTATGTCTTTACCAACACTGCTATTTGAGTACTGTCCTGGGAACGGAACTTTTTTTAAGGTAAACATTTTGTTCCATTGGATAATGGACTGGTTGAGTGGCTAATTTCCTTTACCACATGACTTAAGAATGGCCTGTTATAATTGTGAACGTATTTCCCTCAGAGAAACAGTTTGTGACCAAAGTGCTTCTCTTATTTTTGCTTCCTGAATTGAATTTTGGAAGGGAGGGCTGGGGATGGGTGAAGAGGGTAGACTATAGTAAACAATCTACTATACTGTGTGTTTGGAACATTTTGATTGAAGGTGTTTTAAGTTTTATTCGTGCCTTGTAAGATTGTTGTAAAATTAAAATTTGTGAGCACTTTGAAAGTTTGCTTGTGGGGAGAGTGTTTTATAAAGTGGTTGTTATTTATATTATTTATTTCTATTACTTGGACAGATTGATTTCAAAACATTCCTAGGAGCCGGGCAAAGAGCACATGCCTGTAATTCCAGCACTTGGGAGAGAGAGGCAAGAGATTCAATTCAGGGCCAGCTTTCTTTATATATAGCTAAGTTTGAGGCCAGCCTCATATACAGGAGACATTGTTTTAGGAGAAACAACAAAAAAGTAAAACAAAACAAAATTCCTGGGAGAGTATCTGTTTGCATGACATTTCTGAAAAATTCAGCAAAGTAGAATCTGTAAAGATATGTAGGTATGACAAAGTAAAGTATAGCATTTATTCATTTTAAATACTTTTAGCTGTTTGTTTATGACAGAAAAAAGCAGTATGTTTGGGTTGAACCTCGTATGTATTGCATTTATATGTGTAAAAGATCTTGAAAAGGTAGTTGTTACTTTGTTGTAGAGAAAATCCTTTCCTTTTTTCATTGGATGTAATTATGTTTGTATGAAACAATAAACTGGAGGTGGGAATGGACAACTTTGGGCTTGTGTATTTCTATGATTTTTAAAAGAACCATTCTCTCTTTAGTAATGTTTTTTAAAATTGTGTGTGGGTTATGTGTACATGATTTATTATATTTTTAGTTATGTGTATGTGTGTGGGCATGTGCTCGCTAGCAACTTTGGATCCCCTCCTGGAGCTGCAGCTGGGAACTGCACTCACAGTTGCTGTGCTAGGGCAGTCAGCTACATTAATCACCTGGCAATCTGTGAAGCCCAAAGACTCACTGTCTTCTGGCTATTTAATCACTGTAGAACTACCTACTGGGTTTATGTCTGTACTAAAAGGTAAATAAAGAATACCAACTATGTTAGAGCTTGTGTTTTAGTGGAGGTAGAAAAACAATTGGTAAGAGTTTTGAAATTAATTAGGAAGCTGAGCCATGCAGATATCTGATTTCACGACCAGCCTGAGCTACAGAGTGATTCCAGGACAGCCAAGCCTATACGTGTTTTCAGAGACCTGTCTCAAAAAACAAAATAGAGAAAAGAAGATGTGACTGTTACTTTTAATGTTTTCTGTATTTGGAGAATGTTTCCTATGTGAAATGGAAAAGTGTATCAAATGGAAGTAGAATGGAACATGCACATACAGTAGGTTAGGAAACATGTATATATAAAATTACTCATCACTGTCCAGTTGAAAATACAGAAATGTGCCAGGTAGTGCACACCTTTGAGCCCAGCACTCCAGAGGCAGAGGCAGTCAGATCACTAGGAGTTCCAGGAGGCCTGGTGTCCAGGGTGAGTTCTAGGACAGCCAGGGCTTCACAAGAAACCCTGTCTTGAAACACAAACAAAAACAAAAAGAAGAAACCAAAATGTACCCCTGATTGTTGGGAAATTTTCTTTTTCTGATTAGCATAATTGGATGAAATTATGAATAGTGAGTGAAAGTATAGCTGGTATGACTGCCAGGGGATGGTGTTGCAAGGCTTTAATCCTAGCACTCAGGAAGCAGTCAGAGCTCCGAGTCTGAAGCCAGCCTGGTGTACAGAGCTAGTTCCAGGACAGCCGAGGCTAAGCACATACACAACTAAAACATTAAATGGTTGTGGCAAATGGATCTTTCACAAACCAAAAACAAAATGCAAAAAGTAAAAAACCCTGATCTTTTCTTGTTGTACTTGCCAGAAGCTTTGTGTCCCTGGAGCTGCAGTTGTAAGAAGCTATGACCTGCTGTGGTTATGGTGTGTGTGTGAGTGAGTGTGTGTGTGTGTGTGTGTATACACAAATATTAGAGAGTCTGGTGAATTCTTGCTGTGCAACCCAGTCTATGATTCTGCCACAGCCTTTCAATTGCTGGGTTCACAGGGATGCACCATCACGTCTGGATTATAACTCATATATTTAAAGCCTCAGAGAAATTTCTTTTCCATGTTCTAATTCATGTACAGATTATTATCATGGATGTTGAATATTTTGTTTCACATTCAGTTGCACATAATTAACAAAGGATACACAGTATCTACCTTTTAGGATTACTTTGATAAATAAATTAATTATAAAACTAAAATACTTTTTAAATATCAGTTATCATACAGACTGGCATATAGTAGTTCGTAACCGTTGCTTCTCTCATCCTCATTTTCAGTCTTTCTTCACTTATAAGAACATAAAGGATAATTCCTACCTTACAGGTTGCCATAAGTCCTCTAACAAATATTGAGTTACAATTCAAAATCTTATAAATTTTGATCCTTACCCCTTTGAGTCATTTGGGATTTTAGATGAGGTAGGTGGGTTTGCCAAACGTTTTCACTTTGCTCCTGGTTTTTGTAAACTGGAGAATTATTTCCTAATCTGGTTAGTAACTCACTACAAGAGAGTAAAGTAGGATGTAACATAATGTATCAGGTTCTGCTCTATGGATGGTAAATTTAACGGCTCAATCCGGCAAGCCGCCTGGTTAAAGGCTTAGATGTGCAGGGAGTTTCCCATAAGGCCCTTCGGCTTGCCTAGTCCTCGCATCATCTCCCACAGTACTCTGGGGTTCCCTTGTCATGTGACGAAGGTGGCTTTCTTCTTCAGAAGGGAAACTGATGCGCAGTTTAGGTGGCGGGGCCACTACGCTTTCCTTCCACTCCAACTCCCGGGCTTGCGTAATCTCGCGTGAAGTGAACAGTATCTTCTCGCGAGAGCTAAATCGGGATCCCTCCAGGTCCGCCTCCGTGGTGAGGAGGAGGAGGAGAAGGAGGAGGAGGAGGCGGAGGGAGGGAGGAGGAGGAGGCCCCGTCGCGGCCTTCGCCGCCGCCAACGGGGCTGTCCCTGTAGCTCCCGATGGAGTTTGAGGCCCTGAAACCGCCGCCGAGCTCTGCCCCGGCGAGACGAGGCGCCTCCGTCGCCGAGCCGCGCCGTCGCGGGGCCCCCGGGAGCGGCCCTTAGCGACCCCGCCCGGGCCCCTCAGGTAGGGCGGGGGCGGGCAAGATGCGGCTGGGGCCCTGGCCCCGCTGCCCGGTCCCCAGAGGTGGGGCGGGGAGCTGTCTCTGCCCGGCGGCCTGTGCACGGTGGCCGCCGGTACCCCGAGGGTTGGGGAGCCGCGGGCCGCACCTGACACGGCGGAACGAACCCGGGCCCCGAGGAGGCCCCTCGCTCTGGTAGGGTTTTTTGATGCGAAGCGAAACGCTCAAATGGCCACCTTTCTCCGGCACCGGCTGAGGGACGCCTCTGACCACTGAGGAGCCCACCCGAGCAGAGGCCGGCTTCCTTCTTTGCTTATCCCAGTTAGGAAGGGGCTTTTCGAAGAGGTCCCCGAGATCAGGTCTTGTCCTAGCGTTTCTTTTTCAGCCCCCGGGCTTACCGAGACCACAGCGCTGGGATGGTGGAGGCGATCTGAGTGGTGTAAATAGGGACCCCGGCCAAACAATGCCCAGGGAGGGCTTAACCTCCCTGGAAGGAGATGGCTGGACCAGGGTATGTGTGACTAGGAGCGATGGCATGAAGCACAGCCAGGGAATTCTGCTATAGCAGAATTTCTTTGCTCCTTCCTATTTTCCTTGGGGGAGCCTCATAAGGAGACTCTTCCACCATCTTAGGAGAATGGTAGAAAGCATCTTTGTTTCTAAGAGAAACAGCTGTACTTTTCTCTGTCTTTAGGAAGGAGATAAGGGTAGCTGTCATTTCCATCCTTGAAATCACCAGAGTTTTAGATATTGGCAGACACAGCCTTCACACCAAAATAGTCTAAAGTAATCACAGACATTAAGTAATCAAATTCAGTGATTCTCAACCTGTTTAGATTTTTGTTTAAGTTCCACCTGGGTCCTCTTACCTTGGGAACCCTAGGAATTTCTTCTCACCTTGACCCACTGTAACTAAAGTTGACTTTATATCCCAAATAAAGTGTTAAATTGTTTAATCTGTCATATTTAGTAGTCACACTTTAAAGTTTCAGTAAAAAGTTTGAGTTAAGCAGAGAAAAATAATAATGACACACTAAAGTGATATTATTTAACGGAAGGAAAGAAATGAATGTTTTGTTTGTTCGGTCTAGTCTTTTTATGGTTAAGTTGTATACACAGCCTAAGACTTGGAATCATTAACAATGGTTTGTAGATTCCTGTTTCTACCTTTTATCTGGTTAAAAAACTACATCATTGTTCTGACATCAACATTCATGTCTTAAATTGTTTACTAACACAGTTCTTGAAAAACCAGAGGCTATTTCATCCTATTAAAGGCTATTTTCCAATATTGCCATTGTTTTTGTTGATTTGGTGATTCATGTTTCCCAAATTTCATAGTTTGGAAAATTGCTAGAAGAACAAAACGCTTAATATATTTTCTAGTCTTGTTTAAAGAAGACAGGTACCATAATTAAACAGGCTTTTATTCTTTGAGAATTGAAGTCTAAATTCATTAGTAGGGCCTTTGAATTACCCCCATCAGTTATTGTTGTGTTAGGATGACATGCAAGAAGACTTAACGTTCTTGTTCATGTTTTCATTAATTTAGTTTCAGTGTTTGTAATTTGCTGCCTTCCTGTTGGCAGAGGCATTATTTTCTATACTCAGGATTTTATATTTAAAACTAGAATCTGTACATTATATGATGGGTAAAAATGCTATAAATTTGTTTTTAAATAAAATGTTTGTTTATTTCATTTTTTGCTTTGTTCTTTAAGACAAGATCCCCCTCTACAAGTAGCTCTGACTGTCCTGTAACTCACTGTGTAGACCAGGCTGACATTGAACTCACAGAGAACACCTGCTTCTGCCTCATGAATCCTGGGACTAAAGTTGTACACCACCATCCCTGACTTAACAAGCTTGTAATAAATCCTCGCTCAATTTTGCCTTTACTGAGTTGAAATTTCACTTCCTAGAGATGGAAAAGGGAAGTCTATGGTTAAAAAATAAAGTTAATTGGGAATTAAAAATGAATTGCACCCTGTATCGTGAGTGTTGTTGATTACATCTCTGTGAGTTTTCTGATACTATTAAATCCTTAAGTATGTGACTTTTACCTCAAATTTTCTAATAAAAATCAGATCTTGAGTATTATTTTACTACTACTTGTAACCTAGATTTACCTGTACTACCTGATAGCCACATATGACAGTTAAGGACTTGAAATGGAGCTAGTGTAATTTGAAATGTGTTGTTAATTCAAAATATATACTACATTTCAAAGACTTAATGGAAAACTTTATAACATTTTAATATTTAAGTTTTTACATGCTCGAAAAACCAAAAAAAAAAAAAGTTTTTACATGATTACATAGTAAAGTGATATTTTACTTAGGTTATATAAAATATACCACCAAAATTGATTCAGCTATGGTTTTTACCTTTTTAAAAAATTTGAAAACCAGAAATTTTTTTTTTTTTTAATTTTTTTTGCAAGACAGGTTTTTTTTACATGTAAGCCTCGATCTCACAGAAATCCACCCACCTCTGCCACCTGAGTGCTGGGATAAAAGGCATGTGCCACCACCGCCTGGCAGTTTTAAAATTTTTTGATTTAGGGTCTCATTCAAACCCAGCCTAGGCTGGAACTCTGTGTAGCCTAGGCTAACCTTTAGTTTGCCAACTGTCCTCTTGCCCTGAACATCCTTATTATTTAAAGGAGTCAACTGCCATGCAGTGACACCATACATACATATAATGTGGAACCCAAAACTTTTCCAGTGGTATTCTTTTAGAATCAGAATAATTAGAGTACTAAGAGGTTCAGTAATAAAGATAAGGTTAGACACATGGTGGCACAAGCCTTTGGTCCCAGCACTTGGGAAGCAGAGACAGGTGGATCTCTGTGAGTTTAAGGCCAGCCTGGTCTACAGATTGATTTCCAAGACAGCCAGGCTACATACAGAGAGAAAAGAAAAGAGATAAAGTTATCTAGAGGCAGAATACATAAGTTAGTTCAGTCTTGAAATATTTCACATCTTGCCATCACTCAAGAAGCATAACTTTCTTACTTAAAATTGGAAGCTATATTCCTATTAGAATGCATTGAAAGTTCTATCTTTAAAAATTGGGTTCAGTTCCTAATTTGAAGAGTAAAATTTGATCTCATCCATTTTATAGATTAAAACAAAGCAACAGTTGTGATACAGCTCCTTTTTTTCTCCAAAATCTCTTACTTAAGTGCTGAGCTGTAGAGTTTGCAGGTAATTTACCTTAGCTTTTTTTTTGCTTGTTTTTTAGGTTAAATCTTACATTGTACTTCTGATGCTATTAGTATGATTTTAAATCTAAAGCTGTGTTTTGTTTTGTTTTGCAGTACCGGGGATTGAATTTAAAGCTTCACAAACCTTAGGCAAGTGTTCTACCACTGAGCTACATCCTTGAACAAAGCTAATTACTTGATGTGTTCTATATGAGGAAGTATAAGTGTGGTCCATTATAGTACTCAAATGTAAATAATGATTGTTTAACAGAACCAACCTCTAGGTGTATATTTTTATAAAGAGAAATATAAAATACTGTGGTATACTATTATGTTTTACACACAAAGTAGTGAAAAAGGCATATATACTCTATTCTGACTTTTTGAAAGTGTCATGATCCTGAGCTGACAAGTAACAGAATATGTAACAGAAAATGAAAGTGTTTAGCTAGTTTGCTGTTTATTTTCGTAAAGAAGTTTGTAATTTGCATTTATAAGACAAGTCTGTTACTCTTTGTATATTGTGAATTTGGACTCATACCAAGAAACTTATAGCTTGGGAGTCTGAGCCTGTTTAAGGTTCTTCCTCTAATTTAGTGTTTCTCCTCCTGTACTTTATCTCATGCCTTTTCAGTGTTAAAAACTAGGTACTGAAATTAGTTAATACAAAGCGAGAATGTTTTCTCAATCTCTGTAGGCATCTAGACTTTTGGACTTTTTAATCCATTTTATCTCAACTTGAAACGTGGGAAGTATATTTAGGCATAAGTGCTTTACTATAAATGTTAGCAGCAATTATGATATATCCACTGATTCAAATAAGTCATTTTTAAAATATCACTATAAGCCTAAAAGTTCTATAAATTAATATACTGAGCTTTCCATTGTTTATTTATATGCTTTTAAAACTATAAAAATAGTAAGGTGCTGGACATATAAAAACAATAGGCTGTGTGGTTGTAGTGCAAGCTTTTTAGCCCCAGTACTCAAGAAGCAGAGGCAGGAGTATTTCTTGAGTTCAAGGCCAGCCTTGTCTATTGCCTGAGCTTCAGGCCAGCCAGGGCTGTTGCACTGTTTCAAAAACACAAATTTGGATAATTGTAAAAGTATTTACATGAGCTTAAGAAACACCTTTTAAATATAGAGAATTGAAACTAAATGTCACTAAATATTTTAATGGTTATTCATGTTTTTATGTTTTGGATAAAATGTTCATTTTTTTATTTGAGTAACTTAGAATTTATTGACCATAATACTAAAGGAAAATATTTTTAGGAATCAGTCATATCCTATAAGGAAAATTTAGTAAGTTTGCTATCAGAATCTGTGATATGGCAGGGGAAAAAATTGACAGTATGGTCAGTTTCATCTAGAGGTGTTCTTTACATTTTATAGGCATTTATTTAGTTTCTAATATGAATTAGTATTAAAATCTTTTGTCTAGATAAATATGTGTGTGTGTGTGTGTGTGTGTGTGTGTGTGTGTGTGTGTGTGTATGTATGTATACAGGCATATATTACAGAGCTGTCAGGTGCATCTGGAACACTGTCCCAATGGTCTTAGAGAATTAAGGAAAGGGTATTCTTTGTTAGCCAAGCAGTTTATGATACCCTAACTCAGTAGAGTCAGTGTTTCAGCACAAATATCTGTCTAGCAGAATACCAGTTTATGTTATTAATTCAGAGTTTCAGTTGTAGATTTAAATGAAATTCATCTTTTGCCTGGTTTTATAATTCTGCAGCCAGAAAATAGAAATAGAACATCAAATATGTTAGTTTCAAAAAGTATTTGCTCATCTGCTTATTGGTGATCTCTGCAGTTGGCAGTAGGCTAAAACTGGTTTTAGATTGGTAGCTCTAATTAGTTTGACAGTTGAGGATAAAGTGAAAAAATAATTTATAACTTAACAAATTTGAATTGCTTAGAAGTAAATATACCGTTAATGCATAATTTTTTTCTTCATTAGACTGTTTAGTAAAGATTTGTACATTGTATGAGATGCCTTTTTGTATATTAAGACCTGTAATTCATGTTTACCAAGTACATTTTAAATTCTTTTTTTTGTTGTTAATTTTTTAAAATGTTTTTACTTTTTAATTTTTTAAGACAGGTTTTCCCTATGTAGCCCTAGCTTTCTTGGAACTTGCTCTTGTTCAAGGATGGCCTTGAACTTACAGAAATTCCCCCGCTTCTGCCTCTGAGTATTGAGATTAAAAGCATGTGTCACTACTGCTTAGCTTTAAAAAAAAAAAAAATTAAATGTAAAGCACTGTAAAGGCCACTAGAGTTTTCATTTGACTTTTGGGGTTCTGGGGAATGCTTGCTGTTATGTTATATGTTTCTCTCTCCTGATTCTGACTACTCTTTGTAAGCATCTAGCATTCTGTACATCTAATGTATTTTGTAAACAATTGTATGAAGTAAAGTATTTGGTGGTTTAATTACTCTGAATACTCTGATTTGTTGTTTATCTGAAGGCCTTTGTCAGACTAACATAAGTTTTGAGTTGGAAAATATTGAAGAAGTGTGAGTTATAAGTAGTGTAGTTTCAATTGTGACTCTTGCTTTACTAAATACTATACAATTACTGAACAAACAAGAAAATACATAAGATGATTCTCTTCTAGTTATTTTTCTGTGTTTGTACTATAATCAGTGCAAAGATGAATATTTTATATTTCGGTTTTTTTTTTTTTCTGCTTAGAATTATTGCAAGACAATGGTGTTTTATTTTTCTAGACCAACTCTATTGGGCCTGACAAGTTTTGGAAACACAGGCACATAACATTGTCCAAAGTATTACTATGAACTATGACAAAAAATTTTAGATAATTTTTTTTAGATAATTTTTTTTTGCATTTTATTTTGTAGGGAGTGAGTTGCATGTAGCCATGTGCATGTTAATGGACAGTTTGTGAAAGTTTGTTCTCTCATTCCACAATGTTGGTCCCAGAGATAGAGCTTGGGTTGCCAAGCTTAGCCATATATACTTTACCTCTTGATCCATCTTACTGTCCATAGACAGTATTTTTTTTCCTTTTGTTATTATTCTTTATTTTTTTTCAGTTATAGATAACATCTCTGTCATCACAGTTGTCTGTAGATTTTCAGTAACTCACTAAGCTGAGGCACATCCTAATGTATCATAAACTTCCTCCTTCAGATGCCAAGGTGACATTTTACAATGAAGTGTAGCACATTGTTTTGATGGTTGTGGTGCTAGGAATTTGTTTGCTTGCTTATTTAGGTCTTTCAACACGGTTTTACTGGGTAGCCTTGGCTATCCTGGAGCTCACTCTGTAGACATACTAACCTTAAACTGACAAAGATCCACCTACCTCTGCCTCCTAAGTGCTGGTATTAAAGGCATGCGCCACCACTGCCAGACATAGTTCATGCTCTTAAATAGAGGTGGGGGGTGAGAGATGGTAAAGATGCTTCTACCAAGCCAAATGATCTGTGTGCTCTGTCCTCAGATCCCACATGATGGAAGGAGAGAACTGATTAGCATGCATACATGGCATACATGGGCCCACATATGTACACATAAACACACACTCATACAAAATAAAAACATTAAACATAATAAAAAATAGAATGTATTGGTCACTAAGAAAAATATAAAAAAGTTTTGATTACTATTACATGAACAACCAGTAGAGTTTAGTTGAAAGGAATAGTGTTAATTGTCTCTTGGTAAATTTGCAAAATGTACTTCAACATATAGTTTTGTTGTTTATTGTTATAGAGACATCTAAATCTTATATTTAGAAATGTTTTAGATTCTAGAGTGGTGGTGGTTGATTTTTAACAGTTAGGTGAATGACAAATATATTGTTAATTCTTGCTTTTGTTCATTTGCAGCTTAAAAAACACTACACAGCAAAATAATGATCTGCTAGACGGCTAACCCAAGCATCAGCTTCCACAATGCCTGTGCAGGCAGCTCAGTGGACAGAGTTTCTGTCCTGTCCAATCTGCTACAATGAATTTGATGAGAATGTGCACAAGCCTATCAGTTTAGGTTGTTCACATACGGTTTGCAAGACCTGCTTGAATAAACTTCACCGAAAAGCGTGTCCTTTTGACCAGACTGCCATAAACACAGACATTGATGTGCTCCCTGTCAACTTTGCACTTCTCCAGTTAGTCGGAGCCCAGGTAAGTGTCCAGTATCTTTACTGGTTTATTATATCAGTTGTCAAAATTAGTTCATCAGCTGGTACAGAATATATTGAATGGTAGTTGAAACCTAAAAGGTTTATTTACTTTTTGTGATATATTTCTACAAAGATTTTTCTTACTGCTATAAATTCTTAAGCAAAATAATAAATCCTATTACAGTTATATATTTCTTTGTTCTGGCTTCAATACCAAAGCCAGAATTTAGCTATATAAGTACTTTGGTAGTTGAGAAACTTATTTGTATATGAATATATCAGTATTTATTTGTTAAGTCACGAAAAGAAATAAAATCAGTGGTTTAGATAGAAAAAGAACTAACTAAAGCCCTTAGATGGAGGTTTTGTTGGTCTTATTTGTAACTTCAGTTGGTTGATCTTATTATCAAGTAAAAATTCTGTACATCTTATGCCTCTATATGTTGTGCAATGATTATTCTATATTATATAATTTTACTGAATCATAGCAAGAACAGATTTGATAAACAACTTTGATGAGGGACTGTTGTATATTACATATGAAAATAAATATTCTAAATGTTATTTCTGCTTCTTACCTTAGCTCTTTAGGTACCAGTTACCCCTACTTACAGATGAGGAGAAGATGAAATTTCATACATGGCATAGTAAATGTTAAGATAGAAGTAGCCTAGCCTGGTGGCAGATGCTTGGAAACTCAGCACTTCAGACAGGAAGATAGAGTTCAGTGACATTCTGGCCTACACTGGAAAACCCTATCTCAAAACTCAAGTGAAAGAAATAACATCTATAAAAAAATAAGAAAGAAACAAACCCAAAATTAACTAAAGCAAGGAGTTTTCTGTTTTATAAGAAAATTTCCTGGTTTATTTAACAAGCTTAATAACTCACTGTGTTCATTTCTTTAATATCTTGATAGGTGAAGTTTTCTTTTTAGTGCTCAAAAACTAATTTCATTGTTTAGAATTTTGGCAGTAATTCTGTAATCAGTAGATTCATGGCTTAATTGGCAGCATACTTTTTTTAATGGGTCATAAAATAATGCTATCTCTTGCCAGAGTTGCACTTTAAAATCCAGTAAAATGTTTACTCTTTTGCAATAGTGCTAGCTACTGCCTATCTGCTATAGCTCAGGCAGTCTTAGTTTCCTTGTGAAGAAATGTGTAATTTTAGTATGTAAAAATAACCTATGGGTCTGTTCACTGTAACACAAATCTTTTCAGGCTCATCTCTTCACTATCTTTACTTACACTGGTTTTCCGACCAGTTCTTAGATGTGTTATATATATTAATGCATAGGGATTTTCGAAATGTCTTTGCCTACAACAATTCTTTGCTCTTTACTTTCAAGAAATTACAAATGTTGCAGTTCTCCAGGAAGTTTATTATGGCTACACCAGTAAATTGCAACCCTCCTCCAGTTCTTTCTTGTGTGAGTGTGTCTATCCATGTGTGTATTTGTAGATACTGATATGCACAGCTTTAAATCCTTATCTTTATTTTTTGTGTCTCTGCCCGTGAATGCACATGCATACAAGTGCTCCAAAGAGTGTGGGAATATGTTGAAACTGGAGGTCAGATATTGAGAGTTGCCCAACATGGGTGCTAGGAACTGAACTTGCAGCATCTGGGAGAGCAGCAAGGGCTCTTAACCACTAAGCCATCTCTCCAGCCCTCTCCATTTCTCACTTCATTTATAGTTGCATTTTCTTTTCTTTCCTCCCTCCCTCCCTTTCTTTCTTTTTTCTTTTTTCTTGAGACTGTTTCTTCGTATAGCCCTGGCTGTCCTGAAACTCACTCTGTAGACCAGGCTGGCCTCGAACTCAGAAATCCGCCTGCCTCTGCCTCCCAAGTGCTGGGATTAAAGGCGTGCGCCACCACTGCTCTGTTGTATTTTCATTAATCACCTTCTAACAGTATTTGTTTATTGGTTTATTGGCTTGTCTCTTCTCTCTATAGAATTTAAACTCTTTGAGACAAGACATTTTCGTTTTAGATTATTGATGGATCATACTGTAGACGCATGAGAAATGCTCTATGAATGTCATTGTCTGTGGGACTGAATGAACTTTCATAATAACATTATAAAATGTAGTTATTTTTATTTTGCAGATGGGGAATTTGATACCAATTTTTTTTGTTTTTTTTCTTTATTTTTATTGGATATTTTATTTACATTTCAGATGCCATTCCCTTTCCCCATTTCCCCTCCCTAGAAAACTCCTATCCCATCCCCCCTCCTCCTTTTTGCTTTTATACAATTTTTTTAATGTTAATCAAGGGCTTTATAAGTTTGATAATGCTTAATAACAAGATGCCCATACAATCAGAAGTGTAACCCAATTCCCAACTTAGATATATCAACTATCTTTGACTGGTGGAGACACTCGAACATCCGCCTTCATGTCCCCCTCTCCCTCTCCCTCTCCCTCTCCCTCTCTCATCACCTAGCTCCTCCTCTCCTTTCTTCTCTTTTCCTTACTCCTCCCACCTTAGCTCCTCCTACATATCACCCTTCCTGTTAAAATAAAACGTTTCTCTCAAAATACAATTAGAGCATAACTATACCAGTTTGTGTCAGTAAGGTACAAGATAGACCTAATACCCAGTCCCTCATTTTGTTGACTAACCAGAACCTCTGTCATATCTCCTAACTAAAAGACTTAGTTCTGAACCTGGCTTTTTTCTTGGCTTTACAATGAATGTCAGCTGAAAACCATCCTCTCAAATCTTTCTCTCAAAGTAAGTAGCCGAGATTGGCTATGAGATTATAAGTCTTCAACCCTGTCAGAAATCCAGAATGACTGAGGGGCAGGGGGAAGAGTAAATTGATAAGCCTCTGACTCTGACACTGTGTCTTCACTGCATCCAGCTGGAATTCCAGGACATCAGAGGTTCGAGCAGGTCTGCTCACCTTGCTTGATGAGTAGATACACCAAGGCTGTGTATTCTGCAATATACAATTTTCAAATCAAATTTTAGTATCAAGATAATTTTTTGTTTGAATTTTGGAATCTAGTCTTCTGGTGGCCTGCCTCTGTCATGTCTAATCCATATAATTCTGGGAATTTCTATGAGGGTGTGCTCCTACCATCCTCCCTGCTCTCGAATTCCCCAACACTGGGGAATCTAAACTTCCAGGCACCAAGGCCATCCACTTCCACAGATGCCTGGCAAGGCCACCCTCAACTACCTATACAGGTGGAGCCATGAGTCCCTCCCTTTGTGTTCTCTGGCTGGAGATTTTAGAATGGCTACTCCAGCTTGTTTCTTAGGACTATTTGCTTGAAAAATTGTTGTCCAGCCTTTTACTCTAAGGTAGAGTCTGTCTTTGTCACTGAGGTGGGTTTCCTGTATGCAGCAAAATGCTGGGTCCTGTTTAAGTATCCAGTCCGTTAGCCAATGTCTTTTAATTGGGGAATTGAGTCCATTGATGTTAAATGATATTAAGGAACAATGATTGTTGCTTTCTGTTATTTTTGTTATTAGAGGTGGAATTTCTTTGTGTGGCTATCTTCTTTTGGATTTGTTGGAAGAGGATTACTTTCTTGCTCTTTCTAGGGTATAATTTCCCTCCTTGTATTGGAGCTTTCCCACTATTATCCTTTGTAATGCTGGGTTTGTGGAAAGATATTGTGTAAATTTGGTTTTGTCGTGGAATATCTTGGTATTTCCATCTATGGTAATTGAGAGTTTTGCTGGGTACAGTAGCCTGGGTTGGCATTTGTGATCTCTTAGAGTCTGTATGACATCTGTCCAGCATCTTCTAGCTTTTTTTTAATCTGGTGAGAAGTCTGGTGTAATTCTGATAGGTCTGCCTTTATATGTTACTTGTCCCTTTTCCCTTACTTCATTTAATATTCTTTGTTTTGTGCACTTGGTGTTTTGATTATTATGTGATGGGAGGTATTTTCTGGTCTAGTCTGTTTAACGTTCTGAAGGCTTCTTTGTATGTGTATGGATATCTTGTTCTTTAGATTAGGGAAGTTTTCTTCTATAATTTTGTTGAAGATATTTATTGGCCCTTTAAGTTGGGAATCTTCACTCTTCTATACTTGTTATCTTTAGGTTTGGTCTTCTCATTCTGTTCTGGATTTCCTGGATGTTTTATGTTAAGAACTTTTTGCATTTTGCCTTTTCTTTGACAGTTGTCTCAATATTTTCTATGGTATCTTCTGCACCTGAGATTCTTCTATCTCTTGTATTATATTGGTGATGCTTTCGTCTATGACTCCTGATTTCTTTCCTAGGTTTTCTATCTCCAAGGTAGTCTCCCTTTGTGATTTCTTTATTGTTTCTACTTCCATTTTTATGTCCTGGATGGTTTTGTTCAATTCCTTCACCTGTTTGGTTGTGTTCTCTTGTAATTCTTTAAGATGTTTGTGTTTCCTCTTTAGGGGCTTCTACTTGTTTACCTGTGTTCTCACATTCTTTGAGAGTGGTAGTCCTCTATCATCATCATTAGAATTGATTTTAAATCTGAATCTTGCTTTCCTAGTGATATGTAGAATTCAGGACTTTCTTGTGTGGGAGAACTAGGTTCTAATGATGCCAAGTACCCTGGGTTGCTGATGCTTATGTTCTTGTGCTTGCCTTTTGCCATCTGGATCTCCTTAGTGCTACCTGCCCTGTCTCTGACTGGAGGCTGTCTTTCCTATTATCTTGGTTGTATCAGAACTGTGTGTGGTGGGTTGTTACTATTGGGGTTAGAGCTGAGGTCCAAGATCTGCTCAGTGCTCAGGTGCAGACAGGAAGGAACCAGTGCTCTGGGCCAGGAGTGACTTCCTGTGTCCTAGTGGGTCCCAGTTACTTCCTGTTTGGGGCGGGTGTTGCTGTCACCTAACTAAGATACTGCCCGGGTTTGAGCTCCTGGGAGGCCTGCTTCCTCTAGGTTTTGTGAGATTGGGGGCAGAACTGCAGCCGGGGATCTGCTCAGTGCTCGGGCCCAGACTGGAAGGAACCTTTAAGTTTTTTCAAGGTCAAGTTTTCCCACTTTTTTTTAATCTTTTTTTTTTTTTTTTTTTTTTGTTCTTCTGGTGCTAGAGGTTAAACTGAGAGCCTCACTTGTGCTAGTTGGGAATTCTCATCATCAAGTTACATCTCTGGTACTTATATTCTATCTAGGGGATATAGATTATAAATTATAAATTTCATAGGTAAATCATGTAGAATCAGTACTAAATGGTATGTGGTAGAGACAGACTCCCTCACACTCTCTCTTTGTTTTGAAATACTTTTAGACTTACAAAGAAGTTGAAATAAAGTAGACCAAGAACACTGTATAACGTTCCACAACTTCCCTTATATTAGGATCTTTTGAAAAAATTTTAATTTAATGTGTTGTTTCTGTGTGTGTGTATGTGCGTCTAAGTACCAGTACCTGCAAATGCCAAAGATCTTAGATCCTTTGGAGCTGGATTTACAGGTGGCTGTGAGCACCAATATGAGTGCTGGGAATTGAACTCGAATTCTCTGAGAAAAGTAATTCATGCTCTTAACCTCTAAGCCATTTTCTCTAGCCACCTATTAATGTCCTTCATAATTATGACACAGTTATGAACTCTAAAAGATTAGCATTTATAAAATACTGTTAACTTTTTAGCTTTAAGTTGACTTTTGACTTTGCCTAGTATTTCTGTATTACAATTTTATATTAAGATTATTAGAAGATTTATAAAGAGAAGTTGCATGAGCTGAATGAATGCATCTCTGCATTTTTTTTTTTTTTTTGTAGGTACCAGATCATCAATCAATAAAGTTAAGTAATCTAGGTGAGAATAAACACTATGAAGTGGCAAAAAAATGTGTAGAGGATTTGGCACTCTACTTAAAACCACTAAGTGGAGGTAAAGGTAAGTTCATAAGAAGTCTTGTATTGCTGTGGAAGACCTGATCAAGTGTTAAATGTTGAGCTCCTGACAGTCGCTTGAGCCACTGCCTGTCACTGAGTCTACAGTCTATTGGATGGATATACAATATAATAAATTAATTGCTTTGACAAAAGTAGAGTTGTAGTTTATCACTGTTTTTCCAGTTAGCTAGCTATTTCTTATAAATGTAATAGTTTTTGAATGAGTCAAATATTTATTTTGTGCCTGTCAATAGAGCATGGGCTTGGGATGCTTTTGATACTTTACAGGAACATACATCCTTGATCTACATATAAAACTTGTATTTCGGTAAAAGGAAAAACTATAATAAATAGCATGATGAATTAGATTATATAGTATAAATGATAATTGATATAAAAAGAATATACATAGGGGTTGGAATATCAGGGTGAAAGGATAAAGACTCTTAAAGTCTGTAGATATTAAGAATGTCTAATGAAGTCCTTGTTTAGAGTGTGGCTTTTGAAATTGAATTGAGGTAAAAGAGGTGAAGTAGGTACCCCACATAGTTCCTGGAACATTGTTCTCTAGGCAAAAGGAATAGCCTTCCAGTGTATTGTCCCCATGGCAAGAGGAGAGTGTGCTTGGAGTGATGTGAGTGAAGGGAGACTGTCACAAGAAAAGTTGAGGTGAACTATAGTAAAGCAAGGTGATGATATACTGACTTTCAGATCATTTAAAGACTTGAGCTTTTGCTCTGAGTAAAGTTGGGAAGTGGTTTTGAACAGAGTGATGACATAATTTGACTGATGTTAAAAGGATCTCTTTATTCTTGAGACTGTGTAGAAGAACAAAGTAAAAGCAAAAAGTTAAGCAGTTGAGGTTAAGTTAGTAAAAGTGGAGCTTGTTACCAAGTTTGGATGTATTTGGAAGCTAAGGCAAGAATATTTCTTGGATTTGGAGTTCGAGAGGCAGAGTAGAAGGAAAAAGTGTAATTCCTGACATTTTTGCTTGAGCATATGCAAAGAGGCTTGCCTCAGCTTTTGGGTAGATCAGGTTTAGGTAGGGGGCTCAAGTTAATTTTTGTTATAGTAAATTTGAGATGTCTAAGATTCACTTGGAGCAGTCAACCTTTCTAACACTGTGACCCTTTAACACAGTTTCTCATGTTGTGGTAAAATCCCTTTAAGCAGGTACATCAGGGTAAAGGTTTAAAAAACTGCTGTCAAAGAATACTAGACAGAAGAAAACCAAAAAAAAAAAAAAAGGAGTGTTCTGGAAACCAAAATAAAGTGCTTTAAAGTGAAAAGTCATTTATATTGAAAGTTACTGGAAACCAAAGTAAGAGTTGATGATTAACTGTGGATTTAGCAAAGTGCATGTAATTGTCTTGAGTAATTTGGTGTAATAGGTAGTGTGGCAAAACATTAATTGAAATAGGTTTTCTAGATTGTGAAGGAAGAGGCTGGAACTAGTCTGTATAGAAAATGTACAAGATGCCAGGCTGAAAGCAGAAGAAGCAGAAGTTTAAGGCAGCCAGGTTACACAGCGTGCTTGAGACCAGGCTAGGCTATGTCTTCAATAAGAGAACAGTGAGAGAGAGAGGTGAGTAATTGAAGATTTACTATACAAGGAAGTAAAGAAGTAAGACAATTAGTAGAGAGAAAAGGATACTTTAAAAAAAAATCTATTTCCATTTTTAAGACAGGTGAAATGGTGACATGCTTGTTCCTATGTAATTTGCTGGAGGAATTGATTAAGTGGGGGTTGGGGGCAAATCAGACCAGGGACTCAAAGAACTATTATTTGATAATTAATTACAGGTGATGAAAATTGTCTTAATTGAAAATGTGATTTCTTATGTCTCCATTTGTTAAAGGTGTAGCCAGTTTGAACCAGAGTGCCCTGAGCCGTCCAATGCAAAGGAAATTAGTTACACTTGTAAACTGTCAACTGGTGGAGGAAGAAGGTCGTGTCAGAGCTATGCGAGCGGCCCGTTCACTAGGAGAAAGAACTGTGACAGAGCTGATACTGCAGCACCAGAACCCTCAGCAGCTGTCTGCCAACTTGTGGGCTGCTGTCAGGGCTCGAGGATGCCAGTTTCTAGGGCCAGGTAAAATAATCACCATTTTAGTGTTTTTATTGGCTATAAGACTTTAAGGATGCCAATTTTTAGGGCCAAGTAAAAATCCTATGTATCCTGACATGGTATAGTATAAATCAAAGTCTGTTCTTATAGCCAGTGCTTTGGAAGACATTTTTAATTTAACCCTCAGGCATCAGTGAGATAAAGGGCCCATCTCTAATTTTCAAATTATTCAACTGATCTAAGAAGGGGCCTACAACTGCACAGGTAGATGTCAGGGAAGGTAAAGTGTTGGGGGAGGGTGCATGATAGAAATAATAGACTTTTGATTGATTGATAATATTTGAAAAACATAAAAAAATAAACTAAAGCAGTAAGAAATTCCCTTATGATCAATGCTATGTATGTCCTATTTAAAACAGTCTATATGCCAAGTTATGAAATACTTTGTTTCTTGGAGATTTATTATCTCAGTTTAGAACTGCAATTTGGGTAGAATTTGTATAAGAAGCAAATTTTGTTTGGTTGGTTTTGGGTTGTTGTTTTTTTCTTTTAATAGTCTCATATGTAGTTAAGGCTGGCCTAGAGTACTTTATAAATAGGACAGGCTGGCCTCCAACACACCAGTTAAGTTAAACTAGAAAAGTGAAAAAGTAGACAAACCAGAAAGAAGCTACAGTAGTAAGAGTTATGTTTTTCTGTTTTTGTATATGCTTTAAATTTTGCACAGCATAAAATTAAATTAAATTTTTTTTTTTAAAAAACTCTCTCTTTACAGTTTTAGTTTAAGGATGTTACTTTTGGATATTTGTTGATGTTTATTTTTTATCTGTAGAAGCACTAAATACCAATTATACTTCAAAGAGACAAAAACATGATTCAAAAGTGTATTAAGGTTTATCTAAATAAGAGACAGATGGAAAACAAGCCCATATAGTTGTAGTTCTCCAGCTTCCTAATGCTGCAGCCTTCAGTATAGTTCACCTTGTGTGTGACCCTCCCAATCATAAAGCTGCTTCACTGATACCTCATAATTGTAATTTTGCTGTTGTTGTAGTGTAAATATCTGATACTCAGGATAACTGGAAAGCAAGACCTCAGGGGTCATAACCCTCACAGGTTTAGAACCACTGCTACAAAAGATACTGAAATTCTTTAGTTAGTTAGTATGGAAGTGTAAATCAAAACCATCAAGGAGCTGCAGGGTGAAGGTCTCTGGCAAGTTTTTTTTTTTTTCCCCCCAGATGTTTTGAGACAAGAGTTTCTCTCTGTAGCCTTGGCTGTCCTGGAACTTGCTCTATAAGCCAGGCCACCCTCTAACTTAAAGAGATCTGCATGCTTCTACTTCAAGACATGCACTACCACCATCTGGCAATTTTGTGGTAATTTTTACCTAGCATGTGTACACACACACACACTCACAAATATAATAAACCACAATGAGATACTATTTTGTACATGTTTAATTTGTCATGATTAAAATCAAAAATCATCTGACAAGTTAGTAATGATGTAGAAAATATGACATAGAAAATATTGCTTTCCTGTACAGAAAAGATTTTGACAGTCCTTCTAAAATTAAAAATGACTGAAGAGTTTACTGGGATTTCTGATACTTAGACACAAATGTTTATAAAAATAATATTTATACTAATTGAAAGGTGAGCACAAGCTGGTCATGATCATGTATACCTGTAATCTTAGCACTTGAAAGGATCAAGTAGAAAGATGAGTTGGAGGCTAGCCTGGGGTACATTTCAAGACTGTCGCAAGTGTTGATTTCACTAATGTGCCACCATGCGTAGTCTTAATGTTCTTTTTTTCTCCATTATTTATTTATTTAACATCCCGATCGCTACCCCCCCTTCTTACCCCCTCCCCAATGATCTTTAGTGTTCTTTTATCTGGAACCATTCCCTGTATTATCTAGGTAGGGATAGTCTTGAGTATAGGCCATTTATTTTATAGTATAAAGAAAGTAAAAGCATTTTTTTTGTCAGTCAACTAATAAAGGCGTAATGTATTCATAAAGTACTGCCTTAACCATATAAGGAAATGAAGTAAACCAAAATTTGACATATCCATAGAGTGATATATGCTACTTGTAGATGATATTTGAAAATATTATGGTACTGGAAGGAAACCTGATAGGAAATGAGTGATTGCGGAGGAGAAAAGATTACCAGACACGACTTCTTGATGACCATGAGTTTCCTTTGGAGCAGTGAGAACTGTCTTTGAACTAGGTACAGTTAATGGTTGTATAGCATTGTGAATGAACGAAATGCTACTTGGATATTCAAACCACCTTTTTTTATATCTCTGGGATGGAATATAGGCCCTTGCATTATTCTAGGCAAGAAAGAACTCTATGGCTATGTTAATAGCCATATTAACTTAATGTTTGTTTGTTTTTTCTTTTTGTTTTTTCTAGACAGAGTTTCTCTGTTTAGAATTGACTGTACTAGAACTCAATTTGTACATCAGGCAGGCCTCAAACTCATCTGCCCTGAGAGAGGGAGAGGAAGAGGAAAGAGAGAGGAAGAGGGAGAGGGAGGGAGGGAGGGAAGGCAGGCAGGTGGGCAGGTGAGCTCATGCATGCACAGTGTAAGTGAAATTAATGTCTTCTTTAGGTACTCTATCCAAAGGCCAATATTATTTAAAATTATAGGCAAAATAGTTTTTTACAGGCACAGAAACTGTCTTGTGCATAAGCCAAGTTTGTATGTCTTTAAGAGTTATTACTGTCAAAAGTAGTTCTCTATTTTTATGAATTACTTTCTCACAAGAATTATTATCTAATTGATTGTGTATACCTACAGAAGATACTTTCTTTAAAGTTCTGTTCCCTGGGCTGGAGAGATGACTCAGTGGTTAAGAACAGTTACTGCTATTGTAGAGTTTGAATCCTAGAGTCTACATCCAGTGACTCATTTGTAGCTCAGTCTCTTAAGTGATCAGACCTCTGTCCTAAGAACACATCTGTACTTGGATAGACCCATACTGAGTTATACATAATCTTAAAAATAATAATAAAAATAAAGGAAAGAATGTTTTGCTCACATCTGTGTTATGATTGGCTATTTAGTGCTAAGTATGTCCCCCCCCAATAACTTTTAAATATTTTATTTATATGGCTGTAAAGGTGACTCAGTGGTTAAGATCACTCTTGGCTCTTTTTAGGGTCCTTAGGTTCAATTCCAGTACCCACATAGTGGCTTACTATTTGTAAACTCCACTTCTAGGAGTCCTATATCCTTTTTAACTGCCATGGGCACCAGGCACACACATGGAACATGAATACACATGTAGTATTACAAACTGTCATTCATATAAACATAAAAATTTTTTAAAAATTTAATGTTGTAAGCTGAACATGGTGGCATATGTTTTAACATACATGGTGGCACTTGGAAGGCAGAGGCAAGCAGTTCTGTGATTATGAGTCTGGACTACAGATTGAGTTCCAGGACAGCCAGAACTACACAGAGAAACCCTGTCTTGAAAGACCAAAAGAAATAAATTTAATATATGTGTGTGTGTAGGATTTGTTTAACTGCATCATGACATGAGTGGACATCAGAGGACAATTTTGTGGAGCTTTTTCTCCTTCCACATTTCCCTGGGTTCTGGGGATTGAACTCGGGTTGCTAGCCTTGATCAACAAACACCTTTACCTTATGAGTTGCTTTGCTGGCAATTGATTGATTTAAAAATGAATTGTTTTTTTATATTGTGATTTCCTCTTTTCATTCTAATTAGATATAGATTATACTACCATAAGTCAATACTCAAATATAATTTTGACAGGCATCAGTATAATCTTTGTTCCTTTACCGTTTTTAGCTATGCAAGAAGAAGCCTTGAAGTTGGTATTGCTGGCATTAGAAGATGGTTCTGCTCTCTCTAGGAAGGTTCTGGTACTTTTTGTTGTGCAAAGACTGGAACCAAGATTTCCTCAAGCATCAAAAACAAGTATTGGCCATGTTGTGCAGCTACTGTACCGAGCTTCTTGTTTTAAGGTAAGCCCTGTACAACTGTCTGCAGACCATAGGTTTGTACCTGAAATGGAGGCTTCTGATAGAGTATGTTACCAGCCTAGTGACCCTCAGAAATACAGAACACTTCTAAAGGTCAGAAGAGTGGTTTTTCACTTTTCCTTCTTCATTAATTCATCTTTGACACCAGGTACTTGTTACTACCAGTTGGTTTCAGAAATATTGAATTGAACATATGTAAAATCCTAACTTTAAATGAGACATTTCATTTCTTTATATTAATTGCTTTAACAAATCACTGTAGACTTCGCTAGAGGAGGACGTCTTTGTAATTCATTATTTTCTTTGTCTTTTGTGTGCTGATTAAAGTCTTCAATGTAAAATTAGTCCACAAGAAATTCAAAAGTTGAGAGTATTGCCATGTTGTATGGTATTTTGTTTGATGAAATGTGAAAAGTACTTTAAAATAAACTTTTATTTTAGGCCACTGATAGATGAGAAAAGCTACCTGAATCCCTGTTTTCTATTTGTTATTAGTTATGGAAAATATTTAATCTCTATCAGAGGCTTCTACCCTGCCTTAGATTATTCAATTTCCTGATAAAAGACACACAACTTTTATTATTATGATAAGCCATAAAGGGCCTAGAGATGGCTCAGCAGTTAAAGAGCACTGACAGTTCCTCCTGAAGTCCTGAGTTCAATTCCCAGCAACTGTATGGTGGCTCACAGCCATCTGTAATGGAATTTGATGTCCTCTTCTGGTGTGTCTGAAGACAGCTACAGCGTACTCAAATACATTAAAAAAAACTAAGCACTAGCACTGGGCAGATACCTACCCTCTAAGATATTAAAATCTATTTCCCATCAGTAACTCCGAATTATAATTTGCCATGTTCCATTTGGCTGCTTTTAACTTCAGTTGGCCAGCCCTCATGGCCATACTTTCATGTCTCACGCTACCCATAGCATGAAAACACCTTCTCTCTATCCCTCTCATGTTTCTTCTCAGACCCCAAGCCCACCTTTGTGTCTTCTGCATAGCTGTTCACTGTTGGTATTTTTATTTAACCATAGTTTTAAATTAAGAAGCAAGGTCACATTGTATTTGTGAATTCTCTGGTCCCTGGGAGCAACCAGGTCTTGGGGGCCAGTATTTGGCTTTATGTGCATAGCAAAAGAGCAAACTTCAATAGTTATTCAAGTGTAGATTGTTAGCTAGCACCTAACACCTAACACTTAGAGATTTAGAGATTTATAACCTCACTGTTTTTGTGAAAGTAAATCAGACATGTCAACCTTCCTTGGCTTATTTTTAAGGCTCTAAGATTTAAAAAGGTTTCCTTGAAGTACTCTAATTTAGAAAACAGGTGGTTGATGGTGGAGGTATGTTCAGATGGATTTATCTTTGCTAATGAAGTTTGGATACTTTTGCCTGATAGTTGTGGTACTTGAGTTCATGTCCTTAAAGGAGGTAAGGATTTAAGTGATGCTCTGATTCTTTAAACATCATGTGTTCAAGCTAAGTAGCCAAGTTATAGAGATCATTTGTCATTCTCACATGACTGATTAGGCTTTCCCACTGTCTTTCACTGAAATACCCAACTCTTTTTCTATAGGTATAGGTTTATGATTGTTACATATTTATAGTTCCAAGTGTTTACATCGCACTAGATTAAAGATGTATTTCAATTTTCTCATTTCATCCTCACTGCCATATAATTTAAGATGCTAAAGATAGTTAAACTTAAGTGCCAAAAGGTATTACTCAAGGACATTGAATTTTAGGAAACTAATCTCAGTCCAGTGGTCACTATTCAGTGTCTTTTAATCACCTTTGCCAGCTTAGCAACCAGATTTTTGTAGTTGTATGATCTTTCCTCAGGATTAAGATTGTTATAATCAAGATCAAATGCAACAGATTATCAGTTTAAGCAATTTCTAATAAGAATTATAATTCATGGCAATGAAATAACTTTGTGGATACTGTCTTTCGGGCCTGATGACAAGTTTGATGCCTGAATCCCACTTGATAGAAGGAGAGTGCTAATGGCTGCTTCTTCACATCCACACACATGCATGGCATGTACATGCCCACGTACATACATACCAAATAACCAATATTTATATATTGGTAGACTTTTCTGTACAGAGTCTTTGCTTACTGAACATGGAATCAGAACAAGGAGAATTAATGATTTTCATGCATGATATAATGGTTTCCAACTGAAAGTACAGCAATACAGTCATCTATGTGTTATATTTCTGGGCTCTAATACCAAGAATTCTTATTCAGTAGATTTGAGAGTATGTCTTGTAAAGCTTCATAAATAAGGTTTGATTGTTGGTTGTAAAGACAGTTTCCCCTGTATCCTAGACTCACCTTGACCTTGTTATATAGCTGAGGATGACTTTAAACTTTTGATCCTCTTCTTTTTACCTCCCAACTGCTGAGATGATGGGTGTGCATCACTGCAATGTCTAGTTTTTATGTAGTGCTGGGGATCAAACTTCAGCTTTGTTTATGCTAGGGAAGCACTCTACCAACTTAGCTACAACTTTAGCCCGTCACAAATGATTTTGGTGCATATTAGTACTTTAAATGGCTCAGGCTCTCTTAGTTACCTAAGTCTTCACCTGCTTAGGTGCTTTTGCTATCCATGGGTCATGTGTACACTCCACTATATGGTACTTAGATGTGTGTGTTGTAATCCTCTATATAGTTGGTTTTTTTCCCCCTTCCGTTTAGGTTAATAATTCCTCCTTTTATTTTCTGATGTTCTCTTAAAGAAGGTTGTAGAAGAATACAGACTTTCTAAGTTATATCTATTCCCCCCTTACTGCCCCCCCCCCATTATCAAATGTTTAAGATTGTATTGATTGGGACTACAGTGATGAATGGCTCAGTGGTTGAGAATACTTGCTGCTCTTAAAGAAGACCTGGGTTTGTATTTCAGCATCTATATGGTGGTTCTAGGGAATCTTGTCACACTTTTCTGGCCTCCATGGACACAAAGTACACCTGTGGTGTACACGTACACATGCAGGTGAATACTCATTCACATAAAGTAAATAAAAGAGTATATTAATTATAACTTAGAGTGTCTCAAGCTCTTACCTATTTATAGATTCCCAAAGAATTTATGGCCTGTTCTGAGGTGATGATTGATTTTTCTCAGTCTCATATTATTGGGGCATATTACCACTGTCTGATATACCAGCAGCAGAAATAAAAATAGTTACTTAAGCAGGACATAGACGTCTACACCCCATAATTCTAATACCTGGAAGGTTCAGCCAAGGGAATTTCTGCAGTTTTGTGTCTATGCTTGGCTACCCTCAATACATATAACCACTAAGCTAGCTGGAGGTTTTTGTTTTGTTTTTGTTTCTTTCTTTCTTTTTTTTTTTTTTTTTTTTTTTTGGTTTTTCGAGACAGGGTTTCTCTGTATAGCCTTGGCTGTCCTGGCACTCACTCTGTAGACCAGGCTGGCCTCGAACTCAGAAATCCGCCTGCCTCTGCCTCCCAAGTGCTGGGATTAAAGGCGTGCGCCACCACCGCCCGGCTGTTTATTTCTTTTACCAACTAGGAAAACAAAATTGTGACAGGGTCTTATAATACAAGCCAAACTTTGTGCTCATGATTCGTTTGCTTCAGCCTTTTGAATGCTTGTATTTTAGGTATGTACCATCTTGCTCAGCAGGAAATTTTGAGCTTTGAATAGATGATTTGTCCAGTTTGAATCTCAAAATTTGGTGTGGTTTTATGTGCTTTGAGCAGAGCTCATACAGTGAAATGGATGGAATACAAAAGGAGGTTCCCAGAAGCTATGGCCAACATAAACAAGATGGAAAATGAAGATACACTCCCAAGGTTGTCCTCTGACCTACACACAGACAGACAGACATACACAAGGTTTAATCAGAATTAAAACAAGCAAAAGATTTACTTTGCATAGCACAGTTCTAAATAAACGGTTTGCAATATCTATCTCATTTCTCAAAGAACCATAGTTAATAATGCTCCTACTAATCTACCCCAGTCCTCTTAGAAAGATGTGATGTACTCAGCCTGTGCTTCCTTTCAAACAAGAAAGCAGTACGCTTTTTCACTAAAACAGTAAAAAACAAAACAAACAAACAAAAAACAAAAACCCAACAAACAAACAAAAAAACACTTTTTAAAAAGAAAGGAAAATGATATTGTTTTAGAGACATATACCTAATCATAGTGCTTCTGTAAAAAGTCTCAGTGACTTTTTATTCCCTTCAGGATTTAATATCTAATTTATCATAGTACTTAAGGTCATCTGTGAGTCTTTTCTTGCATATATTAGAACTTTTAATTCTGTCCTCTGCTCATTCATGATGGTTTTTGTTTGTTTGCTTGCTTTGTAGATTGCTGTTTTGTTTTCCCCCATCTTCTAGACTGGGTTTCTGTGTGTAGCTCTGGCTATCCTGGAACTCACTGTGTAGACCAGGCTATCCTTGAACTTAGAGAGAATTGCCTGCCTCTGCCTCCTGAGTAGAGTGCTGGGATCAAAGGCATATTTTACCACTGCTTGGAATTAACACTTGGTTTTTAGAATTTGATTTTCTCCCTTTTCCTAAAGAAATTCTATTTTTAGAGAAGTAGCTCACATAGTCTTCAGACAAGAGAAAACATTTTCTGAAAAATTTTCTTATTTACTTGTCATATTTAATTGCCTTCTGTTTATAATGCCATAGGGCCTATAACAACACCCTTACTGTAATTCTTTTTTGTTTCTAAGTCTTTCCTGCCAAATGCTGATAAACTCAATGAAGAAAAAGATTGAGTACATAGTATACTTTCTGTTTTGTTCTGAAAAAGAGTTTGTATTGGCATTTTCTACTTTTTGTGGTGTCTGGTACATATCCCTTTCACCCCAGTCCCCATACCCAAAGTAAATGAACTGGATAAGAGGAAAAGGCAGACCAATTCTAATGAGTTTGATTTTTTTTTCTTCTCATTTTTAGGTTACTAAAAGGGATGAAGACTCTTCCCTGATGCAGCTAAAGGAGGAATTTCGGAGTTACGAGGCACTACGCAGAGAACATGATGCTCAGATTGTTCATATTGCCATGGAAGCAGGACTCCGTATTTCACCTGAGCAGTGGTCTTCACTGCTGTATGGGGACTTGGCTCATAAATCACACATGCAGTCTATCATTGATAAGGTTTGTAAGGGTAGATTTTGTACCCTTCCTGTCTCAGAAAATACTATAGTATAGATCCTTTTTTCCTCTGTTAATCTAATATGCCTGTCTAAGTTAAAAAAAAAAAAAATACACATTATCTAACCCAGTGAACATGATGACTTAGAACATTGTACACTTTGGGCTTTGTGGAGTATCGGCTTTTACCTTCGTACTTACCTGCTCAGTGGGAGTTGTAGGTCAGTGCCATTGTCTCACGATGTGACTACCATACTTCATATCACTCACCTGGAAGAATTTAAGTGTAAAATGTGGAACATTTTCTACTGAATATATTTTACTTTTGTGGTATTATAAAGTTGAAAACTTTCATCTACATTCTGACCCCAGAGAGCTAGTCTAGTATAGCTGATAATGTTTTCTAAGTGTCTAGTGATGAATTTCATAGGGCAGATTCTGAGGTGAAAGTTTAATTCATCATTGATTGTCCTATTATGAAATCTGAAGACACTTGAAAACTATTAAGTATCTATTGGAAAACATTTGAATATAGGTATGTCCAAAAATCCAGAGTAAAAATCATTCTCATTTCTTTTTTTTTCTGTTTGTTAGCTACAGTCTCCAGAATCATTTGCAAAGAGTGTACAGGAATTGACAATTGTTTTGCAACGAACAGGTGACCCTGCTAATTTAAATAGACTGAGACCTCATTTAGAGCTTCTTGCAAACATAGACCCTAATCCAGGTATGTGGGGAAAGGTGCCAGTGCTTGTACTTTATGGAACTTTGAGGTAAATAGCACAAGGAATGACTGTTGATATGTTGTCTCTTCTAACCCCTACCCCATCCTTTTCACTCTTAATTTAGATGCTGTTTCACCAACTTGGGAGCAACTGGAAAATGCAATGGTAGCTGTTAAAACAGTGGTTCATGGTCTTGTGGACTTCATACAAAATTATAGTAGAAAAGGCCATGAGACACCCCAGGTAAGTTGACATATTATACTGTGTCCAACACAGCTTCATCCTGAACATACTAACAATGTTATTGTCAAATGAACTCCATCTATAACCCTTTGCTCTTAAAAGTTGTGTGTGTGAGAGGAGAATGTTCATGTGTGTGTGTGTGTGTAGCTGCACAGGCTTTGGACCCAGGGCTTCTTGCCTGGCAGGTCATACTACAAGTCTGACACTGAGTGACATATATAGCCTTCTTGCAAATTTTTATTTTGTACTTTTGAGAGAAACTCCCTTTTTATTGTACTTGGTTAGCATTTCATTTTATAAGGAGTTTAGAGGGTATTTTGGACATGAATTCACTGAATTACAAAATGTTTGATCATTTCTTTTTACAACTGAAAGTTTTTTTTTCCTTTGCTGTCTCTCAAATGAATTTGTTTTGTAGTATATATGGAATTTGAAATTCCTTTATATTTGTAGTGTACTTTAGAAGGGGAAGTTGAAATATAATTCCTTATCCAAATGTCTTTTTGTTTCATTGTTGAGTTAAATACCATATTAAACTTTATACAATCAGTATCTAACAAGGTAGGGCCAAAAGTACTCCAAAATCTGTTAACTTTTTATTCTATTAATATTTTATTTAGAAAATACTATAATACTTAGTATCAACTAAATGATATATTTTTTATTTTTTTAAGGTCACAATAATAAGAGCAATTTCTTAAGAGTTTGATGCATATTTGATGCATACGCTTTTTTTTTTATTTTTTTTATTTTTTTTTTTTTTTTTATAATATCTTTTTTCTCTTGGTTTTTCAAGACAAGGTTTCTCTGTGAGGCCCTGGCTGTCTTGAAACTTTTACAGACCAGGCTGGAATTGAACTCACAGAAATTTGGCTGCCTTTGCCTTCTGGGATTCTAAGTATGTACCACTACCATATAGTCTAGTGGTGCATTTCTATATCTTCCCTCATTGTTTGCCTATGAATAGAATTGTGCATGTAAGTCAACTAATAACGTAATAATTATTTTACTTCAACTTTTTTGGGGAAGCTTTTAAATGGGTAAAGACTGTAGCTTTTCATTTTCTTAAGTGCCTTTGAAAATTATTTTATTTTGTTATCACAATTTGAAGAAAAAAATAGGTAGATATAAATTTGAATCAGTTTCAGATAATATTCAGAAAGAAGGCCTGAAAGGCTTCCTCAATGCTGTCTACCACTCTTACAGAAGGAAATGATGGATGGAACTTGTTTCTGCATGCATGAGAACTATGTGTCTGATGTGAAAAAAACTTAAGTCTTTTGTGTTCTGAAGTCTGAAGAGTGAATAATGACTAATACCTTTTCCATTTGCTAAATGTTTTGTTTGTGTAGCCGCAGCCAAACAGCAAGTATAAAACTAGCATGTGCCGAGATTTACGACAACAAGGGGGTTGTCCACGAGGAACAAATTGTACGTTTGCCCATTCTCAGGAAGAACTTGAAAAGTAAGTTTGGAAAATGTTTTTTATGTAAGGTCATTGAGATAGTATTATATATAGCATTAACTTTTGTGGTGTTTCCATGATACAGGTAATGTGAATTGCAAAATAGCCATTTTTATGAACCTAGCAGATCAAACTAGGTATAAGATTAATGTTAAAAAGTCATATTTGATAAAAGTCATATTTCAAAACTGGAATTTGTGATTCTTTTACCTGTGTAGAATGAAAGTACTGCTATTTGTTTTTATCTTATTTGCTCAGGTTCAGTTGAACATACCAGCAAAATCTCAGGCCAAATATTAATATAGATAATTTTTCTTTTTCTGGCGACTGCTCTTTTTAACATTTAATAAGTTACTGAATAAAAAGAAAGTAAATGACTGCTCCTACATATGGTGGAGGAGAAGGTTTATTGTACATAAAATGGAGAGACATTTGGGAGAGTCCAGATTGAACAAGACCCTGAGCCAGGCCCTATGAGGAGATGGGGGAGGGGTGGGAGACCAAGAGACTCAGAGGCCAGGAGAGTAAAGGGTAGACAAAAGGGCCAGGTAAACTAAAAAAGCTGGATTATGTAGGCAAAGGCAGCTCTGGATATAGAATTTATATCAACAAATATTCTATATATTTATTTTTACTTATATATGTATCTCTATATGCATGTCCATGGAAGCCAGAAGAGTATACACAGCCCTTGGAGCTGGAGTTCTAGGCAATTGTGAGCCCCTTCGAGTGGATACTCAGATCTGAACTTTGGAAGAGCAATAAATGCTCTTCACCACTGTGCTATTTTTTGGGTTCTAGGACAGTGGTTCTCATCCTCCCTAGTGCTGTGACCCTTTACTGTAGTTCCTCATATTGTAATGGCCTCCAACCATAAACTTGTTTTCACTGCTACTGTAATTTTGCTACTGTTAAGAATCGTAAATATCTATATTTTACAATGGTTTTCTTAGGTGATCCCTGTGAAAGAGTTATTCAACACCCCCAAAGGGATGATAACCTACAGGTTGAGAATTGCTACTCTAGGAAATATGTTCAGCTTATCCATACCTGAAGTAGAATAGTTTTTGCTTTTAAACATTAATTTTAAAACACTCATTGTTAAAAAAAATAAAGATTTTGTAGTTGTAAGAAGAGATTTTTTTTTTTTTAAGAGATTTTAAAATACTGATTTAATGTATTTGTAAGTGGCATGTGCTAGCATGTCCATGCACATTCTGTGATAGTCATGTGGAAGTCATAGGTCAGCTTTTTGGGAGTCAGTTCCTTTCTTCCTTTTGTTTTTCACTGTGTACTCTGGGTTAGCTGGCCAGTTCTTGGGCCTGCTTCCCGTCTTGGCCATGAGAATGCCAGGATTGCACATATTCACAATCACATTTTGCTTTTTTTATGGATTTTTGGGTTCAAAGTTGTTGGGTAGCAAGCACTTTTACCCAGAGTCATCTTGCCAGCTCTGTGATACAACTCTATGATAGAGCTTTTGAAAGGACTTCTCGAGTTTAATTAGAATAAAACAAGTCAGAGAAGAATCTGTAGATTCAGTGCCATTTCACCTTCACCTAGAACCCGTGTGTGTGTGTGTGTGTGTGTGTGTGTGTGTGTGTGTAGATATAAATCAGTTATACCTCTCTTTTTCTTTTTGATCTTTATCCTCTTTGATTTCACAATAGTAGTAATAAGGGGAACAGTAATTATAATTCCCTATTTATTGCTTGTATTCTGTGCTAGGGACCATTTTTACTTTTCAGTTAACACATCGACTCATTTTATCCATTTTACTACTTCATTATCTATGAACGCTTCACCCGAGCTTTCCCATTTCTACTGAAAATGCCTTTTAAGGTACCAGTCTAGTCATCTCTGTCTTTTGTTTTAAATTGTTAGTTGATGCTTTACTATATTACATGATTTGGTTCAATCTTCCTTTTAAACCATGATTCATCTTTTAGATAATATACCAATAAAGCACTATGTACTACTTGTCTTAATTACTTTCCTTGGTGATGTAATACATAATGTGACAAATGCAGTTGGAGAATGGAAGCCTTACAATTCAGAGGTACAGTTCACTATTGGGTGGAGTCATGAGGGAAGACAATTGGGCAGATTGCATCCACAGTCAGGAAGCACAGAGACATAAATGCTGAGTCAACTTGCATTCTTATTTTTATTCAGTCTGGGACTCTACCTCATGTTATGGTGCCACCTGCTGTTATGGTGAATCTTCCCACTCAATTAGTCAGTAAAATCCCTTATAGACATTCTGAAACGATTCTAGATTTCGTAGCTTTCAGTCAGTATTAACCATCAGGAGTCCACCCTTCAGTTTGATGCTGAAACATCATTTTTTTAACCCTTAACCTATCCTTTGTTTTTAGAGGCTTGTGGCTATTTCATAATGTAAAGTGCATTCAGTTCAACTTCAAAAGGCCCCATGGTTTTTGACAGCTCCAGTGACTGTTTAAATTTTTAATCTCATCCCAGTTTCAGGCAATTAAATTTTTTTAAAATTTTGTTTACATTTGTATATGAATGTTTCACTTGCATGTATGTATATGTACCACATATGTGCAGTATTCACAGAGGAGTTGGATCCCCAGGTACTGGGATATAACTGAGTTATAGGTAACTGAGCCACCTTATGAGTGCTGGGAACCGAACTCAGATCCTCTGCAAAAGCAGCAAGTGTTCTTTGCTGCAGAGCCACCTCTTCAGCTCTTTTGGCAATCTCTTAATTTTTGAACCCCACACAATTAAAAAAAAAAATGTCAAGTAGTTTGACTTGACACTAAAATCACATAGAGCAAATATTTCCACTCCAAAAAAGAGGAACTAGGTCAGTACAAGGAAAAGTAAAACCAAACTGAAACTCAGCAGGCAAACTTCAAACCTATAGTTGTATGTTGTGCATCTGGGGTTTTAATATGAGTCCTGTGGACTCCAAGGAGTTCAGTAGTCCCATCTGTCTAGCTCAAGCACTTTGCCTCTTTCTTGGACCAGCTCCATACTTACTGCAGCTAAATACCAATTTCACTAATCAATGAAATTTAGATAACCAACAGTAGATATCCCATTGTCCTGGAAACTCCAAAATCTTGGAGTCTCCATCTCAACTTTGTTTATATTTTCACTGCTTCAGGTACTGGCTCTGTTGGTCTTCTCTACAAGAAATTCATCTTTGGGAAGCAGGGTCAGTCGCATCTCTGAGCTGGAGGCCAGCCTTGTCTACATAGCAGATTTTAAGCCATCAAAGGCTACATAGAAACCCTGTCCCAAAGGGAAAAAAAATTCCTAAAAATACATTGCCTGGCCTTAATGACTAACTAAACTCTGTGTCACTGGAAGGGTGCAGCATGACCCCCTTGGATCATGGTAGCAGTAGTTTCTGTGTATGTTGCCCTAGGGAAATACTTCCCTGGGTAGTGGCTATGAAGGAGCAGAAAATCCTTTCAGCCAGCCTTCTCTGTTTAGTCTGTTTCTTCCAACTGATTTGTACTTTGGGAAGGTGAAGAAGACTTCAGTAGTTGGAGGCTTATTCTAAGAAAACCTTTCCTGTTGACTCATTAGAAATCATCAGATTGCCCTTTAACCATGCTGCTGCTTTGTCTGTAAGGTTAAATTCACACTTTTCCTAAGCAAACTTCAGTTTTCATATCTTTCTGTTTCACCTTTTGCTGTCTTAAACTATCTTCTACTTAGATCTGAATGTGAGCAGTGAGAAATAGCCATGCTGCAGTCTGGTTACTATCTTTAAATTGTTTTACAATTTTCTCTTCCAAACAAATTAATTCATTACTCTGATTTAACCCAACTCTACTTCATAACACCTGGATAGAATACAGCTAGATTCTTTGCCAGAATATCATACACAGGGTCTCTAGCCGAGTTACCTGAGCTCTTATTTCCCCCTGAAACCTCATAAACTGAGCCTTCATTGTTGAAATTTATCTTAGCATTGTGGTCTTCTAAATTGCTACAAAAATGGCCGGTTAATCCCTATTAACAGTGTTCTAGGACTTTCCTGGCCCAAAGTTACAAACTTTTCCATATTCTTCCTACAAACTGGTTTCAAGGCCATTAAAAAAACAAATGATCAGGCTTATCATACAAGTCATCTCAATTTTCTGTTTTTTCTAGTTGCTATAATGAAATACTAACAATAAATACAGAAAGAAGGGACTATTTTGGTTCACAGCTTGAGGGTACATTTCATCATGATGGTAAGTCATAGTGGCAATCTACAGTCAGGAAGCAGAGAATAGTGAATCTCATATTCTCCTTTTTATTCAGTCCTAGAATAATGCCAGCTACAGTTGGATGATCTTCCCACTTAGTTTATTTTAAAAAGTTCATCACAGATGTCCAGAAGCTTGTCTCCTAGGTGATTCTAGGTTCTGTAAAGTTGACAGTTTATACTAACCATCACCCTCCTGTGTGCATTTGTTTTCCTTTTTCTTCTTGTTCATCTCTTCTATCGTACTCAGGTGTTAGCTTGGTTCTGTAGGCTCCTGTGACTTCCTGAGCTGTGTTGGCTCTTTCTGTCAGCAGGCTGCCAAAGCACTTGTCTTTGTCTGTTTGCCATGGATAGTTTATAATATAGAAAATGTATTTGCTTCGCTGTTCTCTAGATTGGGAAGTCTAAGAATGATGGGCCATATCTGGTAAGAGCCTTCTTATAGCATTGCCGAAGGTAGAAGATAGAAGGGCAAAATAACATGTGTGGAAGAGAGAAAATGGACCAGAACTCTCTCCTTTTCAGGAGCTGATTCTCATGGTGATGGTACTAATCTGTTGTCCTAGTTAGATGTTTTGTCAGTTTGATCCAGACTACAGTCATTTGAAAAGAGAACACCTCAATTGAGAAAATGCCCGTCTCTGGCCAGGCGGTCGTGGCGCACGCCTTTAATCCCAGCACTTGGGAGGCAGAAGCAGGCGGATTTCTGAGTTCGAGGCCAGCCTGATCTACAGAGTGAGTTCCAGGACAGCCAGGGCTACACAGAGAAACCCTGTCTCGAAAAACCAAAAAAAAAAAAAAAAAAAAAAAAAAGAAGGAAAGAAAATGCCTGTCTCATATTGGTTTTCCTGACCAAGTATTTAGGGTATCTCACCACTTAAAACTTTTATTGAGGATGAAGATTCCAACCTTGAGTCCAGGGTGGTGAGATGAGTCTTTAATCCCATCACTCTGGAAGCAGAGACAGGCAGATCTCTCAATTTGAGGCCAGCCTAGTCTACAGAGTGAGTAGTTACAAGACAGTCAGGATTTCCATACAGAGAAACCCTGTCTTGAAAAGAACAATTCTATCGTTGAGCTTTGAAGAGCACATTGAAATAGCAGAATTCTTTACGTATTTACTAATACTGTAAACTTGGTTTTTGTTTTTTTTTTTAATTTTCTTTTGTTAGTTTGAGACAGTTTCTCTGTGTAGTCCTGGCCATCCTGGAACTCAGTCTGTAGACCAGGTTGGCCTCAAATTCTGAAATCTGTCTGCCTCTGCCTCCCAAGTGTTGGGATTTGCCACCACCACCCAGCTAACTTGCTTTTTCTTAATTATTCATTTACCTGTGTATTTTCATTAGACATCATTTATCTTATACCTAGCAAATATCTCACATGTAAACTCAATGTTTCCAATGAAGAACCAGGTGATTTGCAGTTTGTTCATATTTCCAGTCAGCCTTATTCTTTGTATTGCATTTCAAACAAACAAAAGAGGTCATACAAAGGGTTAGAAAAAGAAACAATATTTATGTAGCATGTTGACTTTTTAAAATTATATATAGCTGCCTCACTGAGATTTATATGTAATTATTATGTTCCTGTGTATATACATGTTTGTGGAGGTACATTTCATGTATATGTGTGCTTGTGCACCGCTACACTTTTATTTTTTAAGTCAGGGTCTCTCACTGTACCCAGTCTTTATCAGTTTGGTTCAGCCATGTAAAATGTAGATACTCAAGTCTTTCTGTCTTTGTTTTAGGTCCTTGTAGGTTGGTGTGGTGTCATCTACCTTTAATCTTAACACATAGGAGACAGTGGCAGGTACATATCTATATCTCTGAGCTGGAGGCCAGCTTGGTTTACTTGGCAAATTTTAAGCCAGCAAAGGCTACATAGAGATCCTGTCTTAAGGGGAAAACAAATCCCTAAAAACGGCCTTCTGAGAAATAGAAAAACTCAAGATAGTTAATTCAAGAAGTATTTATAATAGATTGCTATATGCTCAGTATCATGAGAGATGCTTTTAATAATTTAACAGGAACAGTACATATGCAAATAAATGATTTCAGACATTTAGTGGCCACAGTAAGAAATCTGTATTGTGTTCTCGTCATAGTAGAAAGCTACTACAGAGTTTTATTCATTTGAAATGAGAAATACTGCTCTAAGCCATTTTAACTTTATGACGGTCTAGGTACGAGATTGGAAATGTAAGCTTTGGGACCATGGCAACAGGAATGATGAAAGATCAGTTTTAGAATTTACTTTGAGATTAACATTTAAAAAAAATTGTATAAAAGCAAAAAGGAGAAGGGATGGGATAGGGGGTTGCTAGGGAGAGAAAATGGGGAAAGGAGATGGCATCTGAAATGTAAATAATATATCCAATAAAAAATGTACAAATCACAAAAAAAAAAATAAAATGAGGTTAGACATGTGAAAAAAATTTTAAAAATTAAAAAGAAAAAGAATTTACTTTGAAAGTGGAACCTACAAGATGGATATATTAACTATATGTTTTGTTTTGTTTCTTAAAAACCGGACCAGATGTGGTGGTGCATGCCTTTAATCTCAGCACTTGGGAGGCAGAGGCAGGTGGATCTCTCTGCATTTGATGCTAGCCTGATCCTACAAAACTTACAAAGTTTCAGTAAGGCCAGGGCTACACAGAAAAACTTTGTCTCAGGGTGGGGGATGGGGATGAGGAGCTGAAGAGATGGCTCAGCAGTTAAGAACATTTGGTATTCTTCCTATCACTCCAGCTCCAGGGGATTCAGCCCCATTCTTTAATCTCTGTGGGCATCTCCACATATGTGTGTATACATGTACACACACACACATACAGGGGGCAGAGAGACAGAAAAAAATGTTTTAAGAACAGAAGCCACTAATTTTCAAAAAAGAAGAATCAATAGTAACTCCAAGTTGTCTATTCAGCATAACTGAGTTGTATCTTTTACTTAAGTGGAGCAGGAATTACGGCAGGGAATTTTGTAATTCTTTTGGCCATACAAAAATTGAAACTGAGAACTCATTCAAGGTAACAAATGTGTCTTGGAATATCTGGTTTGCTCAGTGCATCAATATATAGTGATTATAGAGAGATATGTAGGAAAATGACAAAAATCTCTGTTCTGGATAGCTTACATTAGAGACTAACATACAGCAAATAAATAGAAAACATACCTAGTAGATAGATATTTTTTATAGGATAATCCAGAAACATTTATTAGAGTATATGCCATTAAAACAGGCTGAAGTTGCAGTGTGAGAGAGAAATAAAAATAATTGTAGGAATGAAATCTTTGAGAAGACAGATAGGCTTTAGGCCTGGAGCACAAGTAAATTGGCTTTAGGAACTGGAACTCTGTTCTTTTGTCTTACGAAGAATGAACTGTTAAAAGTACAGGAAATAAGTGGAATTGGTGATAGGTTTTTATGTCATGAGATTTTCTGTGTTAACAAGGAAACAGTATTGTCAGGTTTGGAGGAACTGTGAAGGGAAAAAGAATGTTACAGATGAGAATGTAAAGTTAGAAGAAAGTACATCAGTGAATTGTTTGATGACATTAAACTTGCCAATTTTGGTCATTACAACATGATTGTCTCTTGTGTCCTCCCAACCTCAACATTTAGCTAGGTGCTCATGAACAAGTACAGAGTAATAGAGTTAGATTTTGTTCTATAAGGGGGAACTATTCCCTGTATATTCTATGACTAGGGAGTCAAAGATACAAGGGAGGTATAGTGATTGATAGTGGCTTATAAAATGAATGAGGCAGTACTTGAAGTTGCTCATGAACAGTTTAAAGAGAATTGGTCTTTTCAGATGTGAGGCTCAGATTGTAAGTCCACAGCTTTAGTAATCAGAACCCTGTACATATATCTTCTCTTCATTCATTTGACATATTTTTCCCCCCCTATGCTTTTACTTCTCCCTCTTTTTTAAAGCCTTACAAACAAAATTTTGTTTCTTGCTTGTTTGACCACCCTTAAGAATATGGACTTGTAGGACTGGAAAGATGGATTTTACTGGTTTGCTTGTTCTACAGTCATGGGGACCAGTGTTTGGACCTCAGCACTGGTGTAACAAGCTAGGTACTCCTGTAGCATCTGTACCACAGCTTTAAGGAGATTTGGAGGCAATAGAGTATGTTGCTAACTAACAGCCTAGCTGAGACATGTACACAGACATAAGCACACATACTTGGGTATACAGTCACTCAGACATAAATTTTAAGGAGAGAGGAGGTAGGATGTGTAATTGAATTTTGAGGTTGGAAAGCAGGGAGTAACTGAACATTTTCTTTAAGAACATTGAAGAGTAGAATGAAGACATTTTAGAGATCATATTGAAAAAAACAGGGATTCCCTAACCCCTTGGTGGTAACAGTTTGCCTTTCTGAAGTATAAGTCTGCTAATGCTCCTCCTTTAAGAACTATTTCCTGGGGCTCTGACTCCTCTACCTGTAGAGTATATAGTCACTATTGACCTTTTGCTTTTTGTCTTTGCTGTTTTATTTCTATTCCTTCATTATCCAGTCGTGGCTCTATGAGTACTCATCTTTTATTGAATTTTCTTCTTCTAATAGTATGTGTGAAAGCCAGAGACAGTGAAAAGATTAAATGATAGAGCTCTTTATAGATGCTGAAGAACTAAAGGAGAAACTATTACACAAGCATTATTCATCATGATCACCATGTTGGAATGTGATAGTGATAGTCATTTAAGCATAGTGATGCCAAAGATTTTTTGTTGTGTTGACCATTTAGAAATATTGAGAGAACACTGTATAGGAATTAAGGGACTAAGACTACATAATAATGAGATTTTTTTTTTTTTTTTTAAATTTAAGTAATTCTGTTAGGTGTTTGTGTTTGCTTGCTTGGTTACTGTGTACCACATGCATGCAGTGCCTGCAGAGGCTAAAAGAGAGTGTTAGATCTCCTGGAACTGGAGTTACAGTTGTGAGCTGTGATGTGGGTGCTGGTAACTAAACCTGGGTCCTTTAAAAAAGCAGCTAGTGACCTTAAACATTCAGCCATTTCTGCAATCCCATATGAATTTTTGGTATACAAATGGGAAGGTTTTTTTTTTTTTTTTTTTTAATATGAAATCCAAGATCAAATTGGTTTGTATATTACAATATTATATAAATATAATATCAGAAAATATTATATAAACATAATATCATAAAGATCTGTGATCTTTACAGACACAAACTGATTTAGGAGTAATATAAAATTTTTATATTTTGGTATATTAAAGTTAGTATGAGTAGTATGAGTTTGAGCCATTATTTTTTAAAAAATTTTACTGAGCTTGTATAATTTAATAACAGCAGAGAATGCTTTCAACTCTTGAATCCTTTCCTGTTTGTTCTGTCTTACTTTCAGAATGCTTTTTTTTGTACCACATAAAATAAATTTTCAAACCCAATCTTTTCAGAAAGCTTTGAGTGCATGTGTACTCAGCTTGCTATATTAATTATGTGCCTGTATTTGTATGTATGTTACATATATGCATGACATGTAGAATATCTGATATTTAGCTAAAGAAACTTCTTAGAGCTGTTTCCTTTTTAAAACATATTTTTAGATTAAAATTGAGAGCAGTATTACAAGCATGCTGATTATTTTTAAACAGGTACCGATTAAGGAACAAGAAGATGAGCGCGACTGTAAGAACATTTCCTCTTCTGAATAAAGTTGGTGTAAACAGCACTGTCACAACCACAGCCGGAAATGTCATTTCTGTCATAGGAAGTACTGAAACAACTGGGAAAATTGTTCCAAGTACAAATGGAATTTCAAATACAGAAAGCAGTGTTTCCCCGCTAATTTCACGAAGCACTGACAGTGCAGTAAGAACTTTGGAGACTGTGAAGAAAGTCGGGAAGGTTGGCACTAACGGTCAGAATGCTGGACCCTCTGCAGAGTCTGTGTCTGAAAAGTAGGTACTGGGTAAAAATGATGGAGTTCTTTATCCCTTTTAGAAATGATAATCCTTTTTTCATCCTGAGGTACAATAGTAAATTGAAATTTTTATGCAGTTATTCATATAATAGAAGAAAACACTAAATACAATGAAATTTGAGTTCTAATTTTTACTATGCAGCAACCAGTTCTATAAACTTGAAAACTTTGACTCCTGAATTTTGTTTTGTTTTTTTATCAAGTATATTTATTAAGGTTGGACCAGAATTAGGGTTTCTGTAAGTTATTATCTATTGTTTCAGTAATAATTCCATAGAGACGTTAAGCAGGAACTACGTAGAAACCTAAACAGGTAAGAAGCTTAAATGTCTAGCCCTGTTTTAGTCAGCTTCCATGGCATTCTCTGTCATGGTATATAAGAGCAGATCTCTTTGGGCTCAAATTATGGCTTAGTTTTTTTCTACTGTTTGACATTAACCAGTCTACCTGCCTTAAAGTATTAAATTATAATATCTTCTTCATGGGCTAGGTATGTAGCTCAGTGGTCAAGTACTTCATATTTTGATTGTGAAAAAGTAAGTTAATATTGTACTAAATTTTCAACAGTGCTTGCCCATTAGCAGCCACTCAGTAAATTCCTGCCTCATTTTTACAGCCATTATTTATTGTTGCCTGACAACATCATATTTCATTTGACAACCAAATTTTTTTTACCTTATAAAAAGTGATGGAACATTCAAAATTATTCAAAATCCTAGTTTTGAAATTTCATATTTTAGAAATCTCAAATTTAGAAATCTCAATTTAGAAATTGAAGTTAAAAGCATTTTCACACTTCATTGTTTTGAGTAAGTTTGTCAGTACTAGTATATGCCTACTGGGGGAAAAAGCATCATGCTTGGCACACAAACTTTTAATGACTGAATATCATAGAGACTGTATAAGTTAAATATAATATTTTCAACTTGAATAGTTCAGTATATAATTGGAAATTTTTTTTTTTATTAAAAGGATGATCTTCACTGGGAGGTATTTGAGAAAAGAGACGTCAAAAATATTGACTACTTTACAAATGTTACTGAGTACCCATTGGAAGCATTGTCACTGACACTGTTAGACATGACTGAAGAATAGATATCTCTGCTTTTAAAGGACTCAGATTGCTATTGGATGTGGACACAGCACTTATACAGATGAAGCACATTAGTTAAAAGATAAGGATGGTATATGTTGCTAGTGTAGTAGAGAAGTTTTGAGGGCAAAATCTAGTATGGTTTAAGCTTGTTGGTGAATTTGTGAAGTATTAGTGCTAGCCTTAGAGAACTGAATGTTCTGGAGGCTAGATAGCTCAATGCCAGAGTGTTTGCTTAGCACTCATAATGTCCTGGGTTTGCTTCCTATTACCAGACACACATTTATATATCTGAACGGTCATGTTACTGACTGATACATAATATAAGGTTACAAATAGTGATTGTTACTAGGCTATGGAAACCTAATGAGCCTTTTATAAATACTAAAGGTTTTGGCAAGGTAAGATTATAAAACTTTATACAATGGGTTCTTTTATTCAGCCATAGAAACAATCACCAGCATGCTATTGAGTGCCACATATTGATTAACTCTGGAAATAGGGTATAGTAGGCCTGGTGGTGCATGTTTCTTTTCTCGGGCACTTGGTAGGTTGAGTTAGTAGGATCCTATGATCAAGCTTAGCCCAGGGTTCAGAGGAAATTAAAAGCCAACTTAGACAAATTTGTAAGATATTGTCACACACATAGCCCACTCTAAGAAAAAGGAAAAATAAAACCAATGGAGAACAGTGTTAAAAATGGGTCATCGATAAATAAGACAGGGCCCACTTTAACTATCCAGTTCCAAGAGAAAAAAATTTATGCTGAAAGAAGGTAGATACAAAATGCCATTTTAATGGAAATGCCCATAATAGGCAAACCTGAAGAGACAGAAACAAACGCAGCAGTCACTGCTGAGAACTAAGGTTGGAGTGGAAATAGAGAGTGAATGCTAATGGTACAGATTTCCGATGGCTGGAAGTTAACCTTAGGGTATATCAAAAGGCATTGATAACGTACCTTAGAACTATGAATTGTAATTAAAGTTTGAATTTTTAGCTTCCTTATTTTCCTTAGGCCTGGGAATCAAGCCCAGGACCTTCTACATTTTAGGTACCTGCTTTACTGTTTAAGAAATGAGACAGGGCTGATAAAATAATTGAGTGCTTTGATAAAGTCTCTTGCTGCTTAGCCTGAGAACTGAAGTTTAGTCCCTTGAAACCACATGAGGGAAGGAGAGAATGGATTTCCAAAAATTATCCTTCTGTTCTTCATATGTACTCTTTGCCATTTACATGTCAGTGAATACAATACAGATTAGGGGAAAAAAAGTAAATATAAATATAAATGCTGGCAAGATGGTTTGGCGAGGAAAAGTCTGCTGCTGCCAAGTCTGACAACTGGTATTTGCTCCTGAGGACATAGAGTGTTGTAAGGAGAGAATGTACTACAGGTTGCTCCAACTTCTACATGTATAAATTAAGTGGAGTGAAATATTTTAAAAGTTTAAAGATAGAACAAAACTGCTTATTCATTTAAATATATGGATCACTTAATACATGCCAAACATGAGAACAACTGATGTCCTTAATGAAAATGAACCAGATATAATCTCTGTCTCTAAGAGTCTTCTCGTGCAGTTTTTGTGTTAAAACTTTAAGTAGAACACAGGAATATGTGTACTCAATTTTTTTGAAAGAAGTGCTGGGAGAGGCTTATAAAGATGAAGTTATGTTGCCTGCATTGTTTCCTGAAGTGTGGACAATACAAAGCAGGGAGATCTTTGTGGGCAGAGGAAGCAGCACAGACAAAACCATGGATGGAACATGAGGGTAACTGATTGGGAAGAGGACCTAGACCTCAGAAGTCATAGAGGATGATAAGATCATAGTCGTCTGGTTCACTGTTGAGAATAGGACAGAAGAGTTACTTTGCCCTTACGTCCAAATGTTTAGAACGGCTTGTATGGTGGTTTCAAAGCCTATGAATTAAGTTACTTTGTCATTAATTTTAATTCCTGTTTTTTTAGTAAGTTAAGAATCTGCCATTTCAAAGTACTAACTTACGTTTTATAACATTGTGGCATGGAAGGAATGGATAAAACATACAAAACATTTAGCCTAGGGTCTGTTAGGTACTCAGTAATAGCTTCATAAATGTTCATTGTTTTATAAGGAAGCCTTAGTTTTCTTATTGTTGTGTTTAATTTATTAAAAGACTATCTTTAACCTCTGAACCAAGATATTGATGCCCAACTTTCTAGTTATTATCCACACTTGTTTGATACAGACTACCACAGAAGTAAACTCCTGCTAGACGAATCTCTGGTGCTATATTCAAAGGCAGCCTACATACCTCTACTATTTTACATTCTAGTTTAACAAGGACTTTTCTACTTTGGGAAAAAAACTTAATGTGATTGGTTTCTAATACATTGAATTCCCATACAATTAGCAACACCACCTCTTGGGACAAAACATTTTTAAAGCTCTCTCAAGTGTTTTTAAAGTTTTGAAAGTGAGCAAAAATATCTTGATAAGATTATCTGGGGATCATTATTTGCTTATTCAACCAAGAAAATCCTTTTATATTAAAACAAAAAATTATATCCTCCCAACAAATATTTATTAAGTACTTATTTTGTGGTGAAATATATTTTATTTGTTCAGTAAATGTTTACTTAGTGTCTGCTTCAAGCTGGGAACTGTTTCCTAGATGCCAGACACATAAGAGTTAACAGAATGGACAGAAGTGGGCTTTTCTTGAATTTTAGCTAATCAAATTGTTTTTTATTATTTGTCTTTTTACCCCAAGAACTTATACTGATAGACTGTATTGTTTACCTTTTAAACTTACTAAGTGGGATTGTTGCTTTTTGGTTGCTATTTTTTTCTTTTTTTTTTCTTTTTTTTTTTTCCAGTAGGAAAAATCTTTAAAAGAATGAGTCAAGTCAGCTGAAAAGTCACTTTAGTACCTGGAGTTCATTTTTGTATCCTATTACCCTCACCAAAACATAAGATCTGTTATTATATGGTCTTGGGAATTACAGTATGAGGAGGCAGAGGAGAAATTTCTTGCCAGATATATTTGCCCCTGTCAAAATATCTGACATGTTTTCTGTTGATAGTTTTACTGTATAATTTATGAATTTTTTTTTCTAAGGAAGACTGAGTGATGATAGTGAGTTATCCTTTGCTCTTTATTATATTTTCTCTCTAGTAAAATTGGTTCTCCACCCAAGACTCCTGTAAGTAATGCAGCAGCTACCTCCGCTGGGCCCTCTAATTTTGGAACAGAGCTAAATCCCCTGCCTCCCAAATCCAGCCCATTTCTAACTAGAGTTCCAGTATATCCTCAGCATTCTGAAAGCATTCAGTATTTTCAAGATCCAAGGACTCAGATACCTTTTGAAGTCCCACAATACCCACAAACAGGCAAGTAATTTTAGTCAAATCTAAGAAGCAAATGTATGTATTTATTACCTTAAATAAATGTGTGTCTAGGCTATCTACATTAATAAATTAATTTCACTTTGTGACCCATGAGTTTTCTTTCTGTTCTACGAAATCTTTGCTTCTAGCTAGCAATTTTATCACTTGACAGATGGTGGCAGAGAAGATCAAGAAGTCAAAGCTAGCCTTATCTACAGAAGTGAGTTCAAGGCTTCCCTGTCTCATTGACTAGAAACCAAAGCAGAACAATAAAGGCTATTCTAATACTGCTATATTTTCATTAACATTTGTACCATTAATATACCTAGGTGAATATGATTTTTACATTCGCATCAGTAGTATATAGGGGTTCATATTGCTATACATCCTGGTCAATACTTACTATCTTTGTGTGTGTGTGTGTGTGTGTGTGTGTGTGTGAGAGAGAGAGAGAGAGAGAGAGAGAGAGAGAGAGAGAGAGAGAGAGAAAGAGAGAAAGAGAGAGAGAGAGAGAGATGGAGGGAGATACAGGGAGTATATGTATGCCACAGTGTAGGTGTTATAGTCACAGGCCAATTTATGAGTCAGTTCTTTTGTTTCCCCTATGTGGGTTTTGGGATTAAACTTGGGTTTAACTTATGTCCTCATAATAGGTGCTCTTACCAACTGAGCCATATTGTTGTTCTGGCCTTTTTTTTTTTTTTTTTAATATAGCCATTCTTACTGGAATGAAGTGATATTTCACTTTGGGTTTTATTTACATATTTCAAAATATTACTGATGTTAAAATATTACTGATGTTAAACTATTATACTAGTTGGCCATTTGAATGTCTTCTTTTTACAAGTGTTTAATTTACTACTTATATTTATCAATTTGACTTGTTTTTAATTGCATTTGTCTTATATGTAGCTTGCAAATATTTTCTCTCATTCTCTGGGTTACCTCCTCAGTCTGATGATTTGTTTTCCAATGATTTGATATTGCATTTGCCTGATTTGCCTTTGTTTTTGTGTTTTCCAGTACCTTAAAGTATTTCTCATGTTTGCTTTTAGTAGATTTATAGTTCCGGGTGATGCATAGAAATCTTTAATCCATACAGAATTAATTTTTATAACTGGTTAGAGATAGAGTCTATTTCATTCTTCTGCCTAGGTACTACTGGTTGTCATTTGTAAGAATCAAATATAGAATCTTTGAATGACCTTGATGAAATGGTGTATAAAATATAGTTTCTGTGGTTTTTGTGTGTTGTTTAAAAAAAGGTTTAGTTTTACTCATATATAGCATTGGCCTGCTTGAATGTGTAACATGTTTGCAGTGTTCTTAGAGCTGGGTTTACAAATGGCAGTGAGCTGTTCTGTGGGTGCTGGGAACTGAACTCAGGTCCTTTGTAAGAACAGCAGTGCTTTTGACCACAGAGCCATGTCTAAAACCCTGCTTTTATATTTTCTTATTTATTTTGAGACAGGGTCTCACTGAATATAGCCCTGGCTGGTCTGAAAATTAATAGACTAAGCTGGCCTCAAACTTAAGAGATCCACCTGCTTCTGCCTCTTGAATATTATGATTAAAGAAGAGTGCCACTATACCTTTTTTTTTTTTTTGTACAATTTGAAAAGAAAATGAATGATATAAATTCTGAAAGAGACCTTTTAACCTCTGAACCCAAAATGCTTCATAAGAGTCAGTGGTATAACTACATATTTAGAAACCTCATGTAAGAGATTGACTAAATGGATCAGTCTGCCATTTGCCAACTTCACTGTAGTTTGATTTTTAAGGAATAGTTCTAATAATGTAGAATGTTTGTATTAATATAATGGTATCTTGACAGTAATATACTTTGTATATCAAGATAAAGATCAATGCTCATTATATTTTCCCACATTCAAGGCTGCCTTAGATTTAAACCATTTTAAGATGTTTGGTTTTATTAAGGTATTACATTGAATATTCCTCTTTTCAATTTTCAAGGATACTACCCACCACCTCCAACGGTACCAGCTGGTGTGACTCCCTGTGTTCCTCGCTTTGTGAGGTCCAATAATGTTCCAGAATCCTCCCTCCCACCTGCTTCCATGCCATATGCTGATCATTACAGTACATTCTCCCCTCGAGATCGAATGAATTCTTCTCCTTACCAACCTCCTCCTCCGCAGCAGTATGGACCAGTTCCTCCAGTACCCTCTGGAATGTATGCTCCTGTATATGACAGCAGGCGCATCTGGCGCCCAGCTATGTACCAACGAGATGACATAATTAGAAGCAATTCTTTACCTCCCATGGATGTGATGCACTCATCTGTCTATCAGACGTCTTTGCGGGAAAGATACAACTCATTAGATGGATATTATTCAGTGGCTTGTCAGCCACCAAATGACCCAAGGACAACTGTGCCTTTACCAAGGGTGAGTGATGTTGAAACTAGAAATGTTCCTAGCATGTGTTAGTTGAGATTCTTTGTGTCTTGAATCAAAACAGACAGACCCTTACTGTGTGATTTAGAAAAGTCACTTGACCTTTGCATGGCAACAGGCTTTGTTTTTGTGTGTTTGATGGAAAAGAGTAGTGTTTATTAATAAAGCTGTTGTGAGAAGTAAATTAAAAGAACCATAAAGCACCTAGAACTAGACTTGTACATAACCAGTGTACAATGTTATGTTAGGAACTGATGTAGAAAGTTTAAAACAAGACCTCTTTTCAGTAGCTTCACATATATATTAACAACTTCTAAACTAGAAAAATGAGTTCTCACATTTTACTTGACATCAGCTGAGTATATCTTAACCTTTTTTGTTGAGTATATGGAGAAAACACTAGGTACTAAGGCAGTCCCCACCTCGTGTGTGTGTGTGTGTGTGTGTGTGTGTGTGTGTGTGTGTGTGTGTGTGTGTG
>JANHMN010000002.1:110200357-110263095 GCA_030674055.1 Rhabdomys pumilio | reverse complement strand
GTGTGTGTGTGTGTGTGTGTGTGTGTGTGTGTGTGTGTGTGTGTGTGCAAAGAGCAAACCTTTTCACATTATTCTCACAACATCGTTAAATTTATTTACCACTTTACAGACCAACATTTTTTTCTTTTATTTCTCTTAGGAACCTTGTGGTCATTTGAAGACCAGTTGTGAGGAACAGTTAAGAAGAAAGCCAGATCAGTGGGCACAGTATCATAACCAGAAAACTCCTGTCTCTTCAACTCTTCCTGTGGCAACACAGTCACCAACACCACCTTCTCCTCTATTCAGTGTAGACTTTCGATCAGATGTAAGAAAGGTTTTATTTAACCTGATGGTTAAACAGCTTTAACTAAGGCAATTTTGGATACTTTGGAATGGTTTTGTATAGAGTTTAATTTAGTAAACATTTAGTGTGTAGATGTGGCTAAATGTTAGGAGAGTCTCAAGACAAGAGTGCATTACCAGAATTTCAAAAGCTTTGCAGCAGTAGACTTAGTACTTTCTATTGCTATTGTTACGATTGCTGTTTGGTTTTAGGTCCAAACAGAGCCGTGCTCATCCTCTACCACTGGGCTTCACTCTAACCCAAAATAGGATCTAATACCTACAATATATTTAGTAACTACTTTAAAAAATGCTGTTTTATTTAATTCTTAAAAAACCTTAGAGGGTGAGTATTATCCCTATCTTATAGGTTATAACCCAGGGAGGTTATGTAATTACTTAAGTAAGAAAGATCTTTCAGCTTATAAGAAGCTGGGATTTGAATTCTGATATTTTTTTTCTGTTTCACAAGAAGTAGAGAAATGCCTGCTGTAACAAAACAAGAAAACAAAGCTATGACAGGATGATTTCTATTCTACCTGTCTCTTATTGTATGTTTTATGTGTGTTTCATTTCTCTACATACAATATATTTACAGAAAAATAAACTTTTTTTTTTTTTTTTTTTTTTTTTAAGACAGAGTTTCACTGTGTAACCCTGGCTGTCCTGGAACTGTATCTGTAGAGCAGACTGGCCTAGAACTCATAGAGTTCTAGGATCTAGAAGATCATAGAGATCTTCCTGCCTCTGCCTCCCAAGTACAGGAATTCTTAAAAGGTGTGTGCCACCATCATATGGCTGGAGAAAAATTTTTTAACACACACACTCTGATTTATTCCTGATTTATTTACTAGTGTTTCTGGTACAAAAACAAAAAAAACAAAAACAGTTTTTAAAATCTGTTTCATTAGGAAAAGCTTCAGACATAGAAAATTGTAAAGACATACAATAAATTGTATATAATTATCATATAATTTCTGTAATTCTCAACTTGTTTAAATTTGTTTAATTTGTACTTCTTGCCGCTGGGTTGTTTTGTCATAGTCCTAGATATACGTGCTTATTTGTTTTTAATTTAATTTGATAATTTGATGAGTTTTTTTGGTTTGATCTGGTGGTTTATGATTTACTTTTACTTTTTAAAATTTGTGTGTGTGTGTGTGTGTGTGTGTGTGTGTGTGTGTGCATGTTCATGTGAGTGAGTGAGAGGGCGGGGCGGAGAGAGGGGAGACTATAAATATGCCAAATGTACTGATGCCCATATTGCCCATAGTTAGAGATGGTTGTTTGCTGCCCCCTGTGGTGGAAACCAAACTGGTACTCTGGAATAAGAGCAAGCACATTCAACTGCTGAGCCATTTCTCCAATCCCCTAATTCTACATTAGGTAGCCCAGGATGTCCTCAGATGCATAATAGTTCTCATGCATTAGCCTTCCTAGTGCTTCATGGGCGAGTATAAGCGAAACTCCCAGGTTGGATTCATATTTGTGTTCATGAGTGTGTCATAAAACATACTGCATTTTTAACCAATTTGTATTTGTCTTACTAAACTGAGACTGCCTCAAAACAAGTAAACAGCAAGGCAATGATTGATAGAGATATCATTTTTATAGGATGATATATTTTAATTATTTTGTCCAGCATACTTTAAGAAATGAGTATTTCTCTGATATTCATATCTGCTATTGGCAAATTGCATTAATTAGGACAAAACGTTTGACTTTTCCTCAGTTTTCCTATCTCTATAAATAGTAAATTAGATTTAATGATTCTTACTTTAGGGCCCTGTTAATATTACTGTATTGCTTTACATTTCCTTTCACATCTACTCTGTTCCTTTCTTAGCTTCAGAGTTGCCCTTAAATTCCACTGGCCATTTAATACTGTATGGTTTACTATATTTATTTGCTACATGGTCTTTTCTCAAGAGAATTACAGACTGCTTTTAGACATGAACTGTTTTGTGTTTATTTTTCCTCATTTTTTTTGAAGCATCACACACCATGTTAGTGTGTCATTGTTAACAGATTTTGATAGTTACTGGTTAGGAATTTTGTAAGAGGACTAAGCCAGTAAGACATCTTAGGAAGTAGTGGTGCTTGCATCAGATTTCTGGGACTCACATGGTAGAGGGAGAGAACCAATTCCTACAGGTTGTCTTCTGGCTTCTACTCACACATGACACCTCAGTACATACAGACTAAATAAATAATTAAAATTTAAATATTTTTTTTTAAAAATTAAAGATCACTTACCAAATGATGTTAATTATGGAACTACCAAATGATGTTTATTAGTGTAACTAATGAACACACTCAACTGTTAATTAATGGGAAAGAGTTTAATTATTAATTACATGATCCTTTAATTGTATGGTTGTTACTTAGTATGAGTTTGTTTATGAGCTTATAAAGTTAGGTTTCATACTAATTTACCTTTTTTTCCCCCCTTCTTTTTTTTAAATCAGTTCTCTGAGAGTGTGAGTGGCACAAAATTTGAGGAAGACCATCTTTCCCATTATTCTCCCTGGTCTTGTGGCACCATAGGCTCTTGTATAAATGCCATTGATTCAGAGCCCAAAGACGTAATTGCTAATTCAAATGCTGTGCTGATGGTATGATTTGCTTGATTGGGGAAAGGTGGTGGGGGTGTTGGAAGATAATGTTGATATCTGAAGTTTTAAAATGAATACTTTAGTTTTTTTATATTCTGGCTGTGTAACTTATCTGTAAGTAGCAGGGAAATATTTCAACAAAACTAATTTTATGTAGTGTTTCAATTATTTTACCATAGTTTGGTAGTTTAATGTAGTTGTTATATACCATTGAGATCTAAAGTTAGTATAAAATTGACCAGAAAAGCTTAATTATGTGTTTTGAGAACATACTTTATCGTTAGCTTCAACAATCAGCTCTTTCATGGGTAAATTTTGGTCTGTATAGGACCTGGACAGTGGAGATGTAAAGAGAAGAGTGCATTTATTTGAAGCTCAGAGAAGGACAAAAGAAGAAGACCCAATTATTCCCTTTAGTGATGGACCCATTATCTCAAAGTGGGGTGCAATTTCCCGGTCCTCCCGAACAGGTTACCATACAACAGATCCTGTCCAGGCAACTGCTTCCCAAGGAAGTGCAACTAAGCCCATCAGTGTATCAGGTAATCTATTTTATTAAAACCAAGGAATTTTTTACCATGTACTTTTTATTTCTAACCTGTGAGGTAGAAAACATTTCACTTAATAACTGGAATAATATGAGAATGAAATGGTTTAAACAGAACTTTTGGCTAGTGGGAAAAAAATACATTGCCATTTTAAAATGTATATATTTATACACTGATTTTGAAATTTTCTTTTGTCTTTTTATTTTTTTTAACAGGGTCACTATATCCCAGCTGGCCTCAAGCTTGTGGCAGTGCTCCTGCCTCAGCCTCCTGATGCTGGGATTACAGATGTGTACCACCTTGTCTGGCTTATTTTCTGCCTTTCTAATAATTGTTTCTCTTTGTTCTCTGCAGATTATGTCCCTTATGTCAATGCTGTCGATTCAAGGTGGAGTTCATACGGTAACGATGCCACATCATCAGCACACTATATTGAACGGTAACTCTATTCTCATTTCTTTAAGCTGCTTTACTCTCAAACTTACATGCACTTTAAAATATGGAAACCAGTTGTCCATGGATTAAGCCTTGCTAATTTGAGCTGTGTAAAAACTTGCTGAAACAAACTTTACATTTGGAATAGTGACTAAAACACAATTAGTCATAGTTAAAAAGAACATAGAGTCATTATTGCTTTGGTTGCTTTATATCTCACCTTAACTACAGTAAACATAATTCTTTTTAAAGGGACAGATTCATTGTTACTGATTTATCTGGTCATAGAAAGCATTCCAGTACCGGAGACCTTTTGAGCATTGAGCTTCAGCAGGTAGGCTCTATGTATTTGCTTTGATTTTTAAAACATAAAATAATAATTGAAAAGCTAAGCTTATGTTTTTCTTCTCTCTTCATGGAGGCCAAGAGTAACTCATTACTTCTTCAGAGGGAAGCTAATGCTCTGGCCATGCAACAAAAGTGGAATTCCCTGGATGAAGGCCGTCATCTTACTTTAAATCTTCTAAGCAAGGAAATTGAACTGAGAAATGGAGAGGTAAGGGAATTAATTGAACCTCTCAGCTTCATGCTTCAGTGTCTTTGCTTTTTGTAGCTATGTATTGGAGTATACTGTTTCTTGGATTTTTCTAATGAGTGATTGATTACTTTTTAAAAATTAGAGTAGAAATAAAAATATACTCTCAGACTCCTGAAATAATTCTCTAGCCATATCATTAGGCTTCCTATTTTCATTTAAAAGAAATTCTGCAGGTATAAAATTAGTATTTTTTTTTTTTAATTTACAGAATGATTACACAGAAGACACTGTAGATACAAAGCCTGATAGAGATATTGAGTTAGAGCTTTCAGCCCTTGATACTGATGAACCTGATGGCCAAAGTGAACAAATTGAAGTAAGTGCCACAGTTGGATAAGTATTGGCTTCGTTCTGTTGCAAATTAAAACACATAAAATACTGTCATATTGAAGGATTAACGTTTTATTTTCTCAGGAAATTTTGGACATACAACTTGGTATCAGTTCTCAAAATGATCAGTTGCTGAATGGAACAGCAGTGGAAAATGGTCATCCAGTCCAGCAGCACCAAAAGGACCCAGTAAAACAGAAGAGACAGAGTTTAGGTGAAGACCATGTGATTCTGTGAGTGTTAGACAGACCCTTCCTAATCAGAGGGTATAAAGTATACATACGTAGAGAGGTAGATGTGCCATTAGATTCATTGTTTGTCTTTTTCTATTTAAGGGGAAACCTTGTATAATAAAGTAATGATTTGGTCAATCTGTTTTTAGAGAAATTTGAGCTAGTAGAGCATTTTATTTTAAAACCAAAACATAATTTGCGGATGAAAGTTCTCTTACCTCTAACATCAGGTTATAGTTCTTCAGTTTGACCAAACTTGAAGATCATAGGATGGAAAATTAAATCCTAGATTATTTCAACACGTGTGAAGCCCAGGCAGAATCTGCTATTTACATGTTCTAGATTGTCATGGAATCTATAGCAAGAGAAACCACAAAGTCTCAGTAACAAACCACAAGTGTCTGAGAGGTGGCTCAACAGTTAAGTCCACTTGTTTCTTGTCGAGGACCCAGGTTTGGTTTCCAGCACCCACATGGTGCCTCCTGACCATCTGTAGCTCTTGATCCAGGGCATGCAACCTCCAAGGGCATTGTACACATGTGGTGCACAGACATACATGAAAGCAAAACACTGTGTACATAAATCTTATTTTAAAAAATCTTAAGAACTAAAGCAAGCAAAACTCTGTGTTAAATGTTTTTTGCTTTAAAAATCATGTTATGATGTTTTTGGCTATTATATTGCTATTTTGTCTAATTTTTGCCAAAGATTTGGTCCTGATCTTAAAATACTGATTATATGACACATAAATTACCAAGTTTAATTTTTAAATTTGGAAAATATGACTTCCAATACTCTAAAATTATTTAATTTTTATTTATTTTTATGTGTATGGGTGTTTTGATTGTATATATGTCTATGCACCATATGCAAGCCTTGTGCCCGGAGAGGCCAGGGAGGACATTGCTTCCCCCAAGATTGGAGTTTACAGATAGTTGTGAACTGCTGCGTGGTGCTGAGAATTGAACCCCCAGGTCTTCTGAAAAGCAGTTGTGCTTTTAACTTCTGAGCCATCTCTTTAGCCCCGGTTTAATACATTTTTTAATAAAAAAGATAGACTTTTTCTGTAGGCTTGGAATTTGAAATAGCTTTCAGAGAGCGAATATAGTAACTCTTAAATTGTACTTAAAATTAATTTGCTTTCATTATCATTTTCTCTCAGGGAGGAGCAAAAACCAATTCTGCCGGTAACATCTTGCTTTAGCCAGCCACGCCCAGTGTCTATTAGCAGTGCAAGCTGCCTCCCCATCACCACATCTGTCAGTGTTGGCAACCTCATTCTGAAAACTCACGTTATGTCCGAAGATAAAAATGACTTTTTAAAACCTATTGCAAATGGGAAGATGGTTAACAGCTGAAAGGAGGCTCAGCTTTCAAATCTGTGACCACACCATGGAAGCATTTACACTAGCTTTTTATATATATAATATATATTATATAATGTATATTTTTTTTAAAAAAAAGATATTACTGGGGGCATCCATTTCCTGTGGACTCTTTGATACTTCAAGCCCTCTTGCATTAGCATTATGAAAAAAGAAAATTTACTTTACTAGGGTAATGTTCACTTTCCAGAAATTATTGGAATTTGGACAACATTTAACTTAAGCTTCAAGCAGCTTTTTATGAGTTTGTAGCAATCCGGTGCAGTAACTGAGCCATTTCCTATTTTAAATGGCTTCTACAGTAAATTAACAACTCAGTTATTAAACTAGCAGGATCCTACAATGATACATCTAGTGAAAGTAGAGTTAACTAACTAACTTATTTCTATTTTATGTTTCACTGAGAGAAATTTCCATCTCATTCCAGCTGCTTTATTTATCTTTTTCATTGGATTTTGCATGGATTTTTCTTTTTTTTTTTTTTTCTTTTCTGTCTTTTTTTTTTTTTTTTTTTGAGAGTGGAGATAGATGTTCTTCCCATTGAGTTTTACAGGGTTATATAATAGCTTTCTTTACTGCATTATATGTAGAAGTGTGGTGCAGTGCTTTTATCTGTAGCATTTAATTTTTTAATTTTCCATTTTTGAAGAATAGTTTCTGCTTTGTTAATATTTATACACAGGCTACTTGTTGAAGTAATTAATTAAAAATATAACCAAGTGCCTAAGTCTTTCAGCTGATGTACTAGATATTAAATTCTCCTAAGTTATGCAGAATCGTTTTTACAATTTTGATAAATTATGCACTAATGTAATGGCAATTTTTTAAAATGCAGATTTAAGCCTGTACATTATTGAATCTGATGACTTGGCAAAAGAATCAGGTGCTTTCAGCTTTCTTGAGAAAACCCTGTATGTAGCGTTTGCACTGACTAACAAGATGGTATTGCTGGGTCTTTAATTTAAAGAAATTAATTTGGGTGTTCATTGCATTATTTAGTTAGATATTGTTTATTGTTACTTCATGTTGGGTTTAATTTTTCTTGTTTTCTGACTGTTAGGTTGATAAGACTTTGAACCATGTAGTAGTAGAACATTGGCTAACATTATCCATACTTACAAAAAACATGAATAATTTCTGCCCTGCCATAACGTGACTGAAATTTTCACTTGGCATCTGAAAAGTATGCAGTACGTTCAACCAGCCCTGCCCCAGATTTGTGGGCAGTAGTTTATTTGAAGCTTAAGTTTCAGTCAATATTTAAAAACAAAAGCTGGGCATTCCTTTCTGGTAGTAATCTAATAGTTTGTCTTTTTGTTTTTTCTCCATTTCTTTAAGATTAGTTTGACTTTTATTATTTTTTAATTAACTTCTGTGAAGTTGTTTACTCTGAAAATTGTACTGGAATATTTTAAGCCAAGCTGATCTTTCACCAGGTGTACTGTATGTAAGGGCTTCTCCTGCTAGCAAGATGCTTAAACAGGATCATGTTATTGGTCGTCTGAGCTATTTAGTTATTTTACAAAATCCACAGCATTGTATCAGAGAAGATTTTGATAAAAGTTTTGTGCACATTTCCAGGGGTGGGAGGGTTAACGTTTCCCTGAAATTTCTTGATTGGAATGAGTAAATACTGGTGTTTGATACCTGTCTTAATGAACATGCTCATAAGGTGACTGATACGTTGTAAATAATACCTGAGAAACAAAGGGGTAGTTTTGATATTCTGGTGTCAGTATGGAAGATCTTACACATTTATTTAATACTCAAGTGTGTGAAGATGTTTGTTTATAACATGACAGCACAGTAGCCTTGACTTAGTTTCCTTTGGTTAGTACTGTATCTTTTTGCCATGGCCAGTGCTCCCCATCCCTACAAAGACATTTTATTTATTTCACTCTGTAACCTGAAATGAAGAGGAACAAGAGTTTTAAACCATGTTACATTAACTTATTTCTGACATTATAAATTAGCCTAGGATATTACAGGAACATGATTGTTATATAATTTATATCAGAACCTTTCTATAAATATGAGCTTATTACATTTGAAATGCTTCCAATGTACTTTTTCTTTTTCTTTCCTTTCCTTTCCTTTTCTTTTCTTTTTTTCTGTTTGTAATTCCAAAAAGGTTATGTAAACCAGTTTGTCTATTTCATGGATTATTTAATAGTGAGATCTTCCATGTTGAAGGTAATGTATTTTTTTTTAAGATTTTAAAATTGCTATTTTGTTACAAAATAGAGACCTATTAACAGTTGAGAGCTCCTTATGTGCCCTCAGGGAAAGAACCCTCTGTGCAACAGAACTACACGAACATCTTCAGCACTTTCTGAGGGTGATTATATACTACATAAATTGATCTTGTGTATTTAACCTTATCTTTTTAATTTTAAAGTTGAAATTTTGAACCGTGGTTGTGCTCTGCTGGAGGGGTTGGGATGCTTAGGTGTTTGCCTACTTATTCAGTAAACTGCATTTCATCAGTGTATGTGTACACCTGCCAACCTTATTGGTGTGTCTCAAACATTTATAGGAAAATAGTGCTTGTCTTGCAGCAGATGATCCCATAAAACAGTAACTTCTTATTCTTAAATGTTTACTCTTTCTCACTAACAACATAGGAATTGTTTCTGTGTTCACATTATTCTGTATTGCATCTTTTATGTGGTGACAACCTACTGTCTGTTTTAGTGGGTTTAATTTGAAATAAGGATATTAGATCTCTGCCACTTAAGAAGAAAGAGCAGCTCATCTGACCTTTCTTCAAAATGGTACCCGTTGATGTTACAGAGGAAAAAAGTACAAACAGACCTAGAATGTGGCTTTTTAAATTGGGGCAATCATCACTTTGACCCTTTATCAAGATGACATGATAAACACATTTAGGATCAGAGGCTACAACACAATAGAAGAGGAACTCTCTAATGTTAGTATCTAAATTGCTTGTGTTGCCTTTGGGTCTGATCAGGAAAAAGTAGTTAAAATCTGAAAAAGCAGGGAAATGGTGTAGGTTTCCTTTTTTTTTTTTTTTTTTTCCCTGCCAGTCTTCTGAGTCCCAATTCCTAGTCTGTGTGCTGCGTCCAGATGCTGTGAATATAATATCATTAGTTTTGTGTGGGCTCCTTTCATTTTATGAATTCTAAGAGTTCTGTGTGTATTTCTTCTAGTTGGTACCTACACAAATCAGATTCTCTTGCCTTTGCCACTATGACTTATTTCAGTGCCATGCAACGAGTCAGTGTATGTAGGGACAGTTGTACATTGTAATTTTCATGAAAAGGTAGCTTTTAAGGCCAGTGGCACTGATTCTCTGTTTTTATAGCTACTTACTCTAGTATGAAAATTCAATGAAACTTCATAAAAAACCTAAAATTTCCCATTGGTATGGATCCTAGTCATTTTGACCCAGATTTCAAGTTGATACTAAGTTAACAAAGCACATCCTGATTTTATATACAGGAGGTTACAGAATGCAGTGATTTGTAGGACTTTTGAGTGGGATCATTTAACTATATTAAAAAAATTGTTTAAAAACCATCTACCCTACTTTTCCATTTTAGATGTGAGAAACCCCATGTTGTCTTTTTAGCCAGGGATAGAACTTGTAACAATCAGATTCAGTATGTAATCTCAGCTGTGAATCTGAGTATTCCTTCTTTTGCATCTTTGAGTCATTTTCTAAGCAGACTGTCACCAATATTGGTAACTGACCATTAAAAAGAAAAGTTGTATTGCAGCTGTATTAGTGTCTTAGAACTGTTCTTGTGTTTTAGTGACTGAAGAGTATGGATGGGATCACTTACTGTAACTCCTTCTACTGAAGGGCCCCTTCTGCAAGCAGAACACAAATGAACATGCTCAAGGAGTATCCCGTTTTCTAGAGATTAAGTTTGCTAGTAACTCCTTTACACTAGCTATTTCTTTGTATCCCTTTGCTGGCAAGGGAGTACAAGGAGTCAAACCACAGATCAGAACACCCCACATTTGAGTGGAGACTTATTTTTACTCTAAGGGGAGTTATTCCCCTGAGTCTGAAACTGGCAATTATTTTTTTTCCTCTTACATAAAAATTTAAAAATATCCCCCAAACCAGTGGAAAACAGACACTGGCTGCACTTAGTACTGCCAAGAGCCAAGGTCATTTGCACATATTCCATCAACCTGTCAAGAATTAGGCCTCACTTTATAACCCAAGGCATGGAAGTGCATGCATTCTCTTAGCTGGGCAAACAATTATACTGTAGTTGTGATACAACACATGTGGCTTTTATTTGTACTGCACATACCCACTGTACAGCCACTTGGGAGTATCGTGGTTAGCTTGCAGCAACTGCCGTCTGCATTTATACTGTTTATTGCATATTCTTTTCCCTGGAAGTGAAAGAGAAATGTTTTTCTTGTTGCATTGATTACATTTTATAAATTTGCTTAGCTGGAAAGTTTGGGAAAAGAGGCCTGTTTGTCAATTGTACAACCGATTGTGAAGCTTAGTGTGAATATTTTTACGTCTGTATTAGACATTTTCTTTGCAAATCTATTGTTCGATTGAAATGTAAATGAAATTAAAGATGGTGTACACCCATCATGTAAAAAGCAGGCACCATCTCTAAGATGGATTTAATGCTCATTTTTAAGGCATATACTCAGCTTCTATTTAAAACTATAAAATAATTCTGTACAATGAAATGGGGAATATATATGGGAATAAATTTTATTCCATTTATTTCAATTTGAATTTCCAAATTGTAATGTTTCCCTTTGTGCTATAGGAATAGGATTAAATGGGGGGAAGGCTAGGACTTATAAGGCCTGTGTATGGGGGGAGGGCAGAGATGGGACAATGAGGGTTGTGATGATAGTGAATAGCGAAGAGTGAATTCTGTGTGTTTGCTGTAGCACTGAAGTGAAGAGATACTAGCTTTGGCTGTTCACAAAATAGAGCATCATGATTTTCAGTGTTTGAGAGAAAATTGATGGAAAAAGTTTGCAGTACTTGACATGTATTTGCATGCACAAAATAAAATTATTTGTCCACCTTAAAAGTTGTTTGCTTAGTGTCAATGTTAAGTTTATGGTATGTTTTAGTTGTCTTGGTTTTCTTGATATGCCTTAAAACTGGAAAGACACTCCTTAAATAGGGACTTACTTGATCACCGACTTCATTGGTATATCATTGAGAGGTAAATAGCTCCAAAGAAATTGAAATATTTCTTAACTCTGACATTCATTCAATATAGAGCACTTTCTAAATGGGAGATGATGTAAAATAGATAGTACTGAACTTACAGTCTTTGGGACAGATAAAAGATGCATAGTAAATAGGACAAAGTCATTCTGTAGGCTTCAGAAAAAAATTTAAAGATGGCCTAAATCTTAGCACCGATTTTATTGAGCCTGAGAACCTTTATTTATTCACCCAGCTGATATGTCCTATGCCCCTGTCTATGCTGGTCTTTAAGACTGTAGATCAATAAAATGAGCCCTTTCCCTGGATAGTGTAGAAATGAGAAAGACCAGGTTGAATAGCTCCAAGAGCTATATACAAAGGGGCCAGTTGTAGTTATGTTGAGCCAAGAGGAGGTGCTTCTCTGTGACATAACCTCTGGCTAGACTTTAAACCCTGCATAACCTTTTTAGTAGTAGCAGATTACCTTCCTGACCTACTTGATCTTTATACCTATTTTAATTGTTTTATATTTGAGATGTTATATAATTTGCCCAAATCTTATCAGAAAGTAATAGAGTCAGAGTTCTGCCATCTTTCTGTCTCTCAAAAAGGTAATGGTGATGGTAGTTGGATCCATTTTCACTTAAGTAGAAAGTGAATGAGATGGGGGCTTCACTGGCTAATAATATAAACAGCCAATTCTCAGAGCTCTGTTACACTGTAGATTGTTGTCATGATTTACAGACAAGAAAAGGGATACAGATACTTTTGAGAATTTGCCCAAGAGGTAGATGGACATTGAATACCATGGAAGTTACATAAGCTGAATGATTTAAGATTTTAGAAAGACTATTCTGGCAGTGATATAAAAGACGTAGCTGGAGATAGACCCGCAAGGAGGCCAGGTCAACACTGTAGGTAAGAAGTGTTGACTACATGACCAAGCAGGGTTGGAGGAAGAAATGAGCTTCAAGACTAGGGATCGGGGAGAACAACTGACAAATTCTGTGCAAAAAAACCATTAGACACCTATATATTATTAGGGATTGAAATTAAAGTTTTCAAACTAAGGAAAGACATAATTGTTAACATGCTCATAATTATTATATGTGGTCTTGACTAAGCCACAGAGTGACTTCAGATTATAGAAAGAAGGAAGAAAAGTCATGAAGAAGTGATCCAGGCAGAGAATGGGAGTTACAAGGGTAGGGTCTTATGTAGCTCAGGTTGGCCTCAAACTTACAGTTTTGAGTGCTGAAGTCATAGGTTTATACCCTTACACCTAGCAAGGAAAAGAAGTGTCATGAAGGAAATGAAATTTTAGGGAGATTTATGGTTAATACCTGTTGAAATAATTATATGCTTAGCAGGACAGTGGTGGTGCACACCTTTAATCCCAATACTTGGAGAGAAAGGTGGATCTCTGAGTTTAAGGCCAGCCTGGTCTACAAAGTGAGTTCCAGGACAGCCAGGGTTTCACAGAAATTCTGTCAATAAATAGACAAATAATAAAATTATATTCTTAACAGAGTAGCTCAGATGCCCATGTGACTAGGTCTTTTTTCAGGTCTTTTCTCAAAACCCAACCTCAGTGAGGATCAGATAGAAAGTAAGGAAAGGTGTAGTTTAAAATAGATACCTAAGTCCAAGGGAATGGAAATCAGTAGAAGTATTTTTTTAAACTCTGTATTTTTAAATAGTTAACAGATTCAGAGGAAGTTACTGAAAGTACAGATAATACCATGTCCCCTTTACATAATTTATCCCATGGTAGTGTCTTACATAACTGGTACATTATCAGGACCAGAAAAGTGGTATGTGCAATCTATAGACCTTCTTTACCCCTCCTCAGTTTGGTATGTATTCACCTGTGTTAGCCTACCCAAGCAGTGGGTTGTATAGGCGGTTCTTGTGCAGTTTTCTTAAGTGTGAGTTTGTGGAAAGGCCATTGCTAAAATAACTGTTTTCTCTCATTCATTCTTTTAGCCCTTTAGATTCACATTGTTTTTCTTCCCATACTCTGAACCCTGTTCTCCATCTTTGTAATTTTGTCATGGTGACAATGTTATAATAAATGAAATTATACCATATGTAAGTTTTTGAAATGGGCTTTTATTTTTCGAATTCAGAACAAGTACCTTGAACTCCATCCAAGTTGTTGCATGTATTAATAGTTTATTTGCTGAGTAGTATACCATGGTATCGATATACTGTGGTTTGTTTACCCATCATCCATTAAAAGGCATTTAAGTTGTTTCAATTTTTTTTTTTACTATTACAAATAAAGCTGCTATGAACATTTATATAAATGCTTTTGTGTGGATATAGTTTTATTTCAGAAATATTGAGCAAACAAGACGGTATTCTTGTCTACTCTGAAGAAAATGATTTATACTCTGAAGCTCAACTTAGATGAACTCTGTAACAGTTCAGTCAGCCAGGACTGGTGAGGTCTTTCAGTGGGTAGAGCATGGCTTGCCTTCCCAGAAGACCTGGGTTGAATTTTCCAGCCCCCACATGACAGCTCACAACTATCTTAACTCCAGTCCCAATGGATCTGATGTCTTCTGGCCTCCACAGGCACGAGGCACTCATGGTGCACAGACATACATGTAGGCAAAACACCTATACACACACAAAAAAAAAATTAGAAAATTGAGTTTATGAAAATGGATACATGATAAAGAAAAATGCCATTTTCCTGTATTATTTTTCTACTGTCACATAAATTACCACCCAAACAATAACACAATAGCACTTACTATCTCACAGATTCTGTAGGTCAGGAAGTTATTGTGACTCAAAGTGGTCTTCTGAGTCTCTTCAGAAAGCAATCCAGAAGTTAATGGCACTGCCATCATCTCACTGCTTCAGTGGGGAAGGATAAGCTTCCAAGTTTACACTTATGGCAGCATTTCCTTCCTTAAGAACTTTGGAATGAAGGCTTCAGACTTTTGCTGGCTGTTGGAGACCAGTCTGTTAGTTCCTTGCCAGATGGACCTCTGTAGGACATCTCATGGTAGGAGACTGGGTGAGATTGGCTCATGTAAGTGGCAAGAAAAGCCATAGAGCAAGCAAAAGTACCCTCATGTCATTATCAATGACCTGCTATGTACAGGAAAGTCTATCCTGAGGTATTCCTCTGGTGCCCTCTTACTGAGAAAATCCCTTGGTGTCACTGTAGAACAGGGGAAATCTTTGAGGAATTGTAGCTGTAATCAAGGAGTCTAGATTGAAGACTAAATTGGAACCTGAGAGGCAGTAAGTTTGTCAGCCAAATAATTTTTACAAGCTACCTATCATGGCTCTGCACCTCCTAAGAATTGGGTTAGTTACAGAAAATGTTCCTACAAAGAAAATGCCAGACCCAGATGATTTCTTAAGTGAATTCTATTAAATACTTAGAAATAATGCCAATTTTACAAAAGCTCTTCAGGGGAGGAGTTAACTTCCAAATAGTTTTTATTAAATCAGATGTCTTTAGGTCCCTATTTCTGTGATAAAACACAATGACTAAAAGCAGCTTAGGGAGGAAAGGGTTTATCTCACAACTCTCAGGTCATTACATCACTGACAGAAATTAGGACAGGAACTCAAGACAGGAACCTGGAAATAGGAACTGAAGCAGAGACAGTGGAGGCTTACTGGCTTTCTCACTGTGATTTGCATAGCTTTGCTTCTACACTCCAGGACTACCTGCTTAGAGGCATACCACACAGAAGGGCTCTACCAGGCCAATCTCATGGAATCATTTTCTCAAGATTCCTTCTTCCCAGATATATCTAGGTTTATGTCAACAAACCCAGATACCAAAGTAAACCTGACAATAAAACCAGACAATGACATTACTAAAAGGTCTTTATGATTACAGATGTAAAAAAAATCCATAATATTGTCATATACTTAAGGATTTTAGTATATAAACATAAAATGTAACATAACAAGTCCAAACATGGCTTATTTCAAAAATGCAGGATTGGTTTTGAATTTGAAAATCTAATTGAGCATATTAACAGAATAAGGCTTTTATTTTTTTAACTTTTTAAATACTTCTATATTTTGACTGCAGTTTTCCCTCCCTTTTCTCTTTCCAACCCCTCCCCTATCTCCTCCAGATCCACTCTTCCTGATTCCCTTCAGAAAAAGGCAGGTCTCCCAAGGATACCAATCAAGTGTGGCAATAAGACTAGGCACATCCCATCATATTAGGCACATCTATAGCTGAATGAGGCAACCCAGTAGGAAGAGAAGTGTCCCAAAAGCAGGAAAGAGTCAGAGAGAGCCACTGCTTTCCACTGGAACAAGCTATACAATCATAACATATGCAGAGGACCTAGGTCAGACCCATACAGCTTCCCTGATTGTCAATTCAGTCACTGTAGGCCCCTATGAGATCTGCTTAGTTGTCAGAATAAAGATTTTATATTCTCCATATGGTCTCTTAATTTTTTTTTAAAGATTCATACATATTTCTCTGTGTGGGTATGTGCATATTATTGTGGAGTATTCACCAGAGAAGACTGATTGGACATGGCTTTAAGCCATTAGAAGGTCTTCATTAGCTAGCCAATGACTACACTGGGTGTTTGTGATCCCAGCATAGCCCTGAACCTTTCTTGGGTCATTTCTTTTTTCATTGTTGGTCAGGATTCTTAAGATAAAAAGTACCAGTAGGAAGGAAGAATGGATATATAGACAGATACATATAAAGAGAAAGCTATATAATCATGAGGAATTGGGTGAGGATTATGAAGATCAATATGTTTAAATTAGGTATTTTAACCTTGACTGGTGGGCTAAAAGTGACCTGTTATTGTATAATACTATTTTGGTAAATGGATTTATACTAGTCGTTGGCAATTGTGACATTTGCGTTCTTTACATACTACTTGGGTCACAAAGAAAAACACACAATGCACATTTTGAGTGGTAAAAATACTCATAAAATGAAATAAATCTTTAAACAGCAACAAAAACAAGCCAGAGAAGGAAAAGTAATGAATTGCCACCTGCGGTTATCGCGATATTTCTGGCTTTAGTGAATTGGTGGGAACAGGCTCTAACTTGTAGTGGTGTGACAAATAAGAAATGGAAGAAGGGATATCTAGGACTTTTGAGGTTTTATAAGAAGAGTCAGAAAAATGAGATCTGGTCAGAGGGATGGAAAGGAAGTGGCTTATACTTTTACAAAATTATTTTATTTGTGGTGGTTTGAATGAGAATGCCTCTCAGAAGCTTGTATGTTTGAATGCTTGGTCCCAATTAATGGAACTATTTGGGAAGGATTAGGAGGTGTGGCCTTGCTGGAGGAGGTGTGTAAAAGCTCACCCTGGTAATATGTGCCTGGAAAAGCCTGCTCATGAGTGTGAGATCAGGAGAGTTAGCCTTGGTGGCATGGGAGAGCTGGCAGTCAGAGCTACTCAGCTACCATCTAGGCCCAGATTCAGGGCTTTGAGTTGGCCCACCCCCAACATCTATCCCATATATGATCTGCTGTAGAGTGTGAAGGGACCTGTCTACAGATACAAAGCTGCAGGACCTCCATGACACAGGGCAACAATAGGATATCTGAGAGGAATCCCACCAAGAGATAGTGTAGCAGAAATCAGAGGTCTTGAACCAGACCAATGTCTCACTGCAGTGAACATTTTTAACTTAAGTTAAGCTCTTTGGACAAAAGGGTATACTGTGACACACCATGACAAACCACAGCTTCCATGGTAAGATTTTTTTTTTTTCTTTTTGTTTTGGGGTGGGGGGATGGTTGCAAGTGTGAAGGGCAGAAAATGGAGGGACTGGGAGATTATTGGGATAGGGGCACGTGATGTGAAATTCATAAAGAATCAATAAAAAGTTTTTTTTTAAAAAAAAAAAGCTCACCTCAAGCCCAGCGTCTCTTTGACTGTGTATCAGGATGTAAACTCTCAGCTACTGCTCCGGCACCATGCATGACTGTTTCCTGCTATGATGATCATGAACTAACCCTCTAAATCAGTGGTTCTTACCCTTCCCAATGCTGTACCCTTTAACATAGCTCCTCTTATAATGGTGACACCCCCAACATACAATTATTTTCATTGCTACTTCATAACTATGATTTTGCTACAGTTGTTTGATTGCCAAAGGTGTCACGACCCACAGGTTGAGAATCACTGCTTTAAACTGTAAGCAAGCTGCCCAAATGCTTTCTTTTCTAAGAGTTGCCCTGGTCATGGTGCCTCTCCAGAGCAATAGAACAATAACTACGACAATATTATAACAGATAATGCCTATTAAATGATTAAAATTACATATAAAATTGTAAAAGTGTCCTTTTTACTGATTCTCATTTGCTCTGCAAAGATAACTCTTATTTTTTATACATTTGCCAGTGATTTCTATCTTTGTCTTTATGCATATGTAATGTTGTTTTTATATTTTATGTAGAAATTTCACTGATATACACTGATCTATTTATGTTACTGTTTTGAAGTGAGTCTCATTTGCCCAATTTAAATCTTGGGTTTCAGTGACTCTTCTCTTTCAATGTTCTGAGTGCTGGGATTTCTGGAGGCATGAGCCTCCACACTTCTTTGGTTTTTTTTTTTGTTGTTGTTTGTTTGTTTCTTTTGTTTGTTTGTTTTTCGAGACAGGGTTTCTCTGTGTAGTCCTGGCTGTCCTGGAACTCATTCTGTAGACCAGGCTGGCCTCGAACTCAGAAATCCGCCTGCCTCTGCCTCCCAAGTGCTGGGATTAAAGGCGTGCGCCACCACCGCTGGGCGCCTCCACACTTCTTATTAATTACTTTGTTAATAAAGTAATAACTCCATTATTAAATGTAACAATTTATACCTTCAACCTATTTATAGGATAATCCTCCATAAGTGAAATGATTAGGCTAAAAGATATATACTTTTGTAATATTGATAGCTATTCCTCAATTTTAGACTTTTAATAGTGTCTTACATTTTTAAGGATAAGAAAGTATAATATGCTGTAGAAAAGAAGCCTGATAAAGCAGGGGAGAAAGAAAGGAACAGTGTTATTAGCTCAAGGAATAGAAAACTCTTGTACCAGTGATTAATTTAGTGAATGGATGTAGGAGAATTTTGGGTACATTTTGTGTGTTTAATCAAATGCAGGTCTCTTCTGAGTGTTCTTGATTTTCAGGTGAAGGAAGAGTCAAAGTTATTAGAGTGAAAAAGGTATTGAAATTTGAGATAAAAGATATGAATTGTTTCTTTGAAAGTGAGAGAAGAAATTGCCCAGGGAAATGGAGGATTGCTGGGCAGCATTGCAGTGAACTTTGAAGGACTGCTGTGGGCGAAGAAGATTGCCTTATTAGGAAGGACTGAATAAAAGTAAAATCAAAGCCAAAACATTTACTAAATATATATGTAAACCATATTTTACATTTACTTATTTACATTGGGGTTGGGGGTGACCCTATAATTCAGAGGACATCTTTTTAGTCGCTTCTTGTCTTCTGCCTTGCATGTCCCAGGGATTGAACTCAGGTTCCAAGGCACCTTTGCTGGCTGAGCTACTTGGGATCTCGTTTGCAGACACACTCTTTCTGAATGCTGGCTGTGCCACTTTAAAGCGGATCACACACATAACATTACTATGCACATACAGCTGAATAAGGTAGGGTATTTATCCTGTACGCAAAAATATAAAATCCTCCATAGGAGCTTTTAAAATGAATTGTTTTAAAGGTGTGTTGGGAGTGGGAGGACTAGAGAATGCTGTCTCTGATAGTCTGAACAAATAAATAGCTTCCGATGAAAACATGCACGTAGACAAATTTGCAGTAACATGAATCGAGAACCTCCTTCTTCAAATTGAGTCCTATTTTAAACATTGAATTTTATATAAATTGAGCGTATTTATTTGCACACGGTTTTAAGAGCAATTTCACAATTGTGTACTAGACACCCCGGCTAAGCAGTTTGAAATCATCTGAGGTTTAACAAGTTTTCAAAAATAGGGTAGTTTCCTTGACCTCTTTATCTAAAATTTTCAAAGGTTATCATCATATATAACTGTAGTAAACTATGGAGTCAACTATTTGACTAACATTCGTTGATAAGAGCTACTCAAATTTCTTCAGTTGTCCATGCCCGTTTCCTGTCCAATATTCCAATTCAGGTTGTCATACAACTTCTGTTCTTTGAGTTTCTTATTCTTGAAGAAATTAATGTTTTGGAGCTATTTTTCCGCCTTAATATGCATTTGTAAGTTTCCTTGAAACTTGGAAAGGAAGTTAATAAAGTTTTCTTAATTTAAACTAGAACTACACATCGAGATGTTTGTCCTAAGCTAAGACCCGTAGCTTCTCAGACGCCGAGATAAGCTTCTTGTGATTGGGCAGCGTGCGTCCGCCGTGACGCCGGAAGGCCGTGTGATTGGTCCGCAGACTCCGCTGCAGCTTTTCTCTGTCGCTCAAGGCTTTCGGCCACTTCTCTTTCTGTAAGCGAGTGTTCTTTGTTGGTGACTGGTGCTGCTAGTCCAGAAGGACCAGACTGAGCGAGGCGAGGTAACTAACTGCACATGCATCGGCGGGAGGAAGCGGCGGGCCTAAACTTGGGTGGGGCAGGGGCTTGCGCGCCTTGGGCGAACTACTTTGCCTCCGGGCTCCTGGATTCCAGCTTCTCCGATGGTTCTCAAATTCCTGTTGAGACTCCGAGCGTCTCTCATCCATAACCCACTCCTCGCTTTGCCCTCCCTAGCCTGGTCCTCCACGTTGCTCCGCCTCCTCAGTCCGCCCTTCCCTATCTCCATTCTCCGGGCTGCACCTCTTCAGCCCGCCCCTCCTCAGCCCCGCCTTCTTATGGCTCCGCCTTCTCCACGCTGTCCTTACAGCGCTGCTTTACTTAGCCTCCTGTCCCTGCCCCTTTGTCCCATAAGCTCCGCCCTCCCGGAAGCTTAGCCCCGCCTTTCTCTGTTCCACCTGCGCAACCCCGCCCTCTTCACTGTCCTACTTTCTTTTAACACTCCTCTGCCCAGCCTCTCTTGCAAGCCTTTCACTGTCCCTTGCAAGCCTGTCCATCTCACTGCTGCTCCTTCTCTGTGTCTTTGCTTAGCCCACCCTCTTCATGATTCTCCACCTCTTCAAGTGTACTATCCCCACTTGAGGTTTACCTTCTGCTCTGCGATGTGTGCCACTTCTGTCTGCCAGTGAGTGTCCTCACCTCCTCACCCCAGCCTCCTTAGTACACTCCTCTTTTGGCCCTGTTTTCACTCATTGCACAGCACTGAGGTCTCTCCACTGATATTTCTCTGACGGAGTTGTGGCTCTCGGGCACATCCCTGACAAGGAGTTTTTTAAAGTTTTCTTCCTTTCCTTGGTGCTGGTACTTTCCTCTTGATTGCTGTTTAGCCTACACAGTGCTCTGTCCTGACTGTCAGGATTCTGCTGTGCGGGTGAGAAGTAAATTTTAGTGGTGTAAATGCCACATGTTCAGTCTCTTCTGAAGGCAGCGCAGTGTTGGTGTCTTGGAGTTTTGTTTGTTTGTTTGTTTGTTTGTCTTTGACTAGTCATTCTTGCTGGATCTTTAAACAAACTTCTAAAGCACTGAACTGTACCTTTCCCCAAAATACCTGGGTCCTAGGTGTTCTTTAAACATCTGGCTCTTACTTAATTTTGTCGTGGAGACTTGCTTTAGCTGGGTAGAATTGGTCCAGCTTGAGACTATGTATCTAGGCTCTTAGGCAAGGAGTAAATGACTTAGTTTCAACAGTATACCTACCCTTGGTAGTCCCTTTTGAAGTTTCCCTGAGGACTTCCCCCCAATTTGTTAGCCAGCAGTCTTGAAACTAAAAGTGTATATGAATAAAAACCACGAACAGTAGATTCCTGTTACCCAGTCCATACAAGTAGACAGCGATGCACTCTCAGGCTCCTGGAATCTTATATCTGTGGGTCTGTTAACAGCTCCAGCGTTTATTGTGGAGCTCGGCAAAGAAACATGCCTTATCTAAGCCTTGGTTTTTGCCTGGTAAACTATGGTATAGATCCAGGGTTGGGGTTTGTTGAGATTCTGCTTAGGACATCACCTTTAGATTCCTATAAATCCTGACTTGTGGGAAGTCAGTCCAAGTGTACCTTGTATGGTCCAGATTTATGTCTTCCTTGCTCAAGCCAGAAAAGAAAAACTTGATACATTGTTCTCTTGCAGGCACCATGACAACCCTGGATGATAAATTGCTGGGGGAGAAATTACAGTACTACTACAGCACCAGTGAGGATGAGGACAGTGACCATGAAGACAAAGACGGAGGCAGGAGAGCCCCAGCCAGTAGTTCCATGCCTGCAGAGGCTGAGCTGGCAGGCGAAGGCATTTCAATCAATACAGGTACTGGAAGGCTCTGAGCTCTGGAAATGGACTCAAAAGGTGGCCTTGCAAATGTGTATCAGTTAGAAGTCCTGCTCTCCTTTCTCCACCTCCAGTCCCACTTTCCTTTCAGAGATAACAGTGTAGTCCCTCATTGTGCTTGCTTCTGCCCTTTCTCTGTGCAATGCAAATCTTTATGCATATCGGCATGGAAGGGAACAGACTGGACTGGGTTTGACAGCCCATAGTTCATATATATGAGTATACTGGTACTCATTCCAATTCCTAGAAATGGCATTTTTACACTCTTAGTTTTTTAAATTAAAGTCTCTATTAATATTGTCTGTATATGCACAGTTAGGATTCCAAGATACCAGTATGGAGATAAGAGGACTTTGTGGCATTGGTTCTCTCACCTTTACAGTTAAATTCCAGGAACTTATTTACCTCATGTCTCTAGGCTCGGACTGTAGGGTCCCATGTGATGAATTATCTCAGTGGCTATTCTACTATTGTGTATTGCTTTTAGTTTGTAACTGCCTACTTCCGGGGATTGGTGGAGGGCTTTGCTCATGCTATGCAGGTGCTCTGCCAGTGACCCACAGCCCAGCCCACTTGAACATCCTAATATTGTCAGGTTGCTTAAGTTGAGGTTGCGCCTGTAGTTTAGTTAGCAACACAATATTTTTCCTTATGGCTTTTCTCCTGCTATGTAAACAATTTTCAAAATTTTTTCCATCTAGTTGGATAAGAAATAGGCATTTTTGTTTTCTTTTTAGAGATAGTGTCCCATTATGTTGTTCAAGCTGGCATTGAGCTCCTAATCTCAAATGATCCTCCATCCTCAGTTTCCTCAGTAGGGATTCCTGGCATGCACCACTATGCCTAGCTTATCATTGTTTTGGGGGCATCTTTCATGTCAGGATATGTAGAACTGTTTCTTCTTGCCGTCTCTTGCCTTTTTGGTGCTGGGATCAAATCTGGGGCTTTGTGAATGCTTGGTTAGTACTCTTGCAGCTGAACTGTATTCCCAGTCCTTGGTTTCTAGAGGAAGGATCTTACTATAGCTCAGGCTGACCATGAACGTGTGATCTTTCTGTATGGAATGCTGATGTTGCAGGCATGGACCACCAGGAATTCTCTTGTCTCGAATTCTCTTGTTCTTTCTACATGTTTCTTACTTGCCTTTGAGTAGATAAATCATAATTTGTGCAATGTTGAGCGTTAGGTTGGCCATTTAATTCCTGCAAACTACACTGCAGTAGACCTCATTGTGCCCCATGTAAGGGTACACTGAGGCTGCTTCTGACTGTGTCATAGATGCAGCAAGCTCCATGCTGACATGAATTCCTGTTTACAGACGTCAGCTGGTCCAAAGACCCTTGTGTGTTCTCAGTTATGTTTGCCCTACTCAGGTCCAAAAGGTGTGATCAACGACTGGCGCCGCTTTAAGCAGCTGGAGACAGAGCAGAGGGAGGAGCAGTGCCGGGAGATGGAGCGGCTGATCAAAAAACTGTCTATGAGCTGCAGGTCCCATTTGGATGAAGAGGAGGAGCAACAGAAACAGAAGGACCTCCAGGAGAAAATCAGTGGGAAGGTAATGGCTTCTTCATGGCTTTCTGACTGCTGGAAATGGCATGGTGATTCAGAAAGGGAGGAGATTAGATTTGGCTTCTGAGATGCATTGAAGTACAGGGCAAAGCTGGAAGGCCTGTCATAAGTTGGGGTACAGTCTGGGTTTGTTCTCAGCTCAGCTATATACATCTTTTTTTTTGTTTGTTTGTTTGTTTTTGTTTTTGGTTTTTTGGTTTTTTTGGTTTTGTTTTTCGAGACAGGGTTTTTCTGTAATAGCCCGGGCTGCCCTGGAACTCACTCTGTAGACCAGGCTGGCCTCGAACTCAGAAATCCGCCTGCCTCTGCCTCCCAAGTGCTGGGATTAAAGGCATGCGCCACCACAGCCTGGCAGCTATATACATCTTTAACAGCAAAATTTCTTGCTGAGTCTATGTTTTCATTTGCTAAATGAGGTTATTACCAGGGTTCTGCAGCTCAAATAATTATTTTAGAGACTAGCCTTTTGAAAGTGTGGAGTATGTATTAATTTCTTAATTGTATTCATGATTGTTTAGTGGTGACAGTAAATAGAATAGAAATTCTGAGACATACTTGAGCCCAGGTCCCTGATGCCTCCTTACCTTGCCAGCATTTAAGATCTCTGTTGTTCCTTCTGACCTTGAAAGAAGTGTCCTGGAGTACCTAAGATCAGTTAGCTGTGGCTTAAAGCTAAAAATATCAGGCACTGGGCCAGAAAGCGGGCTTAGTGGAGAAAGAAGCTTGTTAGGGAAGCCTGACGACTTGACTTCAGTTCCCAGAACCCATGTAAAGGTAGAAGAAAGAATTAGCTCCACAGTTGTCCTTTGACCTCCATCTGCAGGTAGAGCATGCGCACACAGTAATAGCAAATTGACATTTAAAAATATCAGCCAACAGGAGATGCAGATAAAGCATTAAACCAAGTTGATCACTTTGACTGGGGAATGATTTCAGCTCATAAAACCAAAGGCTGTATCAGCTAAAAGACCCAGTCACATTAACCAAGTGGGAGAGTCTCAAGTTAGAGCTATGAGAAGAAGACTGGTAGAGAGAATTCAGAAGGGTGCTGGTTATGACACTGTTGACTCAGTGTGCAGTTTAGTGTGGTCCTGCTTACCACCTCTGGTCTATACGTGGTTGATCAGAGATGTTTTGCTGCACCAGGCCAGGAGAAAGATGTCTGTCAGGGAAGCTGGCTATAGCACAGTGTGCCTGCTGCTCACAGCTGTTGAGCAGAGAGACCAGAATGAAGCAGCAGTCATGTGACCACAGGTCAGATACAAGAGATTCTGTCCCTTTCCTCTAAAGTCACCTATAGTAGGCCAGAACTGGAAACTGTCTGTCTGGCAGAAATGAAGCTGGGGAAAGACTAGTATGATGTTTGTATATCAATTTGTAAAAATGTTTTGAAACATGAGGAAATATTTGTAAATTATCATTAATTTTTTCTTCTTTTGAGACAGAAAGTCTCACTGTGCTGGCCTACAGCTCTCCATGTAGACCAGGCTATAGATCATACAGATCTGTCTGCCTCTGCCTCTGCTTCTGCCTCCTTAGTGCTGGGATTAAAGGTCCAAGCTACTGTGCCTAGTCATTATAAAGTACTGTTAACATTGCCTAGAGACCAAAGCAGGTTATGAGATACCCATAGCTGCTGCTACACAAGTAAGACAATTACAGTCAGCTGACTGGCAGTAAAAAAGCTGGGCCTGGTAGTACAGACCTTTAATTTACTATATGGGAGGCTAAGACAGGCTAAAGGATTGTTTGTTTGAAGCCAGCCTGGTATATATAGTGAGGACCAGGCCAGCCTGTTCTACATAGAAAAAATTTGTTTCAAAATTGAAAAAAACCATTGGGGCTGGAGAGCTGGCTCAGTGGTTAGGAGCACATGTTCTTGCAGAGGACCTGGGTTTGATTCCCAGCACTTACACAGTGGTTCACAAATGTCCGTGACTCCAGTTCCAGGAGATCCAGGAGATCTGACCTCCAAAGGCACCGAGCATTCATTTGGTGCACATAAATATCTGCAGCAAAACACACATAAAGTGAATAAATCTCAAAAAGAAGCAGTGTAGAGTCTGTGTTACGTGGATGTATGTACAGAGCAGCAATGAGGTGCGCTCCTTTGGAAATTCCTTAAGTGTGTTGTCTTTTCATCAAAAAAAAAAAAAAAGGATAAGAGTGAGTGACTAATACTTAGCCAAAACTGACAGAGGGAATGTTCATCAGAAAAGTGGCACTATGTGGTGCTGCCTTTTTGGAATGAGAAGCAGAATGGTATTATAAATAACAACTTGAGTTTTTAATATCTAGTTTAAGGGGCTAGAGAGATGTCTCAGTGGATAAGACTAAGCACTGCTCTTAGAGACCCCAGTGTGGTTCTCAGAACCCAGAAGGTGACTTCCAACTGTTCCTAGGAATCTGACACTCTCTTCTGAACTATGTAGGCACATGTATACCTCCTCACACAGACACATTCATACACATAATTAAAACATAAAAATAGGTCTTTAAAAATCCTAGTCTTGTACTTTTTACTTGTGTGAATTTGTGCAAAAAAAGTAAAATCTTTGGGTTAATACCTACGTTTACAAAATGGGGTTATTAAAGTTCTTCCAATGAGATTAACTCAAGAATTCAGTGATAGGTGAATTCAGTCATAATGACAAGGGTATGTAGTTGTAATTACCACATGGTAGGAGAGAACTAACTCCTGCAAGCTGTCTTCTTACTTCACAGATGCACCATGGTGTGAGCATGCTCCCCTCCCCCTACTCCCTGAATGTAAAAGTAATTAAAATTTTTTCAAAGAGTATCTGGAAAAAAGATTCAGCTGTACTTGTTTTTATAGATGACCCAGGGTTGGTTCCCAGCACCCATGTGGTGATTCACAACCTTTGTAATGCCAGTTCCTGGGGATCCAGTGCCCTCTTCTGGCCTCCACAGGCACCAGCATACACCTGTTGCACCTAAAATACACCTCCATCCATAAAAAATTTAAGAGAGAGATGACATAATATGAATAAGACACTAGTTGAAGCTTCATGTGTTCTAAGTACAGGATGCATATCCACATGGATCTAATGTGTTTTGTGTCTTTCTTTGTTTCCTGCAGATGACTCTAAAGGAGTTTGGTACAGTGGACAAGAACTTGGATGACGAAGAGTTTCTGCAGCAGTATCGGAAGCAGAGGATGGAGGAGATGCGGCAGCAGTTTCATAAAGGGCCCCAGTTCAAGCAAGTTTTTGAGATCCCCAGTGGAGAAGGGTTTTTAGATATGATTGATAAAGAACAGAAAAGCACCCTTATCATGGTTCATATTTATGAAGATGGCGTCCCAGGGACTGAAGCCATGAATGGGTGCATGATCTGCCTTGCCACAGAATACCCTGCTGTCAAATTCTGCCGAGTGAGGAGCTCGGTTATTGGGGCCAGCAGTCGTTTCACCCGGAATGCCCTTCCTGCTCTGCTCATCTACAAGGCGGGTGAATTGATTGGCAATTTTGTTCGAGTCACTGACCAGCTGGGAGAAGATTTCTTCGCTGTAGACCTTGAAGCTTTCCTACAGGAATTTGGATTGCTCCCAGAAAAGGAAGTCTTGGTGCTGACATCTGTGCGAAACTCTGCCACCTGTCACAGTGAAGATAGCGATCTGGAAATAGATTGAACTGATAATCTAGTTCCGTAGCTATCTCATTGTTTGGGCTGGAGGACACATGTCTGTATTTATTTCTGTTCTTCCTGTATCTTCTGGCTTTACAGCTGTTCTTTGTAGTCTCATTTAGTATGTGGAAAGTCAAGAAATTCTTAGATTAAATCAGAATGCTGACTCACTTTGTGGCTAGCAGTAAAGTGACTTCAAATTATATAAACAGGAACCTAGGTTCTTGAGCTGTTTACTTCTCTAGCGTGACATCTCTGATACTGTTTCCAGTCAATATTGACACGGCACCCTTGAAGGCAATGTCTTGAAAATTGTCTTCTGATGACCTCAGAATTCTACCAGGTTTGAGAGTAGAATTCCCTAGTGAGTGTGTTCTGTGCAATGGGAACAGGCATTTCCATAATCACTTGATTGCAAATTGTGTTTACTTGCAATCAGACTCATAACTGTACTTTTTTTCTCTGGATCCTTCTCCACCAGGGTCCATACAACGTTGGAAATATAACTCAGTGGTGAACTCTTAACCTAGCGTGGACATGGCCCCAAGATATCTGATTCCCAGCACTGTCAAAACTAAAGGTTCCAGATGGTGCCTGGTGCTGTAGTTTTAACAGTGGCCTCTGCTGCGGGAGTCGGTGGTCTAGTCCAGCATAATGAAGTATGAACAGGAAAGGATGGTGTTTGCTGTCATGATATCGGGAGGCAAGCATCCTGTTGATTGACATTGGTTGTGTAGAGATTGAAAACCTCAGCAGGAGAAGGACCTTTCTGTATTCCTGCTCATCAGCATCTAGTCCTGTTATTTAATAAGGTAACTTGTTTAACCTCAACTTTTTTAAAAGCTTTTTTTTTTTACCTATTTGAAAAAAAATCATTTAGTAGAGGAAAATTGGCCAAAATACAGATGCAAAAGTTGTTTAAAAATATAATTTTGCCACCTAAATACTGTATGTTTTTCATATATATATATATATATATATATATATATATGTATAGTTCATATATAATTTTTTTTTATGTATTCATAGGTTTTGGTTTGTCTTTAAATGACATTGGGATCATTCTGAGCATACTGTCTGATAGTATGGTCAGCTACTAACGTCAGAAGTTTTTCATGTTATTAAATACTCTTCTGTAGCATCTTAATAGCTGTTGATATTCCATTGATTAGATCTACTGTAATCTGCTTGGTGGTTGATTTTTAGAAAGATGGCAAACTTTTTCTTTTTCTTATCATAAACCTTTTATTATGAAACATGTTCATCATAGAACGTATAATAAAAATTAAGCTAAAAAGATATTTAAAAGCCATACAATTTTACTACTGATAATTACTGTCATCGTTTTTACAGATCTCTTTCTAGCTTTATGTGTATGCGTGTATTTATAGAATTCATTGTCATTCAAGTTTTTTTTCTTTTGATTATTCTTTATATGTTCTAGTATCAGTGGAAAAGAAATGTAATCTGGAAGTGCTTTAGTATGCACACTTGAGTTTTTTGGTTGCTCAGAAATTAACTGAATGTGTCTTGAAAGTATCTGTTGGATTTAATCAAAAACAGTGTCATTTTCTGACTGAGGAGCTCTTTGTAGAAGTGAAGCAGATCATTAGGACCAGAGACAACTGATGTCAATAGTCTAGTTTATTCTTTCCAGTCCTTTTTTCCCCCCTATTCTTAATAACATTGATAGTTACTGAATTCTGTGTTCTACTTTATGTACTAGTACATACTAAAATACTTTGGTATATTGTAAAAGTTCTGAATAATAAATCAGTTGCTTTATAGTTCACCATTTAAATAAACCATACCATGTTGACTCAGCCCCTCTATATTAGATAGTTAAATTCCCTGCATTTTGCTAAAGCATTTAACATCTTTGTGATTTGCACTGTGTTTTGGATCACTCATAGTAATGATGTCTAGAAGAGTCACTGAGAAAATTGGCACAAACATTTTAAAATATTTTTTTGTTGGGATGTAGTGTGAGCGTGGGTATGGGTCCTGTTGGGTTGAATTGTGAGTCCTGCCACTGACTGTGTTCACTCCAGCTGGGCAGAGGTTGGGCTGTAGGAAGCTGCAGGGCTCCTCTCTGTGGGTGGAGGGAACACAGTCTGGGGCCTCGAGGGGGCTGGAGCTCTCGGGTTGGGGATCCTGGGGCCAGGAGGTGGCACAGCAACTCGCTTGGCTGGGTCATGGCTGACTAAGCTCACTCGCTTGAGTTGGTGGCCTCCATAACTGGATTGTAGAGGTCATCAGAGGGAGATTAAACTACAGCTCTGTAGTCAAAGACCTGCACACTTCCCCACTGCGGGCCCCAAAGAAGGGAAGTAGTCATTGGTCTTAAAATGTTTATTGTCATGGTGGAAAATGGATGAAGCTATATCCTGTGTTCTGAGGGCGGGCATGAGGTTAAATACCTTTTGCAAGGAGGAGGGTCTGGGAAGGAATGCTTGATTGGCTACACCCTCTGACCTTTAGGTATCTCATGAATATAGAGATGTCTTGAAACTCTGTGGCTGTAGTCATGCCCTCTACCTGTGCTACATGACCAATGGCCACAAACCTCTCTGTGGGAGGGGCTGTAGCTATGTGAAAGGAGTCAGGGCTCAGGAGCAAAGCCGAACTCCTGCCATTCCTGGAGAGTCTCCAGGATTCAAGTCCTACTTGACCAGGTACCCAGCTGCCTCTCACAGCCCACTGCCCCACATTTTTTTTTCTTCACAAAATGATTTTGATAATTCTATACACAGATATAATACATTTTGATTATGTTTACCATACTGCTCTCTTGACTTCCTTCTCCTGCTGATCTTCCTTTTCTCAAATAGTTCTTATTTCACTTTGAAGTCTTTTTTGTGTGTTGATGGTCTACTGAGTTTAGTTACGGTTGCTTACATGAACATGAGTAAGGGATTATATTGACTGGCTCTGGGCAACTTACCAGCAGCTACACTACCAAAGAAAATATCTCTCCTTTTTCTCAGCAACTATTAACTGCCAATAGCTCCTTAGGAAGGGATGAGGCCTTATGAGCCTCTCTTCTATCTATGATATAATTATCGTAATTATACATATATATATATATATATATATACACACATATATATATATATATATATATATATATATATATATATATATATATAATTTGAAAAGAATATTTTTACCATATTCTCCCCTTCTCTTATTCCCTTCACCCTTCCACTGAACCCCTTTGAAATGAATCCCCTTCTTTCATGTTTCTCTCTCTGTCTCTGTCTCTGTCTCTGTCTCTGTCTCTGTCTCTGTCTCTCTCTCTCTCTCTCTCTCTCTCTCTCTCTCTCTGTATGTGTGTTTGTATGCTCTCCACTGCTTATAATTTCATACATGGGCATTGGATGGGGGTTATTTACGTGACTAAGGCAACTTAGTGGCTAATCTCCCTAGCCTGATAAACATTAATTGTTTATAGTTCTAGAGAGATGGGTAGGACCTTATTCACCCCTCCTTTATCTATGATGGGATAGTAATGGGCTGAGTCTTGTTCAGATAGTCAACTACTGTGCTTTCATGTCCAATAGTGTCTAGAAGATAACAGTTTACAGTACTCCTTCCCATCTTCTAGCTCCTATGTTTTTTCTGCAATGTTTTCTGAGCCTTTGAGGGGTTGACATGGATGTACTGTTTAGGGTAAACATTCAACAGACTCATTCTCAGCATTTTGACTAGTTACAAGTCTGCACCAAACATTGTTTATTGTAGACAGGAGCTTCTCCGATGAAGGCTGAAAGCAGGAATCTATGGGTATAAACAAATAGGTAGTCTGGCAGCATGGTTATTTAGCAGAGCAAGAGTAGTAGGGCCTGTGACATCCTAGTCATGGACTTTTGACTTAGATTACAGTACCTGGTTTAAATTTCTGTAGAACTGAACCTCATTCAATAAGAAAGTAGTTTGTCCTGCCAATTCATGAGCATGGGAGATCTTTCCATCTTCTGGGATCTTCTTCAATTTCTTTCTTCAGAAACCTGAAGTTCTTGTCATATAGATCTTTCACTTGCTTGGTTAGAGTCACACCAAGTTATTTTATATTATTTGTGACTATTATGAAGGGTGTCATTCCCCTAATTTCTTTCTCAGTCTGATTATCCTTTGAGTAAAGAAAAGCTACTGATTTGTTTGAGTTAATTTTATATCCAGCTACTTTGCTGAAGTTGTTTATGAGGTTTAGGAGTTCTCTAGTGGAAGTTTTGAGGTCACTTAAGTATACTATCGTATCATCTGCAAATAGTGAAATTTTGACTTCTCCTTTGCTATTTGTATCCCTTTGACCTCCTTTTGTTGTCTAATTGCTCTGGCTAAGATTTTGACTACTTTATTGAATAGGTAGAGAAAGAGTGAGTAGCCTTGTCTAGTCTCTGATTTTAGTGGGATTGCTTCAAGTTTCTCTCCATTTAGTTTGATGTTGGCTACTGGTTTGCTATATATTGCTTTTACTGTGTTTAGGTATGGTCCTTGTATTCCTGATCTTTCTAAGACTTTTACCGTGAAGGGGTGTGGAATTTTGTCAGATGCTGTCTCAACATCTAGAGATCATCATAGGTCATCAGAGGGAGATTAAACTGCAACTCTGTAGTCAAAGACTGCACAGTTCCCCAGCTACACTACTTCTGGGCAAATACCCAGGAGATGCTCCAACATATAACAAGGACACATGCTCCACTATGTTCATAGCAGCCTCATTTATAACAGCCAGAAGCCGTAAAGAACCCAGATGTCCTTCAGCAGAGGAATGGATAAAAGAAATGTGGTACATTTATATAATGGAGTACTACTCAGCTATTAAAAACAATGAATTCATGAAATTCTTAGGCAAATGGATGGAACTAGAAAATATCATCCTGAAAAGTAACCTAATCACAAAAGAACACACATGGTATGCGCTCACTGATAAGTGGATATTAGCCCAAAAGCTCACAATACCTAAGATACAATTCACAGACCACATGAATCTCAAGAAGAAGGAAGACCAAAGTGTGGCTGCTTTGGTCCTTCTTAGAAGGAGTAACAAAATATGCATGGAAGCAAGTAAGAAGACAAAGTGTGTAGCAGAGACTAGAGGAGGGGCAGTTTGGAGACTGTCTTACCAGTGGATCCAGCCCATTTGCAGGCACCATACACAGTCATGGTTGTGGATGCCAGGATGTGCATTCTGACAGGAACCTGATATACCTGTCTCCTGAGAGGCTCTGCCAGAGGCAGATGCTGGCGCTAACCATTGAACTGATCATGGGGTCCCCAATGGAGGAGGTAGAGAGAAGACTGAAGGGACTGAAGGGGCTTGCGACCACATTGGAAGAGCGACAATACCAACCAACCAGAGCTCCCAGGGTCTAAACCACCAGCCTGGGAATATGCTTGCAGGGACCCATGGTTCTAGCTGTATATGTAGTGGAGCATAGCCTTGTCAGGCACTGGTAGGAGAGGAGATCCTTGGTCCTGTGAAGGCTGGATGCCCTAGTGTGGGGGAATTTGAGGACAGGGAGGTATGAGTTGGTAGATGGGTGAGGGCACATCCTCATAGAAGTAGCAGGAGGGTATTTTGGGGGGGATGGGAAAGGGGATAACATCTGAAATGTAAATAAATAAAAAATCCAATTAAAAAAAAGAAAAAAAAAGAAAAAAAAAAAGGAAAGTAGTTTGTCACCTCGATAACTATCATGGCACTATTTCACCAGTGGGCACATCTTGACTGGCAGGTGGTTTGTAGCTTGCAAGGCTCATGGCTGGTGAGACCTTTGATGACTTTTCTCCTCCAACAGCCAGATTTGCACCTTCTGGGTCTATGAAAGCTAACAAGATAATAGAAAAGACAGGCTCCAGTCAGAGACAGGGCAGGTAGCTCTAAGGAGATCCAGATGGCGAAAGGCAAGCGCAAGAACATAAGCATCAGCAACCCAGGGTACTTGGCATCATTAGAACCTAGTTCTCCCATACAAGAAAGTCTTGAATTCCCCATATCACCAGGAAAACAAGATTCAGATTGAAAATCACCTTTAGTAATTATGATAGAGGACTTTAAGAAGGACATAAATAACACTCTCAAAGAATCTGAGAAGGACACAGGTAAACAGGTAGAAGCCCTTAAAGAGGAAACACAAAAATCCCTTAAAGAATTACAAGAGAATACAACCAAACAGGTAAAGGAATTGAACAAAACCATCCAGGACATAAAAAAATGGAAGTAGAATCAATAAATAAATCACAAAGGGAGACTACTCTGAAGATAGAAAACCTAGGAAAGAAGTCAGGAGTCATAGACGCAAGCATCACCAACAGAATACAAGAGATAAAAGAGAGAATCTCAGGTGCAGAAGATACCATAGAAAATATTGACACAACTGTCAAAGAAAAACACAAAATGCAAAAAGTTCTTAACACAAAATATCCAGGACATCCAGGACACAATGTGAAGATCAAACCTAAAAATAATAGGTATAGATGAGATTGAAGATTCCCAACTTAAAGGGCCAATAAATATCTTCAACAAAATTATAGAAGAAAACTTCCCCAATCTAAAGAACAAGATATCCATAAACATACAAGAAGCCTATAGATCGCCATATAGACTAGACCAGAAAAAAAATAGCTCCCGTCACATAATAATCAAAACACCAAGTGCACAAAACAAAGAATATTAAATGCAGTAAGGGAAAAAGGCCAAGGAACATATAAAGGCAGACCTATCAGAATTACACCAGACTTCTCACCAGATACTATAAAAGCTAGAAGATGCTGGACAGATGTCATACAGACCCTAAGAGAACACAAATGCCAGCCCAGGCTACTATACCCAGCAAAACTCTCAATTACCATAGATGGAAATACCAAGATATTCCACGACAAAACCAAATTTACACAGTATCTTTCCACAAACCCAGCATTACAAAAGATAATAGTGGGAAAGCTCCAATACAAGGAGGGAAATTATATCCTAGAAAGAGCAAGAAAGTAATCCTCTTCCAACAAATCCAAAAGAAGATAGCCACACAAAGATAATTCCACCTCTAATAACAAAAATAACAGAAAGCAACAATCATTGTTCTTTAATATCTCTTAACATCAATGGACTCAATTCCTGAATTAAAAGACATAGGCTAATGGACTGGATACATAAACAGGACCCAGCATTTTGCTGCATACAGGAAACCCACCACGGTGACAAAGACAGACTCTATCTTAGAGTAAAAGGCTGGAAAACAATTTTTCAAGCAAGTAGTCCTAAGAAACAACTTGGAGTAGCCATTCTAAAATCTCCAGCCGGAGAACACAAAGGGAGGGACTCATGGCTCCACCTGTATAGGTAGTTGAGGGTGGCCTTGCCAGGCATCAGTGGAAGTGGATGGCCTTGGTGCCTGGAAGTTTAGATTCCCCAGTGTTGGGGAATTTCAAGAGCAGGGAGGTGGGAATGGGAGGATGGTGGGAGCACACCCTCATAGAAACTCCCAGAATTATATGGATTAGACATGACAGAGGCAGGCCGCTAGAAGACTAGATTTTAGAATTCAAACCAAAAATTATCTTGATACTAAAATTTGTTTTGAGAATTGTATATTGCAGAATACACAGCCTTGGTGTATCTACTCATCAAGCAAGATGAGCAGACTTGCTTGAACCTCTGATGTCCTGGAATTCCAACTGGATGCAGTGAAGACAGAGACGTCAGAGGCTTATCAATTTACTCTTCCCCCTACCCCTCTTCTAATATCTCAATGCCCATAATCAGCTTGAAGAAGTTAATGAAGAGTTGGCGCCCCTATTCCCTGGGCTTTGGGACTGAGGTGGTTAATATTGGGCTGTCTTTCTAGGGAAAAGTAGTGATACTGTTGGAACAGGGAGGATCAGCTAGGATTTATTGCATAGCTATAACCTATTGGTAGAAATATGTATAATTGTTATTAAGATGAAGTTATAATTTCTTAAATGGCACAAAATTTACTTTGATTTCAAATTTAAGGATTTCATTGGTATGAGCTTCTTATTGATATAAAAGTCAGATTAATATTGTTACTCTCATAGGCATTGTGCCTATATAACACATTTAGGAATACAAGGCTTAGACCCAGTCCTTCTTTAACTTTTTTAACTGATTTGAGATGGTTAGCCTCTGAGTTAAGGGCCTTTAGCAAATTCATGGCTCTGAGTTTATTGTTAGGGTGTTTTCTATATTTTATTTAGAAATAGCTGAGAGGAGTTAACAGACAACAGTCCAGATTACCTTACATGGATAGCTAGTTTTCAAAACATTAGAAGTCCACAGAATTGATGTTACAAACATTTCTATATTTATGTTCATTTTGATCAGAAATCTGTCTGCTCCTGACAGCTTCCTGTCTTGAGTTCTAAGAAGAAATTGAGCATCTTTGGAGTTACTCCAGTTGTGGTGAGACAGCCACTAGGCAAGAATTGCCTCTTTTCATCTACAGGCAAATTACTGTCCAGAAAAAGACACATTTGCGGAATAATCAACTGATTATATCTGCCAATACAGAGTAATCAGCCCTTAATAATTCTGCATCACTAGGTCTGGGCCAGAAGGCTGAAGATCGGATGCTCCTATGTTTTGTAGTATAGGGACTGTCCAAGTGTTCAGCAGTCTCTAAAAATTGGCTAAGTTTTAGAAGCTATGCTTTGTGCTTGCCATAATTTCAGTTAACTCAGTCATTTTGAATTTCTGATGGGGTTGAAGACTTATAGTCTCATAGCCAATCCTGGCTATTTACTTTGAGAGAAAAGATTTGAGAGAATGTTTTTCAGCTGACATTTATTGTAAAGCCAAGAAAAAAGCCAGGTTCAGAACTACGTCTTTTAGTTAGGAGAGATGACAGAGGTTCTGGTTAGTCAACAAAATGAGGTACTGGGTATTAGGTCTATCTTGTACCTTACTGACACAAGTTGGTATAGTTATGCTCTAATTGTATTTTGAGAGAAATGTTTTATTTTAACAGAAAGGGTGATATGTAGGAGGAGCTAATTGGGAGGAGTAAAGAGAGGAAGAGGAGAAGAAGGAGAGGAGGAGCTAGGTGAGGAGAGAAAGAGAGAGAGAGAGGGGAACATGGATGTGGATGTTCGAGTGTCTCCGCCAGTTAAAGATAGTTGATATATCTAAGTTGGGTATTGGGTTACACTTCTGATTGATATTGAGCATTACCAAACTTATAAAGCCTTTGATTAATATTAAAAAATTGTATAAAAGCAAAAAGGAGAAGGAGCATGGGATTGGGGTTTTTTAGGGAGAGGAAATGGGGAGAGGGGATGGCATCTGAAATGTAAATAAAATATCCAATAAAAAAAGTTAGAGTAGAAATTACAGAAATTTAGAATTGGAAAATGGAGGGTAGGCATGGTCATGCGTCATTGTATTCATGTCTGAAATTTTTAAAAAGTATGTATCAAATGAAGATAAAACAAATGGTATCATGAAGACAACAGAGAAAAAGCAAGAAAAAAGGAAGTAGAAATAAAAGTGAAGTTCTTGTTGTAAAAAAACCAACAAAAAACAAACAAACACACAAACAAACAAAAAAGCTAACCATCAGGAAGGAAGATCAATTTTAGCTTGATTTCTCCACGAGTTGCAACCAAAGTGTGTGGTTGTTTCAGTTTTCTCTCCAACCAATAGAATGTTGAAAGCCCAATTTTGTGTGGGTCTTGTTCAGCTAATACCAGTTGCTGCAAATGCCTAATTGTAATGGGTCATATCATGTCAGGAAGACAGTGTTCTACACCTTTTCCCCTCCATTCAACTCATTCTTTCTGATGTCCCATCCATTCTGTTCTCTGCACTTTGGAGGAGGTGTAGATGCCTTGTTAGGCTGACCACTAGACAGTCCTTTTTCCTCAGCCCTTTGACTAGTTATGAATCTCTGCAGAAATGGGTGCCCAAGGCAAAAAAGGAGCTTCCCTGGTTAAAGCTGACAGCAGCATGGAGTTATGGGTACAAACACCAATATTTGAAAGTGATATGATAGACATGACTATATCCACTTAGATAACAGCGTTAATAGCATTATAATTTGTTTTCTACTGCTGTAATAAACACCACAAATAAAAGAAACTTGGGGATAAAAGGTTCATTTCAACTTTCTGTTTATAATCCATCAGTAAGGGAAGTCAGGGCAGGAATTCAAGGCAGGGACCTGGAGGCAGGAACTGAAGTAGGAACCCTGCTTATTAGCTTTCTCTCCATGACTTGTTCAGCCTGTTTTCTTATACAACTCAGGACCACCTGCCCAAGGGTGGCACTACCCACAGTGACTGGGCCCACCTACCTCAATCATTAATCAAAAAAATGCCATATAGTCTTGCCTACAGACAAATTTCATCAGGATATTTTCTCAGTTGAGGTGCTACCTTTCCAGATGTCTGTAGCTTGTGTTAAGTTAACAGACACAAACAACAACTAGTCCAAATAATTTCCCTTCTATGTTTTATCATCTCCTCAGTCGTAGACTTTTGGCTAAGTTTACTGTACTAGATATGAATTCTCTCCTGTGAAATGGGCCACAAATGGAGTCAGATGGAAGTTGGTTACTTCCATCCATAACAGTCTTGCTCTCCAAGGTCATTAGTGTAGCACATAGGGTTCATATCCCCCAGCAAGGTACAGTTAAGATAATTTTTATAAAACTCCTATTTTTACAGGAAAGAAAAATACAAACCGTCTTGACTTTCAAGAGCAGTATTCTAAAGTAAAAGAAATATCATGTGATGGGGAAAGCGCTAGAATGTAGAGCAAAAGTCACACGGGTATTTTAGAGGATAAGAACATGAAAGCAACAAAGGAAGAAGGGTTTATTTGGCTCATAGTCCATAGGAATACAGTTCATTATAGTGGGAAGGCATGGCACCAGGTGGCTCTATTGGCAATAGCATGTGGCAGCTGTCACATAGCATTAATCAGGGAATAGAGAGACCTGACCTAGGTCATGGTCTTATGGTGCTACTCTACCAGGTAATCCTCATGTCAGAAGGTCCCACAACCTCTCAAAATAGTGCTACCAGCTAGGAACCATGTGTTCAGACACAAGTCTGTGGGGGACATTTTTACATTCAAACTATAACGTTTCAACCTGCCCCCACCAATAGGCCTATGGCCATCATTTTATTCTTTCATATCTGTGTATTATGAATTCTGTTCTCCTCCCATTTCCTTTCCACCCCCTAAAAGCACACCCCCATATATAAATCTCTTTCCCCTATTAACTAAGTTTGGTTTTGTTTAGTGTCACATCGATCTTAATTGGGGGTACCTATGTGATCCTGAATTTGGAACTAACTATCGGAGCCTGGTGGGCTCAACAATAGACATACATCCAGATATACAACATGTCTTCCCCTCTACTGGATTCTTTCTGTTGCCTGCAGATTAGCAGTATGTGGTGCAGCCCCATGAGGTCTGTAGTGTTTTGAATGAGAAATGATCTTCAAAGTTTCAAGCTTTTGATCACTTGGTCCCCAGTTGGTGAAACTGTTTGGGAAGGTTAGGAGATTTGGCTTTGCTGGAGGATGTATGTCATTTGGGAGTGGGCTTGGAGGTTTTTGATTTTTTGTTTTTTGAGATAAAGAGTTTCTCTGTGTAGCCTTGGCTGTCCTGGAACTCTCTGTAGCCCAAGCTGGCCTCAAACTTAGATATCCACCATCCTTTGCCTCCCTAGTACTGGGATTAAAGGTGTGTGCCACCATCTGGCTGGGTTTGAGATCTCAAGATCTCATCCTACTCTTTTTTTTTCTTTTCTGCTTTGTGCTCATGGTTAAAGATGTGAGCCCCCAGCTTCCTGTTCCTGCTCTCCTGCTTCCCTGCCATGATGGAATCCTATCCTTTTGGGATGGTGACCCCTGACCTGATAAACTCCAAATTTCCTTGGTGACTGTCTTATGTTCTTGGCATCTCCAACATCCTGGTCTTTACTTTCATTTTTATGTACAGTCCCACTCACAAACTGCATTCAGGAAATCTGACATTGGTATATGACTGCTTATATCTTTGTCTTGAAGTGCTTACTATCTAATAGTTTCAAAGTTTCAGGTTTGACATTAGAATCTTGGATCTATTTGGATGATTGTTTGAGCAGAGTGAGAGGTGGGAATCTAGTTTCAGTGTTCTGTATCTCTAGCCACCAGGAAAATACAAATCAAACCATACTGAGATTTCATCTTACCATAAGCAGAATGGCTATTATCAAGAAAATAAAATGCAATGCCAAATGTGATTCCTTGTTCCTGTAATCCCAGCACTCAGCAGGTGAGGTACAACCATCGTGGTGAGTTCAAGGACAGCATAGGTTACCTAATGAGACTGCCTTAAAAACAAAGAAACAAAGAAACAAAGAAACAAAGAAACAAAGAAACAAACAAACAAACAAACACAAGCCTTCTGGCACAGAAGGGCACTTAACACTTAACTCAGGCCTGTAGACCTGAATTTCATTCCTGGAATCCACATAGTAGTAGAGAATCAACTTCTGAAACTTGTCATCTGACCTTTCTCTCTCTCTCTCTCTCTCTCTCTCTCTCTCTCTCTCTCTCTCTCTCTCTCTTTCTCTCTCTCTCACACACACACACACACACACACACACACCCACACACACACCCACACACACACCCATGTACACACAAGGAGTTACACCTCACAGAGTGATGGCACTCCCCTGTAGAGTCATGAACTGTTTAACAAAAATTTAAAAAATTTAGTGCCAGGCAGGGAAGATCTCCCCTTGACTTGGGGCATTCACAGGAGACTTGTAAAATAATTATCATTGCCCTTTGGCTGCCTTCCATAACTTGAAGGTAAGGCTCTATTGCTAAAGACAACACACACTTTAGATACAGGAGTTTGAGAAATCAAACTGATCTTGAAGCCTTCTCCCTGAGAACTGGCTCTCATTGTATTAGAAGCTGCCAAGAAGGAGACATAATTCATAGTTTTACCTACATATAAAACCTACAAAACCACAATGACCAGTCACCTAGATACTTCCAACAGTTCAGTGATGGCATTTTTATCTCAGGGCTAACCAACAGCCATCTGGTAGACTTAACACTAGTTCATTGGGATGGAATTCACTATAAACCTAGACAGCTACTCATGGTCAGAGAGGTCATAGACCCTAGAGGAAAACTACTATGGCCATTTTCCTAAACAAATATAATAATTTCTAATGGTATTCTAAGTAATTATCCTTATAGCCACAGATAAATATCCCTCTAGCCCTTAACCAAAGAAGCTGTTTTTCAGCAGATAGAGACTATTACAGAGATTCACAATTGCTCAAAATGCAGAGAAAATATGACCATTGAGCGCCCAGTTCCAACATATATAACACAAACCCTATATTTAAGGGTCAGGGAAAATTACAGAAGAAGTGGTAGGAAGAATGTCAGAGCCAGGGTATCAGGACATCAGTGCTAGCTAGTGTCCTCTAGACATGACAGGGAAACAGTGCCTGTGAAATCAGTCTCAACAATATTGTGACCAAGTGCTGTATAATGGCAACACCAGTTGACATACCAACATGGATGGGGGAAATTCCACAAGGTCCCCTGGATGAAGAGCTTACAGTTGGCCAATGACTGTGAAGAGACAGAGAATCAGTTTTCTCCAAGGACAAGATCCTGCGTAGGTTGTTTAACCATAAGTGGTCAGCTCTTGACATATGTACATACAAGCAACGCTTGTGTTGTATATGCATCTGTACATACATACATATATATGTCAGTGAATAATAATAACTAAAAAAGATGTCATGAACTTTGGAGCGGGGGTAGGGACGACGGCGACAATGAAGAGGACTACCGTAACAAGAGAGAGAGGTAAAAGAGGCGGAAGTGATATAGATGCAGTATAGACGTGTAAAGTTCTTTAAAAAGAAGAAAAGGAAGACGTGAAGTTGAAAAGAATCCTGGAGGGAGTTGGAGGAGGGGTTTTGGGTTTGGATATGTTAATTGCATACATCCATAAAAATTTTAAAGAAAAAAATCCAAATCTTGACAAGTCACATGGAAGTGATTATAACTAGCCATAGCCACATGATGGCAGCAGAGAAATGGAGATTAAATGATTCAGTAGCTGTCTGAACACAGCACAGCAGACTGGGGCTTCAGAGGCTTGAATGTGATGTATGAATAATACCAGAGAATTTGTTCTCAGAAACAAGAGCAAGAAAACACTGACCTCACATGGTTTAGATGATGAGCAGAAATAAAATGTTATTTGATGAATAAAACATGTATAACTGTATACGTGTTAGATTCTGGTCAGTTAAGGGTCAGTAGGAGAAACAGGCTGAGAAAGAGGAGGGAGAGATGTCCCAAAAGCAGTGATGTCTGGTATCAGACATGTAGCTCCCTACACAAGAGCACCACAATATTTAGCTGAAATCCAGTCCAATGACTCATTAGGCACGTTAGTGCGTGTGAGCAAATGTATTAAGACTGTGTCTGGCCAGTGCATGAGAACTTTATATGAATTATATTAAATAATTCTCACAACAATTTCTGAGTGATACTGTCTCAACTGTCTTTGTTAAGCAATTTTCCCAAGGTCAATGGGAAATAGTAAAGTCAAGAGTTAAATGTAGGAATCAAGACATACAAAACCATTAAGAACGAAGCCCGGTGCTTTGTGTGCTAACTTAAAAATTATCTGAAAGGCTTAACTCATTGTTTTCCTGTGGTGGTGCTGGAGACTGAACTCAGGGTTCTCTGCCTTCCAGGCAAATGATTTGCCACCAAGTTATACCACTGGCCCCACAGACTTAATGTGAAGGACAAAGGCAACTTCTTTCAGCGATTCTTTTTTCCATGTCTAAATCTCATTCTTGAAGTTCAGGGCAGTTCTGTGACAGGAGGTCTGAAAGGAGAGGAGACAAGCCATAGGCTGTGGAAGGAGAAGCTGAGGCTGCTTTGCAAAGGAGTTAATGACTTCTAGCTTTTTCCTTGTTATTCTCTGAAGGGGAAAAAAGTAAAAGAAAGCCCAATGATGGACCTCCCTACCTGTTCTAGTCAGGTTTCTATTGCTGAGATAAACACCATGACCCAAAGCAGTTTGGGGAGGAAGGAGTTTATGTCAGCTTACAGCTTCGGTCTACCCTGAAGGGAGGACAGGACAGGAACTCAAGTCAGGAACCAGGAGGCAGGAACTGAAGCAGAGGCCATGGAGGAAGGCTGCTTCCTCTACATGATTTGCTCAATCTGTTTTCTTCTACCACCCAGGTTTACCTGCCCAGGGATTGGCACCACCCACAGTGGGCCAGGTTCTTCCACATCAATTATTAATCAAGGAAAAGTCCCACAGCCTAATGTAATGGAGGCATTTTCTCAACTGATGTTCCCTCTTCCCAGATGACTTTAGCTTGTATCAAGTCAACACACTATTTTACTGTCTGTTTTCCTCATCTTCTTCCATTAGATAGTAAGAATCCTCTGGCTTTGTCTCCCTCCAGAGCTTTTCTTGAATTCCCAATCATGTCCTACCTTCTAAGAAGGGAAGAGAAAGAAACTTGCCTGTGTAGGATGCCTTGCCTGGGAAATAGCTTTGGAATCTCGCTGGAGTTTAAGTTGGTCCTTGTCAACATACAGAGATATGAAGCTGTATGCAGAAACATTCATATGTGATTACAAGCCCACATGTGCACATGTGCAGGCATGCAGGTGTGTGTAGATTCTGTTTGGTTTCTACAAATAAACAGGCATGAAATACAGACCCAGAGTGTGCACTTACATCCAAATTAGCAGATGAGCGTAGATACAAGAGCCAAAATCCCATATAATTGTGCACACATTGGTCACATATAACCAAATAGTAGCATTTAGAATTTAAATTTTAGATAGTGGCAACCACTTTACACAGTTCTGTTCACAGTAGCACATAGGATCATGCACAGCTACTGTGAAATGCGATGTACATTCATATTTCATTGGCTACCTGTTCTTTGCAAGTCCTCTACCATGGGCCTGTTTGTGTACACACAATCAAAACCAATGCCTTCTTTGATCACACACTCACTTCCTCTTGCACAGCCTACAGCCCCACAGCTTTGCCTCTTCTTACATATACTGCATTTGTATAGCCCACAGTAGATCGGAGATATGTCTCCGTAGAAGGGCATATTTTCACCAACTGCCTTTTTGCCCCTAATGACACCACTCTGTAGCTACCATGATGAAAAAAAAAAGTCACAGCTTCATAAACAATGGACAACCTTGAACACTTGCATAGGATTTGCCACAATCTGAATACCACAATCTGAAACTTGTTTTCTTGTCCCCCAAGTGTACCCTGTGCCTTCCTCACATCACAAGATGAGGCAGTTGTAGGAGTCAGACAGAGCTTGTCAGGGGAGGACCTACAGAGGGAGTGACTGGCCACACTTTAGGCTTGAGACCTTGGGAGCACCTTAGTTTCTATTTGAAGGCAAAAATCCACATTCCTCAGACCTGTATTCCTGGAGCAGGAGGCTGCTTTTCTCTGGGACGAGTTGCCCCTCCTCTTATGAGCTCGAGTTGATGAGGATCAAGGTGATTGGTGCTGGCCCCAACTCAGAATGCTTTCCGGAGTACCATGCACAGCAGTGGTGCTGTTCCTTAGTTCCTGTCTTGTAAAAATAATAATAATGATAATAGAGACAGGCTGACCTGTGGAATACAAGCTAAGTGACCAGAGAGTCCAGGGATTTCATAGGCAGCTTTTGGAACCAATCCCCCTGCCAGCAGTACCATGGCTGGGTGCTTCTTTAAGGGTTATTGGAGTGCACGTGTAGGGACTGTGCCTCAGGAAGCTGTGGAAACATATGCCTATCTATATATGTTTGTAGATATATATGTGTGTGTATACAATTACTTATGTGTATGATAGATGTACACACATGAGTGTTTCTTTGTGCATGAATGTTTCCAGTAATGGATTTGTTGTGTGTTGAGAGAAAGAGAAAAGAGAGGAAAGAGAGAGAGAGAGAGGAGAGAGAGAGAGAGAGAGAGAGAGAGAGAGAGAGAGAGAGAGAGAGAAGAGGGAAAAGGAGAGGGAGAGAGAGAGAAAGGATGGAATTATGCCTAATGCAGCATTTTGTGTGGAAATGACTTTTCATGACAGTATTAGAACAACAGTAAAGGAAACATTTTCAATACTAAACCTTTCCGTGATTCCCTCTTGCTTCTCAGTTCGCACCTATGTTGCTGGAACTAACTCACTTTGTGCTTGGAGTACCCCTAATAGCTCCCTCAGTCACTCCTAGTCCAAATCTATGGCTGTCCTCACACTCTTCCTAAATGATGTTGAAAGACGTTTAGGAGGGAGATAACTCATCTGACTTAGATGAGGTGTATTAAGTGAGGATGGGAACAGTGTCTCTTTTCAGTGTGGGAATATGTCTGTTTCTTCTTTATTCTCCAGGTTGGGCTCTGTTACTGTCTTGCTGTCTCTGCCTCTTCTCAATAATTTGTTCTCTTAGTCATAAAATAGGCCCAATATGTAGCCAAGGCTTCTTTTTTCTAATTGGCTTTTAGAATTTATAAAATTACGTATCTGGCTTCTTCGCTGGTGCTAATCATGTGGAAGGACCTACACACATCCTCTGTGAAGATGGAGAGCATCGTATGTCTCTGAAACTTCTCTCTAGTCAAGGCGAGTCTTCACAGGGGACCTGGGCAGTACCAGGCTGTTAGAAGGCCTTACCCCGACCTCCTCTGGCTCCTCCTTTGGGATATTATGTATTTGCTCTCATCATGACAATTTAAATAGATCTAGTAGCACAGGCCTGTAATCCCAGATACTTGGGAGGTAGAGCAAGAGGATCACAAACTCAAGGCCTGCCTGGGGTATAGAGTAATTTCAAGGCCACTCTAGGTAACTTATCCAGACCACATCTTACAATGAAAAACAAAGAGGGCTGAGAATCTAGCTTAAGTTGCTTGCTTTGTATTATGGGGCACTGAGCTCATTCCATTACCACCCACCCAAAGGTTCCCACCACCCATAGTTCACAAGAAACTATGGCAGTGAGCCATCTTCATAAGGACTGAGTATGATATTAGAATATGGTACTCCCCAATTTAAGGCTGAGATAATTCTGAGCAAATAGGAATAAGATAAGCTGTTAGAATACCCATGATGTTCTCTAAGATTTGAGTAAATGTCTTAGCTGCATCCTTTCCCCCATTGGTCTGTGACCTCCAAGAGTGCCATAGTTATATATAGAGAAAGAGATAGATGGTGAGATGGTGGTGGAGGGAGAGAGGGAGGGAGGGAAGGAGAGAGACAGAGAGAGAAAGAGAGAGAGAGAGAGAGAGAGAGAGAGAGAGAGAGAGAGAGAGAACTTTGTGGCTGATCTTAACTGTTTCTTCAATCTCAGTGCTAGATTTCTGGTTTCTTCTTGAAGGGGGTGTGGAAGGCAAGCCTGGCCCCTGGTTAAAGCCTATAGAATGGACTCCAGGGAGATTCAATTGGGATTCATAATGAAACATTGAATCCCACACTTTACCATGCTGTCCTCCATCAGCCATACTCACTCAAGGGACTGGAAAGATCATGTAGAATTGGCCATTTAGCATTGGCTGTCCTTTCCCTGTCTGCAGCTTCCAAGTTCATTCTCACCCTGTCCATGCAGGAAAAGGCTTCCTAAGTAGATGCAACTGAGTCAAGAAGGCAAAGGAATTCATAAAAACTGTGAGCTTTGTCGGGATGAATGCCCAAGAGCTGTACTTCTAGAGGCTTCACTGTGCCCACTTGGAGAATTGTAGTGACCATTGCCCAAGTGGTCAGAGTTATGGCATTTCTTTTCCTAACCTCAATATTACCTTTGGATAGTGTATCACAACACAAAACACTCATGATGGCAACCCTGCCCCTCCATATGTTAATCTGAGAATGCTTGTAACCACTAATGAATTTCATTAGTGAATTCCATTTAATGAATTAAATCCTACTGTTAAGCTTGAAGAAAAATTTAACCGCTATCCATAACTCAAAAGTTAAAGTGACTTAACTGTCAGTCAAATACTTAGAATCTTTATGTGTCTAACTTGGTGTTTGTCTAACTCAATGTTGGGAACAGAAGGCCATAAGGGAAAGCATGTTCAGAGATGTTGCTCATGTGGATATCCAGAATGAGTGAGCTAAAACATGACTGACAATGGACAGTCCCAGGGCTACGAGTCAGCACAAAATAGCTGACACCACATGTCTGAGAAATCCTCAAAGTAAGTAGTGGTATTTTATCTGTTATTTAACTATTCCTAGCAGAATGCCATTATTGTGGCATTCTGTATAAATGTGGCCTAGAGCCGTGGCTGGGAGTTCTTTGTCTTTTCTTTAGATGCTGCCAGTCAGTGTGTCTCTCTGTAGTTACAGTACCTCCTTCCCTGTGGCCTGTGTGTGGGTCTGTGCCTACTTGGATGCTGGCCTGTGTGTGTCAATGTGTGCCTGCATATTGGCCTGTATGCTGGTGAATAAAGTGTGTCTCATCTGCCTGTAGACCCTCAAAACCTCTTCAACCTCTCAACATGGTTGCAGAGACAGAGAGCACACAGTCTTCAAGGGTAGGTATTTGTTTCATCATATTCAGTCCTGCTCTGGCATGAATGGGTCCTGAAGATGGTTTCTTGAAGTTCTGAGCAGCAAGGAGCATACTCATTGGCAGTAAAACAAATTGAAATGGGCAGAAATCTAGGGACAGTTAGAGCTAAGGTGGGTCTCACTTGTATCTCATTCTAGAAATTAGCATCTTATTCACACTGGTGGAAGTGAATTCTGATGTTTCACCAGGTGACATCTAGGAACTTGTTTGAATACCAAGGAGCTCAAGGCAGCTCCATAGCAATATTACCTGGCCGTGGTGCTTTCTTTAGGTCTTGCTCTAAAATACCCCAGGTTTCTGCTTCTGTCTGTGCATTTTAATTTCCTTCCCTTTTGTAATCCCTTCAATAATGACAGGAGACATCTGAGTCAGAGGAACACCTATCTTTACCCACAGTGACAGTGTATTCAACCTTAAGGAGCTTCCCGTGGCCAGTCTCTGGTGCTCCACCTCGGGCAACAGAATCGATGCCAAGTGCGCTGGACGGCTTCCTTGACTTCCTTGTTTCTAAGGCTGTAGATGAGTGGGTTGAGAGCTGGAATGACGAGAGTATAGAACACAGATGCCATTTTGTCCGTGTCCAGGGCATAGCTGGAGCTGGGACGCAGGTACATGAAAATAAGAGTCCCATATAGTATGGCCACGGCTGTGAGGTGAGAGCCACAAGTGGAAGCTGCTCTCCGGCGGCCCTCAGCTGACTGCATGCGGATCACAGCACCAGCGATGAATCCATAAGACACAGCAATAGCCAACACTGTAGTTGTCTGGATAAAGCCACAGACAGCAAAAAGGAGGAGTTCATTGAGACTGGTGTCATTGCAGGAGATGGCAAGCAGTGGAGGAATATCACAGAAGAAGCTGTTGACTTCTACTGAGCCACAGAAGCTCAGGCGGAAGGTGAAAGTTGTATGTATAAAGGCACTCATTGCTCCACCCAGGCCTGATGCCCCAAGTAGGGCCAGGCATACACGGGGTGACATAACTGTGGTATAGAGGAGAGGGTTCCCGATGGCCACATAACGATCATAGGCCATGACTGCTAATAGGCAACACTCAGCATCAGCCAACCCTGAAAACACAAACATCTGGAGGGCACAGGCTACATAAGGGATGGTGGCACGGGACACCAGGAGGTCAACTAGCATCTTGGGGCCAATGGCAGAGGAATAGAAGGCATCCAGCAGGGAGAGGTTGGCCAGGAAAAAGTACATGGGTGTGTGGAGCCTGGCATCTATGCGAATGAGTAGCACCATGCCCACATTTCCCACTAGGCTGATGAGGTAGATGGGCAGGAATATCAGGAAGAAGGTCACACGCATGTCCCAACGATTTGTGATCCCCAAGAGGATGAACTCAGCAGGCATGACTCTGGACCAGGTGAGGTTCTCTGAGCTCATTCTGCTGGGTGGAGACTAAGAAAGAAATCGAGAGTGGGATGAGAGAAAAGCTATGCCCATGCCCATCACAGGGGGAGGAGAGAGAGAGAGAGAGAGAGAGAGAGAGAGAGAGAGAGAGAGAGAGAGAGAGAGAGAGGGGGGGGGGGGGGGGGGGGGGGGGGGGGAGGGGGGGAGGGAGGGAGGGAGGGAGAGAGCGCGCCAGGTCTAGTCTTAACTGGACAAATTGTTCATGTAACCTTTGACAAGCGAGAAATGTGCAGGTTCACCTTCGCAAGGGCAGAGGTTTCCTTAGTCTGGCCCTTGAGGTTTGTTGAAACGAACCCTTCCCATTGGATAAGGCCTGGGAAGGGAGTGAGCAGATGTCTTAGGAAAACCGAGGTATGGAAGAAACAAGGATGTGAATGCTTGTTCTTTACTTTTCTGAGCCTTATTCTTTTCTTCTCTGTACAACGAGGGGGAAAGTGGCAAGGATTTGGTAAGATAAAGCATGTGAAGAGTCTCATACAGGGCCTGGAACACAACAGGCTTCCGGTGAAGGTTCAGTGAACAGAATTGGGTGCATTGGTTCAATACAGGAATGAAACTCCTTGATAAAAGCAGTGAACGTCTAGATAGGCAATGCTGCTCCACATTCCTGTGTCTTCTCATTGATTCCTTTTATCTAAGACCTGCTTCTTTGTTTACCTCCAGTGTGAAGCCCACTGGTGACCTACCCAAAGGAAACTAAACACCTCCCTTATCTGTGCCTGTGGCAGCATACACCCATTGGACTATCTCATGCATTTAACTAATTAATTGTTTTTGAGATAAGATCTATGTAGCTCTGGCTATCTTGGAACTCAGTATGTAGCCAGACTGACTTTGATCTCACAAAGATTTGCCTGTCACTACCTCCCAAGTGCTGAGATTAAAGGTGTGTACCACTACATGTGGTTTAAAAAAATTTTAAATTAAAGCAACTTTTATAATTATTTTATTTATACTTACATGTATGTGTGTGAGTCTGTGCACGTGTGTGAGTGCTCAAAGAGGCTAGAGGCATCAGATTCCTTCAAATAGAAGTTAAAAGTGGTTCTAATCTACTTGATATGGATGCTGGGAACTGAATTCAGGTTCTCTGGAAAAGCAATGTATAATCTTAATGGCTGAGCTCTAAGTGGTTCTAAAGCCCTCGCTAAATATTTTAATTGATTAATAACTGTGTACATTAAGGGATAGAATATGATATTATGGTCTATGTACACATATTAGAAAGATTTAGTCAACAGTGAAACATAAGAGAAGAGCCATAGATACATCCACACAACTGGACACAAAATTTGACAAACATTTGAAAAATATACACTGAGAAAAGACAGTCTTATCAACAAATGGTGCTGACAAAACCCACATAAGAGTGAGATTAGATCCCTTTCTCTTCACCCTGCATAAAACCAACTCAAAGTGGATCAAAGACCCTCATCTAAAACTAGAAATGCTCAAACTACTAAAAGCACACACAAGGAAAACACACTGGGACATCGGTATGGCCAACAAATTTCTGAATCTAAACTACAATAGCACGGGGAACAGCACCAAGAACTGACAAGTGAGATCTCATGAAATCAAAAACTTTTTCACAGCTGCAAAATTAAACATCAGAAAGAAACTGCCTATTAGTAAACGGGACAACGATTGGAACAGACAGTTCTCAAAATAAGGTATAGAAACAGACACTTTAAAAACGTGTTTACTATCTCTAACAATCAAAGACATGCAAATTAAAATGTCTTTGAGATTTCATCTGACATAAAGCTCGATAAATGTTGGCAAGACGTAGGCAGAGAGAAACCCTTATCCACTGTTGGTGGAGTGCAAACTGGTACAGCCGTTATGGAAAGCAATGTGGAGGCTTTCCAGAAAACTAAAGCGCAACTACTACGGTGCCCATTGCCCCACTCCTGGACACTCACAGACTCTCTTATTGAAGAAATACTTTCGAGGTAGAAGATTAGGTAACTGGAGACAGAGGGTTCAGAGATGACCACACGAGAGACAGCTGTAGTTGAAAAACTGGCAGCTCTTCGGTCTACCTAAGCTTCACTCAGTCAAGGGTGCATGCTCTGAAAGACTGGTGTTCCTGTAAATCTGGGAGAACTGGGTACTTTGTTAAGGTAGTGGATCACTGCGGGAGTTCACCTCAACTCTTTCCTCACCTGTTTTTTTTTTTTTTTTTTCTGCTCCAGGAGCCAGGCCACAGGTAAGACATTGCTCCTTTGTAATGGTTCCTTAAACTGTCCCCTTCCCCATTACAATCTATGTGTCTCTCTCTGTACAGTGCAGTGTAAATAAACACAAGAACACGGAAAACCCAGATTCTGCCTTCTAGACTCAGATCCACACCTGCTGTGCTTGCAAATCCATGTTCATTGCTGATTTTTTACAATAGCTAAGATGTATAATCAGCCTAGCTGCCCATCAACAAACGAATAGATAATGAAAAATCTGATACATGTTACTCAGCCATGAAGAAAAATAACATTCTGTCATTTGCAGGAAAATGGAAGAAACTGTAGGTACTATATTTAACAAAATGGTACTGAGGCTCCAGCCCCACTCAGACATATGTACTGTCCATGAGTGAAATCAACTGCAGACGGTCAACCACTTGTGGATTTTGGTCTTTCCACATGAAAAACAAACACCACACACCTTTGCAAACTGGGGAGAAGCTCTGCTTCGGATATCTCTCCATTTCTCCATCTGTAAGATGGGAAAAATGATAACGTAACTTTAAAGTTGTTATGAATCTTTCCCTTTGAAACTCCTCTGCCCGGTATAACTTCTCAGTTTGAGGCAGACCACGATAGCTACTACCCACACTTAGCAAAACGTAATTCATTCTTCCCAGGATGAGGAATACATCTCAAAGAAGGCTCATACTGGATCCTCTTTACCTGAAGAAAGGATTTGCCTTCCTGTATCTGACTCTCTGCCTCTTGCAGCATTCACTAAGAGCAACCTGGCTATCTAGACCAATGCTTTTTGGCTTCTAGCTTTCTCTTCTCTTAATATTCCTTAAGGATTTTTTTTTTTTTTAAAGCTGGGATAGCTCTGATTGGCATAGCAGGGATTCTAATCTGTTTTTCTGATCTCTGCTCCTACTGCCTCAAGTAATTTCCTTACTCTGCTTAGAAAAGTCTTACCTGGAACATTGCATCCCAAAGAAGGGAAAAGACTAAGACTCATAGCTACAAGGAGCACAGAACTATGCACCTATGAGCTATGAACTATGGCCTCCTTGTCTGTTCTCCAATGATGTCTCTAGGTGTCCCTCCTTAGTCTCCTGTCTTCAGATAGAGTACTTTGGTCTGGGTCAGTGGTTCTAGTTTTATGCCATGGTCTGGTGCCATTAGGATTTATGATGAACTTTGTGAAAAGCTGATTGTTACAGACAGTGCTCAAAGATTCTTAACCACAGAAGTCTGCAACTGAAAAAAATACTGATTCTCATACAGAGCTGACCTGGATCTTGCTGGCAGCTCTCCTCAGCTATGAACATGCATGACAGATGATTGGAGGTCTCACTGAGTGCAGTATCTACTTCAGAAAACCTGCAACCTGAGTATTTCCAGCAAAGTCCCAGAGGGTAGTGCTTTTGCTGCTGCTGGCTTGAATGCTGTAGATACCTCAGATACCCCAGGTGATAAGGAGCCGAATTTCCAGGGGTGACCCCTCAGGATTCCTATTTTCTGGAGGGACCTTTAAACTCATTTTTGCAAGTTTCCTTCTTTTTGTAAAATTTCTCTACCCAGGCCACACTTCAATATGGTGAGGACAGACTGGCATTTCTCAATATGTAGCTTGTCCTTTCCTTAACTTGGAATTTTTAGCTTATTCTTCCCCAGCGCACAGGCATTTGATATGTCTTTTCCCTCACACCAGGAACATTATGAGCTATGGGTTTAAGAACATACCAAGAAATAGAGGTGTCTGGAGAGTTTTTGTAGCAGAGAAACTTCAGCCCAGCCTTTGAAGTGACAGTAAGAGGGGAAGATAACAGGGTTGTGTCCCACTGAAGAAATAAAAACAGGAGACTTAAAACCTTCCTGGCCCCGAGAGAATGACCTGTTTCTGTTTTCTTCCTGTTTTCTCTTTCCCACACCGTGGTCCCAAAGTCCTTGGAGACCCTTGTCTCCATATCCTTTGGGGACTCTGTGACAGCTGGTAGCTAGGAACTACTAAGGATAACTCACTCTTTATTTTACCCCTGGGGATATTGTAGAAATTTGGTTGAGTGGGTCCCCAGGCTTTGATTGGATCCCTTTGGCTCACTTTTACATACCCATTCAATACACAAACATACATTTTAATGTGTTATTAATAATCACTATTATTATCATCCTATAAAAAATTTTGAGCCCTTCTACACAAGCTCACTTTCTGTAGTTTTAATAAATTACCGTGTTCCTCATGTTTGTAACTCTCACCACATCCTTGTCTGCCACTTAAGCTCGTCCTGTTTGTTACAGAGCAAACTGCAGTGTGACCAGCAGGAAGGTTCCCTGCCTCCGAGGCCGTTATTCCTTCTCAGTATATCTGCCTTGGAGACAAAATCTTTCTATGTGTCACATTTTGACTGGAGTGTGACAGAATATGAAGGTATTTTAATTTCTACTTTCCTGATAGTTAAACATACTGAACATATATATTAGTATTTTGTCTTGAGAACTAGCTATTCAATTTATTTATTGATTGATTGGTTGATTTGTCAGTGCTGATTTGTTGATTTCTTTATAGATTCTGGATACAGGTGTACAGGTCAAAGGTGTAGTTGGAAGTTTTTCTCCCATCGTGCAGGTTATTTGTTCACTCTGCTGATTGTTTCCTTCACTGGGCAGTGGCTTTTTAATGTCATACAACCTCATTTGTAGACTCTTGCTGGGATTTCATGGGTCAGTGGGGTGTTTTTAGAAAGTGCTTGCCCATCTCTATATTTTGAACTTTTTTTCTCTTTTTATATCTTTTTATTTACATTTCAAATGTTATCCCATTTCCCAATTTTACCCCTGGAAACCCCTATCTCATCCCTCCTTCCTCTGCTTCTATGAGGGTGTTCTCCCACACACCCACCCAATCCTGCTTCCTCCCCTTGAATTCCCTTACACTGGGGCATCAAGCCTTCACAGGACCAAGGGCCTCTTTTCCCATTGGTGCCCCACAAGGCCATTCTATGCTACGTATGTTGCTGGAGTGATGGGTCACTTCATGTGTACTCTTTGGTTGGTGGTTTAGTCCCTGGGAGCTCTGGGGGGGGGGTCTAGTTGGTTGATATTGTTATTCTTCCTATGGGGTTGCAAACCCTTTCTACACTTCAGTCCTTTCTTTAACTCCTTCATTAGGGAACACATTGGGAATTCCCATGCTCAGTCCAATGTTTTGCTTCAAGCACCTGACGCTGCATTTGTCAGGCTCTGGCAGAGCCTCGCTAGAGACAGCTGTATCAAGCTTCTCTCAGCATGCACTTTTTGGCATCCACAATAGTGTCTGGGTTTGGTGACTGTATATGGGATATATACCTAGGTGGGACAGTCTTTGGATGGCCTTTCCTTCAGTCTCTGCTCCACACTGTCTCTGTATTTGCTCCCATGAGTATTTTGTTCCCCTTTCAAAGAAGGACTGAAGCACTCATGCTTTGGTCTTCTTTCTTCTTGAGCTTCATGTGGTCTGTGAATTGTATCTTGGGTATTCTGAGCTTTTGGACTAATATGAACTTATCAGTGAGTGCAAACCATGTGTGTTCTTTTGTGATTGGGTTACCTCACTCAGGATAATATTTTCTAGTTCCATCTATTTGCCTAAGAATCTCATGAATTCATTATTTTTAATAACTGAGTAATACTCCATTGTGTAAATGTACCACAGTTTCTGTATCCATTCCTCTGCTGAAGGACATTTGGTTTTTTTCTAGCTTCTGGCTATTATAAATAAGGCTGCTATGAATATAGTAGAGCATAAGTCCTTGTTGTATGTTGGAGGATATTTTGAGTATAAGCCCAGGAGTGGTATCACTGGTTCCTCAGGTGATACTATGTCCAATTTTCTGAGGAACTGCCAGACTGATTTTCAGAGTGGTTGTACCAGTTTGCAATCCCACAATGGAGAAGTATTCTTCTTTCTCCACATCCTTGCCAGCATCAGCTATCACCTGAGTTTTTGATCTTAGCCATTCTGATTGGTGTGAGGTGGAATCTCAGGGTTATTTTGATTTGCATTTCCCTGATGACTAAGAATATTGGACATTTCTTTAGGTGCTTCTCAGCCATTCGATATTCCTCAGTTGAAAATTTTTTGTTTAGCTGTGTACCCCATTTTTAATAGGGTTATTTAGTTGTCTGGAGTCTAATTTTTTGAGTTCTTTGTATATATTAGATATTAGTCCTCTATCGGATGTAGAGTTGGTAAAGATCTTTTGTCAATCAGTCTCCTTTGCCTTACAGAAGCTTTGCAGTTTTATGAGGCCCCATTTGTTGATTCTTGATCTCAGAGCATAAGCCATTGGTATTCTGATTAGGAAATTTTCCCCTGTGCCCATGTGTTCGAGGGTCTTCCTTACTTTCTCCTCTGTTATTTTCAGTGTATCTGGTTTTATGTGGAGATCTTTGATCCACTTGGACTTGAACTTTGTACAAGGAGATTAGAATGGATCCATTTGCGTTCTTCCACACACTGACCTGCAGTTGAATCAGCACCATTTGTTAAAAATGCTGTCTTTTTTCTCCTTTTTTTTTTGAGACAGGGTTTCTCTGTATAGCTGGTACTGTCCTGGAACTCACTCTGTAGACGAGGCTGGTCTTAAACTCAGAAATCTGCCTGCCTCTGCCTCCCAAGTGCTGGGATTAAAAGCGTGTGCCACCACTGCACAGCAAAATGCTGTCTTTTTTCTACTGAATGGTTTATCACTTTTGTCAAAGATCGAGTGAGCATAGGTGTGTGGGTTCATTTCTGGGTCTTCAATTCTATTCTATTGATCTTCCTGCCTGTTTCTGTACCAGTACCATGAGTTTTTTTTTTTTTTTAAATCACTATTGCTCTCTATTATAGCTTGAGGTCAGGGGTGGTGATTCCTCCAGAAGTTCTTTTATTGTTGAGAATAGTTTTCGCTATTCTAAGTTATTTGGTATTCCAAATGAATTTGAGAATTGCTCTTTCTATTTCTATGAAGAATTGAGTTGGAATTTTGATGGGAAATGCATTGAATCTGTAGATTGCTTTTGGAAAGATGGCCATTTTTGCTATATTAATCCTGCCAACCTATGGGCATGGGAGATCTTTCCATCTTCTGAGATTTTCAATTTCTTTCTTCAGAAACTTGAAGTTCTTGTCATACAGATCTTTCACTTGCTTGGTTAGATTCACACCAAGGTATTTTATATTATTTGTGACTATTGTGAAGGGTGTCATTTCCCTAATTTCTTTCTCAGCATGTTTGAGTAAAGAAAGGCTATTGATTTGTTTGAATTGATTTTATATCCAGCCACTTTGTTGAAGTCATTTATCAGCTGTAGGAGTTCTCTAGTGGAAGTTTTAGGGTCCCTTAAGTATACTATTATATCATCTGCAAATAGTGAAATTTTGACTTCTTCCTTTGCTATTTGTATCCCTTTGACCTCCTTTTGTTGTCTAATTGCTCTGGCTAGGACTTCGAGGACTATATTGGATAGGTAGGGAGAGAGTGGGCAGCCTTGTCTAGTCCCTGATTTTATTGAGATTGCTTCAAGTTTCTCTCCATTTAGTTTGATGTTAGCTACTGGTTTGCTGTATATTGCTTTTACTATGTTTAGGTTTGGGCCTTGAATTCCTGATCTTTCCAAGACTTTTACCATGAAGGGATGTTGAATTCTGTCAAATGCTTTCTCAACATCTAGTGAGATGATCATGTGTTTTTTTTTCTTTGAGTTTGTTTATATAGTGGATTACATTGTTGATTTTGGAATATTGAACCATCCCTGCATTCCTGGGATAAAGCCTACTTGATCGTGATGGATGATTGTTTTGATGTATTCTTGGATTCAGTTTGTGAGAATTTTATTGAGTATTTTTGCATTGATATTCATAAGGGAGATTGGTCTGAAATTTTCTTTCTTTGTTCTGTCATTGTGTGGTTTAGGTATGAGTGTAATTGTGGCTTCATAGAATGAATTGGGTTGTGTTATATCTGTTTTTATTTTGTGGAATAGTTTGAAGAGAATTGGTATTAGGTCTTCTTGGAAAGTCTGATAGAGTTCTGCACTAAACCATCTGGTCCTGGGATTATTTTGGTGGGGAGACTGTTAAGGATTGCTGCTATTTCTTTAGGGGTTATGGGACTGTTTAGATAGTTTATCTGTTCCTGATTTAATTTTGGTGCCTGGTATCTGTCTAGAAAATTGTCCATTTCGTCCAGAGTTTCCAATTTGACTTTTGTAGTAGGATCTGTTAATTTTTGAATTTCCTCAGTTTCAGTTGTTGTGTCTCCCTTTTCAGTTCTGATTTTATTAATTTGAATACTGTCTCTCTGCCCTCTGGTTAGTCTGGCTAAGGGTTTATCTATCTTGTTGATTCTCTCAAAGAACCAGATCCTGGTTTTGTTGATACAACAAAAACAATGGAAAGCCCACATACACGTGGAAACTGAACAGTGCTCTACTCAATGATGACTTGAATAAGGAAGAAATAAAAAAAGAAATTAAAGACTTTTTAGAATTCAATGAAAATGAGGACACATCATACCAAAACTCGTGGTACTCCGTGAAAGCAGTGCTAAGAAGAAAACACATAGCTCTAAGTGCCGACAAAAAGAACCTGAGAGAGCATACACTAACAACGTGACAGTACAAAGGAAAGCTCTAGAACAAAAAGAAGCAAATACACCCAAGAGGAGTAGACTGTAGGAAATAATCAAACTCAAGGGCTGAAATCAACCAAGTAGAAACAAAGAGAACTATATAAAGTATCAACAAAACAAAAGCAACAGATGAGTAGCATTGCAAAGGTATCTACCAATCAGGTCTTGGTTCAGTATCAAACTGTTCCCAACATAGGAGACACTTATTCTGATGACACCTCTCCTTTATAAAAGAAATAGGGGGAGTTGTGGGGTGGTGGGCTGTGAAAAGCAGCTGGGTGCCTGGTTGAGCACAGGCCTCGAACTTCGGACCCTAATGGGATGGAAGGCGTTTGGCGTTGCTCCTGGCTCCTTTCACTCAGCTTCACCCCTCCACAGCCCCTCCCACAGAGAGGTCTATGGCCTTCAGTCATGTAGGAGTAGTGCCTCAGGCTCTCCCCAGACGTAGATGAGGTACCTCCAAGCTCTCAGATCAAGCCAATAGGGGTTATTTTTACTTGCTGCAGATTTGAAATTTAATGTGGATAAGACTGGTCAGGTAGAAATTATCAGAAAGGGAAAATAAGTTAAGAAGAAAAGGCTTGAGGGAAAATGCATATTGTAGTATGAGCATCTTTAAATTTATTTCAATTGGGCATTTCGACACGGTGGTCTGTATATAAAGAACTGTATTAAATCACAGCTGGAAAAAAAGGAAAATCATTAAAAGATATGACTGCTTTTGCTATAATGTTTTAAGACATATGAATTATTTAGTATATGAATTATGGTAGTTGCTTGTGGTATGACATTAATTGTGTAAGTGTTAATATAACTTTTCCCTGAGCAGAAAAAAGTATTTTCATAATTAACAAAGAAGAAACCAATTCATCTGTCAGAACCTTAGCTTTAATCCCAGTGTATTTAAGCTTTCTGTACCTAGGTTGTTTTTCTACACTATTCTTAGTCTTTCTGACAAAGTGCCCACTCTCCTTGGTGCTAGAGTAAATGTATTTAGGTCAATGTTGGGCCTGACATGAGGTCTAAATTCCATTCCATCTTTACCCTTCAGTCACCTACACAGGTAGTGGGAGTGATAAACAGGCCCCCAGGCCCTAGAGATATTTGCATACTAATGAGGTTCCTGAAGGCAAGAGGGTAGAGCCGACTAAGCATTCCTCCCCAGCCCCTCCCCACTTTTCCCCCTCCCTATTTAACTCAGGCCTGGCCTGGGTTTTGTGGGGTGTGAATCCAGATCCATCCACCATCCGCCATGCCAATAAACCGGTTTTGGAAACCCAAGGACTTCCTCGTGTGTTGGGGCTGCACCGTGAGGAACTGTGGAGAGGCTTTTAGTTAATGAGCAGCTGGGGCCTAACTTCCAGCTGGAGGAACCCAGAGCGTTCCCAGCCTACTACCCACAGCATGGCGGGAGGAACCCTGGGTTCCCCAGCCATATTTTTCCCACAGGTCAATGAATACAAATGAATTTCTTTTAATCCAAGGTTGAACCAAGTTCTGAAATCCAGTGACTTCACCAAGGTCCACATACCCAAATAATCTTGCTGACAATACTTGTCCTTGGAAACGATTTTGTCATAGTACCCTGTGACCATCAAAGGCTTACTCTGTCAGCCAATTTTTTGCCTTTAACATTTTTGTGGCCCCCACTCTTGGATTAAATTTTCTTCCCAGCTAAGTAGTCTCTGTGACTCCAAGCCTCATTCATGTCTTTGTTCTTTTTTTTTTTCAAAACACTTTATTTATCAATATTTGTATAAACATATATACTTATACATGTATACATATATACATATATAAGCAATAATTAAATAATAAAATGTATTTAAAAAGTATGGGGGGTTGGGAAGAGTGGGAGGAAGGAAAGGGGAAAATTATGTAAATACAGTGTTCATATACGAAATTCTCAAAAAAGGTATCTAGTTTTTTTAAAATGTTCAACAGATTAACTAGTATTTTACAATATGAAAATAAATATGACTTATAATCAATTATGTTGAAGGACATTTACTACAAACTTTGAAGTTTAAAATGAGATCAATAAAAATTATTTTACCCAGCATACTAATAAAAACCACAAAAACTTTTCATAATTCAAAATATTTCTGAGAACAGGAAAATAGATTGTCAGGAACTAAGTCAGCAGAACCAGGGGTACATTGTGTGTTATTATTATTTTTTTTTGTCAAATCATAATTTTTACTTTTTTCACACAGGGGTTATAAACACAAAAACACAGGATGTGGGGAAGTGGATGACACAGGAGCATAGGCGTTCAGGGGGAGTACAGATATCTTTCAGAACAGGGTATCAGCTGGGTGAAGGTTCCATGTCTTTGCTCTTTAATCTGTAGATAGAGGGTTTAGCATAGGAGTGACCATTGTATATACCATAGAAGCCACCATTTCCAAATCTGTGGAGTAGGAAGACGGTGGCTGGAAATATACCAGAAGAAGTTTCATAGAAGAGGTTACCACTGTCATATGAGAGCTGCATGTATGGAAGACTTTGTGATTTTTTTCCTGCTGAGAGGATCATCTTCAGAATGATTGCTTATGGTCATCCAAATGACTCTAAAACAAAATAGATTATTGATGCAGTCCTTGGTTGTTTCTCACGGGTTGAAGGTGATTTCTAATCCTGAAAATATGGTAACATACCTAGGGTACAAGGTTCAGATTATGCTGGGTGAACCTGACCTGAAAACCTGTTCCTTGCCGTTAGTCTTTTATGGTTCCAGAAAATACCATACAAGCTGCCAAGGGAAGGAAGCAATTAAACAGACAAACTTAGCAGCAACTTTTATGAGTTACTACAAAAACCATGACAGCACTCACATGCCAGTGGCAATCAATAGCTATCTTATTGACTCAATGTTGACTTGACAGGAGAGAAACCATGCCTAGTAATGAAACACAGCCAGCTTCCTGGGGCAAGTGAGGAAGCCTTAGAAAAGACCTTGGAAAAGAACCTTCCTCAGCAAGTTTGCTAGATCAACATAATTCCTTACTACATTATTAGTCTTACCCTTATACCTACAGGTAAGGACAGCTACTACCCCTCACCAAAGAAGTATCTCTTTACAGCAAATAAAGACTATTACTGAAAACTACAATTGGAAAGAATGAGGAGATCAACAGATCATGAATAGCTCAACCATAAGGATACATGTAGAATACCTCACAGTTCCTGCATCTGTGACTCAGGGAACATGGCAGATGAGAGGGTGGCAAGAGTGCCAGAGTCAGAATACCAGCAGGTCTGTTGTGAAAGTCTCTCTTGGAAATGGTTGCACCAACAAGACAAGAACAGTGTAGATACCAATGCTGATTTGTGTTGATGGAATGGGAAGATTACACATCAGAAAAAGAAGGAAAAGTGACCGGGGTGGGTAAGATGCATAAAGGTGAGATGAGATTTAGCCGATTGAAATTTGAGGAGTTTAAGTGGGAGACAGCATATGATAACAAAATAAGTCTGAATTCGGGTCTAGAAAGACCTATTTGACCTACTGTCTCCAGCCAACGTCTTTCTGCTACAAGTTGTCTCAGAAGCCAGCCTTGGTTGGCTTTGAGGTTGTCACACCACTTCTCTTTACAGTATTGGTCTTTTCTGGTAATCCCAGCTTAAGTGAAGACATATTCAAGGGGGTTTATGAGTGTGTTTCTTGATAGAATCTACATTTCCCTCCCATGTGGTCTGCTTTTATGCGTGCTATTTCACTGAAAAGAAAACACACCATGAGAAAACGGAAAAAAAAAAAAAAGTTAACTTCTTAAAGAACTCCACATGCATAGAATGTTTTCACTCTGCTGTTAGCATAAGAAATCTCATCTAGGGAGACATTCTGAAATGACAATGATATGCAATGGAAATCTTTAGATGTAACTATTCACAAAGCAGAAAAGATAATGATGTGGGGACACCAATTAAGTGCAGAGAGGATGTAGTGTTTTTATTAAATGCTTTAACTGTGGTGCAGTTCAGTAGGTCATGCTATTTTATTCTTTTAAAAGAGACTCTACTATTCCTTCTAAGCGCCTGTGAAAGGCATCTCACACCTCATTATGTTGGCTTCCTTCTTCCAGTTGAGATAGTTTTAGTGGGAGAAAAGGGGACCTGTAGCCAGTCTTGAGTGCTATAAAACAGTCACTTTGCCATGCACTATAGAATAGTGATATTCCCCTTTCACTTTTTTTTCTGAGTCTTTCTTTTCCTTTCAAAATAAGATTACTTTCTTAAAGTTTTTATTCCAAGAAACTATTGGTCATGTTCCATAATATCTTCTTAATATTTGCTATACACAACATCAGATATAGTGAAGTCAGGAGAGCAGTCCAGCTACAGATCAAGTCAGGAAGCGCACAGGGAATTATTTCTTCAGCATTTTCCTCATCAATGCAAAACAAAGACAATCAGAAAAAAAATATCAGAAAGCTACAACACAAACAGTAGTCTTCTCAAAACCGAGGAATGATGGATGAATACTTGGATGAATACTTTAATGTGGGGAAGAAAAAAAAAACTAGCGTGGGGCGGGAGGGGAGAGAAGATCCAGCGGCGGTCCCACATGCATGCAGCCGCCTCGGGCTGGGGGCTGCAGTTCAAGGTTCCAAAGTTCCAAAAGCTGATAATCTGGAGGCAGCGCAGGCCCAGGCGACTCATTTTTTCCAAAGCTTTTATTGTTCATGGCGTGGTGAATAGGTGTAGATGATATGCACTTTCCCCGCAAAAGTCAGGCTCCCCTGACTTTTTATAGGGAGGGGGAAAAGGGAAGGGGATAGCTTAATTAGCTACGCCCCCCTCCCCCGCCTTTAGATAACTCATTAATATTTAAATCTCTGGAGGTGGAGACCTCTACCTGTGTCCTACATAATTGAAGGGTGCAGGTTAAATGGAGTTACCTCATCCAAGGCCCAACACTTTAACTTTACTATTTTATTTCTATTTGTATTCTTACTATAATGCACACACATTATTTTGCAACAGGCAACCACAATAGAGAGGGAAAATGGGGAAAAAAAATCAGTTTTTCCTAGGTAAATAATGTGATCTGATTTGGGTGATTTGGGAGCAGTCTTCTCTACTGGGACTGCATTACCATTTCTAGAATTATTCTTTTTCTCTTATTCTCAGTAAAAAAATGTGTTTTCCATTTGATTCTGTGAATGAACTACTTCCAAGGTTGTACTTGGAAATGGCCGCTGAAGCTTAGAGCACTTGAGCCTATTACTTTCTGTCCACAATCTTTTTAATTGAATGACCTCTTATCTGTAGACTGAGTCACTACCCTCTGGATCAAATGTTTGGACAATGGTTACTACTTATCAGAAAAAATCTAGTTCAGCAAAACATTCCCTCTGACTTCAGATCTCCAGCGTCAACTCTTACAGCAGTTAAGATTGTTGTTTCAGTCACTGTTCTATTGCTATGAAGAAACTCAGCAAACCTTATGAACAGAGCAAATCTTATAAAAGAAAGCATTTAATGAGGGGCTTGTTTACTCCTTCAGAGGCTTAGTCCATTTTCATCATGATGGGGAGCATGGGGGCAGGCATGGTGCTGGAGCAGTAGTTGAGAGCTACATCCTGATCCACAGGATGAGAGAGAGAGAGAGAGAGAGAGAGAGAGAGAGAGAGAGAGAGAGAG
>JANHMN010000002.1:110169899-110200347 GCA_030674055.1 Rhabdomys pumilio | reverse complement strand
AGAGAGAGAGAGAGAGAGAGAGAGAGAGAGAGAGAGAGAGAGAGAGAAGCAGAGAGAGAGAGACAGAGAGAGGCAGAAAGATAAAGAGACACAGACTGGAGCAAACATGGGTTTTGGAAACCCCAGATACACTTTCTTTAACAAGGCCGTACTTTCTAAACATTTTAACCCTACCAAAGAGTTCTACTTCTTGGTAACAAAGTATTCAAATATATGAACCTCTGGCAGCCACTTTTATTCAGACTCACTTGCATTATGCTGCCTGTGGGAGCACATACTTGTAATTCCAGCACTCAAGAGTTTGAAGCAGGAGGGTCATAAGTTTGAAGCCAGCTTACATAGTAAGTGCCAGGCAACCCTGGTTATCAAGAAAGATCTTGTTTCAGAAAACAGAAACAACAAAGAACAAAACCTAAAACCTGTTTGTAAATAGTTTTCTGGCTCCTTTTCAAAAGATCTCAAAAAGGCCAGCAGTGCTTTTCCTGAGGACACAGGAAAAAAAAACTAATGAGTTTAAGATGAGACTGTCAAGCATGATGGCAGGTACCTCTTAGTCTCTGAGGTAGGCAGAGTCCCAAGTTTCATGAACAATGTTTGTTTCTAGTTGCAATGTCCCCATCTGGTCATTAAAATGCTTCTCTTCTTGTAAAGTCAGTTAGCAAACATGTTCTTCCTCTCAACCCAGCACTGAAAAATCTTCCTGATAGCCAGTGAGCTCAGGTTCAGATGCCATTATTACTAAAGGCATTCAATAACTCTAAACAATAAATTCTTTAAAGTTCTATTTTAACAGGAAGGGTGATATGTAGGAGGAGCTAAGGGGGAAGGAGTACCAAGAGGAAGAGATGGAGTAAGGAGAGGAGAAGATGAAAGAGAGGAGAAGCAAGGTGATGAGAGAGAGAAAGAGGGGGGGGCATGGAGTCAGATGTTCACGTGTCTCCACTAGTCAAAGATAGTTTATATATTTAGGTTGGGTATTGGGTTACACTTCTGATTGAGCATTACCATACTTATAAAGCCTTTGATTAACATTTAAAAAATGTATAAAAGCAAAAAGGAAAAGGGGGCACAGGATAGGGGTTTTCTAGGGAGGGGAAATGAGGAAAGGAAATGGCATCTGAAATGTAAATAAAAAATCCAATAAAAGTTAAAAAAAGAATAAAAAACAATAAATTCTTTGTCTATTTGCATTTGTCTTACATCATTTCTGTCTTGAAGTTTCATAGGGATTTCCATCTTCTTTCTTGGCCATAACTCTACGCTCTATTCATGAGTCCATGTCCAGTCCAGCCATTCCAGGCATTCTCACCGGTCAAACATATTTAAGATGCTGAGCATCCATTTTTGCATTGAATTTGAGTTCTTCAAAAATTGTAATAAAAGACCTGAGCTTTTAAGTATTATTTACAGATTACAGTACTTCCCTATGCCAAACAGTTTCCACAAAGCTCCCTTCATGTCTTTGTTCCTCAAACTGTAGATAAAAGGGTTGAGCATGGGGGTGACCATTGTATAAACAATGGATGCCACTATTCCAGTGTTTGCAGAGTAGGAAGAGGATGGCTGGAAATACACTAGAAAGACAGTTCCATAGAACAGAGTGACCACTGTCAGATGTGAGCCACAGGTCGAGAAGACTTTATGCTTTCCCCCAGAAGAGGGGATCCTGAGGATGGTGTGCATGATATGGGCGTAAGAGACTAGGACACAAGTGAGAGGGACCACACCTGAGAGGGCAGCTTCAGCAAACATCATGAGCTGAAAGGTATGGGTGTCTGAGCAGGCGATCTTGAGGAGTGGGAGAAGATCACAGAAAAAGTGAGGAATGGAATGGGAGGCACAGAAGGAGACTTGAGCCATCTGGAGTGTGAGTGAAAAGGCCAGGAGGTTGGAGCAGAGCCAGGATGTGGCCACCAGCAACAGGCATCTTTGGGGACACATGATAGTGCTGTAGTGCAGAGGAAGGCAGATGGCCACATAGCGATCATAGGCCATCACAGCCAGTAGGAAGTCATCAAGCATGGCCAATGCCATGAAGAAATACATCTGCAGAAGGCACCCAGTGTGGGAGATGGTTTGATGCTGGGTTTGAATGTTGGCCAGCACTTTGGGGACAATGGTGCAGGTGAAGCAGGTATCGATGAAGGACAGGTTGGCTAGAAAGAAGTACATGGGTGTATGAAGATGCTGGTCAGAGACAATGGCCAGGATGATGCACAGATTCCCCAACAAGGTCACCAGGTACATTCCCAAGAAGAGTGTGAACAGGAGAGGCTGCTGCTCTGGGTGCTCAGAGAAGCCCAGAAGGAGGAAGTTGGAGATGATGGTTTGGTTTCTAGTTTCCTTCTAAGGCAGATAAATTATCAAGGAGTTATAGTTAAATACATTGAACTTTTAAAAATGTCAGAGAGTCCAAAGACTTTTATAGTCCCTTGCTCCTTATAGAGGCCATTGGCAATGACTACTGCTTGTAACTTTCAATCTGTAAATATGTATGACTATTAGGAGTGTCTGGTCAGAATGTCACTTGGCTTCTCCATCACTGTATTATGGCAAGTTCTCCCCAAAGATTGAATGAGTCTAAACTGGAATTTTTCTCATATATTCTTCTCTGTCTCTGTCTCTGTCTCTGTCTCTGTCTCTGTCTCTGTCTCTGTCTCTGTCTCTGTCTCTCTCTGTCTCTGTCTCTCTCTCTCCTCTCTCTCTCTCTCTCTCTTTCTCTCTCTCTATCTCTCTATCTCTCTGTGTGTGTCTGTATGTGTTCTACCTGCTTGCATATATGTGTGCATATGTACCACATCTATGCCTGGTGCCCACAGAGACCAGAAAAGGTCACTGGATGCCAAGGAACTGGAGTCATAGACAGCTGAGGGCTGCTCTGTGAGTGCAGGGAACTGAGCAAGGTTCTTTGCAAGACCATAAAGTGCTGTTAACTGCTGAGCCACCACTCCAGCCCCTAAAATGGAATTTATACCTCCTCAATCTTGGCTGTTTTATAAAGACCCATAAGATTACAGTTTCAACCTCAGTTTCTTAGGTTACAGTTCATTTGACGCAATTTATTTCTAAAATTTGGTAGACAGTACAAAAGGTTCCTTTTCTTTTTCCTGCCCTCAGACCTCCCCCTCCTCTTTCCTATCTCCCCTCTCCCTCTCCCTCTCCCTCTCCCTCTCCCTCTCTGTCTCCCCCTTCCTCTCCTCTTCACTCTTCCCTCCCTCCCTCCCCTCTTCTTCTTCTTCTTCTTCTTCTTCTTCTTCTTCTTCTTCTTCTTCTTCTTCTTCTTCTTCTTTCTTCTTCTCCTTCTCCTTCTCCTTTTCCTTCTCCTTCTTCTCCTTCCTCTCTCTCTCTCTCTCTCTCTCTCTCTCTCTCTCTCTCTTTCTCTCTCTCTCTCTCTCTCTTCTCCCCACTTATTTTTCTGCATGCATTTTAAGGAAGACAGAAAGAGCATTTCTTCACAGAGATGCTAGCTGGAGCTTAGACATGCTGGCATGCTTATCCCCATTGTGTCTGATCACTATGTAGTGAGCTAACGCAGTTGTGAACCTGAAAAGTACATCATTGTCAGGATGCATCATTTTCACTTCATCCTCAAAGTTATCACCATCTTTCACTCTAGGATACTAACTCCATAGAGATCAGAAAACCACCCTCTGTCTGTTTGTCTGTCTGTCTGTCTGTCTGTCTGTCTGTCTGTCTGTCTGTCTTTGTGTGTGTGATTGCCAGAATTAGTAGTCACTGGTGAGATGGGAGCCTGGGACACAATGCAATGGGAAGCATCAGCTCATTAGCTTCTAGTTCTGTTCCTTGTGTGCCTTGTAAGTTTGGGGAACTATTTACTCATTTTTAATTTTGCTCTTCTGATCCACAAAATGTAGATTAAAACCTTACCTGAGAAGTCTGTTGAGAAACCCAAATGCTTGGGTCATCTGAATTTTCTTCATGAACCATAGGGTATAACCTAAAGGAGAAATGTCAGGATTTCTGTTCAACTATGTGGAGGTACAGATGAAGTGACTATTCAGTGACAGCTGGTGTTAATGTCATGTGCATTTAGTTTCTTGTAGTGTGACAGGATTTCTCTGTTCTTCCTCTCTGTACAGATATTGAGAACATCACTTAACAACTCTGACTTTCTTTTAAAAATCTGCTTAAGTGGGATAATGATGTGGAATCATGGAATGTTATGATAATTAAATTTGACAATGACTTTAAATTATTTAAAATAAATCTAGCACATAGGAAGAACTCAGTAAAATATTATTGGAATAATTCATAATTTTAATAAAAAGAAGATGTTTATTTTTATTATATTTTTTATTGCCTGAACATTTGTAGGTTGTGAAGTATCAATATTAAGTGAGAATTATGGATTTCACCCACATTATGCCCTTCATCTTTGAGTGGCTGTGAGTCTCAGAACAATCCACAGAAAAGTATTCATTTTTTGGCATATGAATAGCACATAACAACTTGTCAAGTAACTTAATTGTCATGGTACAAATAGCATTATTATACACTACTAAAGAATAGTATAGGTTTCAGTTATTTGTCAGTTAAATGCTGGACCAAGAAGGAACTCGTGAATATCAAGTATTTTGAGTAATATGAATTAAAATTTAAGACTAAACTGATCCTAGGAGTGTCATATTATGCTAGACCCCTCAGATGCTAAACAGAAGATTTGGAAAATGGTTGCCAAAAAGGAAGGAGGGCAGAAAGAAGAGAGGAGTTATGCACAGTATATATTTCTATAAAGACATGTTCCATGAGTCATAGGTAGATTCTGTCCCCACCCTCTACTATGTCCCAGTCTTACCTGGAGATTTGGCCAGTCTCACATTGTGCCTTTTCCACCAAGGTAGTTGAATTCACTGCCTCATTGTCATCCCAAGAGAACATGACTGTAGTCAGAGTGTCTGTCTTGTTTGTAGATGCAGTGCAGATTGAAGTCTCAGGTCTGTAATGACCCCTCAGGCCTAAGAAGCAAGAAGAGCTGGTGATTTTCATATGCAATGTCTCCCGGGGCCCAGTCCCAGACCTGCCAGGTAGACAAGATAGGGCAATTGTCCAATGACCAGCTGTCTCCTCTGGATTACAGTCCCATGAGTCCCATCCATGTTACTGATAATTCCATTCAGAATGACCAGGGCCACAATGCACAGGGCTTTTGTGCTTGTTCTCCTGGGCTTCAGGCTGATATCGTCATTTCATTATCTCTTATGCCGAGCAGCATCTTTCTTGTTTTGGAGGGCATGATTTCTAATAAGAGTTGAGTACTCGTGGACAAAATATGCATGTTCCAGAAAATAACAAGTGAATAATAAAACTGAGTAGGAATCTCAAATACCTGCAAAAGGCATGCAAATGAAAGGGAACTCTTACTTTCTATGACCCTAGGTATTAGAGATAATACTAGTTAATGTGTAGCCTCTGTATTGGGTATGGGTATTGTGTCTAATCTTTCTTTCTCTCTTATTTATTTATTTATTTATTTATTTAGGTATTTAGTGGTATAAATTTTCCTCTTAACACTGCTCTTTCGTTGTGCCCCATAAGTTTGGGTATGTTGTGCCTTCATTTTCATTAAATTTTAGAAAGTCCTTAATTTCTTTATTTATTTCTTCCTTGCGCAAGTTATCATTGAGTAGAGACTTGTTCAGTTTCCATGTGTATGTAGGCTTTTTCTTGTTTCTGTTGCTGGAGTTCAGCCTTAGTCCATGGTGATCTGATAGAATGCAAGGGGTTATTTCAATCTTCTTGTATTTGTTGAGGATTGTTTTGTGACTGATTATTTGATCAATTTTGAAGAAGGTTCCATGAGGTACAGTACCATGAGGTACTGACAAGAAGGTATAATCTTTTACTTTTTTATGTTAACTTCTTTTATTTCTAGACTATTTGTACTGGGTTCCAACTTTCAAACATATGGGAATATGTAGTTGTGTTTGTGGGCATGTCTGTCCCTCTGTCTCTGTCTCTCGCTTTTTTCTGTGTGTGCATATCTGTTTGTGTAGACCAAAGGTCAACTTCTTTTATTCTTAGATTATTCCTAATGAGTTTTCAACTTCCAATCATATGAGAATTTCTAGGTGTGTGTGTGTGTGTGTGTGTGTGGTCATATCAATTGTTTTCTTCAGTTGCTCTCTACCTTGTTTTCCTGAGACAGGTAATTCTCACTGAATCTGGAGTTTGTTTGCCATTTTAGCTAGTCTAGCTGGACAGCAAGACTCAGGGATCCTGCTGTCTCCATCTCCCCCAATCTGGACTGACTTGTACCTACACTCAGATATTCTTTTTTTTAACTTTATAACAAGGGTTCCGAGGGACTAAACTCAGACCTTCATGCTTGTGTAGTAACCACATTTCTGATGGAGCCATCTCCCCAGGCATTCTAGTCATATTTTTGTTAGGATTTTTAACTCAATTACATGTGGTCTGTATGAATTTAGTTCATTGGCATTTATTGAGTTTTTTTTTAATGGTTCAGTATGTGAGCAAGGTATATATTTTCTTTGCATTTTTCATTCATCTGCAAGTGTTAACTGCAATATCCTATATGTGTCTGTTGCTAATTGTACTTTTCAAGTATTATATGTCATTACTGAGTTTAGACCAATATATAAACTCAACAAATTATGATAAATATATTAGAACTCTGTTAATAAGAATGGATTTGTGGGCCAGTTACATGATTCAGCAGGTAAAGATTCTTGTCAGGAAGCCTAATGACTAGAGTTCAATTCTATAGCTCCTCTTAAAGAATGCCATTATCTGTTTTCTTTGTTTTGTTAATCATATTCATACATATTTATAAGTAAAAAATAAAATTATGCCTTTCTGGTAAATGGAAGGTTCATTATATGAACTATTATGTTGTAATAATTCCTTAAAATCTATTTATTTGAAAATAATTGATCCATGTCAATACTTTTATGACATTATTTTTTCAAGTCTTTTATTCTAAGTCTCTCTATATTTTACGTGCACTGAGGAGACAGTCAAAGAAGTATTTGTTACTATATTCAGAAAATGGACAGAGCTGTGTATATAGAGTATAATGAATAATTTCTGAATGTGAACACATATCACTGTCCTCAGATAATGAGCTAGAGCATGGACAGAATCATAAAATCCTATTTTAAGTTCCTGTGTAAAGAACACATTTATAATTGTTAACAAACACACAAACAAATAGAGGTATCATTTACAGAAAGAGAGAAGATCACTTCAACCAAGTGACTTTTCGCTATAGAAATTCCTGGCTGTATATAGTAAAGCAATATATTTTACCAGGAGATCAAAGTACATAGATTATTTTCATTAATCTTGAATGGGGATGATTTTGTAGACAAAATCTCAATGAAAGTAGTTACAAAGAAGAAGACCTTCTGCTATGAACACATACATTATAAAAACTATCATACATATGACCACACAAATACACAACAAATGTATGCTTCTTCTATAGAGAACCAGGATTCACACAAACAGAGGGGAACTATTTAGGAGGGGGCAGACTAGTGGTAAAGGTGGGAAACAAGAACTGAATATGAGAAAGTACAGAGTCATATTTACATAAAAGTGACATAACAAAACATGTTTTGTACATTAGCTAAAATGAATTAATAAAACACTATGGAAAGATAAAGAATTAGCTGTGATACTTGCTAAGACAAAGAAGACAAGAATATACTAATGTCATTGATGTTAAAAAGCCATTCTGTCTCAGTTTAAAATTGCCATGAAGACAATGGATTAATAAACATGAACACACAATAAGAAAAACTTTACAACTGGTAATCAGATCCAGAAAGATGTTTTACTCACTAATAGCATAAGAAATTAAAACTAAAGCCAAGGGGTGCCCTGAACACATTATTGTTACAAGCAGGTGGAGAATGTGAACACCAGAATCTAGGAAGATACAGATAAAAGGTATTCCAATGTAAGCATTTTGGCAAAATAAATGAATAAGTAAGTAAATAAATAGATCTAAAATATTCTACTTAAACATTCTACTTCTGAAAACATTAAAGATCACAGAGTATAAATACGTTCTTCTTTTTGAGACTTATTGCATCCTCACTTCTAATACTGAATGCCTAGAAAGCTCAGGTCACCTTCTGGTCTGCACCTCTAATGGGGCAGATAGGAGTGTCTGCCCCTTCTCAACACCCCACAGCCTGCAGGCCTCCCAGGAGATCTGCTGCAGCCAGGGGAACAAGTAAGACACCCGCACAAATAAGCACAGCAGCTTGGACCCCCAAGATGCTCAGCAGATGGGTAACCCCTCCTCTTTACATGAATGCTATTCCCTTCCAGTCTGCACCTCTCACTGGGGCAGATCGGCACATTTGCCCCTATCAACACCCAATAGTCTGCAGGGCTACCAGGAGATCTGCTGCAGCCAGGGCCACAGGTCTTCCAGGAGATCTGCAACCCAGGGATACAAAAGGCAGGCTCCAGACAGAGACACTCAGGCCAGTTAACACTAGAAATAACCAGATGTTAAGAGGCAAGCACAAGTTCATGAGCAACAGAAACCAATATACTTTGGCACCTTCAGAACCCAATTCTCGCTCCACAGCAATCCCTAGATACCCCAACATATCTGAAAAGCATGATGTTGACCTAAAATACCATCTCATGAAGATAATAGAGACCTTTAAGGAAGATATAAATAACCCACTTAAAAAAATACAAGAAAACACAGTTAAACAGGTATAAACCCTTAAAGAGGAAACAAATAAATTTCTTAAAGAAATACAGGAAAACACAAACAAACAGGTGAAGGAATTAAACAAAGTGGTCCAAGACCTAAAAATGGAAGTAAAAACAGTAAGGAAATGACAAGGAGGTACCCCTGGAAATGAAAAACCTAGGAAAGAGGTCAGAAGCTACAGATGCAAGCATCACCAACAGAATACAAGAGACAGAAAAATGACTCTCAGGTGTAGAAAATAGTTTAGAGATCCGGTGGGGTGGGGATGGGGTTGGGGACATCCTTGTGGAGATGGGGTGGGCGAGGAGGAGGTATGAAATGTGGAAAAGTCAGAGGGTGGACTGGGAGGGGAATAAAACCTGCAATTTAAAATAAATAAATAAATAAGTAAATAAATAAATACAAAAAGATTAAAAAAGAAGATATTGATGCATCAGTCAAAGAAAATACAAAGCATAAAAACTCCTAACACAAAACATCCAGGAAATCCAGAACACGATGAATAGAAAATCCTAAGAATAATAGGGATAAAAGAGAGTGAAGATTCTCAGCTCAAAGGACAAGAAAACATCTTCAACAAAATAAAAGAAGAAAACTTCTCCAACCTAAAGAAAGAGATGGCCATAAATGTACAAGAAGTGTACAGAACAGCAAACAAATCAGACCAGAAATGAAAATCCTCTCATCACATAATAATTAAAACATTAAATGCATAGAACAAGGAAAGAATATTAGAATCTATAAGAGAAAAAGGCCAAGTAACATATAAAGACAGACTGGTCAGAATTACACCAGACTTCTCAACAAAGACTTTAAAAGTGAGAAGATCCTGGTGAGATGTCATACAAACCCTAAGAGGATAAAAATGCCAGCCTAGGCTACTATAGCCAGCAAAAATCTTAATCATCATAGATGGATAAGCCAAAATATTACATAACAAAAACGAAATTTAAACAATATGTATCTACCAATCCAACCCTACAGAGGATTCTAGATAGAAAACTCAAATCCAAAGAAGGTATCTACACCAAAGAAAAAACAAAAAGTAAATCATCTCATAACAAATTTAAAAAGAGAATTTCACACACACACACTATCACCTCCAACAGCAAACATAACAAGAACTAATAGTCATCTGACTTCAATATCTCTCAACATCAAAGGACTCATTTCTCCAATAAAAATACATGTTAACAGACTGGAAACGCAAGCAGGATTCAGCATTTTTCTGCTGCATACAAGAAACACACCTCAATGACAAAGACAGATACTACTTCAGAGTAAAGGGCTGGAAAAAAGTCTTTCAAGCAAATGATTCCAAGAAACAAGTGGGAGGTGCCATTCTAATATCTAGTGATACTAGAATAGTGATGTGAGAACTTTCAACAAATAGTTACCAAAGAAGATGGGGAAGAACACTTAATATTCATGAAAGAAAAAATCCACCAAGTGGAAGTCTCAATTCTGAACATTTATACCCCAAATGCAAGGGCACTCAAATTCATAACAGTTACCTCACTAAAGCTCAAAACACACATTTGAACCTCACACAATAAGAGCAGGAGACTTCAACACCCCACTCTCACCAATGGACAGGTCATGGAAACAGAACCTAAACAGAGACACAGTGAAACTAAGAGAAGTTATAAGCCAAATGGATTTAACAGATATCTACAGAACATTTCATCCTAAAACAAGAAAAATATACCTTCTTCTCAAGACCTCATTGTACCTTTTCCAAAACTTACTATATCACTGGATGTAAAACAAGCCTCAACAGATACAAAAAGACTGAATTAATCCCATACATTCTATCAGACCAGCATGGACTAAGGCTCATCTTCAATAACTACAAAACAACAGAAAGCCCACATACACATGGAGGCTGAAAAACTCTCTATTCAATGATAACTTGGTCATGAAAGAAATAAAGAAAACATTTAAAGACTTTAGAATTTAATGAAAATGAAGGTGCAACATACCCAAACTTATGGGACACAATGAAAGTAGTGCTAAGAGGAAAATTTATAGCACAAAGTGCCCTAAGAAAGAAATTGGAGTGATTCTACTCTAGCAACTTAACAGCACACCTGAAAGCTCTAGAACAAAAAGAAGCAAACACACCCAAGAGGAGTAGATGGCAGGTAATAATCAAACTCAAGGCAGAAATAAACCTATTTGAAATGACGAAAATGATACAAAGAATCAACAAAACTAAAAACTGTTTATTTGAAAAAGCCAACAAGATAGATAATCCCTTAGCCAAACTAACTAAAGGGTACAGAGACAGTATTCAAATTAACAAAATCAGAAATGAAAAGAGAGACATAGCAACAGAAACTGAAGAAATTAAAACAATCATCAGCTCTTACTTCAAAAGCCTTTACTCAATAAAACTGGAATATCTAGATGAAATGGACAACTTTCTAAACAGATACCATGTACCAAAGTTAAATCAAGATCAAGTAAACTATCTAAACAGGCCCATGTCCCCTAAGGAAATAGTAGAAGTCATTAAAAACCTCCCAACCCAAAAGAGCCTATGACTTTAGTTCAGAGTTCTACCAGACCTTCAAAGAAGAGCTAATACCAACACTCTTCAAATTATTCCATAAAATAGAAATAGAAGGAACACTACCTAATTCATACTATGAAGCTATAGTTACTCTGATGCCTAAACTATACAAAGATCCAAACAAAAAAAAAAAAAAAAGAGAACTTCAGGTCAATCTTGCTTATGAATATCAATGTGAAAATAATCAATAAAATTCTTGCAAACCAAATGGAAAAACACATCAAAACAATCCTCAAGTAGTTTTCATCCCAAGAATGCGGGTATGGTTCAACATACAAAAAAATCAGAAATTCAAGGCACATACCTAAACATAATAAAAGCAATATAGAACAAATCAACAGCCAGTATCAAAATAAATGGAGAGATATTTGAGGCAATCCCACTAAAATCAAGGACAAGACATGGCTGACCACTCTGTCCATATCTATTCAATATAGTACTTGAAATTCTATCTAGAGCAATAAGACAACAAAAGGAAATCAAAGGAATACAAATTGGAAAAGAGGTCAAGGTATCACTACTTGATAATATGATATCATACATAAGCAATCCCCAAAATTTTATCAGAGAACGTCTACACCTGATAAACAACTTCAGCAAAGTGACTCTATATAAAATTAACTCAAACAAATCAATAGCCTTCCTTTATACAAATAATAAAAGGGCTGAGACAGAAAACCGGGAAACAATACCCTTTACATTAGTCACAAATAATATAAAATATCCTGGGGTATCTCTAACCAAACAAGTGAAATGTCTGTATGACAAGAACTTCAAGTCTCTCAAGAAAGAAATAGAAGAAGACTTCAGAAGATAGAAAGATCTCCAATGCTCATGGATAGGTAGGATTAACATAGTAAAAATGGGCATTCTACCAAAAGCAATCTACAGATTCAATGCAATCCCCATCAAAATTCCAACATAATTCCTCACAGAGATAGAAAAAGCAATTCTCAATTTCATATGGGAAAACAAAAAACCCAGGACAGTAAAAACAATTTCTTTTTTAAAAAAATTTTTAAAAATTTATTTTATTTATATGAGTACACTATAGCTGACTTCAGACACACCAGAAGATGGCATTAGATACAATTACAGATGGTTGTGAGCCACCATGTGGTTGCTGGGAATTGAACTCAGGATTTCTGGAAGAGCAGTCTGTATTCTTAACTGCTGAGCCATCTCTCCAACCCCATAAAAAACAATTTCTAACAATCAATGAACTTCTGGGGGAATCATCATCCCTGACCTCAAACTATACTACAGAGCAATAGTGATAAAAACCACATGGTATTTGTACAGAGATTGACAGGTTGATCAGTGAAATAAAATAGATACTAACACCCAACCAATGGACAGAAGCTGGGAACACCTCTGGTTGAATTGGGGAAAAACTGGAAGAAGCTGACAAGGAGGGTGCTCCCATGGGAAGACCAGCAGTCTCAACTGACCTGGAGCCCCGAGATCTCTTAGACACTGAGCCACCAACCAGGCAGCATACACCAGCTGATGTGAGGCTCCTGACACATACACAGCAGAGGACTGCCTGGTCTGGCCTCAGTGAGAGAAGCTTCACTTAACCCTTGAGATACTTTTTGCCCCAGGGACTGGTGAGTTGGAGGTGGGGGAAGTGGGAATGTCCTCTTGGAGACAGGGAAGGTGAGGAGGGTGGACCTGGAGGGGGATAAATTCTGGACTGTAAAAAAGATTAAAAATAAAAATAAATAAACAAAACACAAAAACAAAAAATGTGATACGGAGCTAAGCAGAGTATACAACAGAGGCATCTTGGATGTCTGAGAAGCACTTAAAGAAATATTCAAAGTTCTTAGTCATTAGGGAAATGCAAATCAAAACAACCCTGAGATTCCACCTTACACCAGTCAAAATGACTAAGATCAAAAAACTTAAGTAACAGCATATGTTCCAGAGGATGTGGAGAAAAAGGAACACTCCTCCATTGCTGGTGGCATTGCAAACTGGTACCACCACTCTGGAAATCAACCTGGAGATTCCTCAGAAAATTGGAAATAGATCTTCCTGAAGACCCAGCTATACCACTCTTGGGCATATACCCAAAAGATGCCCCACCATACCACAGGGACACATGCTCAACTATGTTCATAGCAGCCTTGTTTGTAATAGCCAGAAGCTGGAAGCAACCCAGTTGTCCCTCAATGGAAGACTAGAAAAAGAAAATGTGGTTTACACTATGGAATACTACTCAGCTATTAAGAACGAGGATATCTTAAGTTTTTCAGGCAAATGAATAGAACTAGAAAATATCCTGAGTGAGGTAACTCAGACACAAAAGGACATACATAGTATGTATTCACTTGTTGAGGGTAATATTTAAAACGGTGGCACCAGATCTGGCTTGTTTATATGGGGCCACCATGTTACCGACTAGACAAGGCCTGAGGCCAAGAGCGGAGTTGTGCTCCCACTGCTTCTCGGCTCAGACTTCGGCTCAGACCGACCAGAAGCACCTTCCCTGGCACCCACGAGATGCCACTGTGGTGGCTTGATCAGCCAATCCACCACGCTGTCCACAATGCTTGGCTGAGCCCAGATACTACCCGCTATCCCGAGGTACCCGGTAGAATGAAGACTCTTAATACTTAATGGCTATTCAATTGGTACATATATTTGGAAATGCTCAATTAACAAGATACCCACACAATTAGAATTGTAAACCCAATTAACTAACCTAGATATGAATAACTACCCGAGACTGCTAGAGACACGCTGGCGTCTCCGGCCATCTTCTCTCCTGCTCTTCTCTCCTTCATCTCTTGCTCCTCCTCTTCTCCTCTTCCTCTCTTCCTTTCTCTTTGCCCCTCCCACATTAGCTTCACTGTAGATAATGTAGCAGCAGCAGGAAACTATCCTGCTACACTCACTAATAATTGGATACTAGCCAAAAAGTCAGAATACCTAGGATATAACACTCAGAACTTAAGAAGTTTAACAATCAGAAAGGCCCAAGTAGGGGTGCTTCAGTCTCACTTGGAAGGGGGAAGAAAGTAGTCAGGGGAGGCAGAGGGAGGGAAGGCTCTGGATAGGAGATGGGATGGGGAAGGGGAGGGGAAAAGAGGAACAGGATCCAGTATATGGGGTGGGACAGGAGAACAAGCCCAAAGGGCCAACAGAATGAACAGAAATATGCACTGTCAGGTGGGTGATCCTCTAGAAAGTACCAGAGACCCGTGATGTGAGAGACTCTCAGGACTCGTTGGGAGTGACCTTAGATGAAATGACCAACAGCAGAGAGAGGGAACTTGTAGCATTCACCTCTAGTAGATAGACAGGGCCTCAAGTGGAGGGATGGGGTTTCAACCCACAATCAAAATTTCTGACCCAGAATTGTTCCTGTCTAAAAGAACTTCAGGGACAGATATGGAGAAGAGACTGAGGGAAAGGCAGTCCAGTTATCAGCCCAACTTGGGATCCATCTCATGGGGAGATACCAAGGCCTGACACCATTACTGATGCTATGATGTCCTTATAGACAGGAGGCTAGCATTGCTGTCCTCTGAGAGGTCCAACCAGCAGCTGACTTAGACAGATGCAGATACTTACACCCAACCATTGGACTGAAGTCGGGGTCCCTATGTTTGAGAAAGGGAAGGATGGAAGAGGCTAAAGAGGGTGACCTCATAGGAAGAAGACTAGCAGTCTCAACTAGCCCAGACCCCAGTGAGCTCCCACACACTGAGCCACCAACCAGGCAGCATGAAATTGCTGGTCTAAGATTAGAAACATATGTAGCAGAGGAGTTCCTGATCTGGCCTCAGTGGGAGATGGGGGAGGCCTCAGAGAGGGAAGAGGCCTGGTGGAGGAGGAGCATATTTTCAGAGACAGTGGGGAGGAGGAATGGGAGGAGGAACTGTGGGAGGGGAGGACAGGGGTCAATGGCTAGATTGTAAATTAAGGAAAAAAAAAAGGTCAAGTCACATAGCATCAGCAAAAAGAATTATATGGAAATAGGCTTATCTTGTGATGTAATCTTAGCCAAGATTTTCAGGAATAATGCTAATGTGGACAGAATTCATGAAAAAGTACAGACGATCACATCTGTGGTGTTTTCTCAACACAGGAGAATATACAACTGACTAGAAAGAAACTGAAGATGAATTATGCAAAATGTCAGTGGTTATATTTTAAAAATTGACAGTGATGAGTATGTGACACAGTACGTAATTCTCATGAAGGAATCAACAAAACGAAGGTGGTATCTGGGGTGACCTGTACGTTTTCCTGGTCCTTTCCTGTTTGTAAAATGGAAAGTCTCACTTCCAGAGAATCTTCTCATTCCCAGAAAACTAGAATATCTAGTTACCCTGTCACTTCATCTATGTGAAGTTGGAATTCAATAACCATAAAACAACAACACAGCTGTCATTGTCACTCAAATTATCAGGACCTTTAGGTGATGACGACTTGACCTAGCAGTGTCAAGACAAGGCATGCACTTTTGTGTGCACACACCTAGGTTTTTTATCTCCGCTCTATTTTCTTGGTCAGTTATTTATCTTGTCAGAAATCCAGCTGTAGAATGAAATTAAATTAACAAAGACCTCAAATGATTCAAAGGGAAGAAAGAAAGATGGAAGAGAGAATCAGCTGTGGAGACTGTTGTTGGACTCTTGTAGTGACATGGAATTACTGTGCACTGAGAGTAACTGTGCTAACAGTGGTGTGACTTGTCTCTCTGTAACTGTGCTAACAGTGGTGTGACTTGTCTCTCTGTAACTGTGATACCAGTGGTGTGACTTGTCTCTCCATAAACTGTGCTACCAGTGGTGTGACTTGTCTCTCTGTAAACTGTGCTACCAGTGGTGTGACTTGTCTCTCTGTAAACTGTGCTAACAGTGGTGTGGCTTGTCTCTCTGTAACAGATCTTGAGCATTGTTAGCACACAGTTGTGCTGCATAGTATTTTTTCCAGTCTCAGGCATTTTTGTTTATTTTTGAAAATTTTTATTAGATATTTTCTTTATTTACATTTCAAATGTTACCTCTTTTCCTGGTTTCTCCTCTTAAAACCCTCATCTCATCCCCCTCCCCCTGCTTTTATGAAGGTGTTCCCTCCACTCACCCACTCACTCCTGCTTCTCCATCCTGGCATTCTCCTACACTGGGGCATCAAGCCTTCACAGAACCAAGGGCCTCTCCTCCAGTTGATGCCTGACTAGGCCATCCTCTGCTACATATGCATCTGGCCTTGGGTCACTCCTGGGAGCTCTGGAGGGTCTGATTGGTTCATATTGTTGTTCTTCCTATAGAAACAACTATAGAGCTCATATGGAGCAAACCACTTCAGCTCCTTCTCTAACTTCTTCATTGGGGACCCCATGCTCAGTCCAATGGTTGGCTGCAAGCATCCACCTCTGTATTTTGTCAGGCTCTGGCAGAGCCTCTCAGGAAACAGTGATATTATGCTCTTATCAGCAAGCACTTCTTGGCATCCACAATAGTGTCTGGGTTTGGTAACTGTATGTGGGATGGATCTCCAGGTGGAGCAGTCTCTGGATGGCCTTTTCTTCAGCCTTTGCTCAATTTGACACAAGCTAAAGTCATCTGAGAGGGTGGAACCTCAGTTAAGAAAATGCTATCAGAAGATCAAGCTGTATGCAAGTCTGTAGGGTGTTTTCTTAGTGATTGGTTGGTGAGTGTTTTGATCATTGTGGCTGGTACCATCCCTGGGTTGATGGTCCTAAATGTATAAAAAATCCACACTGAGCAAGTCAGTAAGCAGCACCTCTCTATGGCCTCTGCATCAGCTCATACTTCCAGGTTCTTGCCCTGTTTGTGTTCCTGTTCTGCTTTCATTCAACGATTCGCTACAATATGGAGTGCAAGCCAAATAAACCCTTTCCTTCCCAGCTTGCTTTTTATCATGGCATGTTATTGTGTGCAGCCATAGAAGCTCTAACTAGAATAGTCATGATGTCTTTGCTTTTGAGGAACTTGGATATGGATGATTTGTATCAGCTTCAGACTATCAAATCACTCATGAATATGACATCAAGACTTCCTCTGGATGATCACAGCATCCAGGTCGTATTTAGTTAAAAGTGAGGACAGAATAGAAACAAGGAAGTAATAAGGGAGAAGCAGAAAATATGTGCATTTGAGAGAAGAATGTGGAGAGAACAGAGACTTCCTCTCTTGAACCTTTCCCTGGAATTTTTGACCATCCTCAGAACCTTTGTCATCGCTGGGAGCAGTCTGCCTTCCCTGTTGGATCTGCTTCCTACTGATAAAATCTTCAGAGTTCCTATCTTAACAGAACATACTCAAGAAGGGATGGACTTAAACACCTCAAGAAACAGAGGCATAACATCTATGAGCTATTCATGTGTATCTCTTGGAACCTATTCTCAGGCATGGTAGCTAGAGGCAAGATGGAGCAGATATTAAATCACCTTTCTGTGCCTCTTGACTCTGGAGTCTTGATTCCCAGCATTATCAATAATACTTTATAGTAACCAGGTTTGGGAAACATGAGACCTGTCCTTCAGGGAATTATGGAGTTGGCCTGGTCTAGCTACCTTGAGAGGCATGTGCCATAGGTTTTTCAGGTTAGAGTTCATGGCTCCTGGGGTACTGTGTGCCTTTCAGTTTCTGAGAAACTGAGGCACTCCCCAAGGCAGCTGAGCATTCAGGCCACCTGTGTGTCTTTGCATTCCCTAGAAGTCAGTGAAGTATATAGCAATTTGGCAGAACGATTAGTCTTAGACATTAATCTCAAGTAACCTGTATAGCTTGCAAATATCATTTTATCCTGGTAACTACCATTAGTACTCTTCTCTGGCAATCATCATTATATTCTGTTTTGATGAGGGTTTTTTAAAAACAAGTCTGATTTCTTTTATTTTTATTCATTTATTATTTATTAATCATTTTGTTTACATTTCAAATGGTATCCCCCTTCCCGATTTCCCCTCCACAATCCCATCCCCTCTCCCTATTGCCTCTATGAAGGTGCTTCTCCACCAACTCACCCACCCCCTACCCCACCACTCTACCATCCCCCTATGCTGGGGCACCAAACCTCCACAAGACCAAGGGCCTCCCCTCCCACTGATAAGGCAATCCTCTGCTACATATGTAGCTGGAGCTATGGATTCTTGTATGTATACTCTTGGTGGGTGGTTTAGCCCTGGGAGCTCTGGTTTGTCAAATTAGTTGATATTGTTTTTCCTATGGGGATGCAATCCCCTTCAACTCCTCCTGTCCTTCCCCTAGCTCTTCCACTGGGGTCCTCAGGCTCAAACTGATGATTGGCTGGGAGTATCTGCATCTGAATTGGTCAGGTGATGGCAAAACCTCTCAAGGAACAGTCATACCAGGTTCCTGTCAGCAAGCACTTTCTGGCATCAATAGTGTCAGTGTTTGGTGTCTGCAGATGGGATGGATCCCTAGGTGGGGTGGTCTCTGGATGGCCTTTCCTCCAGTCTCTGCTTCTTTTTTTTATCCCTGCATTTCCTTTAGATAGGAACAATTCTGGATTAAACATTTTGAGATGTGTGGGTGGCCCCATTTCTCAACTGGGGGGTTGTACTTATCTACTGGAGGTGGTCTCTACAGGCTCTCTTTCCCCTTTGTTGGGTATTTTGGCTAATGTCATCACTGTTGGGTAATGAGAGCCTCTTGCTTCCCTGGCATCCGGGACTTTCTAGTGGTTCCCTTCAGATCCCCATCCTCCACTGGCACATATTTCTATCCATTTTCCTGACTCTCTGTATTTCTCTCCTCTCTCTTCCCTTACCTGATCCTGTCCCCCTTTTCCCTCACCATCCTCACTCCCTCCCATTCTATACCTCCTGTGATTGTTTTGTTCTCCTTTCTATGTAAGACTGAAGCATCCACACTTTGGTCTTCCTTCTTCTTGAGCTTTATATGGTTTGTGGGTTGTAGCGTGTGTATTCTGAGCTTTTGGGCTGATATCTACTTATCAGTGAGTGCATACAATGTGTGTTCTTTTGTGTCTGGGTTACCTCACTCAGGATGATATTATTTAGTTCCATCCATTTGCCTGTGAAATTTCATGAAGTCAATGCTTTTAATAGCTGAGTAGTACTCCATTGTGAAAATGTACCACATTTTCTGTATACATTCAGCTGTTGAATGTTATCTGGGTTGTTTCCAGCTTCTGGCTATTATAAATAAGGCTGCTATAAACATAGTGGAGCATATGTCCTTGTTTTATGATGGAGCATTTTTTAGGTATCTGCACAGGAGTGTATAGTTGGGTCTTCAGGTAATGCTATGTCCAATTTTCTGAGGAACTTTCAGATTGTTTTCCAAAGTGGTTGCACCAGCTTACAATCCCACTAACAATGGAGGAGTGTTCCACTTTCTCCTCATTCTTGATGACATCCTCATCTGCTGTCACCTGAATTTTTGGTCTTAGCAGTTCTGACTGGTGTGAGGTGGAATCTCAGGGTTGTTTTGATTTGCATTTACCTGATAACTAAGGATGTTGATTATTTCTTTAGGTGCTTCTCAGCTATTCGAGATTCCTCATTTGAGAATTCTTTGTTTAGCTCTGTACCTCATTGGGTTATTTGATTCTCTGGAGTCTACCTTCTTGAGTTCTTTGTAAATTTTGGATATTAGTCCTCTATTAGATGTAGGGTTGGTAAAGATCTTGACCCAATCAGTCTATTGCCATTTTGTTCTGTTGGCAGTGTCCTTTGCTTTAGAGAAGCTTTTCAGTTTTATGAGGTACCATTTGTCAATTGTTGATCTTAGAGCATAAGCCATTGGTGTTCTGCTCAGGAAATTGTCCCCAGTGCCCATGTGTTCAAGGCTCTTTCCCACTTTCTCTTCTTCTAGATTCAGCATACCTGGTTTTATGTGGAGGTCCTTGATCCACTTAGGCTTGAGCTTTGTACAAGAAGATAAGAATGGATCAATTTGCATTCTTCTATATGCAGACAGCCAGATGAAACAGCACCATTTGTTGAAAAGGTTATTTTTTCCTCACTAGATGGTTATAGATTCTTTGTCAAAAATCAAGTGTCTACAGGTGGGTGGGTTTATTTCTCAGTCTTCAATTCTATTCCATTGATCTACCTGTCTGTTTTTGTACCAATACCAATGCAGTTTTTATCATTATTGCTCTGTAGTACAGTTTGAGGTCAGGGATGGTGATTTCCCCAGAAGTTCTTTTATTGTTAAGAATAGTTTTCACTATCATGGTTTTTTTTTGTTATTCCAGATGAATTTGAGAATTTCTCTTTCTGTGTTAGTGAAGAATTGAGTTGGAATTTTGATGGGGATTGCACTGAATCTGTAGATTGTTTTTGGCAAGATGGCCATTTTACTCTATTAATCCTGTCAATCCATTAGCATGGGAAATGTTTCCATCTTCTGAGGTCTTCTTAGGTTTCTTTCTTCAGAGACTTGAAGTTCTTGTCATACAGATTTTTCATGTGCTTGGTTATAGTCATACCAAGATATTTTATTTTATTTATGACTGTTGTGAAGGGTTTCATTTCCTTAATTTTTTTCTTAGCCCATTTATCCTTTGGTTAGCCCATTTATCAAACTGATTTGTTTGAGTTAATTTTATATCAGGCCACTTTGCTGAAGTTGTTTATCAGCTTTAAGAGTTCTCTGGTGGAATCTTTGGGGTTGCTTATGTATACTACCATATTATCTGCAAATAGTGATATCTTGACTTTTTCCTTTCCAATTTGTATCCCTTTGACTCCTTTTGTTGTCTAATTGCTCTGGATAGAACTTTGAGTACTATATTGTATAAATAGGAGGAGAGTGGGTAGCCTTGTCTGGTACCTGATTTTAGTGAGATTGCTTCAAGTCTCTCTCCATTTAGTTTTATGTTGGCTATTGGCTTGCTGTATATTGCTTTTATTATTTCTAGGTAAGGGCTTTAAATTTCTGACTTTTTTCAAGACTTTTAACATGAAGGGATGTTAAATTTTGTCAAATGCTTTCTCAGCATCTAGTGAGATGATCATGTGTTTTTTTCTTTTGAGTTTGTTTATGTAGTAGCTTATGTTGATGAATTTCTGTATATTGAACCATCCCTGTATCCCTGGGATAAAGCTTACTTGAGCATTTTGAATGATTGTTTTGATGTGTTCTTGGATTCAGTTTGCAAGAATTTTATTGAGCAGCTTTGCATCAATATTTTTAAGGAAAATTGGTCTGAAGTTCTCTTTCTTTGTTAGGTCTTTGCATGGTTTACTATCAGAGTAACTGTGGCTTCATAGAGCAAATTAAGTAGTGTTCCTTCTGTTTCTATTTTGTGGAATAGTTTGAAGAGTATTGGTATTAGGTCTTCTTTGAAGGGTTGATAGAATTCCGCACTAAAGCCATCTGGCTCTAGACATTTTTTTCTGGTTGGAAGAATTTTAGTGACTGCTTCTACTTCCTTTGGAGTTATGAGACTCTGTAGATGGTTTATCTGATCCTGGTTTAACTTTGGTACCTGGTTTCTGTCTAGAAAATAATCCGTTTCATTGAGAATTTTCAGTTTTGTTGAGTATAGGCTTTTGTAGTAGGATCTGATGAGTTTTATGTCTCCTTTTTCATTTCTGATTTTATTAATTTGTATACTCTCTCTGTGCCTTCTAGATAATTTGGTTAAAGGTTTGTGTATCTTGTTGATTTTATCAAAGAACTAGTTCTTTATTTGGTTGCTTTTTGTATAGTTCTTTTTGTTTCTACTTTATTAATTTCAGCCCTGAGTTTGACTATTTCCTACCATCTACTCTTCTTTGATGTTTGCTTCTTTTTGTTCTAGAGCTTTCAGATGTGCTGTCAAGATGCTAGTGTATGCTCTCTCCAATTTCTTTATGAAGGCACTCAGAGCTATAAGTTTTTTTTTTTTTTTTTTTTTTTTTAGAACTGCTTTCATTGTGTCCATAATTTTGGGGATGTCGTGCCTTCATGTTCATTAAATTCTAAAAAGTCTTTAATTTTTTTCTTTATTTCTTCCATATCCAAGTTATCATTGAGCAGAGAGTTTTTCAGCTTCCATATGTATGTGGGTTTTTTGCTGATTTTGTTGTTATTGAAGACCAGTCTTAGTATGTGGTGGTCTGATAGAATGCATGGGATTAATTCAATCTTCTTGTATCTGTTGAGGCTTGTTTTGGATCCAATTATATGGTCAATTTTGTAGAAAGTACCATGAGGTGCTGAGAAGAAGGTATATTTTTTTGTTTTAGGATGAGATGTTCTATAGATATCTGTTAAATCCATTTGGTTCATAACTTCTGTTAGTTTCACTGTGCCTCTGTTTAGTTTCTGTTTCCATGATCTGTTCATTGATGGGAATGGAGTGTTGAAGTCTCTCACTCTTATTGTGTGAGGTGTAATGTGTGCTTTGAGCTTTAATAAAGGTTTGGTTTTTTTTTGTTTTTTTTTTTTTGTTTTTTGTTTTTGTTTTTTTTTGTTTTGTTTTGTTTTGTTTTGTTTTTGTTTTTTTGTTTTTTTATGAAAGTGGGTGCCCTTGCATTTGGAGATGCTCAGAATTGAAAGTTCATCTTGGTAGATTTTTCCTTTGACAAGTATGAAGTGTCCTTCCTTATCTTTTTGATAAATTTTGGTTGAAAGTTGATTTTAATAGGTATTAGAGTGGCTACTCCAGGTTGCTTCTTGGGACCATTTGCTTAGAAGACTTTTTTTTTCCAACCTTTCACTTTGAGGTAACATTTGTTTTTGTCATTGAGGTGTGTTTCTTGTATGCAGCAAAATACTCAATTTTTCTTGTGTATCCAATCTGTTAGCCTATGTCTTTTATTGGGGAATTGAGTCCATTGATGTTGAGACATACTAAGAACCAATGATTGTTGCTTCCTGTTTTTTTGTTTTGTTTTGTTTTTAGAGTCGGAATTTGGTTTGTGTGGTTTTCTTTTCTTTTCTTTTCTTTCTTTTTTTTTGTGAAAAGATTAATTTCTTGCCATTTTGCAAGTGTAGTTTCACTCCTTGTGTTGGAGTTTTCCTTCTATTATCCTATGTAGGGCTGGATTAGTGGCAATATATTATTTAAATTCGGTTTTGTCATAGAATATCTTGGTTTCTCCATCTGTGGTAATTGAGTTTTGTTGGGTATAGTAGCCAAGGCTGGCATTTTTGTTCTCTTAGGGTCTGTATGACATCTGCCCAAGATCTTCTGGATTTTATAGTCTCTGGTGAGAAGTCTGGTGTAATTCTGATAGGTCTGCCATTATATGTTGCATGATCTTTTTCTCTTACTGCCTTTTAATATTCTTTCTCTGTTCTGTGCATTTGGTGTTTTGATTATTATGTGACAGAAGGAATTTCTTTTCTGGTCCAATCTATTTGGCATTCTGTAGGCTTCTTGTACATTTATGTGCATCTCTTTTTTAGGTTAGGCAAGTTTTCTTCTATAATTTTGTTGAAGATGTTTACTGGGCCTCACTCTCTTCTATACCTACTATTGTTAGGTTTGGTCTTTTCATTTTGTCCTTGAATGTTTTGAGTTAGCAGCTTTTTGCTTTTTGTATTTTCTTTGACTGTTGTGCCATGTGGGGCGCTGAGCTATGAGAGACAACCAGGTACCTGGTCGAATGAGCTTTTGAACCCAGAGTGAACCCAGGAGACCCCGACCCTGTTGGGACGTTGGGACGGAAGGAGTTCAGCTCTGTTCCTGGGCCCCTGGCTCTCAGCTTCTGCCCTTCACAGCCCCTCCCACAGAGAGAGGTTGAGAGATCTATGACCATCTGGTCATGTAGGAATAGTGCCCCAGGCTCTCCTCACATGCATATGAGGCATCCCCCAAAACTCAGACTAAGCCAATGGGGTTACCTGCTGCTAAAACCTTCACCCACACCAAACTGTATATATTGAGCTTAATTGAGAAGTAAAGCACTCACAAGTGTCATCCTGTGTTGAGAGCTTCTGTCGTTCTTCGTTCTTCGCCATCTAGGGGGGGTGGTGGGGGAGTGGGGGAATGGGGGGGTTGGGGGGATGGGGGGGGGGGGATGGGGGGTGGGGAGGGGGCTTCACCGGCACAAGAGCTGTAACACTTCAGAAGAGAGCCAGCAAGCCTTGGGGTTCTCCTCTCTCTGCTACAGAGAGGGCGACAGGCAGCAGACACCCTGCTGGTGCTCTGCCCGAGGCAACATCGACAGAGACAGCAGCTGTTTCCATCCTATCTTCTGCCAAGCTGGAGACTTTGTGGGACCCAGCTGGAGGTGGGTCGACCGTGCCAATGTCTTCAATTGTATCTATGCCTTATATTCTCTCTTCTATCTCTTGTATTCTGTTGGTGATACTTGGGTCTGTGACTCCTACTTTCTTTCCTAGGTTTTTAACCTCCAGGGTTTTCTCCCTTTCTGATTTTTTAGTTGTTTCTGTTTCCAGTTTTAGATCCTGGACAGTTTTGTTCATTTTCTTCACCTGTTTGATTGTGTTTTACTGTATTTCTTTAAGGGATTTATGTGTTTCCTTTTTAAGGGCTTCTACTTGTTTTCCTGTATTTCTTTAAGTGAGTTATTTATATCCTTCTTAAAGTCCTCTATCATCAGTATGAGATGGGATTTTAGATCAGAATCTTGCTTTTAGGGTTGTTGGGGTATCCAGGTCTTGCTGTGGTGGGAGAGCTGAGTTCTGATTGTGCAAGTTGTATTGGTTTCTGTTTCTTATGTTTTTGTGCTTGCCTCTTGCTACCTGATTTTTTTCTGGTGTTAACTGGCCTTGTTATCTCTGATTGGAGCCTGTCCCTCCTGTTATCCTGGTTATGTTGGGCCTCCTTGGGTCAGGCTGTGTCTTGGTATGGAAGTGCATCTGGAGAGCCTGATCTATGAGCCTGGCTGTATCAGAACACCTTGGGATCAAGCTTTTTCTGGGTTTGGGTGGTAGTGGGGAAACCTGGAATATAGGATCCGCTCCTGGGCGCAAGTGAGAAATGGAAGGAATGTGCATCTCTGGTTGGGTGGGAGTTCCTGGTCCCAGTTAAATCAAGTATTGGGGTCAGGGTTGGGGACTCACTTGTGATCCTGGGTGTGTCAAAACTCCTGGGTGTCCACCTGTTTCTGGGTGTGGGTGGGTTGTAGGCACAGAGCACAGGATTAGCTGCTGGGCACAGGTGCAAACTGGAAGGAAAGTGTCAAGTTTGATTTCTTCCAATAAACATGTCTCAGTCCCAGTCTTGCTGTATCCTCTCTGACCCTGACTTAATTGAAATTTATTTAACCATAATAAGATAATTCTGGCTGGTTAAGTAAGTGCTGGTGTTTACTCTTTCCTCTTGCTACCCCTCCCTGGCTTCCTTTGTCTAGTCCAACCCATTATGACATCTATAACTTCCAACTGAATTCCAATTCTCAAGAGGAAAACCCATCAGTCACTAGTAGATAAATAATAATAATAAAGGGATGGAACAGGCTTGGCCTTGTGTGGTAACAGAAAAGTTTTCAGAGACTTACAGTTCTAGCATAAAGAAAAAACACCAAAGTGACCTGTCCAAAAGGTTGAGATATGATGCATATGAAGTCTGAAGAGATAATAGGACTTCATTAGGAAAGATTATTCTAATGTTTAAAATATTCTTAAGACAGGCATAATTCCAACAAGGATGATAGAGAGTCTCACCAAGCCTCCATGTAGTGGGTACTAGGAAAAAGACTATCAGTTTTCTTCAGGGATGCTGCCCTGGGTTATTGCCCAGGTGATGACCCTACCCCTTTGCACATACCTGCAGCACCAACTGAACTCAGTTATTAAAAAAATATATAATACTGAGAGGGAGATATGATGAGGTTGTTTGGGAGGAATTAGAGGTGAGGGACTAAGAGGCAGATATATTATCAAAATATATTGTACACACATAAAATTTTCAAAGAATAGAAAAAATTCTTTATAAATAAGATATAATGTAACAGTAGAAATGTTAAAGTAATAATTTATAAATATATATAAAACATGTAGGAACAATATCTTTACACTTTATCATATATCATCTACCAAATACTATTTATATTTACCTATGTTTGTCCTTTGTATATGTCTTAGGGTTTTACTGCTGTGAACAGAAACCATGACTGAGACAACTCTTATGAGGATGACATTTAATTGGTACTGGCTTACAGGCTCAGAGATTCAGTCTATTATCATCAAAGCAAGAGCATGGCAGCAAACAGGAAGATAGGGCTGAAGGAGTTCAACCTCTTGTTCTGAAGGCAGTTAGCAGAAGACTGCTTTCAGACAGCTAGGACAAGGGAATTAAGGCACACACCCACTGTGACCCACACAATCCAACAAGGCTACACTTTCTAATAGAGCCACTCCCTGGGCCAAGCATATACAAACCATCACAGTATAAATGGAGTCATTGATTCATATTTTTTAAGTCAATATGATGTTTTTGGTTTTTTTTTGCTTTGACATGGTTTTATTGGATATTTTATTTACATTTCAGATGCCATCCTCTTTCCCCATTTCCCCTCCCTAGAAAACCCCTATCCTATCCCCCTTTCTCATTTTTGCTTTTATACAACTATTTAATGTTAATTTTATGCAATTTTTAAAATGTTAATCAAAGGCTTTATAAATTTGGTAATGCTTAATAACAAGATGCCCATACAGTCATAAGTGTAACCCAATACCCAACCTAGATATATCAACTGTCTTTGACTGATGGAGACACACGAAAATCTGCCTCCATGTTCCCACCCCTCATCACTTAGCTCCTCCTCTCTTTCTCTTTCTTTTCTTCTTACTCCTCCTCTTCCTCTCCTTATTCCTTCCACCTTAACTCCTCCTACATATCACACTTCCTGTTAAAACTTTTCTCTTAAAATACAATTAGAGCATAACTATACCAATTTGTGTCAGTAAGGTACAAGATAGACTGAGTCTATCATTTTGCTGACTAACCAGAACCTTTGTGATCTCTCCTAACTAAAAGACTTAGTTCTGAATCTGGCTTTTTTCTTGGCTTTACAATGAATGTCAGCTGAAAACCATCCTCTCAAATCTTTTCTCTCAAAGTAAATAGCCAGGATTGGCTATGAGACAATAAGTCTTCAACCCCATCAGAAATCCAGAATGATTGAGTTAACTGAAATTATGAGAAGCACAAAGCATAGCTTCTAAAACTTAGCCAATTTATAGAGACCGCTGAACACCTGGACAGTTCATATACTACAAAAGGTTGGAGCATCTGATATTCAGCCTTCTGGCCCAGGATCATCTGACAGACCTAGTGATGCAGAATTATTAAGGGCTGATTACCCTGTCTTGGCAGATATAATCAGTTGACTATTCCGCAAGTGTGTCTTTTTCTGGAGAGTAATTTGTCTGTAGATGAAAAGAGGCAATTCTTGCTTAGTGGCTATCTCACCACAACTGGAGTCACTCCAAAGATGCTCAATTTCTTTTTAGAATCCAAGACAGGAAGCTGTCAGGAGCATACAGGTCTCTAATCAAAATGAACATTAATACAGAAATGTTTGTAATTTCAATTCTGTGGATTTCTGACATTTTGAAAACCAACTATCCACGTAAGGTAATCTGGATTGTTGTCTGTTAACTCCTCTCAGCTATTTCTAAATAAAATATAGAAAACACCCTGACAATAAACTCAGAGCAATGAATTTGCTATAGGCCCTTAACTCACAGGCTAACCATCTCAAATCAGTTAAAAAAGTTAAAGAAGGACTGGGTCTAAGCCTTGTATTCCTTTTTTGTTTTTGTTTTTGTTTTTGTTTTTGTTTTTGTTTTGTTTTTCAAGACAGGGTTTCTCTGTGTATCTCTGGCTGTCTTGGAACTCACTCTGTAGACCAGGCTGGCCTCGAACTCAGAAATCCGCCTGCCTCTGCCTCCCAAGTGCTGGGATTAAAGGCATGCGTCACCACTCCCCGGCAAGCCTTGTATTCCTAAATGTGTTATATAGGCACAATGCCTATGAGAGTAACAATATTAATCTCACTTTTATATCAGTAAGAAGCTCATACCAATGAAAACCTTAAATTTGAAATCAAAGTAAATTTTGTAACATTTAAGAAATTATAACTTCATCTTAATAACAATTATATTTATTTCTACCACTAGGTTATGGCTATGCAATAAATTCTAGCTAATCCTCCCTGTTACAACAAAACCTCTAGTTTTCCCTAGAAAGACAGCCCAATATTAACCACCTCAGTCATCAAGCCCAGGAAATAGGGGCGCTGACTCTTCAATAACTTCTTCAAGCTGATTATGGGCTTTGAGATATTAGAAGAGGGGCAGGGGGAAGAGTAAATTGATAAGCCTCTGACACTGTGTCTTCACTGCATCCAGCTGTAATTCCAGGACATCAGAGGTTCAAGCAGGTCTGCTCAGCTTGCGTGATGAGTAGATATACCAAGGCTGTGTATTCTGTCATATACAATTCTCAAAACAAATTTTAGTATCAAAATAATTTTTGGTTTGAATTCTGGAATTCAAATTGAATTCTAGTGTTCTGGCGGCTTGCCTCTGTCATGTCTAATCCATATAATTCTGGGAGTTTCTATGAGGGTGTGCTCCCACCATCCTCTCATTCCCTCCTCCCTGCTCTTGAATTCCCCAACACTAGGGAATCCAAACTTTCAGGCACCAAGGCCCTCCACTTCCACTGATGCCTAATTCCTTACTAGATCACCTCTCCTTCAATTGCTATGAGGGTGTGCTTCCACCATCCTCCCATTTCCACCTCCCTGTTCTTGAAATTCCCCAGCACTAAGGAATTCAAACTTTCAGGCACTAAGGCCTTCCACTTCTACAGATGCTTGGTAAGGCCATCCTCAACTACCTATACAGGTGGAGTCATGAGTCTCTCCCTTTGTGTTTTCGGGCTGGAGATTTTAGAGTGGCTACTCCAACTTGTTTCTTAGAACCATTTGCTTGAAAAATTGTTTTCCAGCCTTTTACTCTAAGATAGAGTCTATCTTTGTCACTGAGATGGGTTTCTTGTATGCAGCAAAATACATATCCAGTTTGTTAGCCAATGTCTTTTAATTGGAGGATTGAGTCCATTGATGTTAAGAGATATTAAGGAACAATGATTGTTTCTTCCTGTTATTTTTGTTATTAGAGGTGGAATTATCTTTGTGTTGCTGTCTTCTTTTGGATTTGTTGGAAGAGGATTACTTTCTTGCTCTTTCTAGGGTATAATTTCCCTCCTTGTATCGTAGCTTTCCTGCTATTATCCTTTGTAATGCTGGGTTTGTAGAAAGATATTGTGTAAATTTGGTTTTGTCGTGGAATATCTTGGTTTCTTCATCTATAGTAATTGAGAGTTTTGCTGGGTATAGTAACCTAGGCTGGCATTTGTGGTCTCTTAGGGTCTGTATGACATCTGTCCAACATCTTCTAGCTTTTATAGTATCTGGTGAGGAGTCTGGTGTAATTCTGATAGGTCTGCTTTTATATGTTACTTGGCCTTTTTCCCTTACTGCATTTAATATTCTTTATTTGTTTTGTGCACTTGGTGTTTTGATTATTATATGATGGGAGGTATTTCTTTTCTGATCTAGTCTATTTGGCAGTCTATAGGCTTCTTGTATGTTTATGGACATCTTGATCTTTAGATTAGGGAAGTTTTCTTCTATAATTTTGTTGAAGATATTTATTGGCCCTTTAAGTTGGGAATCTTCACTCTCATCTATACCTACTATCCTTAGGTTTGGTCTTTTCATTGTGTCCTGGATTTCCTGAACTTTTTGTGTTAAGAACTTTTTGCATTTTGCGTTTTCTTTGACAGTTGTGTCAATATTTTCTGTGGTTATCTTCTGCACCTGAGATTGTCTCTCCTATCTCTTGTATTCTATTGGTGATGGTAGCATCTATGACTCCTGGTTTCTTTCTTAGGTTTTCTATCTCTGGGGTAGTCTCTCTTTGTGATTTCTTTATTCATTCTACTTCCATTTTTATGTCCTGGATGGTTTTGTTCAATTCCTTCACCTGTTTGGTTGTGCTCTCTTGTAATTCTTTAAGGGATTTTTGTGTTTCCTCTTTAAGGGCTTCTACCTATTTACCTGTGTTCTCCTCACATTCTTTGAGAGTGTTATTTATGTCCTTCTTAAAATTCTCTATCATCATCATTAGAAGTGATTTCAATCTGAATCTTGCTTTCCTAGTGATGTGGGGAATTCAGGACTTTCTTGTGTGGGAAAACTA